>CM077078.1:123640246-124840246 GCA_039513925.1 Platanthera zijinensis | reverse complement strand
CGTCGCATGGCCGCCGGGAAGGTCCTCCCTCACCTCCTTCTTCATGTTATAGATCGTAGGATTGTTAGGGTAGGGTTCGGGCTCGAATGAGCCCGAACCTAGCTTTCATTTCCTCCATTAATGGAGTTTCCTGGAGCTTTCGGGTTGGGTGGCACCGCCGTATCCCGCCGCCCTAGCCGCCGGCAAAGGCTCGCCACCACCACCGTGAGGTGTGAGGAGAAGATTGTCGGGGGTTGCGCCGCCCCTAGCCGCCGGGAACCGCCCCGTGAAACACCACCATGCATCGGGCTAGATATCTGCTCATTTGGAGAAGAAATGCAATGGCCACCCGATCTGCTTTGAGATCTGTGCCATGCAGAAATATATAAATCCTTTATTTATTTAATCATATGAATAGTGTAAAATCTTGCCTTATAAAATAGACTTTTGCATGTAAAATTTATGGCACTTACAGCCCCTTTAATAAAACATGCTCAACATAAAAGTTATAGGTCTTTGAGTTACCTTTAATTTGACATGTTACACATAAATTTTGGTTAAGTATACTGCCTTATAGAGCCATTTTCCTAGGACTGGTCCTAGGCTATGGTAGAAATTAAAAGTGAAGCCCATGCCAAACCAGATGTCCACATGGCCTGAAATTTTGGGCATGTGGTTTATTTGGGCATATCTAGCCTATGCCAAAAATTGAGAATTTTTTGGACAATTTTGCCTATAGTTTTTTGTCATAATATCAAAAAGTAAATTAATTGAATAATTGGAGTTATATGCATCCAAATGGCCCCAGATTTTGGTGGCAGGTCCTTAGGGACATCATTGGTGCTTGGTAGAAATTTAAGCACAATTGGACAACTGCATGTTGGGTTAACCCACTTGCATGTGTTGGCTACTTATAGTCTTGGGGTGTTATTAGCAAGAAATGGAATATTGTGTATTTAGCCTAGCTGAGGCATCCAAAAATCATGGAATCTATTCCAGTGATTCATTAGGGTAAAGTTAACCCCTATAATTAATTATGGGATTTTTGGGATCAAAAATCCCATTAATTGGAATTTTCAAAATATAGGTCTTTTTGGAAAATAAATTGGAAAACTAGATTTTGACCAAAGGAATTCCCAAAATCTGTCAAGTCAAAAATGATGTTTTAATTGACTTAGGAAAATTTTATATCTCTGTTTGAGAACTGTTGGAGCAAAATACCTTGAAATTACTATTTTACCCTTTTGTATTTAATCATGAATTGGTGGAATTACATGTTAGAAAATTGTAGAAATATTTCTAGAGTTGTATAATTGTAATATTTGTTTTGTTGATTTATTTCAGAATTTTTGTACACACTGATAATTATTAAGTTAGAAAAATGGCATTTTGGTAAATAATTAAGAATGGAAATTGATAGGCCATTACACTATAGAAGTTAATGATACTCTGCCATTAGTCATGAAGTAATGATATAATTGCTTTGTAATTTTCCTGGAAATTTGGTTTATGTATTTCTTCTACTTCATTTGGAAACTTGTATTTATGAAGAATTTGTATTAATTATGGGATAAATAGAAATATTAAAAGGAAAATTATGAAATCTTATAGACAACAATGTTTTACCCATATGCAATTCAGGAAAATTCCCTTAGGTCAGTAGATTTTAAATGATACCACTTCATGTGTAAAATGACCTAGGGAATAATTTAAATTATTTAATTAGAGGCCTTAATGACCTAGGAAAATCATGAAAATAACCATGCTCATTTTATTAGTCCATACCACCCTAGGATAAATATTTGGGGGTTGATGGCCCAAGGAATTGGAAGTTCGATTTCGTGGTGGTATTAGGTCATGGGCTGCGCATAGTAAAAGTAGATTGTACCATAAGGCCCACCGGGGGATAGATCGACAATTGTGTAACGCCCTCATTCGTCACATGGAATATAACAGAGGGTCCGGACGGGGCCCCATGCCATATTTCACAGACAAACGAGAGAGCCACTTGAGAGTATCAAAAACCTGTCTTTGCGCATCCGAACTCAGAGCATTCTTGCGGAAGATTATTAAGTTATAGAACTCAAAATACTGAATGTCCACACTATATAAATAACACATTTATATACGACCAGGAATGTTCACACGAATACACCGCACACGGCCTTAAGGCCTTACAGGTTTCTCTTTACAAATATATAAGTTCATACATCGGCACGCAGGCCGGCCACACATGAAATCCAACACTTTGCACGGCCTTCAAGGGCCTACCAGCAGCATGGGCTTCTGCCCGCTCAATCCAATCAGCCCGCAACACCTGCATATGGACGTCCACCCCATGGGTGATAAACAAAGCAACGGTCAGCATTCAGCTGACCAATTATAACGACCCTACCCCTTACCCGGGGCAGTGGTTCCTTCCCTGCTTGTAAAGCAACCACAATATATATATATATCACACACATAACATCACAAACGCCGGCCTCAATGCCAGGCGCTCCGTGCACTCAGGGCACATTTATGGTTTGTACTTGGTAGGCGGGCATAAGCCTCCAAACCCCTGTTGAAGAACTCACGCACCCGTCTCACTCAGAGGTACGCACCTCACCAAAACCCATGAACACTACCAGTCGACCTACCCACGTAGTGTAACAAGCCTAGGGAATTCGCCCTGCTGCTTTGCTACCAATCGACCGCTCATCCGATCTTAACATCGCCACTTGGTGGAATGGGCATAAGACTCCAAACACCTGTTGAAGACCTCACACGCCCACCCACTCAGAGGTGTCCGCACTCCAACAACCAGCTCTTAACAAGCATGCAACCAAAGGAGCTATGCAAAGCATCCTTCACACCAAGCACATCGTCCTCACCATCTCCGCAGGCTAAACGATGAATACACGGAGTCTTCTCCGGTTCGCAAATAAACATCACCAATCCCGACATATGTCTGGATGGGCTTCACACAGCATGCCTATGCCGTACTACATACTTCCGGCTCTAGATGCAGACTCAACTGCTGGAATCGCTTATGCTTTTCCATCTCTTGATGGAGGATCCCATGCACATGCATAAACAAAGGGCTTCACCTGCCCAAGGAAGAAAGACCGTTACCCTTGACGATCGCTTCGGCGCCATGGAAGAACTAGCCGGATGGAAATCACCGCAGCGGCCTTGCCTCCGCAACGTTGAACTCGGCTCTCGATTCGGACCAACGAAGCTCCACCGGCGGCCGGAAAGCTCCTCCTCCTCCTCCTCCTCCAAGCTCTCCTCTCTTTCTTCTCTTTTGAAGAGAATGGCTTAGTGAGAATGAGATTTCATCTCAATCCACGGCCATATAGAAGCTGGAAAGGCTTTGGACCACAAGATCCAAATAGAAGGAAACGAACGGCCGAGATCTGCTCTGAAAAACATTTCAACAGGCCTGACACGCCCTGTGACACGCCCGTATCACAGGCCGTGTACCCCCAGTCGGTTAGCAACCGACTCAAAAGATACCAGAACACGGGCTTGGACACGCCCGTGTCGGACCTGACATGCCCGTGTCAGTCAATCGACACGCCCGTGTCACCCTTGTAACACGGCCTTACACAATTGCCAAAACGACCAGAGAAGTACACGGCCAAGGAACACGCCCGTGTCCATGGCCGTGTCCCTCAAGCTCGACTATCGCCGACGTCGACCGCTGCCCCACGCTCGTCGACCAAGCCTGGACACGCCCTGGAACACGCCCGTGTTCCAGGCCGTGTCGTCTCTTGACGACCGCCAACCGCCAGGTCGACACCTCGACACGCCCAGGATGGACACGTGTCGGACACGCCCCGGACACGCCCTGGGACACGCCCGTGTCCCAGGCCGTGTCAAGCGACACGCCGCCCGACCTTG
Source organism: Platanthera zijinensis (assembly GCA_039513925.1). Taxonomy (NCBI): domain Eukaryota; kingdom Viridiplantae; phylum Streptophyta; class Magnoliopsida; order Asparagales; family Orchidaceae; genus Platanthera; species Platanthera zijinensis. Next base: position 124,836,382 of record CM077078.1, on the reverse strand, counting down.
CCGCCTGCAAGTCGCGCCAACACACACGACACCTGGCTGGACACGCCCCCCGACACGCCCGTGTCGCCGGGCGTGTCAGCCCCCCTCAACAATCGTCGAGAGCAATTTGTTGAGTAAACGATCCCGAGCAACCCGAGCAAGACACGTCCTGGGACACGCCCGTGTCCCAGGCCGTGTCAGCCTACAAAAACTCCATTTTGACTTGGGGATATTTGGGGTGTTACAACCCTCCCCTCCTTAAAGAAATTTCGCCCCAAAATTTAGCGCAACACACATGTATCAACACAACCACGTTGTTGCGATACAAACCAAAATGATCCAGGTTTAGAGCTCAGAGGCCGCAGCTTGTCTCGCCCCATGGAATCGTACCACCACAACAGTTTGTCACAAACATAGATACATACATACAATATAACAAAAGATAATAAAGTGCAACTTCACTTTATTTCGGCTTCTCCGCATCTCGCAGAATCCATTTCGCGACTTCCATTAATTCCAAAGCACGGATTTGCTGTTCTGCTTGGTTTGCACTTTGCGGCTCCTGCAACTCAAGAGCGTAAATTCGAGGTTGCGCCCGCAACGCAGACGATTCTGCCACGACTTTGCCCTTTTCGTCTTAGGACGCACCTGCCTTTTTCTCACCACCACTCCAGCAAAATCGGGCGATATGCCCTTGCTTCCCACAAATGAAACATGCACGCGGCCCATTCCGTCCTTGCTCAAACGTAGCTCCTGACGCAACATCCGAAGTTTGTTCAGCAGGCCTGAATCGCTTCTTATCACGTTTCCTCAAATCTGATGGCTCTGATTGCGGAACTTTGAATTCAGACTTTTCCACTGCCGCATTCTTCTTCTCCCGCACCCGCTTCAAATCCTTCTCAAGTGCACTAGCGGTATGTACCAACGCTTGAAATCCTTGGTTCACTGAACTCGAGAGAGCCAACCTCAGCTCATCACGCAGTCCTTCATAGAACCTATTCGTCTTTCGCGCCTCTTCCGCAAACGTCGACCCCGCATACCGACCAAGTCTGGTAAACTCATGCAGGTAATCGTCTACGGTCTTATCACCCTGCACCAGACGCTGAAATTCATTTTCCATTGCAATTCTCTGCGACATTGGCAAGTATTTCGCCCAGAATAATCTGGAGAATTCGTCCATCGATATGTCGCCCAGGTCTCTACCTCTCAACTGGTGCAACTCGATCTCATCCCACCAAAGCCTCGCCTCTCCTTCCAGTAGGAAAGTGGCTAACGGGACTTTTTGCTCCTCACTAATTCTGAGCGCAGCCAGGATTCGTTTCACTCTGGAGAGCCAATCCTCTGCCTCTGTTGGAGACGTCGTCCCGACAAACGTAGGCGGATTAAACTCCATAAATTGCTTCAGTTGCTCATCCGCTGCTTGCACAGTAACCGGAACCTCAACATGCTCTTGCCTCGCACCAACCTGTACTGGCGCCACAGCAGGCCTCGCTTGCCCGAATGGTTGTGCTTGAAGCATGGCAAAGATCACCTCCGCAACTAAGCGCACCGTTTCCGCAGAAGGGGGAGGTGTAGGCACCTCAGCTGGTGCCGCACTCTCATCCGAACGCTGGGTCTCAGACTGCCCAACTCCACTCCTTGTCACCTATAGGTGAATAAGAAAGCATTACTCTCCATGCTAAAATGGCAAACAAACCGAATAGACACACACACATTCCTAGTGGACATTCTTGAGTTCAATTATGCGCTCCCAACTCAACCCTAACCTCTGATACCAAAGTCGTAACGCCCCCATTCGTCACATGGAATATAACAGAGGGTCCGGTCGGGGCCCCACGCCATATTTCACAGACAAACGAGAGAGCCACTTGAGAGTATCAAAAACATGTCTTTACGCATCTTAACTCAGAGCATTCTAGCGGAAGATTATTAAGTTATAGAACTCAAAATACTGAATGTCCACACTATATAAATAACACATTTATATATGACCAGGAATGTTCACACGAATACACTGCACACGGCCTTAAGGCCTTACAGGTTTCTCTTTACAAATATATAAGTTCATACATCGGCACGCAGGCCGGCCACACATGAAATCCAACACTTCGCACGGCCTTCAAGGGCCTACCAGCAGCATGGGCTTCTGCCCGCTCAATCCAATCAGCCCGCAACACCTGCATATGGACGTCCACCCCATGGGTGATAAACAAAGCAACGGTCAGCATTCAGCTGACCAATTATAACGACCCTACCCCTTACCCGGGGCAGTGGTTCCTTCCCTGCTTGTAAAGCAACCACAACATATATATATATATATATCACACACATAACATCACAAACGCCGGCCTCAATACCAGGCGCTCCGTGCACTCAGGGCACATTTATGGTTTGTACTTGGTAGGCGGGCATAAGCCTCCAAACCCCTGTTGAAGAACTCACGCACCCGTCTCACTCAGAGGTACGCACCTCACCAAAACCCATGAGCACTACCAGTCGACCTACCCACGTAGTGTAACAAGCCTAGGGAATTTGCCCTGCTGCTTTGCTACCAATCGACCGCTCATCCGATCTTAACATCGCCACTTAGTGGAATGAGCATAAGCCTCCAAACCCCTGTTGAAGACCTCACACGCCCACCCACTCAGAGGTGTCCGCACTCCAACAACCAGCTCTTAACAAGCATGCAACCAAAGGAGCTATGCAAAGCATCCTTCACACCAAGCACATCGTCCTCACCATCTTCGCAGGCTAAACGATGAATACACGGAGTCTTCTCCGGTTCGCAAATAAACATCACCAATCCCGACATACGTCTGGATGGGCTTCACACAGCATGCCTATGCCGTACTACATACTTCCGGCTCTAGATGCAGACTCAACTGCTGGAATCGCTTACGCTTTTCCATCTCTTGATGGAGGATCCCATGCACATGCATAAAAAAGGGCTTCACCTGCCCAAGGAAGAAAGACCGTTACCCTTGACGATCGCTTCGGCGCCATGGAAGAACTAGCCGGATGGAAATCACCACAGCGGCCTTGCCTCCGCAACGCTTAACTCGGCTCTCGATTCGGACCAACGAAGCTCCACCGGCAGCCGGAAAGCTCCTCCTCCTCCTCCTCCAAGCTCTCCTCTCTTTCTTCTCTTTAGAAGAGAATGGCTTAGTGAGAATGAGATTTCATCTCAATCCACAGCCATATAGAAGCTGGAAAGGCTTTGGACCATAAGATCCAAATAGAAGGAAACGAACGGCCGAGATCTGCTCTGAAAAACATTTCAACAGGCCTGACACGCCCTGTGACACGCCTGTGTCACAGGCCGTGTACCCCCAGTCGGTTAGCAACCGACTCAAAAGATACCAGAATACGGGCTTGGACACGCCCGTGTCGGACCTGACATGCTCGTGTCAGTCAATCGACACGCCCATGTCATCCCTGTAATACGGCCTTACACAATTGCCAAAACGACCAGAGAAGTACACGGCCAAGGCACACGCCCGTGTCCATGGCCGTGTCCCTCAAGCTCGACTATCGCCGACGTCGACCGCTGCCCCACACTCGTCGACCAAGCCTGGACACGCCCTGGAACATGCCCGTGTTCCAGCCGTGTCGCCGCTTGACGACCGCCAACCGCCAGGTCGACACCTCGACACGCCCAGGATGGACACGTGTCGGACACGCCTCGGACACGCCCTGGGACACGCCCGTGTCCCAGGCCGTGTCAAGCGACACGCCGCCCGACCTTGCCGCCTGCAAGTCGCGCCAACACACACGACACCTGGCTGGGCACGCCCCCCGACACGCCCGTGTCGCCGGGCGTGTCAGCCCCCCCCCCCTCAACAATTATCGAGAACAATTTGTTGAGTAAACAATCCCGAGCAACCCGAGCAAGACACGCCCTGGGACACGCCCGTGTCCCAGGCCGTGTCAGCCTACAAAAACTCCATTTTGACTTGGGGATATTTGGGGTGTTACAAATTGAGCTAGGGAACATGATTGGAAATATAACCCTGGTGGTTAGTGTCATCTTAGTGACGAGAGTAAAAGTGCAAGTCTTTGGGTAACCACTAGAGCTGAGGCCGGCGGAAGACCGTCACCCTTCCGACAATAATACCTTAAGTCATTAGGATAGTTCTAAAGTAACAATGAGAGTTGGTTGTGGATCATGGGTAAATATCAACTAAAAGTAATTATCCTTGCGAAAGGGAACTTTGGGCTTGTCATCCCATTTTGGTTCCTAGTGCCTTCGAGACCCCTTCATTGGGCATACCTTGGGCAGTCCTGGGATTAACCCTAAATTACTAGGTATAATAATCGGTAGACAAGAGTAGTGTAATAGGTTTAGTAAGTTGTATATGTTCTCACTCATGCCGGGTTGGAGGGACTTGGAGTCTATTGACTACTTGCTCACCCAGGTAGAGTTGGAGGGAAACGATTGGTTTACATGCTCACTCGTGCCGGGTTAGAGGGACTTGGAGTCTATTGACTACTTGCTCACCCGGGCAGAGTTGGAGGGAAACGATTGGTTTATATGCTCACTCGTGCCAGGTTGGAGGGACTTGGAGTCTATTGACTACTTGCTCACCCGGGCAGAGTTGGAGGGAAACGATTGGTTTACATGCTCACTCGTGCCGGGTTGGAGAGACTTGGGGTCTATTGACTACTTGCTCACCCGGGCAGTGTTGGAGGGAAATGATTGATTTACATGCTCACCCGTGTTGTGTTGGAGGAATCAGGACTGGTTGGTCCTACAAGCTCGAGTTGAAATAATTGCATGTGCATAAAGAAAATGGTGGTGGGTCATGCGGTACTGGGCCAATTGTCACACCGATGGCAGTACGGTGACTCGGGTGAGGTGTACGGGTGGAAGGGCCAGTATGTTATTTAATACTGCGGTCAGGCAGACAATCCCTGAAGACGTGCGCTCGACCTAAAAGTCTGGCAGGCTACTAGCAATTAGTATGCAGAGACTCTAGAGTGCACTTATCAGTGTACAGAGGCATACAGGAGGGGTCTTGGCCTGGTAGTGTGTATACCCGCCTAGAAAGAGGAGAAGCCCGATCCGCTGCTGCCAGATCCACGACGGCGGTACCTGAGAGTGATGCTAGCTCTCGAAAAGTGGGAACTAAAGGTTTGTGTGCACAAAGTCGGGTGTGTGAGTTGCACTGCTTGTTCATGTCACACCCACCATATAGATGCATATCATAATCATTCATAATAACCTATGACACCTAATATATAAGTGGTATGGGACGCTTATACGTTAGGACTTGCTAAACGACCCCTTGGTCTATAAGCTTGTGTGGGCAAGTTTATAAATTTAGGTTCTTTCAATTTACATATATATATACTGCTTGTGATAACCGACACCCTAACGTATAAAGTGGTATGGGACATTTTATACGATGGGAGCCTTGTAGAAGATCCCTTGACTTATGTGTACTCACATAAGTGAAGGTTAAATTGTAAGACCCCCTTTTTTTCTTTTTAAACACCGGGGTCTTAGCCCATAACTGCCGCTTTGCGGTGGAACCGACTCACGGGAAGGCCGCCACTACAAAACACCAATTCTGCCGGCCCTTTTCGATCACGAGAGAGAGAAGTAAATTATACATAAATGTAAACAAGTCCACAGAAGCATATAAATAAAAGTGAAATCACATCCAGTCCATCAGTAGATAATAACAGGAAATAGATAATAGAAGTACTGCAAGATACGGTTCAGATGAAATATAAATAAACGGGTTCGAGCCCGGTACATCAGAGTCCTCACTACAAATCACTCATCGTAGAAACTATAAAAGTACTAATCACTCACGGAGCTGGTCGCAGGTGCACCGTTGCTAGACTGACCCACCTCCATGCGCACCGTACTCCGCTGGTGCTGGTCCCTGGACTGCTGGTCCCTGGACTACTGGTCCCTGTCTCCCATCCGGAGCTCCTGTAATGTTGTGGTTTGAAAACCATTAGTCATAAAGACTAAGCCCTATCATCCCTTACCCCTCCCCCTACGGCTCCTAAGCACCGAGCGGAGAGGAGGAAAGGGAAGCTACAAAGGTGGAGAATAATCAAGCAGGTGACAGGGAGTTATTCTAACAACTATCTAGAACAAAGTACAACTAGCAATCCTATGGTAGTAAGTGGTAAAGAAGAGAAGTAGTAAGTAGCAATTGTATAAAAAGGCAGCTAGAGAACAGTAAATAAACAAGCAAGTAAATAAGTAAGTAAGTAACCTTAACTTATATGAATGCCCAAACAAACTTATAAGTTAAGGGGTCTTCTACAAGGCTCCCATCGTATAAAAAGTCCCATACCGATTTATACGTTGGGGTGTCGGTTGTATGCAAATATGAGTGTAGTGATATGCTATGTCATGATTCATGCAAGTGTAACTCACGCACACGACTCTATGCGTACAGACCTTTAGTTCCCCCTGTTCGGGCAGCTAGCTTCACTCCCAGGAACCTCCGTAGTGGCAAACGGAGACAGTGGGTCGGGCCCCCCACTCCTAGGCGGGTATCCACACTACCGGGCCTAGCCCTTCCGTACGCCCCTAGAAGAACACAACCTAGAGTATTCGCGTACTACTGCTGGCTATACCCACCAGACTTTCTTTGGCTAAGTGTCCCACACCGCCGAGTCAACATACCGATGCCGGTGTGAACGACAATCAGATATCGAAGACCCACCACCTTTATTCTGTACTCCAACCCTCGAGCCCTCGGCTCTACGGACTGTCCCGCCGTGCATCTACCTTCAAAGCTACCGTCTGAATGGCAACCAAACCAATTATTCTACCTTCCTTGCTACCGAGGTGCGTGTATGTGCAACCCTAGTTATACTAGTTGCTCTTTTAATTTATTATTCCTATGGTTTACATTAGCCCAGGACTGCCCCCGGCATACCCCGTGAAGGGCTCTCAAAGGGCACTAGGAACCAAGACTGCGGCATTACGGCCCGAAGTTCCCTTTCGCAAGGAACTTATTGTTATTGGTTGATCTCAATTACCCAATCCCTTTTTAAGTTACTTTATATCTAGCCCTAGCGTATTAAGACTCTTCCACTGCTACTCGGGGTGGACGATCTTTCGTCGTTCCCGTACGCCCTTATCCTTAACCAGTCTCGCACTCTACCTATCCTGACCCCAATAATGGACTTAAACTTAGTTTGCCCTAACCAACCAGAAACTACCAAAATTCCATCTCCCAAAGTTCATTATCCGCTCTAATTCAGTTTCCGTGGTTTTACTGTATTCCGACCATCCTAAGATACGTGAGGAGTATGAGGGGAGGTACTCCAAATTGTCTTCCGAATCTCCTATAATATTTACTGGAGGTCTATCATGACATAATATAGCTAAGACCAAGATTCCCAAATTTTCCTATTTATCGGGCATTTAATTTATTTATTCTAAGATTCCAAATGCCCTAGTATGAACAAGAAGTGCACTAATGAGCCAAAAATAAATCATCATAAAATCAGTAAAAATCCTATGAGACATTTAAACAGCAATTCCAAGTTTTGAGAAGTTCCAGAGGTGTTTAGGCCTATATTTCCTAATTTACTATTTTAGGTCATTTCTACTATATTATGAAGGAAGTATTGTAAATATGTATTCAAAAATCCCAAGAAAATTATATAAGCTTTATGGTGACCTAAAACCACCATAAAGCAGGTCCCATAATTTTTCTCTAATATTTGGGCTCTGAATATATTTTAATGTAAAATGCTAATTTTCACAGCTTAGTGAAGGAGATGCTATTTTCAATCATCTAAAATTCCATTTAATTACAGGGTGACTAGCTTAACTTTAAACACCCACTGACCAAATTTCATAATTTTTCAGAAAGTAATTAGACATTATTTGTATTTTTGACTCCATGTCATAACTAGTACATTAAAGAAATATGTACCAGAAATAATCAGTTAAAATTTCCAAGAAATATACAGGAGGTATAACATGCTATAAGATGCCCTAATCCAAAATTTCATATTATTCCAGTGAATAAAAATTCCATAATCATCAAAATAAATATCTAGGGCACAATTAGAGTTGTAAATGAAGTACTGTATAAATTAACCCAAAAATCTCAACAAAATTATATCATGGCTATTTTGACTAGAAGACCCCTTTGCCCAAATTTTACTTGATTTGAAGTTCATTAGATAGCTTAATAATTCAAATTAAAGTTGGTGACATAAACTAGGGTTAGGATTTTAGGTGGCCTAACTGTCTCCAAATACCCTAAAATTTTGTTTAGAGAACTATACTAGTCCTATGGTTCTCTCCACAAAATTTTAAGTCAGTCCAAGGTAATTTGACCCCATGACCTTCACAACCCTCAAAACCACCATTAAGGGACTTTCCCTAGGGTTCTAAGGCTACCCTACACCAAACCACTCCAAACTCCCTTGAAGGGAGTGTCATGCCCTAAAAAGTCAGTGACCAAAATATCAGCCCCTGTTGAGGTGATATGGCCACTCAAATACCAGGGGGGTGTTTGATCCTAAATTATCCTATAAGGATCAACCTAGGGTCGGACACAAACCTAACCAAAACATCTACAAATGAGATGAATTTTTTACCAGAACCTTATGATAAACCAGGGACCACTCACCAAAATTTGGGAGGGTTTGGAAGTCTTTTAGCCATCTAATTAAATTATGCTAGGATTATTGAATTTTTCTAAAAACTATAGAAAAATATTTCCTAAAAATCCTAATTTTTGGACAGCATCTAGATATAGATAAGATTAGGCCACACCCCAAATTTCAAGTTATTTTGATGACTGGATTGGAGTGGGGAATTTTCAAAGTTCAAGACAGCCCTATGGATAGATCTCACCAAAAAGTGTGTTGTGGTCTAACTAGGACTCCAAATCGAGTGAAATCAATTTTGAATTAAACTAGACTTCAAGGGCTACATTTTCTATGTTGACCACTTTTTATGTTTCAGCTCCTACGGGCAATAATTTTCAGTTTAAACCTAGTGCACAGTAAAGAGAATTAATTTCTAATTATACAATATATAATATGATAAAAATAACACTGTTCATCATCTTCTTTTTAAACACTGGGGTCTTAGCCCAGAACTACCGCTTTGCGGTGGCACCGACTCACGGGAAGGCCGCCACTACAAAACGCCAATTCTGCCGGCCCTTTTCGATCACGAGAGAGAGAAGTAAATTATACATAAATGTAAACAAGTCCACAGAAGCATATAAATAAAAGTGAAATCACATCCAGTCCATCTGTAGATAATAACAGGAAATAGATAATAGAAGTACTGCAAGATACGGTTCAGATGAAATATAGATAAACGGGTTCGAGCCCGGTACATCAGAGTCCTCACTACAAATCACTCGTCGTAGAAACTATAAAAGTACTAATCACTCACGGAGCTGGTCGCAGGTGCACCAGTGATAGACTGACCCACCTCCATGCGCACCGTACTCTGCTGGTGCTGGTCCCTGGACTGCTGGTCCCTGTCTCTCATCCGGAGCTCCTGTAATATTGAGGTTCGAAAACCATTAGTCATAAAGACTAAGCCCTATTATCCCCTGCCCCTCCCCCTACGGCTCCTAAGCACCGAGCGGAGAGGAGTAAAGGGAAGCTACAAAGGTGGAGAATAATCAAGCAGGTGACAGGGAGTTATTCTAACAACTATCTAGAACAAAGTACAACTAGCAATCCTATGGTAGTAAGTGGTAAAGAAGAGAAGTAGTAAGTAGCAATTGTATAAAAAGGCAGCTAGAGAACAGTAAGTAAACAAGCAAGTAAATAAGTAAGTAAGTAACCTTAACTTATATGAATGCCCATACAAACTTATAAGTTAAGGGGTCTTCTACAAGGCTCTCATCGTATAAAAAGTCCCATACCGATTTATACGTTGGGGTGTCGGTTGTATGTAAATATGAGTGTAGTGATATGCTATGCCATGATTCATGCAAGTGCAACTCACGCACACGACTCTATGCGCACAGACCTTTAGTTCCCCCTGTTCGGGCAGCTAGCTTCACTCCCAGGAACCTCCGTAGTGGCAAACGGAGACAGTGGGTCGGGCCCCCCACTCCTAGGCGGGTATCCACACTACCGGGCCTAGCCCTTCCGTACGCCCCTAGAAGAACACAACCTAGAGTATCCGCGTACTACTGCTGGCTATATCCACCAGACTTTCTTTGGCTAAGTGTCCCACACCGCCGAGTCAACATACTGATGCCGGTGTGAACGACAATCAGATATCGAAGACCCACCACCTTTATTCTGTACTCCAACCCTCGAGCCCTCGGCTCCCCGGACTGTCCCGTCCGTGCATCTACCTTCAGAGCTACCGTCTGAATGGAAACCAAACCAATTATTCTACCTTCCTAGCTACCGAGGTGCGTGTATGTGCAACCATAGTTATACTAGTTGCTCTTTTAATTTATTATTCCTATGGTTTACGTTAGCCCAGGACTGCCCCTGGCATACCCCGTTAAGGGCTCTCAAAGGGCACTAGGAACCAAGACGGCGGCATTACGGCCCGAAGTTCCCTTTCGCAAGGCACTTATTATTATTGGTTGATCTCCATTACCCGATCCCTTTTTAAGTTACTTTAGATCTAGCCCTAGCGTATTAAGACTCTTCCACTGCTACTCGGGGTGGACGATCTTTCGTCGTTCGCGTACGCCCTTATCCTTAACCAGTCTCGCACTCTACCTATCCTGACCCCAATAATGGACTTAAACTTAGCTTGCCCTAACCAACCAGAAACTACCAAAATTCCATCTCCCAAAGTTCATTATCCGCTCTAATTCAGTTTCCGTTGTTTTACTATATGCCGACCATCCTAAGATACGTGAGGAGTATAAGGGGAGGTACTCCAAATTGTCTTCCGAATCTCCTATAATATTTACTGGAGGTCTATTGTGACATTATATAACTAAGACCAAGATTCCCAAATTTTCCTATTTATCGGGCATTTAATTTATTTATTCTAAGATTCCAAATGCCCTAGTATGAACATGAAGTGCACTAATGAGCCAACATTAAATCATCATAAAATCAGTAAAAATCCTATGAGACATTTAAACAACAATTCCAAGTTTTGAGAAGTTCCAGAGGTGTTTAGGCCTATATTTCCTAATTTACCATTTTAGGCCATTTCTACTATATTATGAAGGAAGTACTGTAAATATGTATCCAAAAATCCCAAGAAAACTATATAAGCTTTATGGTGACCTAAAACCACCATAAACCAGGTCCCATAATTTTTCTCTAATATTTGGGCTCTGAATATATTTTAATGTAAAATGCTAATTTTCCCAGCTTAGTGAAGGAGATGCTATTTTCAATCATCTAAAATTCCATATAAAATTACAGGGTGACTAGAATAACTTTAAACACCCACTGACCAAATTTCATAATTTTTCAGACAGTAATTAGACATTATTTGTATTTTTGACTCCATGTCACAACTAGTACGTTAAAGAAATATGTACCAGAAATAATGAGTTAAAATTTCCAAGAAAAATACAGGAGGTATAACATGCTATAAGATGCCCTAAATCCAAATTTTTATATTATTCCAGTGAACAGAAATTCCATAATCATCAAAATAAATATCTAGGGCACAATTAGAGTTGTAAATGAAGTACTGTATAAATTAACCCATAAATCTCAACAAAATTATATCATGGCTATTTTGACTAGAAGACCCCTTTGCCCAAATTTTACTTGATTTGAAGTTCATTAGATAGCTTAATAATTCAAATTAAAGTTGGTGACCTAAACTAGGGTTAGGATTTTAGGTGGCCTAGCTGTCTCCAAATACCCTAAAATTTAGTTCAGAGAACTATACTGGTTCTATGGTTCTCTCCACCAAATTTTAAGTCAGTCCAAGGTCATTTGACCCCATGACCTTCACAACCCTCAAAACCACCATTAAGGGATTTTCCCTAGGGTTCTAAGACTACCCTACACCAAACCACTCCAAACTCCCTTGGAGGGAGTGTCATGCCCTAAAAAGTCAGTGACCAAAATATCAGCCCCTGTTGAGGTGATATGGCCACTCAAATACCAAGGGGGTGTTTGATCCTAAATTATCCTATAAGGATCAACCTAGGATTGGACACAAACCTAACCAAAACATCTCCAAATGAGATGAAATTTTTACCAGAACCTTATGATAAACCTAGGGACAACTCACCAAAATTTGGGAGGGTTTGGAAGTCTTTTAGCCATCTATTTAAATTATGCTAGGATTATTGAATTTTTCTAAAAACTATAGAAAAATATTTCCAAAAAATCCTAATTTTTGGACAGCATCTAGATATAGATAAGATTAGGCCACACCGCAAATTTCAAGTCATTTTGATGACTGGATTGGAGTGGGGAATTTTCTAAGGTCAAGACAGCCCTATGGATAGATCTCACCAAAAAGTGTGATGTGGTCTAACCAGGACTCCAAATTGAGTGAAATTAATTTTGAATTAAACTAGACTTCAAGGGCTACATTTTCTATGTTGACCACTTTTTATGTTTCAGCCCCTACGGGCAATAATTTTCAGTTTAATACTAGTGCACATTAAATGGAATTAATTCCTAATTATACAATATATAATATAATAAAATGTTACTGTTCATCTCCTTCTTTAGCCCGAACCAGCAACCTAAAAAAAGCTTGAAACCTGTAGCTTTTCTAAAGCCATCTCCTAGTCACCCAACCATCTCCCTGGCCGGCCACCACCACCACTTCCTCTGTTGAGGTGAGGGCTACCGTCGGGTGGCGGCACGGCCGCCGGAGAGGCGGTTTCCGGCGAACCCGCCGCCATGAAATTTCAGAAAAACCATGGAAACTCTCACCCTATCCGGCTCTTTTGAGCCCGATATCTCTCCTAATGATTTATAAGATCTATCCGCAGAAGAAGAGGGAGGGGAGGACCTTGTTCGCGGGCTGGAGGCGTGCAGACCGTCGGGAAGCCATTTGCACGGTGGCAGCGTCGCCGGAAATTCTTCAATAGCAAGGGGAGGAATCTGAATCCATTTGATCGAGCATGTAACCTTCTCCTCTTGCTCTAAGGAGTCTTTTATAGATCAGCAAGTGGGGAGGGGAAAGAGGTAAGCAATTATGGTCATGAAGGCTCCTCTTAATGGTGTTTCGGTTATGGTAGAGGAAGTTGAAACGCTGGAAACGAAGAGGTGTTTGCCAGGTGGCGATTTCCTATTGGACCAACATTTCCTTATTTTATTAAATAATTAGAGTAGGAAACGGCCCATAAATATTCCTGGTATAACTTCCCATAATCAGAATTGATTACGACGTCGGTTACCGAAATTTCCAGTCTGGCTGACGTTTCGGCCTTGGCCACGGGCGTGACACATAGGTCACGGGCGTGACAGGCCCGGGTGGCAAATTCTGAGTTCGACGATCGTCGAACTGAGATCGACGATTGTCGAAGGGTGGTAACGCCCTAGGTCACGGGCGTGACACATAGGTCACGGGCGTGACAGGGTCATGAGGCAAATTCCGCGCTCGGCGATCTTCTCGCTGAGATCGACGATCGCCGAAGGGGGTCACTCCCTGGGTCACGGGCGTGATGTCTGGGTCACGGGCGTGACATGGCCATGACGCAAATTCTGCGCTTCGACGATCGTTCTGCTGAGATCGACGATCGTCGAAGGTGTCACGCCCTAGGTCACGGGCGTGATACATAGGTCACGGGCGTGACAGGCCCGGGTTGAAAATTCTGTGTCCGACGACCGTCTTCCTGAGATCGACGATCGTCGAAGGAGTCACGCCCTCAGTCACGGGCGTGACGGGTCGGTCACGGGCATGACCAACCCGTGACCCGAAATCTCGGTTGTTGTATTTCAATTTTTGGGCTTCCTAGCGTTCTGTCACGACCAACCGACTCCTGGGGGTCTAGCCGGAAATGGGATGTTACATAAATTCCTTTCTTACTTTAACTATTACAATATGTTTATAAAAATTATTAGTTAGGTCCCCCTGTCACCTGTTTGTTTTACTCTCCACTTTCACGTCCTTTCCTTTCTTCCTCCTCGCTCGGTGCCTAGGAGTATGGGGGAAGGGGTGGGGGACGATAGGGCTTAGTCTTATAGACTAACGGTTTTCGAACCAAATCATATTAGGGGATCGTGGAGCCCAACATGGAGGAGCAGCCAGGAGACCGGTGCGATTGAAGACAGGGCAGTCTAGCTCAGGAGTACAGCCAGCTGGGACCGTGAGTCCCGACTTCTAGTAGTTATTTTATTTTGATTCCGCGTGAGAGATCTATAGTGAGGATATTAATGTACCGGGCTTAAGCCCTCCATATTCATGTACTCATTATTGGACTATATATTGTTGTACTTCTCATTTGATTTATATGATTAGTACTGTGACTGTGGACTATGCTGTGTTTACTCTGTTTTATACTTCTGTTTCTCATATTGGCCAAACAGGTTTATGATCGTTCTAGCTGGCAGAATCAGCGACTTGCGGTGTCGACTAACCCGTATGTTAGTGTAATCGTAAGGCGGCGGTTCTGGGCATAAGATCCGGGTTAGCCCCGGAGAGGGGGAAACAGATCTTATATGTGGCCTGAGGTAGGATTCTTGGGAAGAATATGAGGTATGACTTGTATAAGTCTGAGATGTAGGAACCATCTGGTTATGAGTTGTAAGACTTGTGGATCTGAGCTAGTGGAAGGAAGTTGTGCTGAATCTAGTTCTCTACTAGATAGGCGAAGTGGGAAAGTGGATGTACCCATACCTTGGGGAACCACTATAAATCTGGTGTATTCTGTGCTATTTTTGCTGTGTTGTGATTGTATGTTCTATGTTGTGATAAGAACCTGTTAAATTGTCTAAAATTCTTAAAGATAATTACAACCTATTCACCCCCTCTCTAGATGTTTAGGCTCTTGAAATAAGTCTTTCAAGGCCACCGAAAAATCCCTAGCCAAGGAAAATACCTTGGACATCAGAGAAGACTGCACCAGGAAGGGTAAGGAGAGGATTTCCTCTACTCTAAGGAGGCCAGCTGAGTCAAACAATTTAAAATCAGATACATCAGACAGCAGCATGTCTGATAAGGACTTTGCTGCCTTATCTAGGAATTTTCAGAAGTTGATGAATAAGAAATAGTGGAAGAGCAGACCTTCCACCTCTTCTCATCACAGGAAGAATCACTCCAAGCCTGACAGGTACGATTCAAAACCTAGTAAACATATTTCATCTAATGTGGTTTGCTACTATTATAGCAAACCTAGACATGTTATAGATGACTACCCAGCCAAGAGAAAGGAGGTTGGTGAGAAGAAACCACGCCAATACAAGGGGAAGAAGGAGAAGTCCTTCATTACAAAGAAGGAGAATAGCTGAACAGACTCATCTTCATCAGAGTCTGAAGAAGAAGAAGCCTATATTGGGTTGGTTGCTGCTGCTGCTGAAGAAGGAGCTTAAGTAGTAGATGAAGACTATCCTTCTGCCAGGATAGGCATCAGGGCCCCACTATCACACTCATACAATGACTCAGAGGAGGATGAGGATGAAGAACATGCCTACAACTACTATGGGCTGATGTTAATGACTGATGAGGAATCCAGCTAGGATCAACCTGGTAAAAGTAAGGTATATTCTCTATCTAGTTCTTCTTCTGAGTCTGGGTATGAGACAAGTCCCTGTACTGAAGCTTCTTCATCCAGTGGTGAAGGTGATTCTAAATCAAAAGATGTCAACCAATTGATTGACAGGTATGGTGAAATTCAGGATTCCTTCAAGAAGTGTAAGAAGTTGACTAAAAAGTAAGCTGTGGAGATTGCCACTCTTCAGCTAGCTGCTTCCCAACAGTCTGAAACATCATCTTTGCTAGATCAGAAGGACAGGGAAATTAGACAATTTAAGGTCATGAATCTCATCCAGATTGGCTCCATCAAGTACAAGAACGGTCTCATTAGGGACCTTGAAAAGAAGCTCCAAAGGGAGAAGAGAATTATGGCTAGCTTTTCTAAGCCCAATATAGTGTTTCCATTAATAGTGTAACCTTAACTTATATGAATTCCCATACAAACTTATAAGTTAAGGGGTCTTCTGCAAGGCTCCCATCGTATAAAAAGTCTCATACTGATTTATATGTTGGGGTGTCAGTTGTATGCAAATATAAGTGTAGTGATATACTATGCCATGATTCATGCAAGTACAACACACGCACACGACTCTATGCGCACAGACCTTTAGTTCCCCCTGTTCGGGCAGCTAGCTTCACTCCCAGGAACCTCCGTAGTGGCAAATGGAGATAGTGGGTCGGGCCCCCCACTCCTAGGCGGGTATCCACACTACCAGGCCTAGCCCTTCCGTACGCCCCTAGAAGAACACAACCTAGAGTATCCGCGTACTACTACTGGCTGTACCCACCAGACTTTCTTTGGCTAAGTGTCTCACACCACCGAGTCAACATACTGATGCCGGTGTGAACGACAATCAGATATCGAAGACCCACCACCTTTATTCTGTACTCCAACCCTCGAGCCCTCGGCTCCCCGGACTGTCCCGTCCGTGCATCTACCTTCAGAGCTACCGTCTGAATGGCAACCAAACCAATTATTTTACCTTCCTAGCTATCGGGGAGTGTGTATGTGCAACCCTAGTTATACTAGTTGCTCTTTTAATTTATTATTCCTATGGTTTACGTTAGCCCAGGACTGCCCCCGACATACCCCGTGAAGGGCTCTCAAGGGGCACTAGGAACCAAGACGGCGGCATTACGGCCCAAAGTTCCCTTTCGCAAGGCACTTATTGTTATTGGTTGATCTCCATTACCCGATCCCTTTTTAAGTTACTTTTGATCTAACCCTAGAGTTTTAAGACTCTTCCTCTCCTACCCAGGGTGGACGATCTTTCGTCGTTCCCGTATGCCACTTAACCTTAACCAGTCTCACACTCTACCTATCCTGACTTCCAATAATGAACTTAATCTTAGCTTGCCCTAACCAACCAGCAACTACCAAAATTTCATTTCCCAAGTTCATTATTACTCTTGTTCAGTTTCCGTGGTTTTACTATATGCAGACCATCCTAAGATACATGAGGAGTATAAGGGGAGGTACTCCAATTTATCTTCCGAATCTCCTATAATATTTACTGGAGGTCTACCATGACATAATTAGTCTAAATCCAAGGTTTCCAAATTTTTCTATTTATCAGGCATTTAATTTATTTATTCTAAGATTCCAAATGCCCTAGTTATGAACATGAAGTGCAATAATGAGACAACAATAAATCATCATAAAATCAGTATAAATCCTATGAGACATTTAAACAGCAATTCCAAGTTTTGAGAAATTCTTGAGGTGTTTAAGCCTATGTTTCCTAATTTACCGTTTTAGGCCATTTCTACTATATTATGAAGGAAGTAATAAAAATGTGTATCCAAAAATCCCAAGAAAATTATAGAAGATATATAGTGACCTAAAACCATCATAAACCAAGTACCATAATTTTTCTCCAACATTTGGACTCTGAATTTATTTTAATGCAAGGTACTAATTTTCTTAACTTAATGAAGGAGGTACTGTTTTTAGTCATCTAAAATTTCAGAGAAAATTACAGGGTCACTATCATAATTTGAAACACCCACTGACCCAATTTCATAATTTTCCAAATAGTAATTGGACATCATTTGTATTTTTGACTACATATCACAATTAATACATTAAAGAAGTATGTACCAGAAATAATTAGTCAAAATTTCCAAGAAAATACTGAAGGTATAACATGCTATAAGATGCCCTAATCCAAGGTTTCATAATATTCCAGTGAACAGAAATTCCATAATCATCAAAATAAATATCTAGGGCATAATTAGAGTTGTAAATGAAGTACTGTATAAATTAACCCAAAAATCTCAACAAAATTATATCGTGGTTATTTTGACCAGAAAATCTCTTTTCCCAAATTTTACTTGATTTGAAGTTCATTAGATAGCTTAATAATTCAAATTAAAGTTGGTGACCTAAACTAGGGTTAGGATTTTAGGTGGCCTAGCTGTCTCCAAATATCCTAAACTTTTGTCCAGAAAACTATACTGTCCATATGGTTCTTTCCACTAAATTTTTAAGTCAGTCCAAGGTCATTTGACCCCATTACCTTCACAACCCCAAAAACCACCATTAAGGGACTTTCCCTAGGGTTCTAGGGCTATCCTACACCAAACCACTCCAAACTCCCTTGGAGGGTGTGTCATGCCCTAAAAAGTCAGTGACCAAAATATCAGCCCCTGTTGAGGCGATATGGCCACTCAAATACCAAGGGGGTGTTTGATCCTAAATTATCTTATAAGGATCATCCTAGGGTTGAACACAACCTTATTCAAAACATCTCCAAATGAGATGAAACTTTTACCAGAATCTTACGATAAACCCAGGGACCACTCACCGAAATTTTAGAGGGTTTGGAAGTCATTTAGCCATCTAATTAAATTATGCTAGGATTATTAAATTTTTCTAAAAACTATAGAAAAACATTCTCCAAAAATCCTAATTTTTGGACAGCATCTAGATATAGATAATATTAGGCCACACCCCAAATTTTGAGTCATTTTGATGACTGGATTGGAGTGAGGAATTTTTCTAAGGTCAAGACAGTCCTATGGATAGATCTCACCAAAAAGTGTGTTGTGGTCTAACCAGGACTCCAAATCGAGTGAAATCAATTTTGAAATAAACTAGACTTCAAGGGCTACATTTTCTATGTTGACCACTTTTATGGTTCAGCCCCTACGGGCAATAATTTGCAGTTTAAACCTAGTGCACAGTAAAGAGAATTAATTTCTAATTATACAATATATAATATGATAAAAATAACACTGTTCATCTTCTTCTTTACCCGAACCCGAACAGAACCAGAAAAAAAAAGCTATTCCTGTAGCTTTTCTAAAGCTATTTCCCGGCCACCCAGCCGTCTCCCTTGCCGGCCACCACCACCACCACCTCTGTTGAGGTGAGGGCTACCGTCGGGCGGCGGCACGGCCGCCGGAGAGGCGGTTTCCGGCGAACCCGCCACCATGAAATTTTTGGAAAATCATGGAAACGCTCACCCGATCTGGCTCTTTTGAGCCTGATATCTCTCCTAATGATTTCTAAGATCTATCCGCAGAAGAAGAGGGAGGGGAGGACCTTGTTCGCGGGCTGGAGGCGTGCAGAGCGTCGGGAAGCCATTTGCGCGGTGGTGGCGTCGCCGTAAATTCTTCAACAGCAAGGGAAGGAATCTGAATCAGTTTGATGGAGCGTGTAACCTTTTCCTCTTGCTCTTAGGAGTATTTTATAGATCAGCAAGTGGGAAGGGGAAAGGATGAAACGTTCATGGCCATTAATATTTCTTTTAATGACGTTTCGGTTATGATAGAGGCAGTTGAAATGCTGGAAAAGAGGAGGTGTTTGTCAGGTGGAGATTTCCTATTGGACCAACATTTCCTTATTTTATTAAATAATTAGAGTAGGAAACGGCCCATAAATACTCCTGGTGTAACTTCCCATATCAAAATTGATTACGACGTCGGTTACCGAAATTTCTAGTCTGGCTGACGTTTCGGCCTTGGTCACGGGCGTGACACATGGGTCACGGGCGTGACAGGCTCGGGTTACCAATTCTGGGTTCGACAATCGTCGAACTAAGATCGACGATCGTCGAAGGGTGGTCACACCCTTGGTCACGGGCGTGACACATGGGTCACGGGCGTGACAAGCCCGGGTGACCAATTCTGGGTTCGACGACCGTCGAACTGAGATCGACGATCGTCGAAGGGTGGTCACACCCTAGGTCACGGGCGTGACATATGGGTCACGGGCGTGACATGGTCATGAGGCAAAATCCGCGCTCGGCGATCGTCGCGCTGAGATTGACTATCGCCAAAGGGGTCACGCCCTTGGTCATGGGCATGACACCCGGGTCATGGGCGTGATAGGGCCGGGTAGAAAAATTCTGCGACCGACGATCGTCTCCCTGAGATCGACGATCGTCGAAGGAGTCATGCCCTAGGTCACGGGCTTGATGGGTCGGTCACGGGCATGACCAACCCGTGACCCGAAATCTCGGTCGATTTATTTCAGTTTTTGGGCTTCCTAGGGTTCTATCACGACCAACCGACTCCTAGGGGTCTAGCCGGAAATGGGATGTTACATTGTGCCTGAGAAGTATGAGAGTCATTCTCTCTGAGTTAGGGCTATCCTCCATATCCTGAGCAGTAGGACTTGAGTTCAAGTCTGAGGTAGGTGATCATTTGATCACAAAGTTGTAGGAGCAAATTTGCTCCGATCTTGGGCTTTGTGCCTGAGTTGTAATTCTTGGAGGAGATTGAGAGATCTTGAGGGATCTGTGTTGTAAGCTCTTAGGAGCAGAGTTTTTTGAGATGTTCCTTGTCTAACAAGAAGTTAGAAAGGTAGGAGGAGAGTGGATGTACCCATAATCTAAGGAACCACTATAAATTCTGTGTGTGTTCTTTGTGGTTTGTCTTGAAAGCATCTAACTACTAACTAACTACACACTAAGTTAAAAGATAATAATAAAAGAATAAAAAATCTATTCATACCCTCTAGGTGTTTAATTACCTTGAAACTAAAGAATTTCAAGTGGTATCAGAGGGAGGCTGCTCAAAAAGGACCTAACAGTAAGAGCAAATCCCAAAGAGTAGTTGAAAAAAGTTCTATACTTATGGGTTCTAGAGAGAACCATAAGGAGCTAGGTTCCATGAAGCTCCCCATCTGCAGGAAGGAGAGTTTTGGAACCTAAAAAGAGAGGGTATGGCTATTTATGGAAGCCTATGATCGAAGGATCTTTGTGATAATAAGAGAGGGACCTTTCATCCTTATGAAAGTCTCAGTTCTGGATGCCAATGTCCAGACACTTAAGACATATTCAGAGATGATAAAGGATGATATCATCTTGGCTATATTGGATAAGAGGGCACAAAATATTATTTTTCGTGCCATAGATGATTCAACCTTTCAGAATCTGGTCCACTGCTTGACCTCCAAAGAGATGTGGAACACTCTTGTGGTCTACATGGAGGGTACTGAAGAGGTAAGAGATGACAGGAAGTCCATGCTCAACCAGGAGTATGAGGCTTTCAGGCAGTCACTGAAAAAGAACATAGCTGCTTGCTATGAAAGATTTTTCCGGATAATAAATGAATTGAGAACCTATGGAGGATCTTCAGTCATTATGAGATTAATGAAAAGTTCTTAAGATCTCTCACTAGAGACTAGGATACTAAGATGTTGGTGCCATCATGGTGATCTAGAAGTGATCAGGTATGCAGCCTCACTGCCATTGCACTATGAGCCTATGGTGTCGCACATAAGAGGTTTGGAGAAGTTAGAAAGGTTTGTGTTGGCCTTGCTCATCTGTGATATGAGTGAAGGACCAAGCCTATGACGATCTGAATGTGATGGAATTTCATTCCGGGACCTGTATTGTGAATATGGGTCGACCGGTATGTAGTCGGAAAATGCTAAGAGAAATTCATCGAGTATGGGTAAGGGGTTTCAACGAATGGTATGGATTCATCGAGTATCATCTTGATCTTCGATGATTCGTCGAGTGTCGTCATGACCTCTAGCCAATTCGTCGAGTATCATCGTGATCACTTGCCGATTCATCGTGACCTCTTCACGATTCGTCGTATATTGTCGTGACCACTCTCCGATTCGTCGAATATAACGTTGATACTCGTGGAATTCTATTTTGACCGGTTTATTTCCTTTAAGTCCGGTTCGGCTGGTCTGCGATTATCGGCTGGTTCGGCCTACTATATATAATCGTTGTGAACAGTAAACTGAACGACTTACGCATTTTCTTAAAATAGCCAAGCGACGATATCCTCACGATGGAACTATTTCGCATCCGCGAATGTCGTCTCCACTTCTGCCGATCGCCGCTTGTCTCCGCTAACTGTCCACCGTCCCTTGCCGCCGTCGGAAAGTGTTTCCTAAGCATCGTCTTCGTTGTTGCCGACTCTCCTTGATCAGATCTAGTACTCCGTGGAGACGTTGAGGGAAAGCTTCTTTCAGACCTAAATCTTGTGCGACAAGAGTCTAGGGTACTCCGTGCTCTTGTGGATACCCGTAGAGGCGTGGACATTCTTCTACGCTTGGAACTCCTGTCATTGCTGTTCGTTGGAATCAATGAGAGAATCTAGGTTGAGTATCGAATCAATCCCACAATGGTATAATTTTATTTATTGCAACATTACTTCTTGATTAATGGTCATCACAAGATCTACAACTTACTTTTGGGTTTCCTTGTTTCCTTATTCTGATGCGCACAACTGTTGTGTCATATAGTAAAACCCAACAGTAGTATCAGAGAAAGGTTCTGCGATGATCATTGTTTCAGAAGTTGCTAAATCCATGACGTGTAGATTTGGAGATTTTAGAAGTGTTCTAAAATTCCCAAACCTATTCTTGGAGTCTCACCAAGGACGCATGTAATTTCTTTGTTGCTACTCCTTAACAGTTACCGTCACTTTTGTTGGTTTGTGAAGCCAAGGATGTGGTAGATTTTGAATCTCACACATAAAGTGATCAGCTTGTCTACTGTGTTAGTGGAGTTTGTGTTGCTAATATCCTATGGATGTAAATCTGAAGATTTAGAAGTGTTCTAGATGTTCAGATTTAGCCCGCCTCATCAAGTGTTGATGATGTTCTTGTGCACATCTGGGATGCATCTGGATTATGATTACTGCCTTTTGTTTTGTTTGATGTGCACAATGGTTAAGTGATAACCGTTTTTAAAGAGTTAATCAAGTATGAAAATCCCTTAAGTAATATTAAGTATTCAGATGCCTTCCGATGGATGAAACTCTTCCTGCCTCAATCGATGAAGTATGGGCTTGCCTAAGCAAGGTGCATTAATCTATCTTGGTAAGGGTGCGAGCGGATAATTGTGCTATCCCACTGTCAACATTGGGTCAAGCTTAACTGGGTGACCTCAAAGCTTGAGTGCCCAGAGGCATGAGGTTGGTACAAGGAATGCACCATATGATGGATACAAATAAAGAGTTATTCACCAGCCATATAAGAATTGCATAGTGATGCAATTGGCAAGCATTGCCAACCAAAATAACCGCATTGTGAGAGAAAAGCCAAAGCTGACTCACAGTATTAGTGAAATATGGATCTTGTTCACTAAGAGAGTTACTTGCATGAACTCTTTGAATTGATATCAAGGGTTGTTGATTTGATAAAAATAGTGGGAGTTATTATGATTAAAGTCCTAATCTAAAGAGAAAATTATATTTTGAAATGTAGTACTAATTTTCTTTGCTTGTATCCTTGTAGAATATCCATGACAAGTGGCTCACACTTCACCTTGTCCCTCAGCGCGATCCTTGAGAAGGAAAAGCTGAGTGGAGCAAATTATTTGGACTGGTACAAGAACCTGAGAATTGTTCTCAGGCAAGAGCGCAAGATCTGTTTTGTAAGAGGTATCCCCTGATGAGCCTGCCGGGAATGCATCCTGTAATGATAAAGGTGCTTACAATAAGTATCTCGATGACTCCTTAGACATCAAATGTCTCATGCTTGCAAACATGAACTCTGAGCTTCAGAAGTAACACGAGAACATGGGTTGAAAGGTAATTGACGAGCATCTTAAGAAATTGTTTCAAGGGCAAGCTCGTCAAGAGAGATTCGATGTCACTAAGGTATTGTTCAAGTGCAAGATGGGATCTTAGGACCTAATAGGGACTCATGTACTCAAGACGATTGGGTATATCGAGAATCTTGAAAGAGTAGGGTTCCCTCTAGGCCAAGAGTTGGCCACAGACATGATACTGCAATCGTTGCCGGACAGTTATGAGCAGTTCATCTTGAACTATAACATGAATGAAATAGACAAGACACTGCCTGAGCTCCTAGGTATATTGTGAAATGTCGAGATAAACATGAAGAAGGCCATGCCTACTAGCCCCATACTGATGGTGCATAAAGGCAAGAGCAAGGCCAAGTGTTTTAAGAAGACGAAGGTAGGACCTAAGTCTGCTCTGGAGCCCAAGTCTTATGCACTAAAAAGGAAAGGTTCATGTTAAGACAGAAAGTTCCATTATTGTGGCAAGACTGGTCGTTGGAGGAGGAATTGTCCTTCATATATTGAGGGTCTGCAAAAGATGAGGGGAGGTATGACTTCCGCTTCAGGTATTTATATTATATAGATAAACCTTTCTGCTCCTTCATCCTATTTATTAGATACCGGATATGGTTCTCACATTTGTATAAATGCGCAGGAAATGGGAAGGAGAAGAATGTTGAGTAAAGGAGAGGTGGACCTGCGTGTTGGCAATGGAGATAGAGTTGTTGATGTCGTCGTGGGGGGTTACCGTCTTTCTTTGCCCAGTGGGCTTGTTTTGGAACTTGATAACTGTTATTATGTTCCTTCAATAACTAGAAACATTATTTCTATTTCATGTTTGGACATGATTGGATTTTCTTTTATTATTAAAAATAATTATTGTTCTATATTTAAGAATGATGTTTGTTATGCTATAGCTCAAATGTTTAATGGTTTATAAGTTTTGAACTTAGACCATCAGATCTATAATATAGAAAATGCTAAAAGACTAAGAACGAATGACTCGAACCCTATGTACCTTTGGCATTGTCATTTGGGCCATATAAATGAGAAACGTATATCCAAGCTCCATAAAGATGGGCTACTGGACTCATTTGATTATGAATCATTTGAGAGATGCGAATCTTGTTTGTTAGTCAAGATGACTAAGGTCCCTTTCTTTGGCTTAAATGAGAGGGCTGATGATCTCTTGGGTATAATATATAGTGATGTATGTGGACCCATGAGTTCTATGGATAGAGGTGGGTACTTCTACTTTGTTACATTTACTGATGATTTCAGTAGATATGGATATGTGTATCTTATGAAGTGCAAATTTGAAACCTTTGAAAAATTAAAAGAGTTTAAGAACGAAGTGGCGAATCAATTGGGTAAGAAGGTTAAAGCGCTCCGATCTGATCGAGGTGGCGAATACCTAAGTCATGAGTTTCGTGATCATCTGGAAGAGTGTGGTATTATATCATAGCTCACTCCACCTAGAACACAACACATAATGGTGTGTCTGAGCGGAGGAATTGTACTTTGTTAGACATGGTGAGATCGATGATGAGTCATATAGATATGCCTGTTTCCTTTTGGGGTTTTGCTCTAGAAACTATTGATTTAGCACTAAATCGTGCTCCAACGAATTCGGTTCTAAAGACACCATATGAGATATGGACTGGGAAGCATCTTGGTATGTCGTTCATTAAGGTTTGGGGCTGTTAGGAATACGTGCGACGTCAAATTCCTGACAAGCTGGAACCCAAATCAGATAAGTGATATCTTGTGGTGTATCCTAAGGAAACTAAAGGGTACTATTTCTACCTACTTTCTAAGGGCAAAGTGTTTGTCGCGAGGACTGGTATATTTCTTGAGAAAGAGTTCATAAGTAGAAAGACTGCTAAGGTAGAACATGAAGAAGTTCAAGAACCACAAACAGTGAATGAACCAGAATTGGAACCTGAGCAAGGACTACAAGTTGTTGTAGCTAGAGAGCTTGCTCAAGAAACACAAGTTCTACATAGATCTTGTAGACCAAGGTTTGAGCCTGAGAGATGGATTTCTCATGTCTCAAATAGGTAATGTGTTTTTTATGGATCATGATGATGAGCCTGTTACCTACCAAGAGGCTATGAGTGGACCGGACTCTGAGAAGATGCTTGAGGCCATGAAATCTAAGATGGACTCCATGTATGAAAACCAAGTTTGGAACTTGGTGGAACCACCTGAAGGGGTAAGACCCATAGGGTGCAAATGGGTCTTCAAGAAGAAGACCGACATAGATGGGAATGTACAGACATTCAAAGGGAGGCTGCTGGCTAAGGGTTTCAAGCAAATTCATGGTATTAACAATGATGAAACATTTTCCCCTATTGCTATAGTTAAGTCCATCAGAATTCTGCTTGCTATTTCTGCGTTTTATGACTACGAGATCTGGCAGATGGATGTCAAAATGACTTTCCTAAATGTAAACATCCTTGAGGAAGTGTATATGACACAACCCGAGGGTTTTGTATCTTCAGGTGAAGCCACTAAAATATGCAAGCTGCAGAGATCCATTTATGGATTAAAACAGGCTTCTTGAAGTTGGAATCTTTGTTTTGATGAAAAGATCAAAAGTTTGGTTTTATAAAGAACGAGGATGAACCGTGTGTTTACAAATGGATTAATGGGAGCATAGTTGACTTTCTGATTTTGTATGTGGATGACATACTACTGATTGGGAATGACAAACCGACCCTGCAAGTTGTTAAGAACAACCTAGGGGACTTCTTTTCAATGAAGGACTTAGGTGAAGCAACTTATATACTTAGTATTAAGATATATAGAGATAGATCGAAGACGTTGCTGGGTTTGACCCAAAGTACGTACATTGACAAGGTGTTTAAGCAGTTCAACATGCTTGAGTCCAAGGAAGGATTCTTGCCCATGTCTCATGGTGTGAGTCTCTCTAAGGTCCAGTGTCCTAAGTCTTATGAAGATAAGGACCTCATGAAGTTGATTTTATATGCTTCGACAATTGGGTCAATCATGTATGCAATGATATGTACTAGACCTGATGTCTCTTATGCTTTGCGCATGACTAGCAGGTATCAGTCTGATCCCGATGAAAGTCACTGGATTGCCGTTAAGAATATCCTAAAGTACTTAGGAAGGACTAAGGATACGTTCTTCATATTTGGTGGAGAGGAAGAGCTCATTATAAAGGGTTACACGGATGCTATCTTCCAAACTGATAGGGACGATTCAAAGTCTCAGTCAGGGTTTGCATTTTGCCTAAATAGAGGTGCTGCTAGCTAGAAGAGTTCCAAGCAGGAGATAGTTGTCGATTATACAACTGAGGCCGAGTATATCGCCGCTACATATACACCGAAGGAGGCTGTATGGATTCGGAAATTCATCAGCGAGTTAGATGTAGTTCCTAGAATTGTTTATCCCGTAGATCTCTACTGTGATAACAACAGTGCAATTGCACTTGCTTTGGAACCTAGATCTCATCACCGCTCCAAGTACATACTTCGGCAGTTCCATCTGATTCGAGAGATTATCGATCAAGGATATGTGAGCATTAGTAGAGTGCCGACTGAGGAGAACATTGCGGATCAACTACAAAGCCTCTCACACAAAGAAAGCATGATGGTCATGTTAGATCAATGGGTATACGATACTTAAATGATTAACTCTAGTTTGAGTCTTGTGAATTGTATGTATGTTGGATGTAATCTTCATTTGATGAATAATGTGCTGTATGCATTTCATTTTATATAATTTTGGCAAGTTCTTTTATTGTGTTATTATTTCTATTGTGATAGAATGGTTAACTGTATAAATGCCCTTAGAATGTTTGCTTCCATAGCTCAAGTAGTGACTTGATGTGAGAACCTATGATCCTAGAAGCTTCACTCTTTAAGGTCCCTGGATGTAGTATCATCTTAGAAGCTAAGGGTGATGATGATACCTTTGAGACTAACATGTGCGTTGACTGATGACCCATCCTCATAGGTCATGATATTGTGATATCAAGTCATCACATGGGTACTTTTTATGAACAAGTTGTATTGGATAGACCCACCATGAGAATACTTTGTGTATTGTTATATGAACATGCAACAAGTATGGATCAAGTGGCATTGGTGTTTGTGGTTCTTTGAACTAAAGTCACAACACTCACTGAGTAAGGAAGAGTGTGCTTTGATGCTATCAAAAGTCTAGTCTTGAGAAAGTTGAATGATAAAGATGGTTATTGGGTATGTTACGAATCATTTTGGTATTTGCGTGTGAGCAGAAATGAGATTTGTCTTCCTATATTACAGGAGTTGCATCCATGGGCCCCTTGATGGAATGGGACTGAGAAATACATTGCCATGCTTGGTTGAGTCAATATATGATATTGGACTCACCAATTTCTGGAAGTCCATTTTCGATCAAGAAAACTAGGATTGAACAATTATGAGGGTGACACGATCTGTACCTCTAGTTCTATCCGGATGTAAAGGACGAAGGGACATGACAATATTTATACATTAGTCAAAATGGCTTTCAAGTTTTAAACTCTTATTTCTTGGGGAGCAATGATGCATTACAAGATATCGCTCATTATTTGTGAAGCTATTGTTTGATACTTTCAAGATCAAGTGGGAGGCTATTGGTGCCACCATGGTGATCTGGAAGTGATCAAGTATGTAGCCTCACTTCCAACGCACTATGAGCCTATTGGGTCACACATAAGATCTTTGGAGAAGTTGGAAAGGTTTGTTTTGGCTTTGCACATATGTGATATGAGTGAAGGACCAAGCCTATGACGATCTGGACGTGGTGGAATTTCATTCCGGGACCTGTGTTGTGAATATGGGTTGACCAGTATATAGTCGGAAAATGCTAAGGGAAATTCATCGAGTATGGGTAAGGGGTTTCGACGAATGGTCTGGATTCATCGAGTATCGTCGTGATCTTCGACGATTCGTCGTGTGTCGTCATGACCTCTAGCCAATTCATCAATTATCATCGTGATCTCTCGCCGATTAGTCGAGTGTCGTCGTGAACTCTTCATGATTTGTCATGTATTGTCGTGACCACTAGTCGATTCGTCGAATATCATGTTGATACTCGCCAAATTCTATTTCGACCGATTTATTTCCATTAAGTCTGGTTCAGCTGGTCTACAGTTATCGGCTGGTTCGGTCTACTGTATATAATCGTTGTGAATAGTAAACCGAACGACTTACGTGTTTTCTTAACCTAGACAAGCAACGATCTCCTCACGATGGAATTGTTCCGCATCCGCGACCGTCGCCGCCACTTCCGCCAACTGCCACTTGTCACCGCTGACTATCCACCGTCCCTTGTCGCCGCCGGAAAGCATTTCCTAAGCGTCATCATCGTCGTTTTTGCCTCTCCTTGATCAGATCTAGTACTCCATGGAGACGTTGAGGGCAAGCCTCTTTTCGACCTAGATCTTGTTAAACAATAGTCTAGGGTACTCCGTGCTCGTGTGGATACCCGTAGAGGCGTGGACATTATTCTACGCTCGGAATTCCGGCCATTTCCATTCGTTAGAATCAATCAGAGCATCTAGGTTGAGTATCGACTCAATCCCACAAAGGTATAAATTTATTTATTATACCATTACTTCTTGATTAATGGTCATCACAAGATCCATAACTTACTTTTGGGTTTTCCTTGTTTCCTTATTCCACTGCGCACAACTGTTGTGTCATATAGTAAAACCCAACATAAGATATGTGTCATAAGAGAAGTGGCCAAGCTAGCTGACACTCCTCCCCATACATTATTTGGAAAGCTACTCTCTTATGAGATGCCGTTAGATGTCAGGAAAGAGGAGAAAGCCACCAGCAAATCCCTAAACAAGTAAAATACCTTGGCCTTTAGATCAGACTGCACCAGGAAGGGTAAGGAGAGGATTCCCTCTTCTCTAAGGAGGCCAACTAAGTCAAATAGCTTAGAATCAGATACATTAGACTGCAATATGTCTTATGAGGACTTTGTTGCCTTCTCCAAGCATTTTCAGAAGCTGATGAAGAAGAAACAATGGAAGAGCATACCTTCCACCACTTATCATCATAGGAAGAATCACTCCAAGGCTGACAGGTATGATTCAAAACCTAGTAAACATATTTCATCTAAAGTTGTTTGCTACTAGTGCAGCAAACCTAGGAAAGTTATAGCTGACTACACAGTCAATAGAAAGGAGGCTGGTGAGAAGAAACAACACCAACACAAGGGGAAGAGGGAGAAGTCCTTAAATTGCAAAGAAGGTGAAGAGCTGGACAGACTCATCTTCATCAAAGTCTGAAGAAGAAGAAGCCTATATTGGGCTGGTTGCTGCTGTTGCTGAAGGAGTTAAAGCAGCAGATGAAGACTATCCTGCTGCTAAGATAGGCATCATGGCCCCTCTATCACACTCAGACAGTGACTCAAAGGAGGATGAGGATGAAGAAGATGCTTATAACTGCTATGTGCTGATGGCAATGACTGATGAGGAATCCAACCAGGATCAGCCTGGTCAAAGCAAGGTATATTCTCTATCTAGTTCTTCTTCTAAGTCTGGGTATGAGACTAGTCCCTGTACAAAAGCTTCATCTTCCAGTGGTGTAGGTGATTCTGAATCATAAGGAGATGTCAATCAATTGATTGACAGGTATGGTGAACTTCTAGATGCCTTCAAGAAGTGCAAGAAGTTGAGTAAAAAGCAAGCTATGGAGATTGCCTCTCTTCAGCTAGCTGCTTCCCAATAGTCTGAAAGAACATCTTTGCAGGATCAAAAGGGCAGGGAAATTAGCTAACTTAAGGTCATGAATCTCATCTAGATAGGCTCCATCAAGTACAAGAACAGTCTCATTAGGGACCTTGAAGAGAAGCTCTAGAGGGAGAAGAGAATTGTGGATAACTTTTCTAAGCCCAATATAGTGTTTACCTTGATAGACTCATTATCCTATAAGAAGGGTAAGAAGGGGTTGGGGTTTAAGGGAAATACTAGTGTTTCCCCTTCCAAAGGGAAGGGCAAAGCTCCTGTTCAGTCTCTAGCTTCCAAGCCTCCCATTTCTTTTAGGAAATTTCAGTTACCTTCAAAAAGGTATGACCAAGAGAGCATCTATGGTCACTGGATGAATGGTAGATCCACTAGTGTGAACAAGGAGGTTCACAGCTATGGTGGAGGGTATAATAGGGGAGTGAGTGCCTTTAGGGCTGCCCATGAAAAATTTCAAATGACCCATCATGTTTTTTGGTGCTCCATCCCCAACTCTCAAGAATGTGGCTGTGGACAAGCTTCAGAACCATTCAACAAAGACTCGGACAAAGGGCCAGTCTATCAACAAGCCTGATTTGGGGATTTCTGATGCTATCAAGTGCATGTATTCTACATAGAAGATTGCTGCTGATGGCACTCAAAGCAGGCCAAATAAACCAACTGGAAGACTTACCTTCAGTCATATCCTTAATGAAATAAATCTAAAGAAGGCTACTGCTCCTCTTCCTTCTATTCAGTCAGCAGTTAACAAAACTGCAAGGCCTATACAGAAAAGAAGATATAATATTCATGATTATTGGTGCTGTGGCAATGTGGGCCACTTTGCTATAGACTACTGGCATAATCCAAGTGTGCCAAGCGCATCTGTTAGTCCACCAGTCAGAAAAGCTGCTGGTTGACAAGTCTATTTTCAGACTAACATGCACCTAGGACCCAATAGATATTGGGGTCCATTGGTAAAATAAATTTTGCGATGCAGGTTAGTCCAAGTGCCCATACTCCTATATGGTACTTGGACAGTGGTTGTTCTAGGCACATGACTGGGACAAGGAGCAACTTAAAGGAGTACACTCCAGCGAAAGATGGACCCAAGGTTATCTTTGGTGGTTTAGATAAAGGAGTGACAAGAGGCTATGATAAGATTACAAATGACATAGTCACCATCTCAAAGGTGGCTTGTGTTGAAGGATCGCAACACAACCTTATAAGCATAAGCTAACTTATTGATCTTGGCTATGTCATTGTCTTCCACAAGGATGAGTGCTAGATTAATAGATCAAGTGACATAGAGGTCATCTTGACAGGCACTGGGAGTGGAAATTATTGAAACCAAAAAATTGGTCTCGAGGAGTTCACCCTTGGGGAAGGGGTGATCGCGCACCTACTTCTCTCCTGTGAACCAGATAGCAAATAACTATGGACAAAGAACAGATCCAAGGCTCCGACACGGAGGTCCCACCACACACCTGGAAGATCTTAGAGCGCTTCCCCTCCTTAGCCAAGCGCTGAAGCTAAGGTACCTCAGAAAGCGCTAGAAGACTGGGCACAATTAAGCATGCCTTTCTGAGGTACCCCTTGGGACCTATTTATAGATTTCTGAAAAAGTTATGCAAACAGCCAACCTCTGCTATTTTGAACAGCTATGTGCAGGCCCGCATGGGCAAAATGGTAAAAAGCACCTCACACACACACAGGGAGAATAGCCCCCCACTGCCTCTGCTCGGCAAGGGTGGCGAGTGCCTGATGGAGCTGGCACTCGCCACCTCAACTCGGCACCTTAGCGAGCTCAAACCCGACCTACTCTACTCGCCTGCCGTAGCCTCGGCAAACGGCCCGAAGTTCATCAAACTTGGCTCGATGAACCCTACTGTGAGTTTGGGCTCCCATTCAGCCTAGGCGAGTTGGACAGGGTGCCAAAGCGAGCTGGGCTCACAGCGCCAGGGCAGGGGCATCGAATATACTCAACTCACTCGATGCCGGGATGAAGACGCCGAGTTAACTCGCCACTCAGGATGGGGGCATCGAGTGAACTCGATGCCCAGGACCTAGTGCGCCTAGGGCTTGGGTTGGGCTCAGCTGACCCCACTTGTCGGATACGTGGTTGTACACAATCCCGCTCTTTACGAGGTTGGGACAAGCTCGGAAAGAACCATCCAACCCCACAGGATTCGGCGAGTGCGGCAGGGGTTGAGGGAATCTTTCAGTGGGGTACACTAGTGGCTATATATACTTATGCCTGCGTACCTTGCTGACCTTTGCCATTCTCCTTACTTTAGCTTTGTCAAGATGCTGCTTCCCCAGGATGTACTAGAGCGAGTGGTGCATTCTCAAGCGGAGACTACAGCTCGTGTTGCGGGCTTGACTGATCTCAGTGCCCCTCCTCGCAACCTTGCCGAGTTCAACTCGGCCAAAATAGCAAAGCCCTTTCCGAAGGACATTGAACCCGTCTATAACAAATTCAGGACAGTCCTGAATAATGGGGCCGGTTCATCCACTTAGCCGACTCCAGAGCCCTAGGGTAAGAATGTCATCGTCCTTTCTGCCGACCAGACCAACCGAGGTCATAGCGACGAGATATCCGTACCGCAGGCCAAGGACCCTCTCGACAGCTAGCAGAATAAGGTGTATGATGCACGTCTGCGGGCCTCGCTTCCCAGCTTAGGGACCACGGGGCTGGACTCATAGAAGCCGAGGTCGCCGACTCGCCTTTCTTCTTAGCAGCCTCTCGCTTCTACATCTGCTGGGGGAGGTAATGAGGTCATCCCCACCCCCGAATTTACCCGCATCTCTCCAGAGGCTCCCCGACATGCCCGTGCCAAGATTCTAAGCAATCCCCCTTCTCGCGTCCGCCTGGAGGAGCATGTAAAGTAGGTTTTTAACTTCCCCAAATCCTGTTTGGTTTCGGTGATACTCGCCCCTTTTACTCAACCCTGCAACTGTTCGCACAGACCTCACCGTGGATTCTGAGGCTTACGATTCCACATGCCAAATTCGATACTTGCCTCTCCCTTCTCCACGTACTATGGACGCCTTCCTGGATTCCGAGCTAGAGGGCCCTGAATGGTCGAGGAGAGAATAGCTGGTTCTCGAGAAGCTGGTGCGCGAGTTCCATGAGGTGCGAAGGGACAACCTCAGGCTGCAGCAGGAGTGTGCGCGGCTTGCGGATATGACGGGAGTCGGCCCAACGTTTGAGGAGGCTTCTTCTTCCATGCTTCTGGATGAGATCGACGAGAGCCTACAGATCGTCCACCGGAACCTGGGGCGACTCCGCGAGCTCCGCGCATGGAGACCCGTGACGATAGGGTCACGAGACCGGGGTAGCTAGAGACGGTCCCCCTGATGGGCCTATCGGTACTCGCCCCTATTTTCCCCTGGTCCGCGCGCATCGGTGGTTTTTATTCCTACTTTTGGCTTTGTTTGGATCTGTAATAATTTGGACAATTTTTCGATTATTGTTAATATATTAAATCATAGCAATCAGCGTCCCATCAATCCCATCTCCCCATAGTGCAGGGTTAATTCGCGGCGGCCGGCGAGCTAGGGGCAGTGAGATGGGGTAGGCGAGCTTGACTGGCCAGTCGGTTCAGTCCCAAATTTCCCCCTCTATAAATTGGCCTCCCCACCAACCCCTGTCACGCCTTTATTGCCTCCGTACCTTTTCCCTTTGCTTATGCTACTTCTAGTGCTCGCGCTCTCGGTCTCGGCAGGCCTTGGTAAGGGGAACCCTGATTCTAACAGGCAGGCCAATTGTGCTCGGCACTTCGCTGAGCACTGCTTCTTTTAGGGGAACACAACCTAGGTGGAGCTCGCCGAGTGTGTGGCCGACTACGTCCCCTCTGGCTTCACAGACCGTCTCCCGTCTGAGCATGAAGCCATCAACTCCTTCTATTAAGACGAACTCACCTTCCCTATCTCGCATTTTGAGGTGGGGTTGCGCCTGCCTCTCTTGCCGGAGATCCGCCAAATGCTGAAGTATTACGGCGCGGTGCCCGCATAGCTGAACCCGAACGCCATTGCTATAATGGTCACGTTCTCCTGCTACCTCCACCGCGAGCGGATAGAGTTCAACTTTACGGTCTTCCGAAAGTTGTTCTCATACAAATCCACCCCCGACGGAGTCGCCTTCCTCGGCGGCACCTTACTAAAAGTTCACGAGGTCGCGAACAAGAACCATAACTGGATGAACAAGATCGTCTTCATCAAGGGCGATCTCGGCAACATCCCCTTCTCTCCCTAGAAGGTCGAGGAGGTATACCGCCCCCGGTGTCTGGCAATGACGACGAGCTCCATAAATTTTTCCTCTAGAAGGATTTCGAGTTCGCCTACCTCCGCCGAGGCCTCGACACTCTCCTGCCCATCCCCCCTAGTGAAGGTATGCCTCGATTCCCTTTTCTTTTGCTGGTCTCGACAGAAATGATATCAAAATCTGACTAAGTTTTTCTTATAGGGGAGCGACTCATCCCCTAGAACCTGCTTTTTGCGGACTCGGGGCTTTACTCTGACCCGCTCCAACTCGCTCGGGCGGCCGTGCTGCCTTGCCGAGACGATCAGGTGGCGCCCCAGCCTTCCTCCAGCAAGAGGCAGTTTGTCACCGGGGGGGGGGGGGTCGGACTCGCCTCGCCGGCCTGCAGATCACAAGAAGAAAAAGAAGGCCAAGGTTGTCTACAGATGAGAGAGGAAGTCCCCCAAATATATGGACATGTCTGCGACATCTCCCGACGCCTTGCCAGAGAGCCTGCTGAAAGAAACATCGGGGAAGGATCGAGGGGGGGTGCGGGCCTTCCGCCCCCGAGGTCGTTGAGGGGTTTGTGCCCCGCGAGTTGGGCCTGCCCAAGGATCACCCCCTTTTCGGTAAGGTGGAGAAGTGCAAGGACTCGCCCGACGAGCCGATTATTAAGTGGGATGGGTTGGCCCACCGGGTCTCTATCTTCACTCGCCACACTTCTTGGGTTGCTCACCAACCTCCCTCCGGCCACACCTACGTACTCAGCTTCGGCCTTTATGGTCATGACAGTGTCGATGACTTCAAGAACATGACCCCTGCCAGTTGGGTCACGAGGGTCTGCGGGCCCATCTGTGGTCCTTCGAGCTGCACCACATGATGGTGCTCCACGGCTTCAACCTCAGCTGACTCCTGTTGATGGCCGAGCAAGAGCGCGACATTGCAAAGGACAAAGTCGCCGATGCGGCATTGCCGAGGATATACTCGCGAGAACTATAGACGGGTTGGTAAGTGTAGGCCGCCTCTTGCCATTTTTACTCGAACACTTTCTTACAGAGGTACTTAGTCTTCAATCTACAGGGTGTCGGGGGCCGCGTGCGAGTTGCAGAACCATGCCACCGGGTTGGAGGAGGAAGTTGCCCAGCTGCAGGATCGCCTTGCCGAGCAAGAAGCTTGCTCCAGCAAGCGGGAGACTCGTGCCGCTGAACAGGAGGCTCACGCCACCCAGCTGGAGGCTGAGGTGGGGCGGCTAAAGGAGCAGAACTGGGGGCTTCACAGCGAGATCCTTCGGCAGGCAGAGCTTCTCCTTCCCGATGGTGGTGGTGTGTCCCCCTTCCCCTATCAGAGGTCGTGGCTCTGCGGCGAGAAGGAGGTCACGGAGCAGTTGTGAGTTAATTTGATCGAGTCTGCCCAGTGCCTCCTGGACTCCATGAGGGGCACAGGGATACTGGAGGAAGGGTGCGAAGAAGTCGCGGTTTGTGACTTTATGCCAGACCTGTTCCCGCCGAGCCCGCCCGGCGAGAAGGAGGATAGCTTCACCTCGCTTTTCGGGGAGATGGACAAGGGCAAAGGGCGTGAGGGCGAGGAAGGCCGCATGTCAGGGGAGGAGGGCGAGAGCTGAGCATAATTTGTAATTTCTCCCCCCCCCCCTTTTTGTAACCTCGCAAAGGCAAGTTCTTATTTTATAACAGATGTTAAAGAATGAGAAACAACATTTGTAAAAAATTTCCTATCTTATTTTCTCTTGGACTTGTTTGCTGTGGTGCACTCGCCTGTGAGTTTTGACGTAGCAGGTATCCTACATTCGGAGAGCGGTACGGACACAAAGTAGACCTACCAGGCCCAACACGCCTTAAATCTATCGCACCTACACAAGCATCTATCGTCTCGTTACAGATCAGCTCAAGCACAGCACATAAAACCACAAGGAGGAGTGATCGACTCTAAAACAACGATCAAGAAAAAAAGTCGGATGATTCCACAAATTAACGTAAAGGTTGCCACTCCTTTTTGTGATTAAAATCTAGGCTATAGGCCAAGATCCACTCAAGCAAATTGGATCTACCCGATCCGGATTAAAGAAGTTTGCCAACGATGAAATCAATTTCAGAAATTGCAAGCGATATATTTTAAAACCACGAAAACAACGATTGCCCAATCTCCACAACTAAAAACCAGAAATCACAAGAGGTGGGAGGAGAAATTACCCAACCCGGAATCAACTTGCACACAAGATAAGGTGGGAGATTCACTCTCTCCACGGATCCACCGGCAACACGCTGAATGGGGCTGCAACCTTCTTCCTTGGAGTCACACTGAAGGAATCCACTCCGGAGTCGCACCGAAGAGGGGTGGAGGAAGCAAAAGTTGGCCTCACACCAAGCAAAGGGGGCGGCGGCTAGGGGAAACCCTCTTGGCCGAATTTCTCAAGGAGAGTTTAGGGTTAATTCTTCTTGTCTAATATTCTCATAAAAGGATCTCCTTAAATAGGAGTTACAAACATACTTTGAACCGTCCAAGATGGAGATGAAATCTCATCCATTCGGGCGGATAATAACACACCAAATGTTTTTGAATGCAGGAAATAACAAAATAAAAGTCCTCTCATGAATATAAATATATTACCCAAGCATGGAATAATTTTATATTCTCAAATATAAAAGATAAATAAACTAACTTAACATCATAAATGTAAAATGGGCCTTCAAGTGGTCTTAGCACGCCACGGGCGGAGGTTGTAACATTGTCTTCCGTTAGCGTCATCATGGCTCCTAAAGTCTTTATGCTGTAGCGCCTCGGCAACCGGATCATCAACAAGTAGTGGTGGCGAGGCCTTGACATCAATCATCCCCCGCTCAATATCACGTATCTATGATGCGTGGTCCAAGAAGTAGCGGTGGATAAGAGTGGCATCCAAGCGTCTAAGCTCCGTCTCGAGTACCCATGATTCGTCCAAAGGGGGGCGTTCACGCCAACGGATGAGGAAGCGGAAGGTATCACCAACAGTAGTAGCAAGTGCCTCAGCCGCAAGTATCCTATCTGGAGTAAGAAATGTCTTGGGAAACCTGGGGAACATGTTATCAATAGGAATAAAGGAATGCAACTCACCATCCGATGATATACCCGTGGTGATCATAAGAGAGAGATCATCCGAACTACTGCTCCCCAACCCATTATAAATTTTAGTGGAAGGAGAGGACGACACAGAATTCAACTCTTGTGGAGGCGAAACAAACAACGTCAAACTGAGACATTAAAAATGGGGGAGATACCCCAATCAGAAGGCAAATCCAAAACGAAAGAACTGTCACCTAGGTTCTTTATAATCCGAAAAGAGCCGGCGTGCTTTGGTGCTAACTTTTTAACAGTGCCAGTTGGCAGTCGTTCGGGAACTAACTGGACTAAGACCAGATCACCAATGTTAAAGTGTGACACTCTCCTTTGTTGATTAGCATGCGCTTAATAATACTCGTATTGAGTAGTCAAGGAAGCCCGTATGCGTGCGTGTAGGTCATGAATGTGTTGGGAGAAGGATTGTGCGAATTGACTTGATTTGTACGTTGGAGTCAATGAAACCAAGTCAAGCGGCACAGGGGCCTTGTACCCGTGGACAATCTCATTGGGAGACATATCCGTGGACCTACTTTTTGAATTATTGTAGGCCAATTGGGCATGGGGAAGAAGTAGATCCCAAGTGCCCTTGTGAGCTCTCACAAGACATCTAAGAAGATTCCCTAAGCTTCGATTAACCACTTCCGTCTGCCCATCAGTTTGTGGATGGTAGGCGGCGAAAAACAATAACTTGGTACTCATTAAAATCCATAGTGTTTTCCAAAAATAACTCGTAAACTTGACATCTCTATTCGAGATCGAGACAATTGTCTTCGGCACTCCACAGTGACTAATGACGTCTTTAAAATACAATTTCGCAATATGAGACGCATCATTAGTCCTACTACACAGAATGAAATACACCATTTTAGAAAACCTATCCACAACCACAAAAATAGAATCATGACGGCGTAAAGTGGTGGGTAGGCCTAGAATAGAATCCATACTCACGTCTTCCCATGGTGTGGAAGGGATAGGAAAGGGTGTATATAATCCCACATTGGTTTTGGTGCCCTTGGATACCTAACATGTACGACAACTACTTACTATCCCTTCCCACCATCGCCTTAAGTATTGGCCAATAAAATTTCTCCTCAACTAGCGTAATTGTCGTATCCTTACCGAAGTGGCCACTCAACCCTTCGCCATGCAGCTCTCAGATGATATGAAGTCGTAGAGATGACTGTGAGATACACAACTTCCCATGCCTAAAGAGATAGTCGTCTTTAATAAAAAAACACAGATATCGTCGTGGGGGAGCTATCTTGGGCAGATAAATACAACTCCTTAAAATCTGGGCAGGTAGCGTACTCATCTTTAATTCACTCAAATCCTACAACATTAACCTCCATAGTGGAAAGCAAGAGGGTAAGGCGACTAAGATCATGCACGACTCGATTATCTGAACCCTTAAAGTGCTTAAGATTAAACGTGTAACCTTATAGAAAAGCTACCCACTTAGCGAGACACGGGCTGATTTTATGCTGGCCATTGATGAAGCGCAAAGCTTCGTGATCGGAGAGGATCACAAACTCCTTGGAGAGGAGATAGTGCCTCCAATGGTGCAAACACCGTACAATCGCATAAAACTTCCTATCGTAGTTCGAATAATTTAGCTTAGCGCCGGTTAACTTCTCACTAAAGTAACTAACTGGGTTCCTCTCCTGACTCAAGACACCTCCTATTCCCACCCCAGAAGCATCACACGTTAACTCAAATACTTTGGTGAAGTCAGGAAGACGTAAGACAGGTGCCTCAGTCATAAGCTTCTTAATGCGTTAGAAAGCATGGGTGGCAGACTTCGTCTAGGTGAACACTCCCTTCTTCATGCATTCTATAATGGGGGTGATGTCTGAGTTGGTACCATTGGCTGAGCCCACCAATGAGGGTGATGTATTTATTGATAGTGAGCTTAGCGTCGATGACGAGCTTGATATCCCAAGTGGCATGGAAGAGGAGTTCTCTTCTGAGGTATCACCCCCTGGGACTATCCCATCCACCCTCGACTTTATTTCTAGTCCATCTCCCTTGCTTGTAGTGGAGTCTTCTATTGACCCTGATTTGGAAGGCGTCTCAGCTGCGTTAGAAGAGTCACTTATGGTTGAATTTTTATCTGAGAGTTATTTAGGTGATGACTTGTTAGAACACAAGTGGGTCCCTTCTAGTCCGAGATATTCTGAGATGTCTCTTTATCTAGCTTCTCCGTTAGACTTACCTAGAAGAACTTGTGTGGGGGAGTTGCTAGCTGTGGTATTCGTTATTTTCACCACCTCCCCTAGATCTGGCTATGCCTTAGCTAGGATTGTCCATTCCTCTGTGTGTCCGCCTGTGATTACGTCTTCCTTTGCGACTAATTAAGATTAAACAACGACTGTGCCCCTTAACATAGTACCTTCTCGATGTACTTACTCGTCCAGTCTAGTTGCACATATATTTACGCCACCAGATTATGACAGTCACCCACACACGTCTACGATGATAGCTGACCACATTGAGTTAGGTCGCATGCCTTTCCATTCCCTATCGAGTGCGTCTTACGTAAGAAGTTTTGATTTGGAGTTTGTCTGGTCATTCCCCGAGCGGATTTCTATGGACGTCGTTAATAAATTAACACTTAGGAACACCGACCCGTCTGTGGTTATGAGGAACTTCGGATTTAATGCTTTTCTATCGGATTATTACGATGCATGGGGTGTTTCACCTCTTCTCAATTTTTCGGATTTAATGTTGAAAGTCGCTTTTCCACATGAGAGGCCTTCTTTGTCATTTCTCTCTCCCACTCTATGTTCTCTTGGGTTTGGGAGTGAGAGTTCCTCCGTGTCTATCTTCCACATGGATTCTTTTGTTTTTGCATAGGATGGTAAGAGTCTAGTTATTTTTCTTTGGATTGACACCCTTTCGAGGTTCCTTGAAAGTTTTGTTGTTGTTGCTATGTATGACAGGTTCTCTTTGATGAGTGATGACCGCTCTACTGCTATATGGAGTCACAAGCTAGATTTGCTATAGGTTGATGTTGCCTTCGACCGTGTTCCTCTCCAGTCCCACTCATCGGTGATGAGTGATTTTTGGTGGGGGAGGATTGATGGCGATAATGCCCCGCCATATGTTCGTGACAGGTTCGTTTACGACGTTGGCTCGTCGCATTATTCTGACCGCTGCCACAATATTTAATTTCAAGACTATGACGGACATTGTCGCAAAATTAAACAACCATCGCCACGTCATATCTTCGCCGCCATCACCGCATCATATCTTCGCCGCCATCGCCGTATCATATCTTCGCCGCCATCGCCGCGATATATCTTCACTGCCATCTCCGCGTCATATCTTCGCCATAATTTTGCACAACGTTTATCATTTGGATGGTTGGTTTTATTTGTTTGATGTAGGGTGGAGATTGAGTGGTGTTTATTATAAATAGAGGGGTTAAGGTTCAGATTAGAGTATGCTGAAATCAAGAAGAAAAAAGAGAGCTGATAGCTTCCCCCTTAAATTTTGCGTGAAGCCTTCTCCTACCCGATGCCCCTTGAAGAATCGCCCAAGCCGCCGCCCCTCTTGGTGCCGCCTCGCTGTCCGGAGATGTCCTCCCTCCTCTGGTGTGATTCCGAAGAAGGCGGCTAGCGTCCTTCATCCGGTGCGACTCCGATGGATCCGGTGGAAGTGCGACTCTTCCACTAGTTATCTTTGTGTGTTCGTCTCTTTGGTTGTGGGTAATCTCTCCCTTTACATCTTGTGTGCTTCTTCTTTATGTTATGAGGATTGGTGGACTTTTGGAATTGTATTTTATTCTGAATTTTGGTTGAGTATATATTGTTTTTAAATCTGAATTTAATTGATTGAAATAATCTTGATTTCTTTGTGTAACTTGGATCAGGTAGATCTCTTGAACGCTTGCGAAATCGGGTTGAATCAACCCTTGATTTCTCTCTTGATTCAAGGGGTTTGGTATACCATCGTTATATTATTTTGGGGCTGATTTGGACTTATTTTGAATCGATACTTTAGTCTGGATCGTCTTCGTTGGCGTTTGATGATGCATGCGACTTATTTTAAAGTGACCCATTAATTTGTTTGGATTGCTTTAGTTCTAGTCATTTGTGTTGGGATGAACATTGTGTAATTTAGACTGGTTGTGTTGGGTGCATTAGAAAGATCCAAGCGCAAGAGTGCGAATCGTTAGCGATCGTACGTCTTCGGGCAATCGTACGTCTTCAGTGTTAATGTGTTGTTGAAACTTGCCGATTGCATACCACGCGTTTGATGAAATGTCGCACTCACACGAATATTTGTAATTGTGCGCAAGCTGAAACTCGTGCTGCATCAAGTTTCCCACCTTGGGTGACCTTACCGAGTTCGTTACCGTTGATAGAATGCCGAGTTAGGACACGTGTTTCTGCTGAACCCGGAGCGCCCGTAGTCGTTAGGTCCGTGAGTGCTTGACTCGCCCGCGAGCACCCAGCTCGCCACAAGCGTCCAACTCGCCTGCGAGCGCTCAACTCTCCTGTGGGTGCTCAACTCGCCCACGAGTGCTCCACTCGCCTGTGAGCTGAATCCTTTCCTTCTTTTGCCTTTGGGATCCCGGGTGCCACCGCCGGACCAATCAGCTAGGTGAGAGCCTGACGGTGGGTGTTGAACATCCTCCGGGCTCAGCCCCAGGGTCATAACGACGTCCATCGAGACCCCAACCCTGCCAACTAGGTGGGAGCCTTGCAGTAGGAGAATCGAGACCTAACCCCAGAGCGAGAACACTTAGAACATTTGCCACCCCTGGGTGCTACCACCGGACCAATCAGCTAGGTCAGAGCCTGATAGTGGGTGTTGAACATCCTCCGGGCTCAGCCCTAGGGTCATAATTACATCCATCATGACCCCAGCCATGCCAGCTAGGTGGGAGTCTGATAGCAGGAGAATCGAGACCTAACCCCAGAGCGAGAATACTTAAAACATTTGCCACTCCTGGGTGCTACCACTGGACCAATCAGCTAGGTGATAGCCTGATGGTGGGTGGTGAACATCCTCCAGGCTTAGCCCCAGGATCATAATGACATCCATCGAGACCCCAGCCCTACCAGCTAGGTGGGAGCCTAGCAGCGGGAGAATCGAGACCTAACCCTAGAGCGAGAATACTTAGAACATTTGCCATTCCCGGGTGCTACCACCGGACAAATCAGCTAGGTGAGAGCCTGATGGAGGGTGTTGAACATCCTCCGGGCTCAGCCCTAGGGTCATAACGATGTTCATCGAGACCCTAGCCCTGCCAGCTAGGTGGGAGCCTGGCAGCAGGAGAATCGAGACCTAACCCCAGAGCGAGAATACTTAGACCATTTGCCACTCCCGGGTGCTAGCACCGAACCAATCAGCTAGGTGAGAGCTCGACGGTGAGTGTTGAACATCCTATGGGCTCAGCCCCAGTATCATAATGACGTCCATCGAGACCCCAGCCCTACCACCTAGGTGGGAGCCTTACAACGGGAGAATTGAGACCTAACCCCAGAGCGAAAATACT
Organism: Platanthera zijinensis; assembly: GCA_039513925.1. Taxonomy (NCBI): domain Eukaryota; kingdom Viridiplantae; phylum Streptophyta; class Magnoliopsida; order Asparagales; family Orchidaceae; genus Platanthera; species Platanthera zijinensis. The sequence goes on along the minus strand of CM077078.1, from coordinate 124,793,209 downwards.
TAGAACATTTGCCACTCCCGTGTGCTACCACCAGACCAATCAGCTAGGTGAGAGTCTTACGGTGGGTGTTGAACAACCTCCGGTCTAAGCCCCAGGGTCATAATGATGTCCATTGAGACCCCAGCCCTGCCAACGAGGTGGGAGCCTGACAGCGGGAGAATCAAGACCCAAGCCAAGTACGAGAATACTAAGAACATTTGCCACTCCCGGGTGCTATCACCGGGCCAATCATCTAGGTGAGAGCCTGAAGGTGGGTTTTGAACATCCTCCGAGCTTAGGCCCAGGGTCATAATGACGTCCATCGAGATCCCAGCCCTTCCAGCTAGGTGGGAGCCTGATAGTGGGAAAATCGAGACCTAACCCCAGAGCGAGAATACTTAGAACATTTGAGGTGATTAACAAAATATGAGATCAAGAGAATGAGATAATCTTTATTCATGAAAAAGTAATATACAGGATTTAGGGATAGAAGCGCTTCAGGTCGTCACCGCTCTAAGTATGGCTTAGAGTCTCGCCCTCCACATTTTGGAGACGGTATCCCCCCGACCTTAGTGCTTTCTATACAATATAAGGACCTTCCCAGTTTGGATGGAGCTTTCCTTCGACAGCCGACCTCCCTGCCGCATCCACCTTCTTCAGGACCAGATCTCCTTCGGTAAATTATTTGACCCGGACATGTTTGTTAAAATACTTGGCCATCCTGCATTTGACCTCTTCCTGCAGGATAGCCGATAGATCACGCAGCTCCACAACCAGGTCTAGGGAGAGACGCAGCTCCTCCTCGTTCCCGGCTCTCCTCTCTTCTTTGCCTTCCTGGGCTTCTGCCACTCGAGGCGTTCAGACCTCAAACTCTATCGGAAGCACGACCTCAAAACCATTGGAAAGCTTGAATGGAGTCTCACCCATAGTCGTGTTTGGGGTAGTTCGCAAGGCCTAGAGGACTGAAGGGAGTTGCTCGACCCAGCTCCCCTTCTAATTTTCCACCTTCTTTTTTAGGAGGTTGACGATGATCTTGTTCGCCGCCTCCACCTGCCCGTTGCTCCTAGGGTGGTGAATTGAAGCAAACCTGAGATCGATTCCGAGCTGCCCATAGAAATTGATGAACTCAGCGCTGACAAACTGTGGCCCGTTGTCTGTGACAATGGCCTGGGGCAATCTGTGCTGGCAGATGATCTCCCCCCAAACAAAATTCCTGATCACCTGGGAGGTCACCTTGTCCAATTCCTTTACCTCTAACCACTTAAAAAAATAGTCGATCATTACTAACAAGAACCTTCTCTGCTCGTTGGCCTGAGGAAAAGGTACTACTAGATCCATCCCCCATATTGCAAAGGGCCAGGGAGCTGTGATGCTCCTGAGCCACTGAGCTGGTTGTAGTTTGAGGGGGGCGAACATCTGAAATTTGTGGCATTTTTTTGCGAAGTCGACAACATCATGGCTCAGGGTAGGCCAAAAGTACCCCTGCCTGATGATCCTTCCCTCTAGGGTCCGACCTCTTGAGTGACTACCGCACTCCCCGGAGTGGACCTCCTCCAGAATTCTCGGTATTTCCCTCTCAGCCACATAACGAGCCAACAACCCTTAGAGAATCTTTCGATATAATATCCCATCGCGCATGAGGTAGTATGCAGATTTGTGCTTGAGTATCTTCTTATCCGTCCCACCGAGAACTCCCCTGCGGATAAGAATGTTGTGAATGGGTCCATCCACGATGGGTGTTGGTCCACCTCCATCAACTCCCCCTCTTGGATGGATGGACGAAACATGTCAGCGATTGCACCCCCACCCGGGGTCCATGCTTGGCTAGCTGATCCACCCATTCGTTTTCTTCCCGGGGCACATGCTGGATGGAGAAGGTTTGGAACACTCCAATGATCCCCTTGATTTTGGTTAAGTATGATTGTAGGGTGGGCTCCCTCACTTCAAACTCCCCGTTGATCTGGGAAGCCACCACCATGGAGTCAGTGAGAACCTCCACATCATGCACCCCCAATTCCCTTGCCAGGCGCAGACCCACGATCACAGCTTCGTACTTGGCCTGATTGTTGGTGATGGGAAAATGCACTACAACTGTCTGCTCGATCCTTGACCCTAGGGGCTTTCCAAGATGACCCCAACCCCAAGGGATTGTCTTCCTGAAGCACCGTCCACCATGACCTTCCAAGGGATGGGGCGAGTGAGTTCCTCTTCCGCCACCTCGACCACATAGTTAGCTATAAATTTGGCCATCGCCTGCGCCTTGATCGAGAGTTGAGGGACGTAGGAGATGTCAAATTCGCTTAGTTCCATCGACTACTTGGCTTTCCTCCCCGAATGCTCCACCCCTTCAAAGATGTTGCGGATGTGGTGGTCAGTCACCACCCGAATAAAGTATGCCTAGAAATAGGGTCGGAGCCTCCAGGCCGAGATGACCAGAATGAAGGCCAGCTTCTCCAAGATGGGATAATGGAGTTCTACTTTCCTCAGGACCCTGCTGACGTAGTAAATGGGTAGCTATTTCTTACCCTCCTCCCAGACCAATACAGAACTGAGGACCTCTACCCCAACCCCTAGATACAGGGACATGTCGTCACCCTCCTTCGGCCCTTGGATGAGTGGGGCCTGGGTGAAATGCCTCTTCAATGCCTTGAATGCCTCCTCACATTCCTTTGTCCATTCAAATTCCCCCCCCCCCTCAACGCCTTGAAGAAGGGGGAGCACTTTTTTCTGCCCGGGAGAGGAATCTACTAAGCCTGGCAAACCTTCTTGTCAGCCGCTGGCCTTCCGAAGCGACCCCAGCTCCATGATTTCCTTGACCTTGTCCGGATTTTGCTCCACCCCCGCGGGAGTGAGGAGGTGGCCCAAGAACTTCCCCTTGCTGGCCCCGAAGACACACTTAAAAGGGTTCATCCTCATTTTGTATTCCTGCAGGGTGCCAAAGGTCTCCTCCAGATCACAGATGTGGGAGTCGACCTATCGGCTCTTGATCATTAGATCATCTACGAAGACCTCTAGGTTCCTCACCCTCTGCTCCCAGAAGACGCGGTCCATCATTTTTTGGTAGGTCGCACCTGCATTCTTCAGCCCAAAGGGCATCATCTTGTAGCAGTAACATCGATCCCCATGATGAAGGAGACATCCTTTACATCGGGGGGGTGCATCCTGATTTGGTGATAACCTAAAAATGCATCTAAAAAACTCATTACAGGGAAACCGATGGCTGAGTCAACCAGCGCGTCGATTCGAGACAAGGGGTAACAATCCTTGGGGCATGATTTATTAAGCAAAGAAAAATCAACAAACATATGCCACCGGCCATCCCCTTTTTTTAACCATAACTACATTGGAGACCCAGCCGGGGTATTGGATTTCAGATACAAAGCCGGCTTTGAGGAGCTTGGCAACCTCCTCCCTAATCTGCACGGCTAGCTTGTCCGCGGTGGACCTCTTCTTTTGTTGGATGCGGTGAGCCTCCGGGTCCAAGTTGAGACGGTGACAGGAAACATCCGCGTCGATCCCGGGCATATCGGATGCACTCCAAGAGAAGATGTCCACGTTCTTCTGGATGCACTCCAGCATCCTTTCCTAGTCCTCCGGGGTCAGCCTCCCGCTGATGTAGACCTTCTCCACCCTGTCTCCCTGGGTGAGAACCTCCCTCTCCACTACCTCCTCTGCTGCCTCCAGCCCAGACTGCTCCTCCCACTCAGATACGTCCCCCTCTCAAGGGACAGGAACTTCCACCTCATCCACGACCATAACCTTGGCCAGCTCCTTCAGAACCCCCTCTGCCTCTGCTGCCCGTACGTGGGCCTTCCCCTCTACTGCCTCCACCTCCACTCCTTCGGACTCCTGCCCAAACAACTCCTCCATCCTCCTATCCATCTCCTCAACTCCCTCCTGTCATGAGATGGAGTTCATGGATGTCATATAGCACTCCCTTGCCGCCCTGGGATCTCCACGGACTCGGACCTGGACCCCCTCTGCGTTGAACTTGAGACATTGGTGGAAAGATGAAGGGGTGCAGTGGAAGGAACTGATGAGGGGTCACCCAAAGATGGAGTTGTAACTACTGGGGGCATCCATAATGACGAACCTACAGTTCCTGGACTGCCCCCCCAGGTTGACATGGAGTCCCACTCCTCCTTCCACTTCCTTCCTTTCCCCAGAGAATCCGAAGAGAGGTCCATCTGAGGCCAGCACCCTCTTTCCCTCCACCTTCATTGTGTCGAATGACTTTTCGAAGATGACGTTGACGGAGCTCCCGTTGCCAACGAGGATCCGGGCGACGGTGAAATTTTCGATGGCTGTCTGAATGATCAGCACATCGCAGAAAGGGTCCTCATGACCCGACATGTCCTCCCTTGAAAAATTGATCCACTCATCCGGGGGCGGGGTCTGGGATGTTGAGCCAACGCTCCTTCGATACCTGGCATGGAGGATCACCTTGCGGGAAGCCTCGACTCCTACCCCTCAGTGGATCACTTCGATCCCTCTCCGGGTTCTTACATCAGCCCAATCTTCGCATCTGTCCTCCTCCGCCCGAGGCTGGAACTCCTCGATATGCAAACCCTGCTGATCCTGCCGCTGCTACTGCTCCCTATTTCACATCATCTTAAGGAACTTCGGGCACGTGGATGTGATTTTCCCCTCCTCCTGATTGAAGTCGCAATAGGGTAGGTCCACCCTGACCTCCCTTCTTCTCCTTGGATGTCCTCTCCTCCTCCACCCCAGGGCAATCTCCATGGCCTCCTCCTAATAGGGGAGAGGGGGTCTCTTACCCTGCCTCCCGCCCTGGGGGTAAAATGGACCGTGGCCACCCTCGTGGTAATCCACTCCATGATAACCCCTCCTTGGCCCTTTGTCTTGCCACTCCGGCCTCCACCCTATTCGTTTAGTCGGCCCCTGATGCCCCCACCTGGGATGCTATTGCTGCGACAGCTCCCTCTACCGGGGCTTAGTCCTCCTCTTCTCCTGAACTCGGCCACCCCTTGGCCTCTCCTCATCTATTGCCCAACGGGCCAACCTCCGGGCGAACTCTGGGTGTGCCGCCTCCATATCGGCATCCCTTGCCGCCCTCTCCATGAGTGCCTCAAAAGACACTAGAGGCATCCTCTTCAGCTCCATGGCGAAGAACCTGGGTTTGAGACCTAGGGTGAAGGCTACCATCATGGTGTGCCCCGACATCTCCTGCACCTGGGACAGTTCTTCCTGGAACCTGTCCATGTAGCTCCCCAGGGTCTCTCCTGCCACCTATTTGATGTGGAACAAAGACTCCGCCTCCTTCTTCCTCTTCCTGGACGTGGTGAACCTCAGCATGAACCCCGAACGCAGGTCCTCGAAACAGTAAATGGAGCTGGCCGGGAGTTGGTTGAACCACTCTCTCGCCTTCTCCTTGAGGGTGATGGCGAAGAGCTGACACTTAAAACCATCTGACATTTGTTGGATTGAGACCACGTCCTTAAACCATTAGATGTGCGGGACCGGGTCTCCCTTCTCGGTGTAGTAGGACATCTCCGGCTCCCAGAATCCCTCTGGAATTGGGGCAGTAGAAACGAGCTCACTGAAGGGGCTTCCACCCATAACTAGGCGAGTTAGGAACTCTTCCCCTGCTGTCTCACCGAAATGGTACTCTCCTGCCGAGCTGGGAAATAGGACTCGCCCCCGCAGCTCGCGCTCTCCTCCAATGACCTCCTTCCCAGCTCGCCGGATAGGCACGTCATCGCCCAAGGCCTGGGCGGCAACCACAAGAACTGCAGGTGTCGCGCTCTCGGACCGCATGTCGAGTCCGAGCACCTCCTCTCTGAGCTCTATGGACACCCCTGCCATTGCGGGAGGGGGTGGCGAGTTTCCCCCACCTAAACCTCATCCTAAATCTCCAGCCATCGAACCTGCAGAAGATTTTTTTTACTGACCACGCTCCACACTCACTGCACAAAAATTGTTAAACCAAAAAATCGGTCTCAAGGAGTTCACCCTTGGGGAAGGGGTGATCGAGCACCTAATTCTCTCCTACGAACCCGATAGCCAAAAACTTAGGACAAAGAATAGACCCAAGGCTCCGACATGGAGGTCCCACCACACACCCAGAAGATCTTAGAGAGCTTCCCCTCCTTAGCCAAGTGCTTAAGCTAAGGTACCTCAGAAAGCGCTAGAAGACTGGGTACAAGTAAGCATGCCTTTCTAAGGTACTCCTTGGGTCCTATTAATAGATTTCTAAAAATGGTCTGCAAATAGCACACCTACGCTGTTTGGAACAACTATGTGCAGGCTCACATGGGCAAAATGATTAAAAGCACCTCACACAGCACATGACAAATAACCCCCCACTTCCTCTGCTCGGCAAGGGTGGCGAGTGCCTGATGGAGCTGGCACTCGCCACCTCAGCTCGGGACCTTAGCGAGCTCGGACCCGACCAGCTCTACTCGCCTGTCGTAGCCTCGACAAATGGCCCGGAGTTTGTCAAACTTGGCTCGATGAACCCTACTGCGAGTTGGGGCTCCCTGGCCGCCTTAGTGAGCTGGGCTAGGTGCCGAGGCGAGCTGGGCTCATGATACTGGGGTAGGGGTGTCGAATATACTCGAATCACTCAATGTCGGGCTGAAGGCGCCGAGTGAACTCGCCGCTCGGGCTGGGGGCGTCGAGTGGAATCGATGCCCAGGACCAAGTTTTCCCAGGGCTTGGGCTAGGCTCGGCTGACCCCACTCGTCGGATACGAAGTTATAAAAAAATGTTTATTGTTTAAACTTTCTGTGTCTAGATATAGACACTCCCATTTGTCTAGTGGTAAATGAGAAAGTTTATTATTGTGTGCTCATTTGAATTACAAGACTATTGGAAAGCTCTTTAGTGAAGAGCTAGTTAGGAAAGGTCCTAAGATGAAATGCACCAAGGAAAGCTTGTGCTCAGCATGCCGAAAGGGCAAGTAGACCAAGGTTTCCTTCAAGGGCATTAAGACCAAAGACTCTGTGTGGTACTTATACCTTGTGCATATGGATTTGTTTGGTCCTATGCCAGTTCATAGTCTTGGTAGGAAAGTCTACACCCTTGTGGTGGTTGATGACTATTCTAAGTTTACTTGGGTGTTTTTTCTTAAGAAAAAGAATCTTTGGTCCCAAGCAAATTAAGAATGAGTTTGACAGTACTGTGGTCAAAATCAAAAGTGACCATGGGACTGATTTCTAGTCCGATAGCATGACAAAATTCTGTGAAGAGCTAGGGATTCATCAAGAATTTTCTTATACAAAAACACTCCAGCAAAATGATATTGTTGAGAGGAAAAATAGAACTCTCATGGAGGATGGAAGGACCTTATTGAGTGACACATCTCTCCCAGAATATTTCTGGGCTAAGGTAGAGAATACTGCATGTCCTGTCCTTAATTGAGCCTCTATCACCAAGGGCCACAAAAAGACTCCCTATAAGATCTTGAAGGGCAAAAAACAAACTCGTGCTATCTCAGGATCTTTGGTAGCAAGTGCTATGTGCTTCATAATTGAAAGTCTTATGTTACTAAGTTTACTGCCAAGTCCTTTGATGGGATTTTTGTTGGTTACATCAATCGTAGTAAAGCCTATAGGATCTACAACTTGAAAAGAGAAGTTGTAGAAGAGTTTGTACATGTAGTCTTTGATGAGTCTACCATGATTAATAGTGAGCTGCAAAGCTCCTCTTCTAGTATTACAGGTACAGAGCAGATGATTGACAGGTTGACTATCAAGAAAGTTGCTCCAAAAGTCCAAGATAAAGCTAAGGGAATGGACATTATAGAAGATGTACCAGGTGTTGAAGCCAAAATTGACCTCAACGAATGTTCACGAACCAAAGTGTAGCCAACGCCTACTTCTCCCAAATCTCGACCCCTGATTGGCTGCTAAGGTCCTAAGACTGACCCAAAGCCTCAGCTGGGAGGTCCCACCTCACACCCGGAAGATCTCTGAGAGCTTCCCCTCCAAAGCCAAATGTCGGGCTGAGGAGCTCTTTGGAAAGCACTAGAGTCGGAGAATAATGAAAGTCCGCCTTCCAAAGAGCCCATATGGGTTTTTTTATAGTCTCCTCTTGACCTGAAAATACTGAAGTACCCCTGATGAGTCTGCCAATAGCCGAATCCCGCTGTTATCCCCGGGGCACCAGGGTAATTTTACCTGTGAATAATGAAATAATGAAATAGCCCTTCCGGATGCGGGACCCTACCACGTGGGCCCACTTGGCGAGAACCCCGGACGAGAAGGCTCTCGCTAAAAACCAACTGGGCTTACTTCGGCGAGAGCTCCTGTCAAGAAGGTTCTCGCCCTTGATGGTCTTGATACCATTGCGTCTTAAGGCTTACTCAATGCCTTCTCGCCTGCCCCGGGCGGGAGCTACCATGGTCGAGTCACCTGCTTTGGCTAGGTCAACTATGTGCTCTAATAGGTCGTCGATCTGTCTTTGGCTTCACCGGTTCTCGCTTGCTCTTGGGCGGGAGCTCCTTCAAGGCGGAAGCTCATCTGGTCTGTAACCCGAATCCTGGCACGGCGCAAACGGTTTTGCCCAACGCCAGGCGGGAGCCCTTAAAGACGAGAACTCTATAAGTTTGCCCTAAGGTTAACCCAAGGCTAGCCTGAGGCTAGCCCCATCCTGACCACTGGACCCTTGGGGTTCCACCCAGTGAATATGGGGTTGTACACAATCCCCGCTCTTTTCGAGCTAGCCCTGCGCTCGACAAGACAAGTCCAACCCCAAAATATTCGATGGACACGTGCCTGATAGCCAAGAGAATCTTTTGGCGGGCCCTACTGCGGCTATAAATACGCGCCGTCGGGTGACCATAAGTCTTGCCTCCGATCTACTGCTTCTTTACTGAGCTCTCGCCTGGGTCTTTCTGTGCGATACCGAGAGGTATGTTAAGCGCGCCGGCAAGCCACTTCCGCAGGATCTTCAGGATCGGTTGGCCGCGGCTCAAGCGCGAGCCTTAGCTAACTGCGCTGCGGTGGCGCCCTGGCTATCGAGGAAATCTCCAAACGCCGGTCCTTCGGAGCCGAAGAAGAAAAAGGGCAAATGAAAAGCGAAGGTGGTCCGGCGAGACCTTGCTTGCGAGAACAGGGATCCACCTTCTCCTACTCCCAATCCCGCGGAAGGCCCCTCCCCGCAGAAGGTATGCCTTCCGGCCACGCTTACCAAGATGCTTATGCTACAGGCCCGACGGCTAACGTGGACTCTCGCAGGAATCCCTTCCTAATGACGATGCCGGGTCTTCCCCGATCCCCCCCGATTTGTCAGCTCCCCCTCCCGAGGGTCGAACGGGGGTCTCGGAGGAAATTCCTCCAGCCGGGACCCAGGTGATAGGTACGTTTCCGCCACTTCTCGCTATTTCAATAATGCCTTTCCTCTTCTGAACTGTCTTCTCGCAGAGCCAGCTTCCGCTCTCCCAGGTTTTGTCACCCGGGAAGATGAAGCGAGAACCGGTGCGTCGATTTCTTCTGCGGCAAATCCCGCCCTGGCGGCGGGAGGGGTGGCCCTCGAGCCCTTCACTACCCCTAATGATGTCGATCATCCCTTGGGAGAGGACAACCCGCTCCATGCTTCCGGCCAGGCCGGAACCCTGTGCATAAACCTTTCCGCCCAGGGCGGGGTAAGCCTTTCCACCTTCTTTATGGTACTGACGGAGGGGTCGGGCCTTCTCATCCGACGCCAGTCAGTGGCTCTCGCCTGACTGCAGGTATGCGAGACATTTTTATCGGCTGATCGCTAAGCCTTAATCATAACCTTGAGCGCACTTTTCGCAGGGGATCCCAGCTCTCGGCCGGGAGCTAACGAGGAGGGAGAAGAAGAAGAAGAAGAAGAAGAAGAAGAAGAAGAAGAAGAAGAGGAAGACGATTCCCTTCCTCCTTCGTCCGGCGAGATAGAGGAAACCTTGAACGGCGCCGGGAATGCGAAGGAGCGGAGGAAGAAGATCTCGGCCATTTTGGCCAAGCTCGTCCGGCAAGACCGCGCCTATGCTGCCGCGGCAAAAGCGTTCCGCGAGTCCGTGGAACAAAGGCTGGAGGCCCTGGAACGGGCTTTCTTCTTGGGCGAGACTGATCGACCGGGAGGACCTACCGCCCAGTCTTCGCCAGGGAGATGCCTCACGCAGATCCGGGATCACGCTAGGCGGATCAACCTGGGGTGCACCACGCTGTCCTCTTACTTCAACCCGCTGGCCCCTCCGCGAACCAGGCGGCGAGAACGAGGGCGATGGCGCTGGGAGCCGTATTAGTTCTTCTAGGTCTCGCCCCTTCTTCCTCTTTAGCCTTCCCTTCCGCCATGTACCCTTAAGCCTCTGTAATAACTGCTACTGTTAACTTTATCCAGCTCATGGCCGCGAGAGCACGCTATTACCCATCTCTCCCTTCATTGCGCTGTGAATTTTAAGAATATGCTAGAATTAGGTCGCTTGCGCCAAAACTAAGAAGCTTGTGCCAAAACCAAGAGGCTCGCGCCAATGAGAGGCGATCGTCGACTGCTGTCATCCTGAGGGGGAAAACCGAGGCGTCGCCGGTTCAGATCGTGACAGCTGTGCTCCGCCGTCATTTTTCTCTCTCTATCGGACGGAGCCGCTACGATCATGGTTCCCTATAAATAGGGAAGCCTACCAACCGCATTTATTTCTCTGATCTGGAACCTCAACCCCCTTTTCTTGCTCTCGCCCTCTCGCTCCCGCTTCTGCCTCTCTTAGGCTTCTCGCTAGCACCCATAAACTCAAGATGCCAGGCGAGAACGAGGGTCGCGCCCATTGCGCGGAAGCGTTCCGCAAGCACCTCTTCCCCTCCTACACGCTTACCCTAGACGAATACAACCTGACCGTCGACCATTTTATTCCCGCTGGCTTCTCGGCGCGGAACCCGGGCAATCACGACAAGGTGAATACCCCGGGGGCTGGAGAGCTTGCCATCCCCCTCGAACATTTCGAGGTGGGCTTCCGCCTTCTCCTCTAGCCGGAGATTCGGCAAGCTCTCCGCTACTACGGGGTGGTTCCCGCCCAACTGAACCCGAACTCTGTCGCGATCCTTGTAGCGTTTAAATGCTACATGCGATCCGAGAGGATCGAGTTCAGTTTGATGATCTTCCGCAGCTGTTCAACTTCCGCGCAAAAGGAGGGGTGGTATTCTTCTCCGGGCAGTTGCTCAAGACCACCGGTCTCGCCAACAAACACCATCATTGGGGCGAGAAGTTCGTCTTCATCACCGGGGACTTCGGCAACATCCCCCTTCAACCTGTTCAATATGAGAACGCTGCCTACAATCCGCCCACTCTGGGGTCGCACGAGAGCGCACTCCTGGAGTTCTTCGGAACCAAGGAGTTTGACGTTCTCTTCCTTCGGCGAGACGTCGACTCCCTTCCTCCCGTCCACCCGGGCGAAGGTACGGTCTCGCCCTAGATTCGATCTCCTGTCAGAATCTCCCTGTAACATCCCATTTCCGGCTAGACCCTTAGGAGTCGGTTGGTCGAGACAGAACCCTAGGAAGCCCAAAAATTGAAATAAAGCGATCGATATTTCGGGTCACGGGTTGGTCACGCCCGTGACCGACCCGTCACGCCCGTGACTTGGGCGTGACTACTTCGACGATCGTCGATCTCCACGAGACGATCGTCGAACGTGCTGCCTGGGCATGTCACGCCCGTGACCAAGGTGTCACGCCCGTGACTAAGGGCGTGACTCTTTCGACGATCGTCGATCGCCGTGAGACGATCGTCGACCTTGCAGCCCGGGCATGTCACGCCCGTGACATAAGTGTCACGCCCGTGACCTAGGGCGTGACCAGCCTTCGGCGACCGTCGAGCTCAGTTTGACGCTCGTCGACCTCAGAAATTGCCGTTCGGGCCTGTCACGCCCGTGACCTAGGTGTCACTCCCGTGACTTAGGGCGTGACCACCATTCGATGACTGTCGATCTCAAATCGACGATCGTCGGCCCAGAATTAACCACCCGGGCCTGTCACGCCCGTGACCCAAGTGTCACGCCCGTGACCATCCTTCGACGATCGTCGATCCTAGTTCGACGATCGTCGAGCCCAGAATTGGCTATCCGGGCCTGTCACGCCCGTGACCTATGTGTCACGCCCGTGACATTGGCCGAAACGATGGTTCAGGGCCGAAATTATTCTAACACGCGTGGAAATAAATGCTGGTGTGGGAAGTTACACCAGGAGTAATTACAGGCCGTTTTTCCTTCTGTAATTATATAATAAAGGAGGAAGTGTTGGTCCAATAGGAAACCGCCAACTGGACACACCTGTTCATCTCCCACCGTTTCCTATCCCTTCACAGTAACCGAAAGGCTATTAAGAGGAGCCTTCATGGCCATTATGGCTTTACCTTTTCACCTCCCCACTTTCTGACTTATAAAAGCCCACTTGGGGCAAGAGGAGAAGTTTACACGCTCAAGTAAACGGATCAGAGCTTTGTTCTTGCTGTAGGAGAAGTTTGGCTACGCCACCACTGCGCCATGGCACCCCGTCGTTCTTCTCGCCTCCAAACCGCGAACAAGGTCCTCCTCTGCTCCTTCTCTTTCATGGGTAGATCTTAGGATTCTTAGAAAGGAAGTTCGCGCTCAATGGAGCCGGACCCGTCTCTCGTTTTCATGGGAAAACCATGAAAAAGGTATTTTGAGTTCGCCGGAAACCGCCACCTCCGGCGGCCAAACCACCGCCGACCGCTAGCCATCGCCTCAACGGAGGTGGTGGTGGTGGTGGCTGGCCAGGGAAATGACTGGACTGCCGGCAACGGATCACGGAAATGTTACAGGAAAAATGACTTCCTGAGTTCTGGTTTTCGGGTTCTGTAGAAGATGAACAGTAAAAACTGTTTTAAATATATAAACTAAGTAAATGAATTTGTATGGAAATTATACTTGGATGGGCATATTTTAATGCTGCAAAACGAGGCTCTTAGAGGCCATTTTAGGAAAAGTGACCAGACACAAAAGTCGTAGCCCTTCGAGTCCAGATCAATTTAAAATTGGTTTCAACTCGTTTGGGTAAGCAGTTCGACCGCAGCACCCGTTTTAGTGGGGGTTGTACCTAGAGTTGGGCAGAAATTAAAACGGATGCCCACTCTTCGTCCCTTATCCAAATGACCTGAAATTTGGGCAGGGGGTTAATCTTGGTTATACCTAAAGGCAGACCAAAAATGGGAATTTTTGGAGATACTTTGCCTAAAGTTTTTGTTTTAATTTAATAATCTTAGATGAATTTATTTAGGTGGTCAAATGACCTCCAAACCCTCCCAAATTTTGGTGAGTGGTCCCTGGCTATAAAACCTAGGTATGTTCAAAATTCCAACTGATTTGGAGGAGCTTTGGGTAGGAAATCTTCTACCCTTAACTAGGCATTTGTGAGACACCTTTTAATAAAAAGTGCACTGAGAGTTTGGAAAGGTCAAATCACCTCAACGGAGGCTGATTTTCTGATCTCTGACTTAGAATGGTGTTATAACCTGCTTGGAGAAAAATGGAGTGGTTTAGGTTTGGTTTACCCTAGGATCCAAGCTCAAATCTTAAATGAAGGGTTTTGAGGTTTGTGAAGGACATAGGAGCAAAAGCTCTTGTATGCCCTTGAAATTTGGAGGAGAGTGGCATGATATGCTGAAAACCCTCTGGTTGAAATAGTGAAGGAATTGGAGGTAATTGGGTACCTCGGAAGTTGAGAGTTGAATTAGGATAGAAATGTAATTTAGTTATTTTAAGCACTAAATCTAATCCAAAAATCATGAAACTCGGGAGGAGGGAGTTTTAGGATGTTTTAGTCTTATGGTAATTTTCCTGGAATTTTATGATTAATAAATATTATACTTCATGTGTTAATGGATTATTAGCCCGATTTGTTGTTTCAAATATTTGGAGGTTTTAAATTAATTATAATCATTTAAAATTCTGGATTTAGATCTTGACTAGTATAATATTGATCCCTGAATTTTTATAGAATTTTATGTTGAATAAATCTGGTACCTTGTTCACAGATAATAGAAAGGGGTTTTATTGTTTAAAAATTAATTATGGATAAATTACTTGCTGGAAAATTATGAAACTTGGCCAGTGCTAATTTTAGGCCTTTATCTGCATGGCATAAATTATTTATAATTTTTGAAAGAATATTTTCTGTACTTGATTCATAAACAACAGAAGTTAGAGATTATTTCTAAAATAGTTTTCATGCCTTTTTAATGATAGAAAAATTATGATACTTAGGATTTAACCTATTGAGATAACTTACTATTTATCATAAATTTGCTGCACATCTTGCATGATTACTTAGGGTAGTTCATGTTCAAACCGGTAGCCCTTGGGATTTTCGAGGAATTTAATTAAATGCCAAATAGATTAGGAAAATTCCATTTTCTGGATTTAGGTCATTTATATCATGGTGAGTCTCCAGTAAATAAGTTAGGGCAATTGGATGAGTATTGGATCATTGCATAACCGGTTCGACATGAAGTCTAGGTCGGTCTGCATATAGCAATTGTGAATTGAAATAAGACATGATCTGAGGAAGACATTGGAGTTAAATAATTCATTTTGTTTTGGTGGGCAATAGTGGAGGAAATTGCAATTGGAAGATAAAAAGAGTAGCGAGAAGTGGTGATAGCTAGAGTTAAGAGGTGTTCGGGTTCGGCGAAAGATCGCTTTTCCCGAAGAGAGGAAGGCTAAAAATCACCCTAGGATAGTCTATCGTAATATGAGAAGGGAATCGGGCTAAGGGAGATAAACCAATAATATTAAGTGCCTTGCGAAAGGGAACTTCGGGCCATAATGCCGCCGTCTTGGTTCCTAGTGCCCCTTGAGAGCCCTTCACGGGGAATACCGGGGGCAGTCCTGGGCTAACGTAAACTGTAATAACAAACTGGCAAGAGTAACTTAGAAACTAGGGCTGCACTTTTCACAAACACTGTTGGCACAGGAAGATTGATGAGAGCTTCGGCTCGGGTGATTTGGAAACGGACGTTTGGGTCCGGGGAGCTTCGGCTCGGTTGGTTAAGAGACTGACGGGATGGTCCGGGGAGCTTCGGCTCGGTTGGTTTGGAGACGGACGTTTGGTCCGGGGAGCTTCGGCTCGGTTTTGTGTGTTTACGAATAAACTTGCATGTGCATAAGATAGGAAAGTTAAGGTGGTGGGTTTTACGATATCGGGGAGTTCGATTGCACCGACACCGACATCGTTGACTCGGCGAGGTGGTTAGCACTTCGCCAACAGAAGTCCGGTGCGCCAGCCGGCAAGTGTACGCAGGCATCCGCTTAGTGCACCAAGCGTTGAGGCGTACGATAGGTCAGACCAGTGGTGCTTTTACTGGTTTTGAGGTGGGCGAGGCCCAACCCACCGCTTCCGTCCGCCACTATGGAGGTATCCTGGGAGGTAACGGCTCCGAAAAGGGGAACTAAAGGTCTGTGTGCACAGAGTCGGGTGTGTGAGTTGCACTTGCATGTTTCATCATACCCACTAGCATGTCATAGCATAATCGATTCATTTAACCATGACACCTAAAGTATAAGTGGTATGGGACGCTTATACATTAGGACCTACAAAACGACCCCTTGGTCTATAAGCTTGTGTGGGTAAGTTTATAAATCAATGGTTAATTTCAATATATAACAACCATTGCTGTTTGATAACCGACACCCCAAGGTATAAGTGGTATGGGACACTTATACGATGGGAGCCTTGCAAAAGATCCCTTTGCTTATGTGTTCTCGCATAAGTGAAGGTTTAAATTCATATAATTGCTTTTCTTACTGCTAGACCTATTATAACATTCATATTAACTGCTCACCGAATACAACTTGCTAGATTAAGTCCACTGTCACCTGTTTACCTTTATTCTCCACAAATATGTCCTCCCCTTTCTTTCTCCCCGCTCGGTACCTAGGAGCCATGGGGGAAGGGGTGGGGGATGATAGGGCTTAGTCTTTATGACTAACGGTTTTCGAACCGCATCATTTAGGGGATCGTGGAGCCCAGCATGGAGGAGCAGCCCCAGAGATCGGTGCGCCTGGAGATGGGGCAGTCTAGCTCCGGAGTTCATACAGCCGGGACCGTGAGTCTCGACCTTGAGTAGTTTTTGTTTTAGCTTCCGCATGAGTGATGTTGTAGTGAGGACATGATGTATCGGGCATAAGCCCGTATTTATAGTACTCTGATGTTTTCTGTGGACACTCCCTTCGTGGAGATTTTATCTTATTTACATGTGATTTATTATTGTGGACTGCATTGTTCTTACTTCAATTATTATGCTACTTATTGTGATCGAAAAGGCCGGCAGAATCGGCGCGTTGTAGTGACGACCTTCCCGGGTGCGAAGGTGTCACCGCAAAGCGGCGGTTCTGGGCATAAGACCCCGGTGGTTAAGAAAAAAGAAAAAAAAGGGGTCTTACAAGTGGTATCAGTTGGTGATGAGGAGTGGTTTGAAAACTCCTTATCAAGGAGGTCTCGGGTTCGATCCCCGACCTCAACAACCCGCCTGTGAATGGAGAGGGGTTGGGGTGTACGGCCTGCAGGCTTGATGTGATAGGCTGACTGCCAGTAGTGGGCCCGGGTCTGGACTTCTGGTAGGCCGACGGTGCCAGGTGGGTCCCGCAGGGTTGGCGGGCCTGGACCGTTATAAAAAGTGCATTTTTTATAACGGTCCAGGCCCGCCAACCTGCGGGACCCAGCTGGCACCGCCGGCCTACCAGAAGTCCAGACCCGGGCCCACTACTGGCAGTAAGCCTATCACATTCACCAACTGAGCTCGGGTTGTTGAGGTCGGGGATCGACAACCCGAGCTCAGTTGGGTTGTTGAGGTCGGGGATCGAACCCGAGACCTCCTTGATAAGGAGTTTTCAAACCACTCCTCATCACCAACTGAGCTGCAGATCAGTTGGTGATGAGGAGTGGTTTGAAAACTCCTTATCAAGGAGGTCTCGGGTTCAATCCCCGGCCTCAACAACCCGCCTGTGAATGGAGAGGGGTTGGGGTGTACGGCCTGCAGGCTTGAATATGATAGGCTTACTGCCAGTAGTGGGCCCGGGTCTGGACTTCTGGTAGGCCGGCGGTGCCAGGTGGGTCCCGCAGGGTTGGCGGGCCTGGACCGTTATACTCCCTGTGTTGAATAGTGCTAACTTTGCAGGAGAGCGGGAGGTCCCTTTAAGCCAACCTTTCGCTGCCGCCCCGGGCGTCGAGGATCGGGTTGCGAGAGGCTCTCTCGCTCTCGCGGAGGCCAGTGCTCGCGCCTGCCGGGATGAACCCGCCCTACCCTTGTCGACCGGAGCTAAGAAGCGGAAAGACCCCGCTCCCGCCCCGCGACCGCTGAAGAGGCCGAAGCCATCCGCCGCGGACAAGGGCAAGGACTGAGCACCTGTGCCACATTTGATTGGTATTCGACCTCCATCGGGAGGAGCATTTGTATATCAATTTGAAGAAGTGCTCATTCTTGACCTCATCAGTACATTTCCTAGGATATATCTGTTATAGTTAGTAGTGTTTTAATATTATTGTGTTTAGTTCCACACCTCCTATCGGTGTTGTGAGTCATGTTGTATTTCCTATATAATGCCCATTTGTGGAAGAATAAATTGCACGTTTCCTTTCTTTCTACATGGTATCAGAGCCAATGATCTGGAACCTAAATTTTTTTCCCCATGATTCGCTTCCGCTACTGCTCTCCCCCCCCGACCCGTGCTTCCATTCTAAGAGCTACTAGGGCTCACACTCGCGGCTCCCGCTCCTGTTGACGAGGTCGATCATTGATCCTGTTGACAATAGTGGCTCCGTTTGCGTCATCGACGCCGTGCTGCTCCTCTGGTGAGAACTTGTTCCCCTTCTCCCGTCGGCCATGGTTTTCTCGTGCGCTTCTCCCGTCATTCTCATTTGCACTGGTTGGCTTCTTTGACGACGGCCCCGGTGGCCTCTTCCTCTTCTTCGGCCCAGAAGGCTTTTTGTCGGTTGTTCGACTGCTGATCCAGAATATCATGTTACTGTCGGGTTCTTCTTGTCGTCCGACTGCTATCCTCTATTTTGCTGCCGTTGTGCCTCCTCCAGATCTGTAGGACCATACCTCCTCAGCATAGTCTTGCTACTCCATCGACAACTCTGGCTTATCGCCTCCTCTTCCGGCTTGGTGGATCCATGTTACAGCTGCCCCTCAGGTTTCTATTGCTTCTCGCAGCTACTAACCCTTGTGGGGTGTTGATCTCTAAAGGATGCTGATGTTTTGCATTTTTTGTGTTGTTCTTGTTTAATGTGTGTTGTATGTCATTTGAGTCTCTTTACAATTTCGGCCTTCTTTCACGTGATCTGAGTTCATATACCCGACGAGGGTCCCACACGTACATGTGGTCTACGTGAGGGGGAGTGTACGTCACTATCTCCTACACAAGTTTCACGTATCTTTGATTGATGAAGCCTGTAAAACTTGAATCAGAAAAGAGATCTGAAAGAATAGAAGAGATTCTTCTCTGTGTGTTGATCTCCTTCTCTGTTCTATTCCTTGTGTTCTGTAAAACTCTAACTGTATAATCCTGTATCCCGTACCCCGCCCTACGGAAGTGTTCCGCCACCGCCGATCGCTCGCTCCGCCGACCTTCTCTCCGGCAACAGTCGTCGGTGTTACTCTTCCTGGAGCGGACCTAACAGTCCGTGGAAGTGCAAGGTGCGATTGATCTCCTTCTCGACCCTTCGTGCAACGAAGCTCGGTGTTCTCCTGCTCGTGTGGGTTTCTGCAGAGACGTAGACGTTATTCTACGTATAACTCGCCACCGACAAGGACTCAAAGCTTGGAGCATCTCCGTTGAGTTGTGACTCAACACCACTAAGGTAATTTTTGCCTAGTTGTTTGTTAACTTCTTGATTCAATATTCATGGCCCGATCCCATCTCTTTTGGGTTGTTCTTGATGTTTTATTCCTTCCACTGTGTGCACAAGCGTTGTGCCATCCTCATAGAGAAACCCAACAGAAACTGGAGTCAAAACTTCAGCAAGAAAGAGAGCTAGTGGCTAAATTCTCCAAGCCAAAATTTGTCTTACCCTTAATAGACAATTTTATCTCACAAAAAGGGAAGACTGGTCTAGGTTTTAAGGGAATAACTAGGGCCACCAATTCACATAGGAAAGGTAAGGCGTCAAACTCGGTTCGACGATCTCAGAGCTTAGATCGACGATTTCTGTCTCAAGTCAAACTACAGATCTCTGAGCTTAGATCGACGATAGTCGAGCTCAGATCGATGATTTTTTTGAGAGATCGATGATTTCAGGATTTCAAATCAGACTGTTATGGAATTCAAATATCTTCAATATCCAGCATTTAATGCAGAAGATTTTGTAGCCGTTTCATCAATCTGGAGCAAGTTTCAAGGAGACCTAAAGGGAATGTTTCCTAGGACTGTCCTCCAGAGACAGCTACCAATTAAGGAAGTCATTTATGACTGACTAACGACTATCTAGGACATTGGATTTCATAATATCATTACAACATTGTCCCTAGGGCACTTTAGGCTCAACAACTTCAATTGCCGCCAACATTGTCCCTAGGACCTGAGATCGCAATCAACCCAAACATTGGCTCTCAAGGCCACACTAGCTGGGCTCAATAGCTTCAAATAATGCACCTCAGGTCTTTAAGAGACAGGCCTCACAAACATAGCTCATTGGGAGCTATCGTCGGCAGTAGCTCTATGCCTGTACGGTAGGGGACAGAACCTCGTTTCTTCCCCCAATTTTGGGTGTTTTCCTAAAGATTACCTCTAGTACTATCACTACCATATCCTGAACACCCCGTTACCCTGGATTCTATATGTTTATCCACATGTTAATCCACGAAGTCTTCTCCGGCATACAAAACAAATCATCACCAATCCAGACCAACCATTCCAGATGAGCTTCACAGCGCGTGCCTATTCAGTACTTTGATTCCGGATTCTATATGCAATTTCTATTGGGGATCACAATGATCTACCCATAGTAAACAACCCTTTTCTTCATCATTTGGTGAGGGTTTCCATGTACTTATGCAAATTGAGGACTTCACTTGTACAAGGAGAATGTCGTTACCCTTGTCGATCGCTTAGGTGCCATAAGTTTGCACTTGATCTGGATGGAACTGATCACCACAATTTCCTCTCTGCAAATCTAACTTTGACTTACGAATCTAAACACACGAATTCCTTCACAATAGGGCTGGATCACCCTTGAACTTGTTCTCCTGGACTTTCCCTTCTTCTTCCTCAAATACAAGAGAGTGGGAGAGAATGAGAGAAAAAAATGAGAAATTGATCTCATTTCAAGCCATTATCAGATAGCTACCGCCGCATGGTATCTTAGGCGGTGGCCTCTTAGCCAAATCAGCACCGCTCTGCCGCTCAAGACCGCCTCAACCTTACTTAATACGTAGCAAGCTACCGCCGGCGTTACCGCTACCGTCGGGCGGTACTGTCCAGAGATGAATGTTGATTTATTCCGGCTATTACCGCACGATATCGCACTACTACCACGTGGTAGGCTCACAACACATCAATTCATCGAGAGCATCGAGTGGTATGGCCGCGCGTTAACTTTCTACTGCTGCGCGGTACCTTCCCGAAACAAAGATTGATTTAATTCAACTAGATACCGCTAGCGTTAACTCTACCGCATGGCGGTAACTCCCAGTAATCAACTCCTTATTATTTTCAGGAACATTGGGGCATTAACATTCACCCCTCCTTTAAGGGATTTCGTCCTGAAATCCACATTTTACTGAAAACAACACAAAAGTACAAATCATATCAAATATACCTCAATGGAGTAGCTCAATGTACTCTTATTTTATGGTCTATTTGCGCTCCCATGACAGCTCCTCACGATCATAATTAGCCCATCGGATTTTGAGCATTCTAATCTCTTTGTTCTATAGTCATGTTACTTTCGTGTCTTCGATACAAATTGTCTTGACTTTCGTCGTCAGCCCACTATCGACTAGAATTTGCACCACAACAACCACTTGCATAGGGCCCCAACTTCCACAGCACCGATATGTGAAACACATCATGGAAACCACTGTGTTCAGCTGAAAGCTTCAGCCAATAAACAGTTTCTCCAATCCATTCAATGATTTCAAATGCCCCAAGGTATCTCGGACTCAGCTTGTTCAAGCATTAGATCCTCAAAATGGCCTTGAACAGTATAATTTTGAGATAAATCCAATTGCCAACCGCAAACTCCATGTTTTAGTGCTTGGAATATTAGTATTTTTCCTGCTCGTCTTCACAATCAGCAATCATTCTAAAAAAAAAACAATATCATTGTAGTCGCATCTTCAATGAGTTTATGCATATATAGCATTGATTCGCCTATTTCTACCAAAGCCAACGGAGTACGACACTGCCTACCATATAAGGCCTCAAAAGGTGACATTTGAATACTCGCTTGGTAGCTATAATAAATGGCAAACTCGATCATAAAGAGATGATACTCCCACCTCTTCCCAAAATCTAGGGCACGCATGTGAAGCTAATCATTCATCGTTCTATTTACCCTCTCGGTTGACCATCCGTATGAGGATGAAAAGATGTGCTGAATTTCAGCATGGTACCCAACAACTGATGAAAAAGCTTCCAATCAGTCGACGTGAAATTCCCATCTTGATCACTAACGATGCTATGGGGCACACTATGCCATTGTATGATCATTTAACATAAAGTTTCACTAACTTTTCAACTGAATCGTCCCTTCGACTCAGAATGAAGTGTGCTACTTTTGTCAACCGGTCCATGATCACCCAAATGGAATTATTCCCGCATTGTCATCTCGGCAAACCATGCGCGAAATCCATCGATATATCATCAAAATTCCATTTTGGTATTGGTAATGACTTTAAGAAACTGCCGAGTTTTTGACATTCAGCATTACTAGGGCCCAAGTTTGGCATTTCACCACATAAAGTGCGATGTCCTTTTTCAAACCTGGCCACAAAAACAATTTCTTCTTGTCTTTGAAAATTTTTGTGCTCCCTGTGTGGATTGAGTACTTAGTTAAATGAGTTGCGTACATCAACTCCGCCAGCAACTTGCTAACATCCGTGACGGATAACCCACCGTCATTCCACAAAAGATCGTCGTTTAGCGAGAATTTGGAATTTAACCCATCCACTATCACTGTGATATAGCGCTTCATGATCTATTCAAGCTCCAACACCTGTCGAATCCTATTTGTGAGGTCATATTGCACCTCCTTCCAGTTCAAGCTACTTCTGCGCCCATTCTCTTATCAACACAAGAGATGTCTAGAGCCTCCAACTACCGAATTAGATGCACTTCATGTATCTGCAACCAATTTGCTCGTATTGGAGCCTTGTGACTCAGCGCATTCCAGGAGTGTAATGGATCTCAAAGGTGTAGTCCCCAAGGAACTCCATCTACCTCCGCTATCGTATATTCAGATCCTTCTGATGCAACAAGTATTTCAGGCTCTTATGGTACGTAAATATATTAATCTTCACGCAATATAAATAATGTCGCCATAGCATAAGAGCGAATATCACGGCCGCCAATACCAAGTCGTGAAGTGGATAATTCTTCTCGTTCACTTTCAATTAGCAAGAGCCATAAGCAATCACATGCTCATACTGTAGTAGAACGCAACCTAAGCAACTCCTTGATGCTTCACTATAGATTTTAAAGACTTCTGTTCCACATGGAGAACACAATACAGGCGCAGTAGTCAGACGACTCTTCAACTCCTCAAAAGCTCGTGCACACTCTAGCGTCCAAATGAACTTCATATTCTTCCTTGTCATTGTAGTAAGAGTTAAAGCAATACTCGAGAAGTTCTCTACGAAGTGCCTAAAATAGCTAGCAAGTCCTAGGAAATTCCTGGCTTCCAGTACTAATGTAAGTACAGGCCACTCTCGTATCACAGTTATCTTTGTCGGATCCACAACAATACCCCCTCCCTTTAATACATGACCCAGAAAAGCCACTGAAGATATCCAAAACACGTACTTCGAGATCTTGGAATAAAGGTGATTTTTCCTCAGGGTATACATAACCAATCTCAAATGACTTGCATGCTTCTCTTCTGACTGAGAGTATACCTGAAAGTTCTTATTTTCAAGGTAGCTGGCATCCTAAAGGGGGGGGGGTGAATAGATTTATCTAGGTATTTTGGTATCTCTTAGTTTCTTCCTTTAATGCTTAGTGAGTTGGCAGTAATTTTATTTTAAGAACCTGGAAAAAGAAAAAAATCACAAAAAAACACACAAATATTTTTATAGTGGTTACCAAAAATTATGGGTACATCCACTCTCCTCCTACCTTGCTAACTCCCTATTAATCAAGGCACTACTCAAAAAAAAATGCTCCAAGGTGCCTACACCTCAGATCTCTCAGGATCACTCAGTCTCCTCCAAGACTTACACCTCAGCCACAATGGCCTACACTTAGTTATATAAGTATCACCTACCTCAGGCAATTAAGCCCTACCACTCAGGCTATGGAGGATAGCCCTACCTCAGAGCAAACTTGCTCCTACAACTCAGAGAGATTTACTCTCCTACAGCTTGGGAAAGTTTGCCCTACCACAGATCTGCATACAAATTCTACCTCAGGCACAAATGCCCTACTTCTCAGTGAGTAAAACTCACCTACCTCAGATCCTAGTAGGATCCTACACTCAGAGAGGAGCCATCTCCTACAGCTCAAGAAAATTTGCCCTACCTCAGACCCAAGGCCCTACAGCTCATATCCAGAAGGATCTTACAACAAGAAATAATTTATTTAACCTTGACATAAAGAAATTTCTCTGTGTCAACAACTAGAGCTGAGAAATTTCTGATCAAACTCTCCTAAGAGCAGAGAAAAATTTTGTTGGAGGAACTCAGAAGCTGACCTCTTGAACTTGCTGTAGAAGGCTAAAGATCTGTTGATCTTGAGCCTTCAAACAGATCACTGAAACTGCCGAAGGCTGAATGTTTTTATTTCTTCAGAACTATTTTTGATCCTAATGTGGCAGATGGAGACTACATAGCTATATAAACTTTTTCTTGCTGGAGAGCTTTTAACTTTTTACATGCAGCAATGGCAAGGAAGATGAAGTCGGCTGCTATCTTTTTAAATTGATAATGCCCTAAAAGTTGTTTTGTGTCTTAACTCATCTCATCCTTTTGTAGTTCACCGATCAACGACTCTTAGAGATCAGTGAGCTCTACCTGCAGCTTCCAACTACGCCTTGTTTTAATGGAAGAAGATGTACAGTAGCTTCTCGGCAGAGTTTGTCGTGTTCTGTAGCTTCTCCGTACTTGATTTGAACTTAGTTGACTTTGTCGATTTTGCTGCTGTCAGCACCTATGAACTTAGCCAAAATCTAGCATCAGTAGAATATGCATTGAGTGAGTGAGCTTCACTCAATGCCAAAACACTTAGATATAATTCTGTCTATCTAGGAGTTGACATCGTTGAGTGAGCCAGCTCCACTCAACACTTTTTGCCTTAACCAATTATGCAGCCTTTTATGCATGCCTGGCATTGAGA
Source organism: Platanthera zijinensis (assembly GCA_039513925.1). Lineage (NCBI taxonomy): Eukaryota > Viridiplantae > Streptophyta > Magnoliopsida > Asparagales > Orchidaceae > Platanthera > Platanthera zijinensis. The sequence continues at coordinate 124,768,746 of CM077078.1, read as the reverse complement.
GCGTTGAGTGAGAACACCTCACTCAATGCCTTATGCCTTAGCCTATGCATTTTTTAAATTAGGTGTTGAGAGTATTGAGTGAGCATACTTCACTCAACGCTTTTTACCTTAGCCAATTTTCTACGTCTGCAGCATCTTAGGTGCTAACATCCTTGAATTAACATGCCTCACTCTACTCTGAACTCATTTCGACGAATTCTGAACTCAGTTCGACTAACTCAGATTCTCAAACTCTAAGCTTAGTTCGACGAACGATGAGCCCAGCTCGACGAACTCTAGAATCAGTTCGACTCACATCTTTTTGTTGTGTGGCGTTGAGTGTGTCTTTAACAATCAACAACAAACTACTTAGTCGTATATCTGCCTTTAGCTGTATGGTGTTGAGTAAGTTGACTTCACTCAACGCATGTGGACTTAGCCACTTTCTCATCTTGCCACTGCTTTGGCTTTGACTGTATATGCTTCACTCAGCACTATAAGTCATCTGGCGTTGAGTGAGTCACCTTCACTCAATTCCTATGGACTTAGATAGATTTCTATCAATCCACATCTTAGCTAAGTGTTTACCTGACTTGGACACTAAGGCAACCCGTACCATCAATATTAACTACAACTATCTATATATCATTGGTAAGATTGACTTCCCCAATTCTAGAACATTATGGGCAATAGACCTAATAATCTTCCCCTATTTGAGGAAGTCAAAACTCTTAAGTAATTGAGTCAATGACATACACAGTACTTGCCTGCAGCTCGAGTGTAAAATCACTGTACCTGCTTCCCCTGAATTGCTGCTACCGTACTTGAACAATAATCTGATCATCATTAATCTGATCATTTGATCATCTTTTCCTCCCCTTTTTGACTTCAGCAAATAGCTGGTAGGATTCTTATCATCTGCTCCCCCTCAACTAGGCATCAGTGAATTGTTGGAATTGTGCATGAGATGCTCCACCTCAATTGGAGAATCTTCATTTCTTTGAAGAACAATTCCATCTGTAAAATACAAAATAGCTTGCAACAAGATGAGGAACAACTGTAGTTATATCAGGTTGTACATACCCAGCTCAAATTTGAAGGTGTTAAACTTTGCTTCATCTAGTGGCTTAGTGAAGATATCAGCCACTTGCTTGTCGGTTGAGACAAACTCAAGGTTGATATATTCACATTCAACATGCTCCCTAATGAAAGGATACCTAATTTCAATGTACTTAGTCTTGCTATAGGAGACAGGATTCCTAGCAATTGAAATAGCACTAGTAGAATCATAGAAAATTGGACTTCTACTTATTTGAAGGTTGTAGTACTGGAGATGATGCTGGATCCACAGTAACTGAGCAACACAGCTACCCTCTTAGATGTACTCTGACTTTGCAGTTGAAATTGTAAGACTAGTTTGTTTCTTGCTGCTCTATAAAACTAGCCTTCCACCTAGGAATTGACAGGTGCCAGAAGTGCTCTTCATATCCTCCTTGTAGCCTGCAAAGTATGCATTTGAATAGCCAGTTAGTTCAAATTCCCCATTCCTAGGGTACCATAGGCCAAAATTTGGTGTACCCTTATGATACCTCAGATTTCTCTTTGCAGTAGAGTAATGATATTCTTTGGGGCAAGCCCGATACCTAGCACAAACACATGTATTATATATGATGTCTTGCCTACTAGCAGTTAGATAAAGAAGGGAACCAATTATCCCCCTATACAAAGTCTCATCAACAAGTTTTCATTCCTCATCTTTACATATGGACATACTTGATCCCATGGGAGTTCTCATGGTGGAGGAATTTTTCATACCAAATTTCTTTATTAACTCCATAGTGAACTTAGACTGGGATATGGACAACCCATCATCAGTCTGTCATACTTGGAGACCCAAGAAGAACTTAAGTTTACCCATACTGCTCATCTCAAACTTCCCCTACATAAGTTTGGCAAACTTCCTACAGAGGTTATCATCAGTAAATCCAAAGATGACGTCATCTACATAGATCTGAACTAGGATGATATTGCCCTTAGATTCCCTTAGGAATAGTGTCTTGTCTATCTTCCCCCTTGAGAAGTTTTTCTCAATGAGGAAGCTAGACAAAGTCTTATACCATGATCTAGGGGCTTGCTTCAGCCCATATAGAGCTTTCATAAGTCTATAAACATAATTAGGTGAGTTAGGAACTACAAAACCTAGAGGCTGCTCAACATTTTAAGTCACAATTTAGGAAGGCTGAATTCACATCCATCTGGAAGACTTTGAATCCCTTGTGTGCAGCATATGCAAAGAATAATCTGATGGCCTCCAATCTTGCTACAAGGGCAAAAGTTTGATCAAAATCAATACCTTCTTCTTGCATGTACCCCTTAGCGACTAGTCATGCTTTGTTCTTGATTATAATGCCACTTTAATCAAGCTTGTTTCTGTAGATCCACTTGACTCCAATGACATTATATCCTTGTGTTATGGGAACCAGCTTCCAGACCTTGCACCTCCTGAACTGGTTCAATTCCTCCTGCATAGCTCTAATCCAATGCTGATTTATGTTTGCCTCTTCAAACTTCTTGGGATCTACTTGTGACAGAAACCTTGAGTACATGGCTATATTCAGACTTTTGCTCCTTGTTATTACTCGATGTATTTCCTAACCAATGATCTGGTGTACTGGGTTATCTCTCATATGTCTTACTGTAGGTGGCAGTCTTCTTTCAGTATCACCAACAGATGCAGATTTAGGTACAGCCTCTTGTTGATCTTCATCCACTCCAAATGTCCCTGGTAGATCTTCTGGAGTATCCACTTCATCTTGGATGACTGGCGATGCTTCCTTGATGGTTAGTTTGTTCATCATCTATTTTATACCTACTATACTACAAGAGGAGCTTGGCAGCTAATGGTTAATCATAGTAGACTCATCAAAGATTACATGAACTGATTCTTCTACAACTTGGCTTTTCAAGTTATAGATCCTCTAGGCTTTGTTGTGATTAATGTACCCAACCAAAATTCCATCAAAGGATTTGGCAGTAAACTTAGTCACATAGGACTTTCCATTATGAAGAACATAACACTTACTACCAAAGATTCTGAGATAGCTTGGGTTTGGTTTTCTGCCTTTCAAGATCTCATTGGGAGATTTCTTGTGGTTCTTGGTGATAGAGGCTCTATTGAGGACATGACATGCAGTGTTGACTTCCTCAGCCCAAAAATATTCTGGGAGAGATGTGTCATTCAGTAGTATCCTTCCAGCTTCTATGAGAGTTCTATTTTCCTCTTAATAATCCCATTTTGTTGGGGTGTTCTAGGTGAAGAGAATTCTTGATGAATCCCATGTTCTTAATAGAATCTTGTCATGCTATCAGACTGGAATTCAGTCTCATGGTCACTTCTGATTTTTACCACAAAGTTGTTGAACTCATTCTGAATTTGCTTGACAAACTTAGTGAAGATATCAAGGATTTCATTCTTTCTCTTTAGGAAGATTACCGAGGCAAACCTGAAAAAGTAATCAACCAACACAAGTGTGTGGACCTTCCTACCAAGACTATGAACGGACATAAGACCAAACAAGTCCATATGTAGGAGGTATAGGCACCTCATAGAATCTTTGGTCCCAATGCCCTTGAAGGAAGATTTTGTCTGATTTCCCTTCTGACAAGCAGAACATATGCCCTCCTTTCAGAACTTCATATTGGGACTATTCCTAACTAGCTCTTGACTAAAGAGCTTACCAATAGTCTTATAATTTATTTGGGCTAGCCTCTTGTTCCATATGACATAATAGGAGGCTTTCTCATTTGCCACTAGACAGATAGGAGAGTCTGTATCTAAATATAGAAAGTTTAAGCAATAAACATTTCAACTCCTAGTGCCTATCTGATGGAGACATTTCTGATGCGACCGCCATTGATCCCCATCAGAGAGAGTTTGTGTATTGGGACGATCGCTGCTGCAAGATCGAGGATGGCTTTTCTTCCACGACGCCAATGCCACCTCCGCCACATGTTTTTCTCGACGTCCGCCGCCATTTTATAAAAATATATAATTATAAATTAAATAATTATAATTATATATTTTAATAATATATTATTTTAAGCAATTTTATTTCAAGCATCTTTATGTTTATTGCATTTAAATAAGTCATGTAATGATGAGGTGCTTATTACCATCATAGGTTATTTTAATTATTTCATTTCTTGTATTATGATGGGTGCTTATAACCATCATAATTTTCATTTTGAATTTTTAATTTTGAATGTTGATTGGAGGGAGATTGAGTGGTGTAGGCTATATATAGCCTTGTTATGAAGGATTAATTAGTGAATGAATGAAAAGAAAACCAATTTCAAGAATTAAAATCCTCCTCCTCCTCCAAGGCAAGTTTTCGGCCCTCCTCCTTCTTCTTCCTCTTTGGCCACCGACCACCTCTCCCCCCCTCTCTATCTCGGCCTCCCTCCTTCTTCCTCTCCTCTACTCCCTTGCAAACCCGAGCCCTAGCCACCACCTTCCTACCCGGCCCCTCCTCCAACCTCCATGCCGCCACCTCCTCTCTCACAAACCCGACCACCACCAAACTCCAACAACCCGAGCCCCTCCCTCCTCCACAAAATCTTAGCTGCCAACCACCAACACCAAAAAGCCCGACCCCTTCCTCATCCCCATCCTAAATCCAAATATCACTTTCCAAATTAAGCTCTTAGCCTACCATAATAGAAATATTTCATTCCCTAAATATTTCTCAATCCACCACCTTTTCTCTCTCCTGCCTTATTTGGAGATATTTGTTTCCATATTTAGAAGATTCCACCGGGACTTTCCATATACAGCGCGACACGAAGAAGGCGATGAATTTCTCTCCCTCCGGCGTATCTCTAGTAGTGCCATTAAGGAACGATTCTAGTCGAGTGAATCGGATTCATCAAATCCGGTTGGGTAACGAAAATTTCCACCCTTATGAGTTTCTCTTCTTTAGATAATTCCTGTGGCATTGGCAAATAGCGCGCCTTGTGTAACGCTTGATTTTTCGTGGTTAAATTTCTTTTAGTTATTGTCGGGTTTATTTCTTTCATTTAAGTTCGTGAGGTGTGGCGGCCCTCGTTTGTATTTTGTTGCGAGAGAACCACCCTTGCCCGAATCTTTTGTTTTCAGTGGTTTCTCTTATGGTACAACACGCTCGATCGAACCGTGTGAGTTCTTTTCGCTTGAGAGGACCTTGGCTTATCGCCTTGGTATTATCTTTAAGGGCTTTGTGAACCCTCCATAATTATTACTGTAGTAATAATAATAATTAAACCGTTGTGACGTTAAATGCTTGAGTGTGACGTGAGAGTTATTCGAGAGTGTCACGTTTATTTCATCGACCAAAAAAACGCTCGAAATAGCATGCCTACATCACTGTCAATATGACTTCTTTATCACTTAACCTACTAATTAGGCACTCATCCTTATGGAAGATAATAACATAGCCAAGATCAGAGAGCTGGCTTATGCTTATAAGTTTGTGTTGCAACTCTTCAACATAAGCCACCTTAGAGATGGTGACTATGTCATTTGTGATCTTACCATAGCCTTTTGTTACCCCTTTGTCTGAACCACCAAAGATTACTTTGGGTAACTAGAGTGTAGTCCTTCAAGTTTCCCCTTGTCCCAGTCATGTTCCTAGAACAACTATTATCCAAGTACCATATAGGGGTATGGCCACGTGGACTATCCTACAATAAACAGTTTACTTTACCTTAGGACCCCCAATATCTATTGGGTCATAAGTTCACATTAGTATGAAACTGAACATGTACATGACCATAATTTTTGACTGGTGGACTGACCTTTGCTTTGGCCACATTGGGATTGTGGCATTAGTCAATGGAAAATGCCCTATCTTACCAAAGCACCAACAGTCATATATGTTATATCATCTCTTCTGTGTATGCCCTGCATCTTTGTTAGCTACAACCAACATAGGAGGAAGATGTGCTGCATCTCTTTTCTGATTTCTTTTAGCTAGAATTTGACTGAAGGCAAGTCTTCTAACTGACTTGTTTGGTCTGCTCTTAGTGCTATCAGCAGCAAGCTTCTTTTCCGAGAGCATGCTTTTGATGGCATCAGAAATGCCCAAATCAGCCTGGATGTTAGACTTGCCCTTAGTTTGAGCCTTAGTTGTCAGATTCAGAGCCTTGGTTACAAAAACATTTTTGAGTGTTGGAGCTAAAGCACCAAAAACAAATGGTCCAGTTTTGGGCATTTGAGTTTTCTCATGGGCAGCCATAAAGGCACTGAAAGTTATTACTTCAAGTTTAGCTAGTCCCTAGAGGGGTGGGGGGTGAATAGGCCTTTGAAATTTCTTATCTCTTTTTACTATTTTCATGCTAAGTAATCTAGAGCTTGTCTTTAGCACCTGCAATATAAAAGAAGAACATGCAACACAACAAAGCAAACGGTTATTTATTGTGGTTCCCTAATTGGGTACATCCACTTTCCCTCCCACCTTTCTAACTTATGTTAGACAAGGCACTAACTCCTCCAATTGCTCCTCAGAGCTTTCACCTCAGGCCCTCAAACTTACACTCAGGTTCTCTTCAGAACCCTACCTCGTAACCACAAAGGTTCCTACCTCAGAGCCCTGTAGTGCTCCTACAACTCAGTGGTCCTCAAACCACCTACCTTAGCCGTATCTCAAAGGCCTACAACTCATGCTCTTAAGCCTTATAACTTCATGTACAAGGCCCAACTCTCAAAGTGCTACAATACTCCTACATCTCAGTACCCTTCCATGTACATACCTTAGTGCCCTTTTAGGAACCTACAGCTCATTTTCCTCCAAGACCTACAACTCTGTGACACACTTGTCACCTACAACTCAGTGACTCAACAGTCACCTACCTCAGGCACTAGGCCCTACTACTCAGACTAGAAGGACAACCCTACTCTAAGATCCACACTTGGATACTACCTCAGTACCCAAGCAGGGCACCTTCCTCAGTGACTAATTTTTCAAGTATAGCTCAGGCACAAAATGCCCTACAGCTCAGATTCAGACTACCTGAATCCTACAGGAAATTTATCAGAAGATGTAATAGAGTAAAACACTGACTCAGAGATAAATCTCTGAGTCTACCTTGCTAGACTGAGCAGGTATCAGTCCAGCCCTCTTGCTGTAGAGAAAATTAGTCTTCTTCTATAGCTAACTATTTCTCTACTGCACTGAAGAATAGTTATCTGCTGTTGAAGGCTGACGACCCTTCACAGAGCTATCTCTTCTTGTTGATTGGATGAATCAACCACCTTGTTCTCTAAAGAACAATCTTGCTGAACTAGAAAAGCTTCATCTATCTTTCTCTGCCTGCAGGCATGCACTATTGGACTTGGCTTTCAAGCTCTTCGGAGAAGATGAAGTCCAACCGCCTTTTTTCATTTTCTTTTTTTGTTAACCCTAATCTCCTTTACTCACTTCTTTTTATATCTGTTGATTTTAATCAATGACACAATTTGAATGTGGGCCTAGCAGAGGATGGTGAGCGCCACCTCCTTCAGAAGATGACAAATAGTACTTTTCGGTGCTGCTATAGCTTTCCCGCAACGACATGAAATACTCTGACTGGGCTCCACAAATGGTGAGCTGGGATCGAGAATTCTAAAATCAGTTCGACGAATTCTTAACTGGGCTCGACGAACTCAGAATCTCAAATTTTAACTTTAGCTCAATTAAAGGTGACCTGAGATCGATGAATTCTGAAATCAGTTCGTCGAATTATGAATTGGGCTTGACAAACTCATAATATCTAACTTTTAACTTTAGCTCGACGAAAGGTGAGCTGAGATCAATGAATTTTGAAATCTGTTCGACGAATTCTGAACTGAGCTCGACGAACTCAGAATCTCAAACTTTAACTTTAGAGGCGTTGAGTGAGCCTGCTTAACTAGACACTTCTGGACTTAGAGAATTTTTGCTGTCTTTGTCTCAGCGATTTCTTCTTTCATAGCTGATACTATCTCCTATCTCAGCGGTTTCTTATTCACAACTGAGACTATCTCCTATCTCAGTGGTTTATTCTCAATGTTTTCAACGCATTCTTCTTCACATCTTAGACTATCTCCTGTCTCAGTGGTTGTGCTGAGACCAACACTTCTCTCAATGCTTTGCATTGAGCATCTCAGCTATCTCAGTGGTTATGCTGAGACATTCTTCTCAGTTGCCTCAGCTATCTCGACGCTTTTTCCTTAGTCAAATTATCTGACTTCCAACTTACTATTTTTGTTCACCTGTCCAATCAAAGACACTTGCATGCATGAACTAAGGCAAACATCAAATATATTATACGTGTATGACATTGACCAGTTTGACTTCTTACAAATCTGGGACATTGGGATCAATAGACCCAACAATCTCCCCCTATTTGAAGAAGTCAAAACTTTGCTTGATCAAAAGTACAAGTCATTGACATACACAATATATTAACCATATCAAAAACTAAAACTAAAGTCATTTATTAACCTTGATTTCAGGGATGAAATCTTTGTTTTGTTTATTGGGATTTGCAACATCCCATTTCCGGCAAGACCCCTAGGAGTCGGTTGGTCATGACAGAACCATAGAAAGCCCAAAAACTGAAATACATCAACCGGAATTTTGGGTCACGGGTTGGTCACGCCCGTGACCGACCTGTCACGCCCGTGACCTATGTGTCACTCCTGTGATCTAGGGAGTGACTCCTTCGACGATCGTCGATCTCAGGGAGACGATCGCCGGGCGCAGAATTTTCAACCTGGGCCTGTCATGCCCGTGACCTATGTGTCACCCCCATGACCTAGGGCGTGACCCCTTCGACGATCGTCGATCTCAGCAGATTGATCGTCGAAGAGCGGAATTTGCGTCATGGCCCTGTCACGCCCGTGACCCAGGTGTCATGCCCGTGACCAAGGGTGTGACCCCCTTCGGAGATCGTTGATCTCAGCGCGACGATCGCCGAGCGTAGAATTTGCCTCATGACCCTGTCACGCCCGTGACCCATGTGTCACGCCCATGACGTAGGGCGTGACAACCCTTCGACGAACGTCGATCTCAGTTCGACGATCGTCGAACCCAGAATTGGCCACCCGGGCCTGTCACGCCCGTGACATATGTGTCACGCCCGTGACCAAGGCCGAAACGTCAGCCAGGCTAGAAATTTCGGTAACCGACGTCGTAATAAATTCTGATTATGGGAATGAATAGCAGGAATATTTATGGGCCGTTTCCTACTCTAATATTTAATAAAGTAAGGAAATGTTGGTCCAATAGGAAATCGCCACCTGGCAAACACCTCTTCGTTTCCAGCGTTTCAACTGCCTCTACCATAACCGAAACACCATTAAGAGGAGCTTTCATGACCATAATTGCTTACCTCTTTTCCCTCCCCACTTGCTGATCTATAAAAGACTCCTAAGAGCAAGAGGAGAAGGTTACACGCTCGATCAAATGGATTCAGATTCCTCCCCTTGCTGTTGAAGAATTTCCGGCGACGCCGCCACCGCGCAAATGGCTTCCCGACGGTCTGCATGCCTCCAGCCTGCGAACAAGGTCCTCCCCTCCCTCTTCTTCTGCGGATAGATCATAGAAATCGTTAGGAGAGATATCGGGCTCAGAAGAGCAAGATTGGGTGAGCGTTTCCATGGTTTTCCAAAAAATTTATGGTGGCGGGTTCGCCGGAAACCGCCTCTCCGGCGGCCATGCCGCCGCCCGACGGTAGCCCTCACCTCAACAGAGGAAGTGGTGGTGGTGGCTGGCTAGGGAGATGGCTGGGTGGCCAGGAGGTGGCTTTAGAAAAGCTACAGGTTTCAAGCTTTTGTTTTTAGGTTGCTGGTTCGGGTGAAGAAGATGGTGAACAGTAGCATTGTATTATATAATATATTGTATAGTTAGGAATTAATTCCCTTTACTGTATACTAGGTTGAAACTGAAAATTATAGCCCGTAGGTGCTGAAACATAAAAAGTGGTCAACATAGAAAATGTAGCCATTGAAGTCTAGATTAATTCAAAATTGATTTCAATCGATTTGGAGTCATGGTTAGACCACAACACACTGTTTGGTGAGATCTATCCGTAGGGCTGTCTTGACCCTAGAAAAATTCCCCACTCCAATCCAGTCATCAAAATGACTCAAAATTTGGGGTGTGGCCTAATATTATCTATATCTAGATGCTAACTAAAAATTAGGATTTTTAGGAAATATTTTTATACAGGTTTTAGAAAAATTCAATAATCCTAGCATAATTTAATTAGATGGCTAAAAGACTTCCAAACCCTCCCAAATTTTGGTGAGTGGTCCCTGGGTTTATCATAAGGTTCTGGTAAAAATTTCATGTCATTTGTAGATGTTTTGGTTAGGTTTGTATCCGACCCTAGGTTGATCCTAATAGGATATTTTAAAATCAAACACCCCCTTGGTATTTGGGTGGCCATATCACCTCAACAGAGGCTGACATTTTGTCCAAAGGCTGTTTAGGGCATGAAACACCCTCCAAGTGAGTTTGGGGTGGTTTGGTGTAGGGTAGCCCTAGAACCCTAAGGAAAATCCCATAATGGTGGTTTTTGGAGTTGTGAAGGTCATGGGGTCAAATGACCTTGTACTGACTTAAAATTTGGTGGAGAGAACCATAGGGCCAGTATAGTTCTCTGGACAAAAGTTTAGGGTATTTGGAGATAGCTAGGCCACCTAAAATCCTAACCCTAGTTTAGGTCACCAACTTTAATTTGAATTATTAAGCTATCTAATGAACTTCAAATCAAGTAAAATTTTTGTAAAGGGATTTTCTGGTCAAAATAGCCATGATATTATTTTGTTGAGATTTTTGGATTAATTAATACAGTACTTCATTTACAACTCTAATTGTGCCCTAGATATTTATTTTGATGATTATAGAATTTCTGTTCATTGGAATATTATGAAATCTTGGATTAGGGCATCTTATAGCATGTTATACCTTCAGTATTTTTCTTGAAAATTTTAACTGATTATTTCTGGTACATATTTCTTTAACAAACTAGTTGTTACATGGAGTCAAAAATACAAATAATGTACATTTACTTTTTGGAAAATTATGAAATTGGGTCAGTGGGTGTTTCAAATTATGCTAGTCACCCTGTAATTTTCTTTGGAATTTTAGATGGATAAAAACAGTACCTCCTTCATTAAGTTATGAAAATTAGTATCTTGAATTAAAATAAATTCAGAGTTTAAATGTTGGAGAAAAATAATGGTACTTGGTTTATGATGGTTTTAGGACACTTTATAGCTTTTATAATTTTATTGGGATTTTTGGATATATATTTACAGTACTTCCTTCATAATATAGTAATAGTGGCCTAAAATAGTAAATTAGGAAATGTAGGCCTAAACACCTCTGAAGTTTCTCAAAACTTGGAATTGCTGTTTAAATGTCTCATAGGATTTTTACTAATTTTATGATGATTTATTGTTGACTCATTAGTGCACTTCATGTTCATACTAGGGCATTCAGAATCTTAGAATAAATAAATTAAATGCCCGATAAATAGGAAAATTTGGAAATCTTGGTCTTAGCTATATTATGTCACGATAGACCTCCAGTAAATATTATAGGAGATTCGAAAGACAATTTAGAGTACCTCACCTTATACTCCTCACGTAAGCTTAGGATGGTCTGCGTTTAGTAAAAACTGCAAAAGCTGAACTAGAGTGGGTAATGAACTAGGAAGATGGAATTTTGGTAGTTTGCTGGTTTGGATAGGGTGAGTTAAATCAAGTTCATTATTGGAAGTCAGGATAAGTAGAGTGTGAGACTGGTTAAGGTTAAGTGGCGTACGGGAACGACTAAAGTTCGTCCGCCCCGAGTAGCAGTGGAAGAGTCTTAATACGCTAGGGCTAGATCTAAAGTAACTTAAAGGGGATCGGGTAAAGGGAGATCAACCAATAACAATAAGTGCCTTGCGAAAGGGAACTTCGGGCCGTAATGTCGCCGTCTTGGTTCCTAGTGCCCTTTGAGAGCCCTTCACGGGGTATGCCGGGGGCAGTCCTGGGCTAACGTAAACCATAGGAATAATAAATTAAAAGAGCAACTAGTATAACTAGGGTTGCACATACACGCACCTCGGTAGATAGGAAGGTAGAATAATTGGTTTGGTTGCCATTTAGACGGTAGCTCTGAAGGTAGATGCACGGATGGGACAGTCTAGGGAGCCGAGGGCTCGAGGGTTGGAGTACAGAATAAAGGTGGTGGGTCTTCGATATCTGATTGTTGTTCACACCGGCATCGGTATGTTGACTCGGCGGTGTGGGACACTTAGCCAAAGAAAGTCTGGTGGGTACAGCCAGCAGTAGTACGCGGATACTCTAGGTTGTGTTTTTCTAGGGGCGTACGGAAGGGCTAGGCCCGGTAGTGTGGATACCCGCCTAGGAGTGGGGGGCCCAACCCACTGTCTCCGTTTGCCACTACGGAGGTTCCTGGGAGTGAAGCTAGCTGCTCGAACAGGGGGAACTAAAGGTCTGTGCGCATAGAGTCGTGTGCGTGAGTTGCACCTGCATGAATCATGGCATAGCATATCACTACACTCATATTTGCATACAACCGACACCCCAACGTATAAATTGGTATGGGACTTTTTATACGATGGGAGCCTTGCAGAAGACCCCTTAACTTATAAGTTTGTATGGGCATTCATATAAGTTAAGGTTACTTACCTACTTATTTACTTGCTTGTTTACTTACTGTTCTCTAGCTGCCTTTTTATACATTTGATACTTACTACTTCTCTTCTTTACCATTTACTACCATAGGATTGCTTGTTTACTTTGTTCTAGATAGTTGCTAGAATAACTCTCCCTTGTCATCTGCTTGATTATTCTCCACTTTTGAAGCTTCCCTTTCCGCATCTCCGCCCGGTGCTTAGGAGCCATGGGGGGAGGGGTAGGGGATGATAGGGCTTAGTCTTTATGACTAATGGTTTTCGAACCACAACATTACAGGAGCTCCGGATGGGAGACAGGGACCAGCACCAGTGGAGTACGGTACGCATGGAGGTGGGTCAGTCTAGCACTGGTGCACCTGCGACCAGCTCCGTGAGTGATTAGCATTTTTATAGCTTCCACGATGAGTGATTTGTAGTGAGGACTCTGATGTACCGGGCTCGAGCCCATTTATCTATTTCCTGTTATTATCTACTGATGGATTGGATATGATTTCACTTTTATTTACATGTTTCTGTGGACTTGTTTACATTTTATGTAAAATTACTTCTCTCTCTTGTGATCGAAAAGGGTCGGCAGAATTGACGTTTTGTAGTGGCGGCCTTCCCGTGAGTCGGTGCCACCGCAAAGCGGCAGTTCTGGGCTAAGACCCCGGTGGTTTAAAAAGGAAAAAAGGGGGTCTTACAACTTTTGCCCTGTTTAAATCATCTACATAATTTTAGGACTTAACTCTTATACCCCGTATATTTATTTAGATCTCTCTGATAATTAATTCAAGCGGTAGCAGAACTGATAGTTCTTTAATATTCCTTATAAGTTCACCTCAAACTTTTGCTCTGGAATAGCAAAAGCTTAAGTATGGGGGTATTTGATGAGTTGTAAATATACCTACTTTTATAGTATTTTTATTAAGTCATTTTACTTTATTTTTACCTTTTTTGTTTGCTTTGTTTAATAAATATGCTTCTTTTTGTAAAAAAAAAACAATTCTAACTTAGATTTTTTTTGTTTTCTGAAAAATTTAAGAAAAAGTAAAAATTTGACCTGTCACGCTCGTGACCATGCCCGACACGCCCGTGACAGGAACTCAATGCCTTCAGCCAGTCGACACTCAATGATTTTACTGTTCAACACTTAACGCCATCCAGTCACGCCTGTGTCAAGACTATCACGCCTGTATCGATGCCGACACTCAACGCTTTCCATCAGTCACCGCTGCCGACATCAGATCTACCAGCTGTCAAAGTCATGCCCCCCTTCACGCCCGCTACCAAGCCTGTCACACCCGTGACCGCCACGTGCTCCTTCCAGAAGCTTCCAGATCGTCGATCAGCGCTCGAAGAACGTCGACCACTGATCGACACGCCCTCTGTCACGCCCGTGACCATGCCTGTCATGCCCGTGACTGCCACGTGTCACTCCCCGACCTTCCAGAATTACGCTAGCTCGCCGAGTTTGCCAAGTCAAAAACCCAACTGACTGATACGCCCACTGTCATGCCAGTGATTAGGGCGTGTCAAACCCGAACTTTTTGTCTATAAATAAAAAATTTCTGTGAAGTCCAAGGGTTCACTTTTTTGAGCCAATTTTAGTGTGTTTTCTTGTGGGCTTCCCTTGGTGTTTCCAATCCAATATAAGGAGAACTTTCTCCCCCTCCCATCTTATGTTTTTTTAGCTTTCTCTTTAGCTTTGTAATAGTTTGTAATAGTTTTAATTATTGAAATGAAAAGTATGTTCTTTCTTTTTTTTCTCACTACTTGGAATGAAAATGGATTTGGGTGGCTCATTTTTCATCTTCTTTTTATCCTTCTATTCATCTTTGTTCATCTTTATGAAAGTGTGTGTGTGTGTATGAGAGTAATTTGTTTTTTATATGCTCTTAGTTAGTTGTAATGTTAGGTTTCATTATAGGTTTTATCAAAAAAATTGAGCCGTTATTATGGCAAAATCTTGTTTAAGCGTTCTTTCCAAAATCAAAGTTGTATTGAAAATCTTTTAAAGTCTTACATTTTCATTCCTATGAAATTATAAAAGAGGTTTTGAAGTGATTTTTTTATTTTTACTTAGCTTTGTCATAGGATTGTAAAACTTTTGGTTCCTTTAATTTTTATTTTCACTTTTTCATCTCTTTTATGGAATCCTAAGAATGAAAATATAAACATTTTAAATTTTCAACAACTTTGATTTTAACTTTGTTTTCAAAAAACTTTTGCTTCTTTAAATTTTATTTCATCTTTTTATGTGTTTTTAGCATGTTCTAAGAATAGAAATTAAGATGTATTAATTTTTAGGTAACTTTGTTTTTCTTGTTTTTACTTAGTGTGTGTGAGTATATGAGACTAACTTCTCATGCTTTCTTTAATGCTTTCTTAAATTATGTAGAGTGAGTGCGTGTAGGTGATTATTTAATTGCTTTCATTCTCCCGCCCACTCATTCGAGTCGGGACTCGCAATTTATTGCTTTCTCAATTATATAGAGTGTGTGCGTTTGCGCATCTATTTCTGCCTTCTCGTTAAGAGTTAAATGGCGCTCTGCTTTAATTTTCCGCCTACTCAGGTTTGAGTAGGACTTGTAATTTTCATTTTTTGTAACTTAGTTTCTTTTTATTTATGCATTTATTTCCGCCTACTCGTTAAGAGTTAAATGGTGCATTGCTTTAATTTACCGCCTACTCAGTTTTGAGTAGGACTTGTACTTGCATTTATTTCCCGCCTACTCATTCGAGTAGGGCTTGCTTTATTTAATTTCTTTATGGTTTTGAAGTGTGTGTGAGTGCCTGCATCAATTAGCTTTCAATTTATCTAAACGCCCTATTTTTTATGTTTTCTCTTATAACTGTATAGTACATAATTTCAAACTCACGATTCACTAAAAACCATAAAGCCATCCCCATACCGATGAGTGGATAATCTCTATTAGCCTTCGGCATCGAAGTGCATTGGGACATATAAAATGATTTGAAATAATTAAAGAACTTTATTTTTATTTTAATTTAAGGACTTAAGGTTTGTCCCGGGTTTACGACGCATAGGACCACATAATCGATGTGTGGGCTCTATTTCCGTTATCCATACGCAACGCCGAGAGGCTGCACATATGGACTGATCCCCCTTGGGTAAAGATAACTGCGTACGCCCCCTCGAAAGAGGAGAAGCGTAGTTCTGCCGGATTGGGTTCCCCACCCAATAGCGGGGTTCTTTGCGTAATGCGGGCGTTAAGGGGAATCCTTCATCGGACTAACGTTCGGTCGAATAGCCTTAGCGTCCAGCTGAGCGATATCCCTAGACCCAGGTGAGCTCATGTTTATGGAACCTCCATGGCCAAGTGCCTTTTATTAATTTAAAAACAAAGTTCAATAATTGTTAAGAATTATTTTAGTCTTAATCTGATTCGATGCCGAGCATTTACCCGTCATCGAACTAACTTAGTAAAAAACTGCTCTCTTTCTTTCCGTTTTAATTTAACTAAAAATCACACCTTACTGATAGTAAGATAATAGTCTTCCTGGAAGAGTAAATATAATCAACGCGCCCCCGATAACAATACGACCTCGGTATTCTCCCGAATACCGAGTACTACGCGATAGGTGCACTTGCCTCCTCTCGTTATAAAACTCGATCTTCTAACTCGGCCTGCGGAATCTGACCATTTCGAACCACCCACAGTCGGTCTCTATTTTGCGGCCATCAATGGCTTAAATTGACGTGACCAATGCCAGGAAGACAAAATTCTCATATGGTTGGCCGTCCAAGGGACGGTGGTGAAACAGGAACTCTATGTCTTAAATTGACGTGACGTTGTCCGGTTCGCCGTGAATGTGCCCTGAGTTCACGGGGTGTGTAGCCATTCATGCCTGCACCTGTGATGAAGTGAGTGTTTACACTATACCACTTGTTTATGCTAACAAAATGTAGGGAAGAGTATTGCCCCCCCTAGTTGGGGGCGGGTTCGTTATAATTTGGTCATCATAGCTGACCGTTACTTTTCTTTACCACCGTGTGGTGGATTGTTGCTTGCACTTGCTACAGAGCCGAGTGGAAAATAGCGGGCTAAAGCCCAAGTTGCTGTGCTGGCCCTTCAAGGCCAATTCTCGAGTGTTTTTCTTATGTACTCATGTGTGACCGGCATGCATGCCGAGGTTTGGAAGACATTTTTATTAAGCAAACTCTTGTAAGGCCATAAGGCCATTTTTGGTGTATTATTCATTCCTATGGGTTTATTGTAGTGGACATTCATGCTTGGCTGTGTTTTTTTATCCTCGTAACTTAATAATTTGCTTCTGCTAGGTGCTCTGTGTAGGACGTTGTGATTGGTTGAATGGTCTCAATAAGTAACCAACCGGTCTATCCGTAGTATATAGCGTTGGGCCCCAGCCGGACCTACTGTTATATGCTACGTGACGGATAGGGGTGTTACATCATCTATATAAACTGAATGAATAACAAGACCAGCCGCATTTTTATGGATGAACAAAGAATGATCTATATCACTACAAGAGAACCCAATCATAGAAATAACATCATTAAACATGTCAAACCAGGCCCTGGGACTTTGCTTAAGACCATAGATTGCCTTTTGCAGTTTATAGACCTGAGACTCCCCCTGAGTAAAATACCCAGGAGGTTGCTCCATATAGACAATTTTGTGTAAATCACCATAAAGAAAGGCATTCTTCACATCCAACTGAGACATTTCGCAGTCTCGATTGAGGGCCACTGAAAAGAGCACACGAATCGTAGTAATCCTTGCCATATGAGAGAAAGTATCAAGAAAATCCATGCCAAAAGTCTGCGTAAAACCTTTGGCAATAAGTCGGTCCTTATAACAATCAATTGATCCATCAGGGAGAAACTTAATGAGAAAGACCAAGCGACAGTCAGCTATATCAGCACCTGGAGGTGTAGGAACAAGTGTCCAAGTACCCCATTCAGTAAGAGTATGCATCTCTTCATCCATAGCATCCTTCCAATGAGGGATAACAAGAGTATCTTGATACGAGGTGGGAACAATATTAGCTGAGAGGGCCAGAGCAAAGCCCCTATAAGAAGGAGAGAGCTAAGCATAAGATACCACAGCCTGAAGAAGATGCTGGGTGCAGGAGTGAACTCATTTCCGAAGAGTAATCGGATGGTCAAGATCACTCTTGTCAAAGGGAGGCAATTCACTGCCAGAAGAAAGAGGAGGCTCGGGAACAGGAATAAAAGGCTCCATGGGCAAAGAATCATTTTTGAGAGAAAGAGACGGCACAATGGGAATAGGTATGGAAAGAACTGGTACTAACAGAGGTGCCGAGATAATAGGCAATGAAGAAGAAGGATCAGAAGGCAAGAGAGAAGAAGCAGGAGAAAAATATGGTGTATCCTCCAAGAAGGTAACATCCGCTGACACATACTGTTTGTGTAGAAAAGGATCAAAACATCGATAATCCTTCTGAGTAGGACAATAACAAAGGAATATGCATTTAACGGAATAGGGAGAAAGTTTGTCATGACTAGGAGAAGATATGTGAACAAACGTTGTATATCTTAAAACCTTTAGAGGTAAAGGAAATGGCTCGGCCGTGGGATACAAAATTGAAAAAGGAGTTTTTCCCTGAAGAATAGATGAGGGTATCTGATTAATGAGATTGCATGAGAGAAGAATAGCATGACCCCATTAGGACCGAGAAACATGTATTTGTAATAGAAGGCTACGAGCAACATTCAAGAGATGACGATTCTTGCATTTACTTACATCATTCTGTTGAGAGGTATAGGGGCAAGACGTTTGATAAACCAAACCATGGTTCACACAAAAATCTGAAATTTCTCAGCTAACATATTCCTTGGCATTATCAGTACAAAGAACATGAATAGGCACCTAAAACTGTGTCAAGATCTCACGATAAAGGACAGTAAACACAGTGTAAAGTTCAGAACAATCTTTCAGGAGATACAACCAAATACACCTAGAGAAATCATCAATAAAAGTGACAAAGTATAAGCTACCTCTATCAATAGTGGTAGTAGGAGGAAGACCCCATATGTTAGAATGAACGAGTTCAAAAGGTCGTGAAGAAATTCGTTCCGTTCGTGCTGGAAAAGAAGAGCGATGATGTTTGCCAAACTGACAGGCTTCGCAATTCAAAGGGGAATCCTCTTAAGGAAGATCTGGAAGAAGTTGGTGGATGAAGCGAGAAGTAGGGTGTCCAATATGACGATGGCATTGTTGAAGATATGAAGAAGCAGAACGAGCAACGTTGTGGTCAATAAAGAAGAGACAACCACGGGCAGTCCCAGTAGAAATCGTAGCTTTAGAGACAGAATCAGAGAAAGAACAAGTGGTTCCCGTAAAAGTAACTACGCAATTTAACTGAGTGCAAAGAGCATGAACAGAGAGTAAATTGCACGGGAAATTAGGGACATAGAGAGTGTACTCAAGCAGCAAAGATGAAGAGAGGCGCGCAGTGCCAACACCATGCACAGGAGCAGAAGTCCCATCTGCAATAACAACAGGAGACAGCCTTGTTGGGTATTGTATCCACAATTACCTGGATTTGAGGAAGCCTCCTATCAAGCTGAGATGAATTCACTATGTATTTGATGAATTTCTTCTAGTTGTGCTTGCAGCTATTCATTGCTAAGTACACACCAATGTCAGGGTGCAGTGGGTCAATATACACGGGTCTGCGCGACGTAATCCCTCGTTGAGCAGATCAGTGTGTTGGCCTACGTGTACTCTCTCTATTGGGGTGTACTTAATTCCAAGCACAGGGTCATGAAAGATCAAGAGCAGACAAGGAGCAAGGATGGGCCAAAGACCAGCTCACGGGTTGGAAGACGAGAATCGTCTAAGTGTAAATCGTCGAGAATCAATAAGTGATTCTCGCCGATTCGTCGAGAATCACTAGTGATTCTCAACGAGTCGTCGAGAATCACTAGATGATTCTCGCCAGGTTGGGCCGGCTGTCTCGACGCAGTCAGAAAATTCTCTAAGGCAGAATCGTCGAGAATCACTACGTGATTCTCGCTGATTCGTCGAGAATGACTTTGCATTCTCGACGATTCGGCGAGAATCAAATGTGATTCCCGCCGATTCTCCCCGGCCTCTATAACCTGTGCAGCCAGAATTCGCCAAGAAGAATTCAGCGAGAATCATAAGTGATTCTCGTCGATTCGTCGAGAATCACCTACAATTCTCGCCGATTTTGCCTTGGGCGATTTTTCCGAATTCCTGGACCGGTCCATGTTACCTGCAGCTATTTGAACCGGACTTTGTTCTTTGCTTTGGTGGGGCCCACAACGGTCATCTTTATGACCTAATGTATAAATATACAGGTATGTGTGAACAGTAAAGGGGAACACACGCAAATTCAAAAAGGACAGCTGTCACAACCCGCATTTTCTCCGAATTAAGAATTATCAGAGTAAGAGAAAACACGCGTCATGATGCCACGTCAAGCAGGGGATAACTGCTGACGCTCAGGCAAATCCAACTACAATCTTTATGCAAGAAAATCATGAGCTTAATGAATAGAAAATCAATTATGTTTAGAGTCCGTATCCCTCGGCTCAGTGGATCATCTAGTCCACAAAAGAAAACTATATTTAAACGCTGCGGAAAATACTTTAATTAGGCTTTACACCCTAAAGAGCGCATAAGGGTCCCAAGAGAACCACTCATGCTATGCAAGACACTACACTTAGTTTATATAATATATATAAGAAAACGGTTTTCGTACGTGATTTGGAATATAGTGATTAAGTTTATAAAAACATGCTGATCATGAGCTTCATTTATAATAATAATTATAGTTTAAAAATAACTAGCAACCTAGCATAAAACCTTCTCAAAGCAAGTAGACTATCTCCAGAAAAATAAATGGTAGCAGCAATAGTATATATCTAGTACAAGGTAAAAACTACTAGTGGGCGCCAACAACCTGACACGAACCCACCAGCACACATATATGTCTGTAAGAAAGTACTGAAAACAACCTCACAAACAAGGTAAACAAAACTCCAATGTCCGGGAGTCCACCAACAACAACACCTCCAACTAGCCACCAAACTGGCTACAGCTCAGAACCTGGGGTATTCCAAAAGAAAACAGAATACCTCAGCAAGCAAAAATCAAGGTAAAACTGCATGAAAGAGTCAACTAAAAGGACAAAAAATAACAGAAAACATGCAGTAGAAAGAGTCACAACTGTCCAAAACAGGACAACAAGAAATGCACAACGTGCAAAGAAACAGCAACGACCCAGCCCAGGAACAACATCCTGCAGGGCCTACTAGACTACCAAGAGTCAGAATGCTGCAAACTACCAAAGAAGAAACTTCTAACACCCTAAACTGCGGGAAGTGATAGTAGCAAAAACAACAACGAGGAACCGGATCGAAGGCAAACGCAGTCCCCCAATCCACCATGTCCAAGTCAAAAGCTCGAGGGTCAACACGTGAAAACACAAGGGACCTTCCACCCGACATGCCCAGCCCGTACCTGGAGCAAGAAATCCATGGGTGGCCTTGGCTATATCACACAACTCCACCCCCATAAAGAGCTACAACCACCACTACTATCCACAACCCACGATTCGGCCTTTAGGAAAAATAAAGAAAAACGGCCGACAAGAAAAACCCAGAAATACAACTGGAAAATCCACTCGGAAACGAAATACAAGGTAAAGGAAGAGTGTTGAAATAAACCAACACGACTAGGCGTTGAGTGAAACCCACTCAGTGCCTACCTAAACTTTGGCCTTGAGTGAGCTAGCCTCACTCGCCGCCAAAGTTAAGTTACTACCCACAAACCCACTAAAGAAAACGGAGCTCGACGACAGTCGAACGACCAAGGCAGAAGATCCAGAACTCAAGTAATTGCCTGCCACTTGAGTATCTAAACTCCCACACTCGAAATCACCTAAATTCGCCTATCAAAAGAAATTATACAAAGCGCACGATCAGTGACGCACGATCAGTGGCCGTGTGCACTCATCGGCTGATGATCGTGCGAAACGAACCTGGAAACCTGACAGAAAACCTAGCAACTGCGCACGATCAGTGTCGCACGATCAGTGGTCGTGCGCACTGTTGCCAGCGCTCGTGCGATTGCCCGAGACAGAACTTTGGAAACTGAAATTTATACGCGCACGAACAGAGGCACACGACCAGTGGTCGTGCGCCCTAAAGGTTAATGACCGTGCGCGGCAAACCTGTACCGTTTGGAATTTTCCGAACGACACCGGAACGCGCACACGACTCACGCCACTGCAGTAGCAGTAGACAACTATCAACGTCGCACGCTACTACCGTATAAAATATGCCTAACCATTCGAATAATACCATAACGAAGGAAATTGGCAACCACACCCCCCTCCTAACTCTCCCTCTCGGCTACGCCCGAACCAGAGCATCAATCAAAATTAAAGGAAAACAATGGCTTCACGCCGACAATTTGGATTCCAAACATCACAACATAGGGGGGGTTTCAGTAGGAAGAACTAAGCCCTATAGTTAGCAAGAAAACGAGAACAACAAGGCCTCTAACCTGGGCTAACCAGGATTTCAGTTTCAGCAAATAAAATCAAAGAAAACACTTGGCAAGGGCAAGAATACCACTTGCCTCAAATCTCAGCGAAGCTTTGGACTGCTTTCCTCCTCTTCGCACGGATCAAGACGGCCACAACACCTAGAACAAAGACTCGGCCATTAATGGCGGAAAACTTCCAAAACTGAAAATTCCAATCCTTCCAAAACTCCACGAAAATCGAATTTCTTACCGCAAGAATGAAGGTCTCGACGAGAGCAATCCGTATCCACTCTCGGAATCGAATTCCGTCCACAAACGCTCCGGGAATCGGCGTCCGAAGGGAAGGCTCGGCGGTTACTCGTTTCTCTCGTACAAGGACCGGCGGTTTTCTATCGGGGAAGAAGAATGATCGATGGTTTTCATTCTAAATATATATATATATATATAATTATATAATTATATAATTAATTACAAAATTACATAAAGCACCAAATTGACGCGAAAACCGATTCACCTCGGAATTCGACGAAATTCGCACCGTAGCTAAATACCCACGCTACGAACACAACGGCGAAGTCGAAATTAACTTTCGACGAACAGAACTCGAGTTATGCCCAAACAAAGCCAAACACAAACATCCCCCCGAGAGGCCACACCGGGTCACCAAAACGACTCGGTTTGCTAGGGAGATCTTGCCAACAGGCTACCAAACAGGGCACTCAGTTCTAAGGAGCTAAACCATACTCCACACATGGCACAAGCCACGGAAACGCGTCATCGTAACGCCAAACGAGAATAAAAATAATCGCTGAAAAGACGGGGCGTTACAGTCACTCCCCCTAAAAGAAAGTTTCGTCCAGAAACTTTACGCACAACCCTCCTACAAAAGAAGGAAAAAGTAACAAACGGAAGTTACAAAGGGAAACATACCGATCAAATCAGAGGAACAGGTGAGGGTACGCCCTCCTCATGGCCGACTCTAGCTCCCAAGTCGCGCTCTCCAAATCCTGATTTTCCATAGAATTTTCACCATCGGTATGGACTTCTTTCGCAGCACACGCTCCTGAGAATCCAAAATACGAACTGGCACTTCAACGAAAGAGAGGTTGGGCTCTAACTGGGGCACAACATCCAAGAGTTGCCCACTGCTGCGCACACACTTCCGCAATTGGCTAACATGAAAAACATTATGAACACCAGGGAAGTTCGCTGGCAAATCCAATCTATATGCAGACACACCAATCCGCTCCAAGACCTCAAACGGGCCCACATACCTTGGGTCCAATTTCCGATTTTTACCAAATCTCTTCACACCAACCATTGGAGAAACCTTGAGGTATACATGATCCCCTACTAAAAACTCCAAAGCAGACCTACGCCGATTGGCGTTCTTTTCATACCTCTCCTGGGCTAAACGAAGCTTCTCCCGAATAAGCTTCACGGCGACTTCCATCTCTTCTAGAGCATCAGGACCCAACAAAGGCTTCTCACCAGCCTCAGCCCAAAACAACGGAGTCCTACAGCGCCTCCCATACAAGGCTTCGAACGGAGCCATCTGCAAGCTTTCCTGATAACTGTTATTGTAAGCAAATTCCATGAGTCGCGGACGCTCATCCCACGCTCCACCGTAGTCTAAAATATAGCACCGGATCATATCCTCAACAATCTGATTGACCCGCTCCGTCTGCCCATTGGTCTGAGGGTGGTACGCAGTAGAATACCTCAGATCCGTACCTAAACCCTCCTGCAGACTCTGCCAAAAACGAGAAGTAAACCGGGAGTCTCGATCAGAAATGATGCTAACTGGCACACCGTGGAGTCGGATGACTTCATTCAAGTACAACTCCGCTATCTTCTTCATCGGGTAATCAATCTTATAAGGCACGAAGTGAGCACACTTCGTCAATCTATCCACTATAACCCAAACAGAATCAAATCCTCTCGGGGATTTTGGCAAACCCGTAATGAAGTCCATAGATATACTCTCCCACTTCCAAGTCGGGATCTCTAGCGGAGTCAACTTACCACCAGGCCTTCCATGATCGGCCTTCACACGCTTGCAAGTGTGACACTCAGCAACATATCGGGCTATATCTCCTTTCATACCATACCACCAAGCAATTTGCTTTAAGTCATGGTACATCTTCGTAGATCCTGGATGGTAGGCAACGCTGGAACCATGAGCCTCACTGCAAATCATACTCTTAATGTCCCCAACAGCGGGAACGCAAAACCTGCCGCGGTACTTCAAAGTACCCGCATCATCAATAGAAAAATCTGGCAACTCTCCCTTCTCTGTCCTGGTAAAAAGGTGCAACAGATCCGGATCGTCCTTCTGATGCAATCTAGTCAAAGAAATCCAGGACGGCTCTTCCACTGATAAGCTACTCTGCAAACTACAGCATCCCACTGAAATATCCATAAGGAGGAACTCCTCAACTAATCGATCGGCGGAGAGGTTAAAGATCTTTCCCGTCTTTCGGCTCAGGGCGTCGGCCACCACATTGGCCTTGCCCGGATGATACTGGATTTCCACATCATAATCCGCCACATACTCAAGCCACCGCCGCTGACGCAGATTCAACTCCTTCTGCGTGAACATGTACTTCAGACTCTTATGGTCAGTAAAAATCTTGCACTGAGCCCCATAAAGTAAGTGCCTCCACAACTTCAACGCATAGATAACCGCTGCAAACTCAAGGTCATGCGTAGGATAATTCCGCTCATGAGTTTTCAACTGCCTTGACCCATAAGCAATTACTTTTCCATCCTGCATTAATACGCATCCCAGACCTATATGCGAAGCATCCACATACACATCATAATCCACGCCCTCAGTAGGAAGGGTCAGAACGGGAGCAGTACACAATCTCCTCTTTAACTCCTGAAAAGCTTCTTCGCACTTCTCGCTCCAAACAAAAGCCACATTCTTCTGAGTCAGCTTGGTCAATGGTGCGGCTAGAGAAGAGAAACCCTCCACGAATCTCCTGTAATAGCCAGCCAACCCTAAGAAACTTCTGATCTCCTTAGGAGTATTCGGCCTACTCCAATCTGTCACTGCTGCAATCTTTTCTGGGTCAACCGAGATCCCATCCTTGTTCACCACGTGGCCTAGAAAAGAAACCTGAGGCAACCAAAATTCGCACTTGCTCAACTTGGCGAATAACTTGTGGTTCCTCAACTCTGATAGGACCAAATGCAAATGCTGCTCGTGCTCCTCAGCACTGCGAGAATAAACCAACACGTCATCAATGAAGACCACAACGAACTTGTCTAGGAAATCCTTGAACACCCGGTTCATCATATCCATGAAGGCTGATGGTGCGTTGGTCAGACCAAACGACATCACAAAAAACTCAAACTGCCCATGCCTCGACCTAAACGCAGTCCGTGGAATATCTGCCTCACGGATCCTGAGCTGATGATAGCCCGAACGAAGATCGATCTTGGAGTACACCGTGCTACCACGCAACTGGTCAAATAAATCATCGATCCTCGGCAGAGGGTACCTGTTCTTGATAGTGACCTTGTTCAACTCTCTATAGTCGATGCAAAGCCGCATCGACCCATCTTTCTTCTTTACGAACAAAACAGGAGCACCCCAAGGCGACGAACTCTGCCTGATAAAACCTTTAGCCAACAACTCATCTAACTGAATTCGCAACTCCTCTAACTCACGACGGGCCATCCGGTACGGCACCTTAGCAATAGGACGCGTACCCGGCTCCAAATCAATAACAAACTCCACATCCCGCTCAGGAGGGATACCAGGAAGATCATCAGGAAAAACATCGGCGAAACCACGAACAATAGGAATCTCCTCCAAGCGTGGCAGGCTAACAACGGTTCCAACCACCGAGACTAAACAAAAACAACAATCAGAAAGAAACAATCTCTGAACACATACCGCAGAGAGAACAGGAGAATCCTGACATGGATCAGCATACACGCTGCCGGGCTGACCGTCGTCCCTGATGAAGTCCAAGCGCTTTCCCTTGCACTGAATGACCGCATCATACCGAGAGAGCCAGTCCATGCCCAAAATGACATCGAAGTCCTCTAGATCAATCATCTTCAGATCCGCCTTCGCAAGAAAATCCCCCAACAAAACCGGGCAATCCAAAATACCCAAATCTGACAACACAGATTCACCAGAGGGAAACTTGACACGGAAGGAATCCCGAACACGATCTAGAGACAACCGATGACGCTCCACAAAGGCTCTAGCCACGAACGAGTGGGTAGCGCCGGAGTCAAACAGAACACGCGCCCAGCGGTTCTTCACCTTAAATTTCCCTATAGGAACGCACAAAGCTAAGGAACTAGCACAACAGTACCGCAAATAATCTAGCAACTAAACTACCAGGCTAGAAAGAAAAAAAAAACAACCAACTACTAACCTGAGATCACCTGGGTCGAAGTCTGAGCCTCCTCGGAAGAAATCACGTTCAGCTTCCCTTTTCCCTTGTCCACATGCTGAGGTGGAGGTAATGCCTGCAATGGAACTGCAGGAAGAGCTGACTGGACCTGAGGACACCTCGACTTAACGTGACCCTTCTGCCCACACTGATAGCAGACTCTAACCCTGGACCAACACTGGGCTGCATCATGCCCGGATCGCTTGCAAACTGAACAGGAGACATCTCTCCCAGGAGCACCCTGAATAGCATGAACCTGCTCCTTCTTCTGAGCTGCCGCCTTCTTGAAACACCTCTCAACAGGATGGCCTGACCGGCCACAAAAACTGCACACCACCCTGCTCCTCTTTCCCGAAACAGCATCGGGTACCAGGGGTTTCTTCTCCTCTACCAACTTCCTCTTATCCTTCCTCAACTGCTGGCCTTTGCTCTTCGTCGTCTCAATGGCCTCAACCTTAAGAGCAGCCTCTACAACTCCAGCATAAGTCACTGACCCATAAGCACTGGCCAACTGTTACACCTCACTCCTCAAACCACCGAGGAATCGCTTAACTCGATCAGCCTCCACGCTGACCAATCCAGGGGCAAAACGGCTCAACTTACTAAACTCTATCTCATACTCACCCACCGTGAGCTGCCTTTGCTTCAGATAGAGGAAATCATTCATGAGGCGGTCACGCTCGACCGAGGGTAAGAACTTCCTCAACAGCATCTCCTTGAACATCTCCCACGAGCATCCAGCCACTAAGCTCTCCTTCTCTCTCAGCCACCAACTCTTAGCCAATCCTTTAAGCTGATAGGCGGCTATCATCACCCTCTGATCATCTGCAATCCCTGAGTACGAAAACATCTCCTCCATGGAGATCAGCCAGTCATCTATCACCATGAAATCTGCCTTCCCATCATAAGTGGGAGGGCTCAGCCTCTGAAACTGCGAGATGAAGGCCATCTCTGCTGGCACCACCACTGGAGGCCTCAAGGGTGCAGGAGGAGGAGGAACAACTAACCCCCCTGAAGGAACTTGCGCACCCTGAGCCTGCCCTGCCACAACTGCCACCAAAGACTGAATCTGGGCTTGCACTTCCTCCAACTGCCTCCCCATAGCTTCGCTACTCTGACGCAGACCCTCGATCACCGCATCGTTCTGAGCTCCAGAAGATTCACCCTCAGACAGGGGAGTTGATCGGGTCGCAGGACGCCTAGCCATCCTAAAAAAATCAATACAACGCAAATCAGAACCAAATCCCACGACTAGAACCGACTACCAGTACAGACAATACATATGTAGATATAGACTTAAAGCTGCTAAACTTGCTCTGAGAGTTTATCTTCTTCACAATAATTAGATGATATGCCCTAACCTAGGATGGTTAACCACCACCTCACTAACTCTTGTGCCTAGATCGGATGCATGAACTTATGTTAGTTTGAAAACTTATGTGTGTACATATGTCATCCTGCAAATCTTTAGCTCGGCGCGTTGTGCTTATGCAATGATATGATATGCATGATTGTGCTATGCATTCTAAAAAGAAGGCCCTAATGCATGATATGAGCGGCGTACACATGAAAATGTTATGCATCCCATACTACATAACATTTCCATGCAACGAAAAAGAAACGTGCTAGTCGCAGTCATGTGGTGAGGTTATGCATCCCATACTACATAACCCTCACATGTAGCCCCTATGGTGGATCCATATACGAACACATATTATGCATCCCATACTACATAATATGCCCCGTATACTTCATGTTATGCTATGAGTGTAGTGTTCGTGCTTTTGCCAAGACGTGCTGATGACATATCGGTGTGTGAATGACATGATGCTGAACTACTAACAGCATCCAAGGAAGGTTGCCCAACTAACTTGTCAAGCAACCTCCCTCTGATACCAACTGTCACAACCCGCATTTTCTCCGAATTAAGAATTATCAGAGTAAGAGAAAACACGCGTCATGATGCCACGTCAAGCAGGGGATAACTGCTGACGCTCAGGCAAATCCAACTACAATCTTTATGCAAGAAAATCATGAGCTTAATGAATAGAAAATCAATTATGTTTAGAGTCCGTATCCCTCGGCTCAGTGGATCATCTAGTCCACAAAAGAAAACTATATTTAAACGCTGCGGAAAATACTTTAATTAGGCTTTACACCCTAAAGAGCGCATAAGGGTCCCAAGAGAACCACTCATGCTATGCAAGACACTACACTTAGTTTATATAATATATATAAGAAAACGGTTTTCGTACGTGATTTGGAATATAGTGATTAAGTTTATAAAAACATGCTGATCATGAGCTTCATTTATAATAATAATTATAGTTTAAAAATAACTAGCAACCTAGCATAAAACCTTCTCAAAGCAAGTAGACTATCTCCAGAAAAATAAATGGTAGCAGCAATAGTATATATCTAGTACAAGGTAAAAACTACTAGTGGGCGCGCCAACAACCTGACACGAACCCACCAGCACACATATATGTCTGTAAGAAAGTACTGAAAACAACCTCACAAACAAGGTAAACAAAACTCCAAAGTCCGGGAGTCCACCAACAACAACACCTCCAACTAGCCACCAAACTGGCTACAGCTCAGAACCTGGGGTATTCCAAAAGAAAACAGAATACCTCAGCAAGCAAAAATCAAGGTAAAACTGCATGAAAGAGTCAACCGAAAGGACAAAAAATAACAGAAAACATGCAGTAGAAAGAGTCACAACTGTCCAAAACAGGACAACAAGAAATGCACAACGTGCAAAGAAACAGCAACGACCCAGCCCAGGAACAACATCCTGCAGGGCCTACTAGACTACCAAGAGTCAGAATGCTGCAAACTACCAAAGAAGAAACTTCTAACACCCTAAACTGCGGGAAGTGATAGTAGCAAAAACAACAATGAGGAACCGGATCGAAGGCAAACGCAGTCCCCCAATCCACCATGTCCAAGTCAAAAGCTCGAGGGTCAACACGTGAAAACACAAGGGACCTTCCACCCGACATGCCCAGCCCGTACCTGGAGCAAGAAATCCATGGGTGGCCTTGGCTATATCACACAACTCCACCCCCATAAAGAGCTACAACCACCACTACTATCCACAACCCACGATTCGGCCTTTAGGAAAAATAAAGAAAAACGGCCGACAAGAAAAACCCAGAAATACAACTGGAAAATCCACTCGGAAACGAAATACAAGGTAAAGGAAGAGTGTTGAAATAAACCAACACGACTAGGCGTTGAGTGAAACCCACTCAGTGCCTACCTAAACTTTGGCCTTGAGTGAGCTAGCCTCACTCGCCGCCAAAGTTAAGTTACTACCCACAAACCCACTAAAGAAAACGGAGCTCGACGACAGTCGAACGACCAAGGCAGAAGATCCAGAACTCAAGTAATTGCCTGCCACTTGAGTATCTAAACTCCCACACTCGAAATCACCTAAATTCGCCTATCAAAAGAAATTATACAAAGCGCACGATCAGTGACGCACGATCAGTGGTCGTGCGCACTCATCGGCTGATGATCGTGCGAAACGATCCTGGAAACCTGACAGAAAACCTAGCAACTGCGCACGATCAGTGTCGCACGATCAGTGGTCGTGCGCACTGTTGCCAGCGCTCGTGCGATTGCCCGAGACAGAACTTTGGAAACTGAAATTTATACGGGCACGAACAGAGGCACACGACCAGTGGTCGTGCGCCCTAAAGGTTAATGACCGTGCGCGGCAAACCTGTACCGTTTGGAATTTTCCGAACGACACCGGAACGCGCACACGACTCACGCCACTACAGTAGCAGTAGACAACTATCAACGTCGCACGCTACTACCGTATAAACTATGCCTAACCATTCGAATAATACCATAACGAAGGAAATTGGCAACCACACCCCCCTCCTAACTCTCCCTCTCGGCTACGCCCGAACCAGAGCATCAATCAAAATTAATGGAAAACAACGGCTTCACGCCGACAATTTGGATTCCAAACATCACAACATAGGGGGGGTTTCAGTAGGAAGAACTAAGCCCTATAGTTAGCAAGAAAACGAGAACAACAAGGCCTCTAACCTGGGCTAACCGGGATTTCAGTTTCAGCAAATAAAATCAAAGAAAACACTTGGCAAGGGCAAGAATACCACTTGCCTCAAATCTCAGCGAAGCTTTGGACTGCTTTCCTCCTCTTCGCACGGATCAAGACGGCCGCAACACCTAGAACAAAGACTCGGCCATTAATGGCGGAAAACTTCCAAAACTGAAAATTCCAATCCTTCCAAAACTCCACGAAAATCGAATTTCTTACCGCAGGAATGAAGGTCTCGACGAGAGCAATCCGTATCCACTCTCGGAATCGAATTCCGTCCACAAACGCTCCGGGAATCGGCGTCCGAAGGG
Organism: Platanthera zijinensis; assembly: GCA_039513925.1. Taxonomy (NCBI): domain Eukaryota; kingdom Viridiplantae; phylum Streptophyta; class Magnoliopsida; order Asparagales; family Orchidaceae; genus Platanthera; species Platanthera zijinensis. The sequence continues at coordinate 124,737,740 of CM077078.1, read as the reverse complement.
AAGGCTCGGCGGTTACTCGTTTCTCTCGTACAAGGACCGGCGGTTTTCTATCGGGGAAGAAGAATGATCGATGGTTTTCATTCTAAATATATATATATATATAATTATATAATTATATAATTAATTACAAAATTACATAAAGCACCAAATTGACGCGAAAACCGATTCACCTCGGAATTCGACGAAATTCGCACCGTAGCTAAATACCCACGCTACGAACACAACGGCGAAGTCGAAATTAACTTTCGACGAACAGAACTCGAGTTATGCCCAAACAAAGCCAAACACAAACATCCCCCCGAGAGGCCACACCGGGTCACCAAAACGACTCGGTTTGCTAGGGAGATCTTGCCAACAGGCTACCAAACAGGGCACTCAGTTCTAAGGAGCTAAACTATACTCCACACATGGCACAAGCCACGGAAACACGTCATCGTAACGCCAAACGAGAATAAAAATAATCGCTGAAAAGACGGGGCGTTACAACAGCCGCCGTCGAGCCCTAGCTCCCGATCTTGCTCCGCTGATCATCTCCGTCGCCGCTCGTGCAGTAGTCACCGTAGTCGATCTCGATCTCCTCCAGATCCCCGGTAATAGAAGCCAAGTAGTGCACAGCGTCTCACGCGTCTAACCAGAGATCTTTTGTCTCTTGATTTGAGATAGGGAAATCCATCCCCGTCCGAATCGATCGAGACGATTGATCCTAGTGTGACCGTTGGAAGACCTTGCCGACTTCGCTAAGAAGATTGAATCTCCAGTGCATCGCTCCTGTTTTCAGTTGCTGCCGCCAACACCGAGAGCCTTGCTGCCGCCCTGTGCCGCCGCCGGTCTCGGAGAGATTTTCTCCAAGAAAGATCAAGGGTTGTGGACTTTTCGTTGCCTACAAGAACAAGTAGTCTAACGAAAAGGGACACCTAGATCTTCAAGTTGTTTGTATTTCTCCAATTTCTTTTTCATTGTAAAGGAACATTTGGTTCCTAGTTATAGGGTTGGGTGCAACCCGTGTTGTGGGAGTGTTGACTCCTACGTGTGGAAGGGTTTCTTCCGATAGTGCAAGGATTGGATTTCAATCCTGTTGGTGAAGTGACCGAGTCGTCCCTGGATTGGGAGATAGGTCGAAGGGGGGGACAGTGGACGTACCCAAATCGGGGAACCACTATAAATTGCCTGTGTTATTTTCTGTGCAGTGTGGTTTGTTTTGATTCTGCAGGTACAATTTTAATTCCGCAAATACGCTGCAAGTCACCTATCCCCCCCCCCCCATAGGTGAAGGTAGTTGACACTATGTGGACTTTCAAGTGGTATCAGAGGGAGGTTACTCATCAAAAAGGTTCACACCTTGAGTAGAATCCTGCCACCTGTGTCAACAAGGATGGATCTGGAATATGATCTCTCCGCTTAGACTCCCTACGTGCACAAAGGAATATTACCCCATCTGGAAGATGAGGGTATCTTTTTACTTGGAGGCCATTGACCCACGAACATCAATCATCCTGGAAGAGGGTCCATTCATTCCTATGAAGACCTCTTGCTCTGGAAAGGGTCTTCAAACACCTATGGATGTCTCTAAGATGTCAGAGCTTGAACTATCCTTATTCAACCTGGATAAAGAGATCCGTAGAATCATCATGGAAGTCTGGTCTGGACCTTTTCGATCAAGACTGGAAAGGTATAGGACAGCCCAGTCTCTATGGCAGACAATATCAGACCTCATGGAGGGATCTGTATCAGCTGAAACAAGTTGTCAGCGAGAGGATGAGGCTTATGTGGGGGTCAGCATTTCAGAAGATGACAGTGATGACCAATCTCTCTATATCAGGGCTCCTGTATCCTTATCATAGACTGAGGAGGAAGTCGAGGAAGACTGCTCTGATGAAGATGACGCAGCTATCCCTGTCAATCTGAACGTTACCTCAGAACAGCTAAATCAGGAGCAGGTAACTCCTTCATCTTGCCCCTCTCCCTCTGAAACTCCTGAAGACAGGAATGGTTCAGAGGATAGCCCCTCCGGTGTTGCCCAGGATAAGGAATTCCCTACTCCATGGCTTGAAATACCTGGCTCCCTTGAGTGTGCTCTTAAGAAAAGCAACCAACTTGTTGGGGAGCAAGCTCTGGAGATTGCTAGATTGAAGATCTTGATGGATCACCAATTGGAATCTATCAAGATAAAGGACGCTCAAATCTCAGATCTAGAGAGTCGTCTAGAAAATGAGAAAAGGATAGTATCGAATTTCTCCAAGGTTGATACTATCAAAAGAAAGGAAGAAAATGGGTGGATCTCCCGTATTATTAAGTCTTGGAGAAATGGGGAAACGGTATTCCGTCCCCCAATCTCAGGCAGGGAGAGTACTCATCATGCCTTCAGGTATGACCACAGGAATAATCGTGGTCACTACAAGGTTGATTTGCCCTCATGTGGAGGCACACATAATGCAAGGGCTGTCATGGCCACCCAGAAGAGAATACCTCAGGCTTCCACCAAGCCCTTTGTATTCTCGGCCACAGCCCCAACTCGTCATGAATTTGCCAGCATCAGCTCACAATGCGCCTCTTACCTCCCTAGGACTCAGGAAAGGGGGGTTAGAAAACATGTTGTTGGGACTCATGGGGTCCTTGGAAGGGGGCTGACTGAAAGGAAGGCACCACCTCCCAGGCCTCATGACGCCTGCCATATGCATTCTTTCCACCCTTCCAATAGTCACGGTGGAAGAGATAACTCTGTTAGCATATCCGGCTCTATCCCGTTTAGACCTAGAACTATGACTACCTCAGTCACCCGTTCAGGTCACAAACGGCGATACAACATTCATGAATGTTGGTGTTGTGGCAAAGTGGGTCATTTTTCCATAGATTGTTGGCACAAATCTTCTGTGTCAAAGGCAAGGGGACTTCCACATCCTCGAGACAATGTTAGTCCTCCCACCAGGATTCCTGAGGGGAGGCACTCCAATTAATATGCTGACAGGAACCTAGGACCCAATACTTATTGGGTTCCTAAGGCAAGATAACTTTTTCCTGCAGGGTGGTCTGGGTTCCCGCAATCCTGATGGGAACCGGACAGGAGATGCTCCAAGAATGACGTGGAAAAGTGTCGAGATTGGGAGCAGTGCCATTATTACAGGCACATGCATACTGACCTCCTGATATACTCTGCGCTGATGATGTGAATGTTACATCTTGTTATCACAGGTAACTGCAATTAGCCTTAAATGTTTGAGCCATAAAGCATAAACAATTCCATATATGTATATATGTATGTTGACATATCCATACTTAATAATGAATTCACTTCTTTTAACATTAGATAGTCATATCGAATAATTATTCACGTATGCTCAGTCACTTAGGGAAGGAGTATAAGTTTAAGATAACCTTCAGTCACATTAGTAGTGATTAGTTTGACATTTTCAGCCATAAGTCCGCCCTCAAAAATTTTGAACCCCTTGGTTGGATTAAGAAACAATTATGCTTATTAAGACTTTCCTACCCATGACAACAACATAAATTTGGAATCTCAGCGATTTCCCTCAAACCAAATTCCGCCATTCCCGACGATCAATATTCAACTATTGCAGTTTCCGTCGAACAAAGCCTTCGAACATAAATATATATATACCCGCTTATAACATCGAACCTAAATCCCGCCGACCCTTCAAATTCCGTCGTTCGCCGAGACCCTATCCAAGCTCCGCAGGAATCCCTTTGACTTCTCCTCCCAGCGGGTTCCTCCTTTGGCACTTCGTGGTGACCTAACGACACCTCCTGAAGACTTCCTCTCGCAACCAGGCACTCATTCAAGCTTCGCCTCGGATCGACTCGCTGTCTCTCTGGTAAAGCAGCCGGAACCTTCACTGCCTCTCCTCACTAGGTAATCTCCATCTTGTCCCTTACCGTGACTTGAGCTTAGTGTAGATTTTGTTCTCCCTCTCTTGGTTTCAGAGATCCTTAGACTTGGAAATTGGTATTCCCCTTCTTCCTAGTTTGCTATGGCCCCACGGACAACTGCAGGCCTGGTCACTGGATGCGAGCTAGTGAGAACCGGCTTCTCCCAGGCCTTGGACGAGTTCCGGAACATAATCATTATGCTCGAGGAAGCGGGACTGACGTTCGTGCTGGAGCACCCGTGCAAGATCTTGGATAAGGAAGTATTGGAGTTCTTTGCAACTGCCAAGCTCCGTCACGAAGACACTTCCATCAAGAGCAAGGTTGCTGGGAAGAAGATCAAGTTATCCGCCAGGAAACTGACCCAATGCCTGCGGCTATCCAGTTGTGAGGAAGAAGATTACCTGGAGGACGAGGATAGAGCAAGGACCCTATCCTTCTATGGACTGGCCAGGGGGACCAGGTCAATCAAAAGGAAAGACATGAACGAGGAGGGAAAATTGCTGTCTGACATCGTTGGGAAGGCTCTAATCTGCAAACCTGAATCCCACGACCATATTTCAGGGGAAATGCTCAAGATTCTGGTGGCAATCGTCTGCCGAAAGCGGTTCAATTGGGGAGCCATGCTCTTTGAAAGAATTAAAGACACACTCCGAACCCCCAGCTTTGGCAGAATCATCAGCCTCTATCTGAATCAGCTGGACGGAGATACATTCGACATGATCAAAGGAGTGCCTCTGCACTATTTGAAAAAGATGGACGTAAGCATATTCGACCGGTGGGAGCGTCGAATAGGGCAGGTTGCCAGGGAAATAGACCAAGAGGAAGCATCTCCGGCCGAGGACACCAGTGCTCCTGCACATTCTACGGCAGCACCCAGTGAAGTTCCTGACGCACTGATTGCAGGAACTGAGGGGGAGCCTGTACTCTCTTCTGCAAACATCATATCTGATATTTCTCAGATAGCTAAAGATGTTGTGGAAACTGTGCAAGAAGACGGTGAGGAGGTGGTGGCAGATGTGGAGGAGGAAGAGGAAGGTGAGGAAGATATGAATTACCTGGGAGATGAGGTGGCTGATGAGGAGGAGGAGAAAGAAGTAGAGGAAGATATACACAACTCTGCAGATAAGCCTGAGCACTTGGAGACTGAGATGGAGGAAGAAGTAATTGAGAGGGAGAAAGTGGTGGATCCTCGGGAGGATGCTGCTGTTTCATCTGAGGAACAAGCTCCTGAGAAGTCGGCTGCAGGAATGGAGGGGGAGCCCTCTCAGCAACCCTTTGTTCTCCCTGTGGACTCTATTCTAGTGTCCAGCTCTCCCAGTGCTTCTGCTGGGGAGCCTGACCAGGGTCTGCCTGCAGCTCCTCCACTTCAAGCAAACATAGTAAATTACATTGTTAATTTTGTCCAAGGGATGTTGGATGAGCTTAAGGATACGTTTGAGAAATCCCACAACAAAGTGCTAAAGAGACTGAAGGACTCTGAGGATCTCATGCTCAAGAATGTGGTTCAGATCAACCATAAACTAGATGTGATGGAGAAGAAATTTGATGAAAAATATACAGAGCCAGGCACAGCCGTATCTCTTCTCATGAAAGGACTGAAGAAGAATACTGACGACCTGACAGTAGTCAATAAAAATGTTCATGCTGTGGAACAGAACATACAACAATTTGATGCCAACATGGTAACGCTGAACGCAAATCAGAAAACTCTGCTGGATGAATTCAGTAAAACTGTGAAGCACATTGATGCATCTCTGTATTCCTATACAAACTCTATAGCCGCCGAAGCCAAAAAGGGGGAGGAAGCGTATAACGCTAAGATGGCGGGGATTCAAGAGTTAGTAATTCTAAACTTCGATCAGACCAATAGGTATGCCTTTCAAAACTACCAAATCATCACTGCACCTTTAATCAAGTTAATAAATAATAATTGACAAATACAAATTTGATAATTCGAATAGGTACATGTTTGAAACGCCCACTGGCTGGTAACTGAGGCATCAGGAATAAATGTTCCTGTTGCTCCGCCTAAGGATGTGGGTCTTGCTGGTACTACTGCGAGTGAAATAAGGACTGAAGAAGTACCAATGAGCGAAGCCGAGTCAAACAAAGCTGCTGAAAGGGCTGAACGAAGAAGCTGGTTTGATCAAGAAGCCCTAGCAAAAGCCAGGAACAAGAGAAAAATTCAAGAAGGGACATCTAGGGAAACGCAAGCTGAAAAGAAGATCAGATTGAAGGAGGAGGATGTGAGGAACGAAAAATGGAGTCCTGTATCAAAGAGTATTATCTTGGACACATTTTTGTTACAGCAAAGGGGGCAAATAAATCGAAATGCTGTATATAGTCAGTACGAATGGGAGCGGCATAAAGAATTTGAAGCTAAACGTAACATATTTTTCAGGTACAACACCGTGGCAGATAAAGCCCCTCCTCTGAGATACTATCCAAAGCCCAAGGAGTATCTTGAGCGACAAAGTAGAAAGTTATTAGCTCAGCAACTTAAAGAAGACATAGCTAAGGATAAAGATCTTTAGGATGTTAGCTTTTGTAGTTATCACATTTAAACTTTCCTTATCATGTAATCATGTGAACATTTCTGTGTGGATATTCATATTTATATATACATGTGTGTGGTTTATTAATTGACTCTCACATTTATCTGATTACATTTATTGTTCACTCTTTTGGTTAAATGCATATTTTATCTGGAGTGTTGAAATTCATCTTAGCTTAGTAGGATTTTGGCTTCGTCAAATAGGGGGAGATTGTTGGGTATTGTATCCACAATTACCTGGATTTGAGGAAGCCTCCTATCAAGCTAAGATGAGTTCACTATGTATTTGATGAATTTCTTCTAGTTGTGCTTGCAGCTATTCATTGCTAAGTACACACCAATGTTAGGGTGTAGTGGGTCAATATACACGGGTCTGCGCGACGTAATCCCTCGTTGAGCAGATCAGTGTGTTGGCCTACGTGTACTCTCTCTATTGGGGTGTACTTAATTCCAAGCACAGGGTCATGAAAGATCAAGAGCAGACAAGGAGCAAGGATGGGCCAAAGACCAGCTCACGGGTTGGAAGACGAGAATCGTCTAAGTGTAAATCATCGAGAATCACTAAGTGATTCTCGCCGATTCATCGAGAATCACTAGTGATTCTCGACGAGTCATCGAGAATCACTAGATGATTCTCTCCAGGTTGGGTCGGCTGTCTCGACGCAGTCAGAAAATTCTCTATGGCAGAATCGTCGAGAATCACTAAGTGATTCTCGCTGATTCGTCGAGAATGACTTTGCATTCTCGACGATTCGGCGAGAATCAAATGCGATTCCCGCCGATTCTCCCCGGCCTCTATAACCTGTGCAACCAGAATTTGCTAAGAAGAATTCGGCGAGAATCATAAGTGATTCTTGCCGATTCGTCGAGAATCACCTACGATTCTCGCCGATTTTGCCTTGGGCGATTTTTCCGAATTCCTGGACCGGTCCATGTTACCTGCAGCTATTTGAACCGGACTTTGGTCTTTGCTTTGGTGGGAACCACAACGGTCATCTTTATGACCTAATGTATAAATATACAGGTATGTGTGAACAGTAAAGGGGAACACACGTAAATTCAAAAAGGATAGCCGCCGTCGAGCCCTAGCTCTCGATCTTGCTCCGCCGATCGTCTCCGCCGCCGCTCGTGCAGTAGTCACCGTAGTCGATCTCGATCTCCTCCAGATCCCCGGTGATAGAAGCGAAGTCGTGCACAGCGTCTCACGCGTCTAACCAGAGATCTTTTGTCTCTTGATTTGAGATAGGGAAATCCATCCCCGTCCGAATTGATCGAGACGATTGATCCTAGTGTGATCGTTGGAAGACCTTGCCAACTTCGCTAAGAAGATTGAATCTCCAGTGCATCGCTGCTGTTTTCAGTTGCCGCCGCCAACTTCGAGAGCCTTGCCGCCGCCCTGTGCCGCCGCCGGTCTCGGAGAGATTTTCTCCAAGAAAGATCAAGGGTTGTGGACTTTTCGTTGCCTACAAGAACAAGTAGTCTAACGAAAAGGGACACCTAGATCTTCAAGTTGTTTATATTTCTCCAATTTCTTTTTCATTATAAAGGAACATTTGGTTCCTAGTTATAGGGTTGGGTGCAACCCGTGTTGTGGGAGTGTTGACTCCTACGTGTGGAAGGGTTCCTTCCGATAGTGCAAGGATTGGATTTCAATCCTGTTGGTGAAGTGACCGAGTCGTCCCTGGATTGGGAGATAGGTCAAAGGGGGGACAGTGGACGTACCCAAATCGGGGAACCACTATAAATTGCCTGTGTTATTTTCTGTGCTGTGTGGTTTGTTTTGATTTTGCAGGTACAATTTTAATTCCGCAAATACGCTGCAAGTCACCTATCCCCCCCCCCTCCCCCCCATAGGTGAAGGTAGTTGACACTAGGTGGACTTTCAAGACTGTTCTATTCAAGCAAAGAGGAGAACAAACGAGAGTTGCCGGTCATGTGACAAGTGGCACCAGATTTAATAAGCCACTTATCAAAGGAGACCACAAGAGCACGAGTGGCAGAAGAGATAAGGTAAGCCATCCTCATGAAGAAATTGGAAAGCAGAAAGACTAACCGCACTGTTAGAAACAAGCCGGGAAAAGAGGAGCGCAAAAAGAGAAATCACGGTGATAAGAGAAAAGAGTACACGGTCAAGGTGACAACACATCAGCTGCTAGAAAAAGAAGCCGCGAATGCGGAGACTGTAGCGGGTAGAAAAATCGCGGCAAAAAATTAACCGCGCACACAAGGAAACCACACGACCAAGAAGGGCTCAAGCCGAAAAAGAACAGGAAGGTAAACAAGTCACAGAAAGACAGCGACCAAGAGAAAGAGATCGGCAAAGACTCAAACTACACGGTTTGAGTGAGAACTAGGAAATGAATAGAGTAGACAGAGTAGAAGCCGCACAAATAGGGCAAACAAGGGAGGGCAGGGAGGGAAACCGCACAGACAGAACCGAAGTCGCGCGAACAAGAAAAGAATTTGCAAAGAAGAAGAAGAAGAAAGAGAGAAAAGAAAGAATCTGCACGGTCTGGGTGACAACACACCAGCGGCAAGCCGCAACCAAAATGTGGATCTCGCCAAAGAAAAGAAATCGCATGAGAGAGGCAAGCAAGAAAGGTAGGGAAGGGAGGGAAGCGAACAAGAAGAAGTCGGCTCGAGAAGCGAACCAGAAGAAGCCGCGTGGGAACCAACTGTAAAAATCCGCATAGGAAGCAAACCGAAAGAGGCCAGCGCGATTAGACAAATAAACCGCAATCTGATTGGAGCAAATGATCGATTCGCTCTGATATCATGTGAGAAATGAGCGAGAAAATGGCTAAGAGGTAATAAAGGCAAATTTTATTGCTCCAAAAAAATAAAGATTACATAGGTATGCCCCCTTATTTATAGAAAATGGGGGAGATGAGAGAATACAACAATCGATGTGGGTCTAAATACAAGTCGGGCGGCCTATGCAGTTTGTCATGGACAAACCGCATACTATACAAAGACCAAATATACAGCTGGCGAAAACTAAGGAAAACATCCACAAAGCTATGGAAGAACGCCAGACTAAGCCGCCAGACCAGGCCGCCAGACTGCAACTATGGGTTGCCACCAGACCGTAGTTGCAGCTAACCATCAGACCACAGCTGCTGTAAGCCACTTGATCGTATACTACGGGTTGCCACCAGACCGCAATTACGGCTAACCATCAGACCACTGTTACGGCTTCCTACAGACCGTTGCAGCTACACCAGACCATTGTGGCTTCCTACTAGACCGTTGTGGCTTAACACCAGACCACTGTTGCGGCTTCCTGCCAGACTGCTGCTGCGGTTATCCCTTAGACCTCCAGCTGAGGTTCATAACCAGACCGCAGAGCCAGAATGCCAGGCCGCTGAGAGAGGCAGACCGCTGCGGTTAGACATGAAACTGCTCGATCTCCTCAAGCTGCAATAGTCTACTTGCCCTTTTGGCATGCAGAGCAAATTCCCTCCTTGGTGCATTTCACATTAGGAACATTCCTAACTAGCTCTTGACTAAAGAGCTTGCCAATAGTCTTATAATTCAAGTGAGCTAGCCACTTGTGTCATTGGACACATTATAAAACTTTCCCATTTACCACTAGATAAATAGGAGAGTCTATATCTAGACAAAGGAAATTTAAGCAATAAACATTTCCACTCCTAGTTCCTGTCAAGATGACCTCTTGGTCACTTGACCTCTTGGTCACTTGACCTCTTAATCTGGCACTCATCCCTTGTAGAAGACAATAACATAGCTAAGATTAGAGTGTTATCTTATGCTTATAAGGTTGTGTTACAACCCTTCAACATAAGCAACACTTGTGATGGTGACTATACCATCTCTGCAATAGTACCAATGCCCTTGAAGGTGGCTTTGGTCTACTTTCCCTTTTGGCATGCAGAGAAAATTCCCTCCTTGGTGCATTTCACATTAGGAACATTCCTAACTAGCTCTTGACTAAAGAGCTTGCCAATAGTCTTATAATTCAAGTGAGCAAGCCACTTGTGCCATTGGACACATTATAAGACTTTCTCATTTACCACTAGATAAATAGGAGAGTCTGTATCTAAACAAAGGAAATTTAAGCAATAAAAATTTCCACTCCTAGTTCCTATCAAGATGACCTCTTGGTCACTTCACCTCTTAATCTGGCACTCATCCTTGTAGAAGACAATAACATAGCTAAGATTAGAGAGTTATCTTATGCTTATAAGGTTGTGTTACAACCCTTCAACATAAGCAACACTTGTGATGGTGACTATGCCATCTGTAATCTTACCATAGCCTCTTGTCACCCCTCTTTCTGAACCACCAAAGATAACCTTGGGTCCATCTTTCACTAGAGTGTACTCCTTTATGTTGCACCTTGTCCCAGTTATGTGCATGAAACAACCACTATCTATATACCATATCAGGGTATGGGCACTTGGACTAATTGCATCACATAATTTATTTTATCTTAAGACCCCAATATCTATTAGTTCCTAGGTGCATGTTAGTTTGAAAATGGACTTGTCTACCAGCAACTTTTCTAACTTGTGGACTAACATTTCCTCTTTGCACACATGGATTGTGACAGCAATCTATAGCAAAGTGGCCACTTTTCCATAGCACCAACATTCATTCACTGAATGTTGTATCTTCTTTTCCGTGCAGGCCATGCAGTGTAGTTAACTGCTGACTGAACAGTAGGAAGAGGAGCAACAGCCTTCTTTAGATTCCTTTCAGCAAGGATCTGACTGAAGGTAAGTCTTCTAGATAGCATATTTGGCCTATTCTGAGTGCCATCAATAACAATCTTCTTTGCATAAAACATGCTCTTGATTGCATCAGAAATGCCCAAATCAGACTTGTTGAGAGACTGACCCTTGGTCTGAGTCTTAGATGTTTGGTTTTGAAACTTGGTTGTAGCCACATTCTTGAGAGTGGGGGTTAGAGCACCAAAGACAAATGGTCCAGGATGGGCCATTTGAATTTCTTCATTGGCAGCCTTAAAGACACTCAACCTGTTATACCTTCCACTATGGTTGTGAACATTTTTGTTCACACCAGTGGATCTGTCATTCATCCAGTGACTATAGATGCTTTCTTGGTCATACCTGTTTGAAGGCAACTGAACTTTCCTAAATGGAATGGGAGGCTTGGAAGCTAGAGGTAGAGCTGGAGCTGGAGCTTTGCCCTTCCCTTTGGAAGGTGCAACTCTTGTGCTTCCCTTGAATCCCAACCCCTTCTTATCCTTTTGAGAGGAGAAGGAATCTATCAAGCGAAACATAGTACTTAGCTTAGAATAGCTAGCCACTATTCTTTTCTCCCTCCCTAGCCTCTCTTCAAGATCCCTGATGAGACTATTCTTATACTTAATGAAGTCTATCTGGATGAGATTCATGACCCTAAGTTGGCTCAGTTCCTAGTCCTTTTGATTAAGCAAAGATGTTCTCTCAGCCTGCTAAGAAGCAGCAAGCTGAAGGGAGGATATCTCCTCAGCATCCTTCTTAGTCAACTTCTTGCACTTCTTGAAGGCATCCAGAAGTTCTTCATACCTATCAATCAATTGATTGATATCTCCTTCAGATTCAGAATCATCTTCACCGCTGGATGAATAAGCTTATATACATGGACTAGTCTCATACCTAGACTCAGAATAAGAACTAGAAAGAGTATGTACCTTGCTTTGACCAGGCTGATCCTTGCTGGATTCCTCATCAGTCATTTCCATCAACTCATAGAAGCTGTAGGCATCTTCTTCATCTTCATCAAACACCTCTGAATTATTGTCTGAGTGTGATAGAGGGGCCCTGATACTTATCCTTGAAGCGGGATAGTCTTTATCTGTTGTTATAGCTTCTTGTTCAGTAGCAGCAGTAACCATCCCAATATAGGCTTCTTCTTCTTCAAACTCAGATGAAGATGAGTTTTTCCCGCTCTTCTCTTTCTTAGCAATGAAGGACTTCTCCTTCTTGCCCTAGTGCTGGTGATGTTTCTTCTCACCAGCCTCCTTCCTCTTCACTGGGCAGTCAGCTATCACATGCCCTTGTTTGCTGCAATAATAGCAAACAATTTTAGGGGAATTATATTTACTAGATTTAGAATCATACTTGTCAGCCTTGGAATGATTATTCCTGTGATGAGAAGAGGTGGAAGGTCATATCTTCCACTATTTCTTCTTCATCAACTTCTGAAAGTGCCTGGAGAAGACAGCAAAGTCCTTATCAGACATACTACAATCTGATGCATCTGACTCTGAGTTGTCTGAATCAGTTGGTCTTCTTGGAGGAGAGGGAATCCTCTCCTTACTCTTCTTGATGTTGTCTTCTCTATAGTCCAAGGACATTTCCTTGGCATGGGATCTGCTGGTGGCTTCATCCACTTTCCTGGTAGCCAGCTGCATCTCATAAGAGAGCAGCTTCCCAAACAATATTTGGGGAGGAGTATCAGCAAGCTTGGCCACCTCTCTTATGGCACAAATCTTAGTATCCCAATCTCTAGTGAGAGACCTTAGGAACTTGTCATTATCTCATAATGACTGAAGACCCTCCCATAGGTCCTCAGTTTATTTATGATCCTGAAAAATCTTTCATAGCAAGCAGCTATGTTCTCTTTCAGGGATTGCCTGAAAGCCTCATACTTCTAATTCAGCATGGACTTTCTATCATCTCTTACCTCTTTCATACCCTCCATGTAGACCATAAGAGTGTCCCACATATCTTTGGAGGTCTGCTAGTGGACCAAGTTCTGAAAGGTTGAATTATCTATGTCACTAAAAATAATGTTTTGTGCACACTTGTCTAATATAGCTTAGATGACTTCATTCTTTGTCATCTATACATATGTCTTAGGTTTCTGGACATTGGCATCCAGAACTGAGATCTTCATAGGGATGAAGGTTCCCTCCTTGACTGTCATAAAAATCCTTGGGTCATAGGCTTCCATAAATAGCCTGACCCTCTCTTTCTAGATTCCAAATCTCTCTTTCATGCAGATAGGGAGTTTCATCGAACCTAGATCCTTATAGTTCTCTCCAGAACCCATAAGTATAGAACTGTAGCTACCCTTGGAGATCACTCAGACTGTTAACTCTTTTTTGAGCAACCTCCCTCTGATACCACTTAAAAGTCTTTAATTTCAAGTTAGCTAATAACCTAGAGGGGGGTTAATAAGTTTTCTGGTTTATTATTATCTTTTACTTAATGTGTTATGAGTTAGTAGTTTTTTAGCTTTCAATACAAAACACAAAGAACACACCGAATTTATAGTGCTTCCCCAGATTATGGGTACATCCAATCTCCTCCCACCTTTCTAACTTCTAGTTAGACAAGGCACTTCTCCAAAAAATCAGCTCCAAAGAGCTTACACATCAGATCCCGCAGGATCTCTCAGTCTCCTCCAAGACTTACAAATCAGGCACCAAGCCCTACCTCAAAGCAATCTTGCTCCTACAACTCAGTGATCAAATTATCACCTACCTCAGACTTGAATCAAAGTCCTACAGCTCAGGCTATGGAGGATAGCCCTACCTCAGAGAGAGTAACTCTCATACAACTCAGGCACAAGTTCCTACCTTAAAACAAAATATGGATCCTACACTCAAACCCAAAGGTCCTGTATTCGGAGAGTATGACTCTCCTACATCTCAGGCAAAACTTCCCTACATCAGGCTCAAAAGACCTATAGCTCAGATCCACACAGGATCCTACCTCAGACCCAAAGGTCCTACACTCAGATATAAAACTACATCCTACACTCAGGCAAATCATCCCTACCTCAGGCACAAAGGCCTTACAACTCAGATCTAAAATGATCCTACATAAAGGAAATTGATTTGTGTTAATTTGACACAGAGATATTTCTCTGTGTCTACTTCCTGAGCTGAGTTATCTCAGCCCTAACAATCTTCCCAGTATAAAAAAATGATCTTCAGTAATTAGCTTCCTCTGCTGGAAGTATCTCAGAAATATATTTCTGAACTTTCTGAAGAAGACTGAAGATCGATCTTGAGTACTTCAAACAGCTAACATGAACCTGCATAAAACTGCAGGCTCTTCTTCTCTTTCTTTATCAGACACTAATCTGAACTTGCTGTAGCAGATGAAATTACTATAGCTATCTGGAATGAACTTTTAGTTCAACTGGATTGACTTCAAGCTTTTGGCTCGGCACAAATAGCGAGGAAGATGAAGTCCAGCCGCAAAAAGTGAAATCCTAAAAGTTAAGTTCTTCCCTCTGAATTTGTCCCTTTTATCTTCCGCCGATTAACGACCCCAAGAAGTAGTGGGGACCACCTGCAGTTGACAATTGCAACTTGCTTTAACGGAAGAAGGTGTACAGTAGAGCGCTGGCGCTATTTGTCGTTTTTGTAACTTTCCCGCAACTTATTCAAACTATGTTGACTTTTGTTGACTTTGGCTGACGTCATCAGTTATATACTTAGCCAATTTATCATATCCACTCCATGTATTGAGTGCATTGAGTGAACAAGCTTCACTCAATGCCAAAACCCTTATTCAACTTTATGAACCATTCTGCATCTTAGGCATTTAGAGCGTTGAGTTATCCTTCTTCACTCAACTCTTTCTGACTTGGCTTATCATTCTACCTCTAGGCGCTGAGAGCATTGAGTCAGCCTTCCTCACCCAACGCTTTCTGACTTGGCCATTTCTTCACCTATCTGAATGCGTTGAGTGAGCTGGCCTCACTCAATGCTTTCTGCCTTTACATGTCTTCTTTATTTGGCATTGAGTGAACTGGCTTCACTCAACGCTTCTGGACTTAGATTATTTCTGCCATCTTCTTAGGCTTTGACTGCAGCAGCATGTCTCAACGCTTTTGTTGTCTGGCGTTGAGAGCGTCGAGTGAAGATTCATCACTCAATGCTTTTATACTTGGTCGCCTTCTATCATCTTAAGCTTTATCATAACACGATCCTTCTGCTTTAGTGTCGAGTGAGCTGTGTTCACTTGACGCTTCTAGACATTATCGAATATTCAGCCGTCAATACTAAGGCTTTGATAGATTCAGCTAAACTCGATGATGACGTTGAGTGAACTTCCCTCACTCAATACCCGTGGACTTGGCCGTAGAATTGCTTTACAGAGTTCATGGCTTTGATAGTCCACAACTAACTCAGTGTTTTATGGAATCTGGTGTTGAGTGAACTGGCTTCACTCAACGCGTGTGGACTTAGACAGATTTCTGTCTCTCCACCTCTTTAATTTGTGACAACCTATCACACACCACTTGGAATACCTATCTTATCAATGTTTCAAGGACTAACCTACATTCATGAACTTGAACATACATCAAATACAACTTTGTGTATATCATTGACATGTTTAACTTCTACAAATCTGACTTCTACAAGTCTGGGACATTGTGGGAAATGGACCCAACACTATTATCTATCATGATTACTATCGGAATACTGAAACGACAGTCGATATTTTTACAGACTAACTGCATGGCATTTCCCTTAGTTATTTTGGTGAAGGGTTCTGCTTCTACCCATTTGGTGAAATAATCTATGGCCATAATTAGAATTTTTCTTTAGTTTATTCCTACAAAGAGAAGTCCCAAGAGATCTATTCCCCATTGTGAAAATGTCTAAGGAATTTTAAAGATACTAACGGTAACCGATGGCAGAGGAGTTGTGCTAGCATGAAGTTGACAGCTCTTGCACATCTAGTCAAAGTTCATTGCATATTTTCTCATGGTTAGCTAGTAAAACCCATAAAAAAAGACTTTTTTGTGCCAAAGCTCTCCCGCTCAAATTCTCACCACAAATTCCTTCATGAACTTTAAGCAATGCATACTCTGCCTCAAATATCAGTAGGCACTTTAGGCAGGGTCTGAAAAAGGCTCGCCTGTAAAGCTCCCCGTCTATTATTATGAACATTACTACTTGGATTCTAAGTCTTCGTACTTCTAGACAATCTTTGGGAATTTCTCCACTATTGGGTCTATTGATCACAATGTCCAAGATTTGTAAGAAGTCAAACTGGTCAATGACATACTCACATAGTTGTATTTTATATATGCTTAAGTTCATGCATGCAGGTTGTCCTTGATTGGATAGGTGAACAAAAAAGAGTAAGTTGGAAGTCAGATAAATTGACTAAGGCAAAAGCGTCGAGATAGCTGAGACAGCTGGGAGAATATCTCAGAATACTACTGAGACAGATGAGAAGAAACTGCTGAGAAAGTGTTGAGAGAAGTGTTGGTCTCAGCATAACCGCTGAGAAAGGAGATAGTCTCAGCTGTGAAGAAGAAACCGTTGAGACAATTGAGAAGAAACCGCTGAGACAGGAGATAGTCTCAGTTATGAAGAAGAAACCGCTGAGACAGTTGAGAAGAAACCACTGATACAAAGCCATCAGAAGTTCTCTAAGTCCAGAAGCGTTGAGTGAAGAAGGTTCACTCAATGCCTATAATGAAGGGCCAAGTCAGTGTGCGTTGAGTGACTTAACTTCACTCAACGCTTAATGAGTTCTGGAATTTCTCTAAGTCCAGAAAGTGATGACCATTGCTGATGTCACCAAAAGTCAACAGGTAAAATTTCTTCATATCGTTGCGGGAAAGCTACAGCGGCTTGGATGACCACTGCTGACGTCACTAGAAGTCAACAAAGTCAAATTTTTTCATGAGCCGTTGCGGGAAAGCTACAATAGCGTCGGAAGCTGCTATTTGTCCTTTTTTGAGGGAGGTGGCTCTCACCATCCTTAGCTGGGCCCACATTTAAATAGTTTCGTTGATTCAAATCAATAGATATAAAAAGAAGAGAGAAAAGGGGATTAGGGTTACGGAAAAAAGATGCGGCTAGACTTCATCTTCTCCAACAAGCTTGAAAGCCAAGTCTAGCAGAGCAATCGTGAAGGCAAATAAAATATAGCTGAAGCTATTCCAGTTAAGTAAGTTTGTTCTTTGGAGAAAAAGGTGGATGATTAATCTAGTCAGCAAGGAGAGATAGCTGTGTGAAGGGTCGTCAGCCTTCAACAGCAAGTAGTTGTTCTTCAGTGCAGTGGAAAAGCAGTTAGCAGTAGAAGAAGACTAATTCCTTGTACAGCAAGAGGGATGGAATGATATCTGCTCAGTCCAGCAAGGTTGACTCAGAGATTTATCTTTGAGTTAGTGTTTTAATCTATTTCAATTTCTAATAAATTTCCTGTAGGATTCAGGTAGTCTGAATCTGAGCTGTAGGGACTTTTCTGCTTGAGTTATAGGTGACTAATTAGTCACTAAGGTAAGTTCCCTGCTGTGGTACTGAGGTAGGATCCAAGTGTTGATCTGAGAGTAGGGTTGTCCTCCCAGCCTGAGTAGTAGGGCCTAGTGCCCTAGGTAGGTGACTGTTGATTCACTGAGCTATATGTGACAAGTGTGTGACTGAGTTATAGGTCTTGGAGGAGACTGAGTGTTGGGCATTTTGGCCTGAGGTAGGTAACAAGCTGTCACTGAGCTGCAGGTTCTAGGAAGGGCACTGAGGTAGGTACCTGGAAGGGTACTGAGCAGTAGGAGTGCTGCAGCACTCAGAGAGTAGGCCTTATGCCTGAAGTTGCAGGGCTGAAAGGCCTGAGCTGTCGGCCTTAGAGATAAGGCTGGGGTAGGTAGTTTAATGACCATTGAGTTGTAGGAGCACTGCAAGGCTCTGAGGTAGGAACCTTTATGGTTCTTATGTAGGGTTCTAAAGAAAAACTGACTGTAAGGCTGAGGGCCTGATGTGTAAGCTCTGAGGAGCATTTGGAGAAGTTTGTGCCTTGTCTAACATAAGTTAGAAAGGTGGGAGGGAAAGTGGATGCACCCAGTTAGTGAACCACTATAAATATCTGTGTGCTTTGCTGTGTTGCTTGTTCTTCTTTCATATTGCAGGTACTAAGGACATGCTCTAGATCACTTAGTAAGAAAATAGAAAAAAGACTTAAGAAAGTTCAAAGACCTATTCACCCCCCCCCCTCTAGGTTACTAGCTAACCTTAAGCTAATAACTTTCAAGTGGTATCAGAGGGAGGTTGCTCAAAAAGGATCTAACAATCCGAGTATACCTCCAAGGTTAGCTATAAGACATAAGTATATGGTCTTGTGTAAACTACAAGAAGTTAGGGGCCATAAATTTTCCAATCTATAGAAAGGAAGGCTTTGGCCTCTAGAAGGTTAGGTTATTCATGGAAGTTGCTGCCCTAGGATATACATCACAGTCAAAGAAGGACCCTTCATCCCTATTAAGACCTCAGCTCTAGATTCCAATGTCTAGACACCTAAATCTTATGAGAAATGAACAAAGATGAGCTCCTACTTGCCTCCATGGACAAGAGAGCTCAAAACATTATTGCAAGTGCAATAGATGATTCAACCTTCAAAATCTAGTATACTACAAGACCTCTAAGGAGATGTGTGTCACAACCCGCATTTCCACCTACTTTAAAGATATATCAAAGTAACAGAAAAAGCGCGTCATAATTCCATGTCAGTAGGGGATAATTGCGGACGCTCAGGAAAAAATTCTACTTGACACATAAAGGAAGATTTTTAAGTTATTTAGAGAAAAATCCAGTTTAAGTTAAATAGTTAGCCATATCCCTCGGATTAGTGGCTCATCTAGTCCACAGGGAAAATAGTTATACGCTGCAGAAAATACTTTTTTTATGTGTCAAGTAGAAGTTTTGCCTTAGCGTCCGCAGTTATCTCCTGCTGACGTAGCATCATGACGTGCATTTTCTGTTTCTCTGATATATCTTTAAAATTGATGGAAATGTGGGTTGTGATAGTTGGTATAAGAGAGCTTAGTTGGTGATGAGGAGTGGTATTAAGACTCCTTATGAAGGGTTGTGGGTTCGATACCTAATGCCAACAATGCGCATGGCTGAAAAATAAGCACGAGAGGCTTTGGGGTGCTTGGGTTGCAGCCCATTATTGATGCTTGGGGTCGGATGGTTGTCGTGGGCCGGGTCGTTACAAAAAGTGCACTTTTATGTAATGACCCGGGTTTTGAGCTCAGAGGCTTGCGGCGTAACCGCACAGCTTGTCTCGCCCCATGGCATCGATATAGGACTACAGTCTGTGCCACCCAAATCTATCTTCGGCCTATTTCTCAGTACGGTAGGTTTTTGAAAATGTCAGCTTTCAAACCCAGCACCTCCTTAGCAAGGCACTTTCAACAGTCCTCATCACCAGCTGAGCTGCAACTCAGCTGGTGATGAGGACTATTGAAAGTGCCTTGTTAAGGAGGTGTTGGGTTTGAAGCCTGACATTCTCAAAAACCTTTGGGTTTGGGTGGCATGGATTGCAGTGCTGTAGCAATGTCATGGGGAGAGACAAGCACGCGGTTATATCGCGGGCCTCTGAGCTCTAAACCTCAGTTGTTATAATGTGAAACACCCTAGTTGTGTTCATGGAAGGCTCAAAGGAGGTGAGGGATGACAGAAAATCCATGCTCAACCAGGAGTATGAGGCCTTCAGACAAGGAAAGTATGATGGCATTGTTGAGAGCTTTGAGAGATTTTTCATAATAGTGAATGAACTGAGAACATATGGAAGGGTCTTCAGCACCTATGAGCTGAATAACAAATTTCTCAGGTGCCTCACAAAGGATTGGGACACAGATTTGTGCCATTAGGGAAATGGCAAGGTTAGCTGACACTCCTCCAACCCTATTTGGAAAGCTGCTGTCATATGAGATGCAACTTGCCGGAAGAAAGGAAGAAGAGAAGAGCAGTAAGTCACAGGCCAAGGAGAAGTCTGTGTCTTTCAAAGCTGATGCCCAAACCAAGAGCAGAAGGAAGAACTCTCCACTCAGGAGAATTGCTGAGTCAGATTCTGAGAGCTCAAAGACCAGCACCTCAGACAGTCATATGTCTGATGAGGACTTTGCTGCCTTCCCTATGCAGTTATAGAAATTCATGAAGAAGTAGCATTGTAAGAACAGCAGGCCTTCCTCTTCCTTACAGCAGAGAAGGAACTCCTCTAAGGAGGACAGGTATGCTCCTAAATCTAGTTAACAAACTTCTTCTAATGTTATTTGTTTCTGCTACAGCAAACCTGGGCATATAGTTTTTGACTTCCAAGTGAAGAGGAAAGAAGAAGGAGTGAAGAAGCACCACAATGGGAAGAAGAAAGAGAAGTCTCTTGTGGCCAAGAAGGATATACCTTGTCTGACTATTCCTCTTGGTCAGACAGTGAAGAAGAAGAAGAAGCCTACATTGGGCTAATGGATGTTGCTGAAGACGAACCTGAGGAATATCCTGCTGCTAGGATAGGGATCAACGCCCCTCTGTCACATTCAGATAGTGACTCAGAGATGGATAAAGATGAAGAAGAATATGTTCAATGCCATGGATTGATGGAAATAACTGATGAAGAGAACAGCCAGGATCAGCCTAGAAAGGCTCAGGTAAATTCTAGATCTCACCCTTCTATTTCAAGTCATGAGGCTAGCTCAGATTCTAAAGCTCAATCATCAAGAGATGAAGGAGATTCAGATTCTGAATATGATGTCAACTCTATAATTGACAAGTATGGAGAACTTCTTGAAGCATTCAAGAAGTGCAATCTCCTTGCCAAGAGACAAGAAAAAGAGCTTCTAAGTCTTAGGAGCAAGTGTGAGGGCCAAGAAAAGGTTATCAATGATATGGCTGAACAATCAGCCAAGATTAAGGGTATCATTGATATGTAGTCTATGGTAAGAATCTCAAATGAGAAACTTATCCAGAAACTTAACGATGATCTCCTAAATGAGAAATTAATGGTAGCCAAGTTTTCTAAGACAAGCACTGTGCTTCCCTTAATTGACACCCTCCTTACACAAGTGGGTAGAAAGGGCTAGGATTTAAGGGACCTGCTAGACCTCCCAATCCAAAAGTAAAGGGAAAGGGGATGGCACCAGTTGTGCATCTAGCCTCATTACCTCTAATTTGTTTTCAAAAAGTCTTGCTGCCTTCTAACAGGTATGACCATTAAAGTTGTTATGGTCACTGGGAGAATGGCAGATCCACTTGTTTGGACCAATGTGTCCATAACCAAGGTGGAAGATATAGCCATGTGAGGTCTCTTAAGGCTGCCCATGAGGAAATACAAATGTCCCATCCTGGACAATTTGTTTTTGGTGTCCCAGCCCCAAAACTCAAGGATAATGTTGTTGTAGGAAATCTGATTCATCCAGTAAAAGTAGTGACTCAAGGTGAGCCTTCTAACAAGGCTGGAATGGCAGTTTCTGATGCTATCAGATGCATGTTAGATGAAAAGAGACATGCAGTTGGTGGCTCTCAGAAAAGACCAAAACAGTCAGCTGAAAGACTTACCTTCAGTCAAATGGCTGCTGTAAGAAATCAGAGATATATATCAGCTAATCTTCCCACTATTCATGGAGTAGTCCAGCCAAATGCTGCTCCTAAACCAAAAAGTAGATATAATTTCCATGAGTGGTAGTGCTTTGGCAGAGTGGGCCACTATGTTGTAGATTGCTGGCACAATCCTTCAGTATCCAGAGCTAGCTAACCTGTCAGGAATACTAAAGGAAGGAAAGCTTATTTTTAGGCTAATGTGAACCTAGGACCCAATATAAATTGGGGTCCTAAGGTGAGATGAATTGTGTTTTTCAGGTTAGTTCAAGTACCAATTCCCCTAAATGGTACTTGGACAGTGGATGTTCTAGGCGCATGACTGGAACAAAGGAACTATTGAAGGAATTCACTCCAGTAAAGAATGGACCTAAGTTCATCTTTGGACGCTCTGACAAGGGAATAACCAGAGGTTATGGTAAGATCTCAAATGGCATAATCACCATCACAAAGGTAGCTTATGTGGAGGGGTTTCAACACAACCTCATAAGCATAAGTCAACTGTGTGATCTTGGTTATGACATTTCCTTCCACAAGGATAAGTGCCACATCAAGAGGTTAATTGACAAAAGTGTCATCTTAATAGGCACTAGGAGTGGGAGTGTTTATTGTTTAAACTTTTCTTGCTTAGATAGTAGTTCCCCTATATGCCTAGTTATAATTGACAAAGTCTCATATTATGTCCAATGGCACAAAAGACTGGTTCATTTGAATTATATGACCATTGGTTAGCTCTTCAGTGATGAGCTAGTTAGGAATAGTCCAAAAATAAAATTCTCCAAGGAGGGTATCTATGCTTCTTGCCAAAAGGGTAAGCAGACTAAGACCTCCTTCAAGAGCTTTGGTACCATGGACTCAGTGAGATGCTTATATATCCTACATATGGATTTGTTTGGTCTTATGCTTTTTCATAGTCTAGGTAGGAAGGTCTACACCCTTGTGGTGGTTGATGACTACTCCAAGTTTGCATTGGTGTTCTTCCTTAGAAGAAAGGATGAAACCCTTGATGTCTTCATGAATTTTGTCAGGAAGATTCAGAATTAACTTGCAAGCTTAGTGGTTAAAATAAGAAGTTACCATGGAACTGAATTTCAGTCTGCTGCCACGACTACTTTCTATGAAGATTAAGGGATTCATCAAGAATTCTCCTCTCCAAGAACACCACAGCAAAATTGGTTGGCTGGGAGGAAAAATAGGACTCTCATAGAAGCAGGGAGAACATTATTGTGTGACACTTCTCTCCCTCAATATTTCTAAGCTAAGGCAGTTAACACTGTATGTCATGTTCTCAATAGGGATTCTATCACCAAAGGCCACAAGAAGACTCCCTATGAGATCTTGAAGGGCAAAAAACCAAATATATCCTATTTCAGGATCTTTGGTTGCAAGTATTTCATCTTGAACAATGGTAAGTCAAAAGTGACTAAGTTTGCTGCCAAATCCCATAACGAGATCTTTGTTGGGTATAGCAATAATAGTAAGGCATATAGAGTCTATAACTTGTCAAATCAAGTTGTAGAAGAATCTGTCCATGTAGTACTTGATGAGTCAAGCATGATTTACAGTGAGCTGATAAGCTCTTTGCCTAGTTCTGCAGGTATAGAAGCAATGATGGAAAAACTCTCCATCAAAAATAAAGACCCAACTGTGCAAGAATAATATGAAGAGGGATGTTGTCTAAAGGAAGCATAGGACAGTCTAGCTGGAGATGAAGACCAACTTGCTGAAGAAAATGGTGCTCAGCAAGAAGTAGTCAGGCTGCCCCCAGCAGTCAGATATCTGAGAGATCATCCTCCAGATCATATAATAGGTAAGGCTAGCCAAGGTGTATAGAACAGAAGCAAGATTTTCAATACAGCCATTTACTCTAGCTTCCTATAACAAGAAGAGCCCAAGAAATTTGAAGAGGCAAATCAACACCAATTCTGGATTGGTGTAATGCAAGAAGAACTGAACCAGTTCAAAAGGTGCAAGGTATGGAAGCTAGTTCCCATACCAAATGGACATAATGACATTGGTGTCAAGTGGATTTTCAGAAATAAACTTGATGAAAATGGCATTATAATAAAGAATAAAGCTAGATTGGTGGCCAAAGGGTACAGACAGGAAAAGGGGATTGATTATGATCAAACTTTTGCCCCAGTTGCAAGATTGGAAGCCATCAGACTGTTCCTTTCATTTACAGCCTTCCAGGGATTCAAAGTCTTCCAGATGGATGTGAAGTCAGAGACTTGAAAGATGAGGTCTATGTAGAACAGCCTCCAGGTTTTGTAGATTCTAACTCTCCTACTACTGTGTATAGATTTAGGAAAGCTCTATATGGGCTCAAGCAAGCCCCTAGAGCATGGTATGAGACATTGTCTACCATCCTCATTGAGAATAAATTCTCAAGGGGGAAGATAGAAAAGACCCTATTCCTAAGGGAATCTAAGGGTAAGATCATCCTAGTCTAGATTTATGTTGATGACATAATATTTGGCTCTACTAATGACAACCTCTGCATGAAGTTTGCAAAACTTATGCAAGGGAAGTTTGAGATGAGCAGTATGGGTGAACTGAAATTCTTCTTGGGACTCTAAGTAAGACATACTGATGATGGTCTATCTATATCCCAGTCAAAGTTCACCAGGGAGTTAGTTAAGAAATATGGTATGGAGAATGCTTCCACTATAAGAACTCCTATGAGCTCAAGTATGCCTATAGGAAAAGATGATCCAGGAAAACCTGTTGATCCAACTTTGTATAGAGGTACAGTTGTCTCCCTTTTGTACCTCACTACAAGTAGGCCTTAAATTATGTATGCAACATGTGTCTATACTAGGTATCAGGCCTGCCCTAAAGTGTCTCACCATACTGCTGAAAAAAGAATCTTGAGATATCTTAAGGGCACCCTAGGTCTTGGCCTATGGTACCCTAAGAATGGGGAGCTTGGACTAACAGGCTATTCAGATGCAGATTTTGCAGGCTGCAAGGAGGATAGGAGGAGCACTTCTGGCTCCTATCAATTTCTAGGTGGAAGGCTTGTCTCTTGGAGCAGCAAGAAGCAAACAAGTATCGCAATCTCAACTGTAGAGTCAGAGTATATTTCAGTTGGGAGCTGTTGTGCTCAGTTGTTGCGGATCCAGCATCAACTCAAGGACTAAAATATTCAGATAAGTAGAACTCCACTCTTTTGTGATTCTACTAGTGCAATTTCTATAGCTAGGAATCTTGTCTCCCATAGCAGGACTAAGCATATAGAAATTAGGTGACATTTCATTATTGAACATGTGTAAAGACAAGACATCAGCCTTGAATTTGTCTCCACAGACAAGCAAGTGGCTGATATCTTCACTAAGCCACTAGATGAAGCCAAGTTCAACACCTTCAAATTTGAATTTGGTATGTTGAATCTTGAGTAGCTTTAATTCTCTCTTCTACCATATGCAGTACTGTCTATTTTGCTGGTAGTACAAGTTCTTCCTAGAAATAATGAAGTTAGTGTGCAACTGCTGAGGGGGAGCAAGGCCAACAGCTGCAATAGGATTGAGTTAAAGTGGGGAGATCAACCCTAGAGAGATAGGGGAGAAAAACTCCACAAAAATCTCTTATTGCAGAAGTAAAAAAGGGGGAAAGTAGTTAGGGGGAAAGAAGAATAGACTTGATCAATACTTGACCAAGCCAAGATGTAGAAAACTCCAAGCCAGGTGGTGCTGAAATTTCTTCAACACCAGAATAGTAAGGGTGGTTCACCTAGTATAAATGCGGCTTGAGACTGGCAGCAAGCCAGGGGGAGTAAGTAATTCTCCACAAGCTGGAGAAATGTGGTAACATTTCCAAACTCTAATTTGGTTACACAAATTTTAGTTTTTATGATGAATATACTGTGTATGTCAATGACTGCTAGTCTTAATCAAGCGAAGTTTTGACATCTTCAAATAGGGGGACATTATTGGGTCAATTAATAACAATGTACCAGATTTGTATGAAGTCAAACTGGTCAACGACATACTCACATAGTTTATTTGATATGTGCTTAAGTTCATGCATGCAGGTTGTCCTTGATTGGACAGGTGAACAAAAAGAGTAAGTTGGAAGTCTGATAAATTGACTAAGGCAAAAGCGTCGAGACAACTAAGACAGCTGAGAAGAATGTATCAGCATAACTGCTGAGATAGCTGAGAAGAAACCGCTGAGAAAGCCTTGAGAGAAGTGTTGGTCTCATCACAATCGCTGAGAAAAAAGATTGTCTCAGCTGTGAAGAAGAAATCGTTGAGACAGTTGAGAAGAAATCGCTGAGATAGGAGATAGTCTCAACTGTGAAGAAGAAACCGTTGAGATAGATGAGAAGAAACCGCTGAGACAGTTGAGAAGAAATCGCTGGGACAAAGCCAGCAAAAATTCTCTAAATCTAGAAGCGTTGAGTGAAGCAAGTTCACTCAACGCCTCTACTGAAGGGCCAACTCAGCGTGTGTTGAGTGACTTAACTTCACTCAACTCTTAATGAGTTCTGGAATTTCTCTAAGTCCAGAAATTGATGACCACTGCTGACATCACCAAAAGTCAACAAGTCAATGTTCTTCATGTCGTTGCGGGAAAGCTACAGCAGCACCGGATGACCACTGCTGATGTCACCAGAAGTCAACAAAGTCAAAGTTTTTCATGAGCGATTGCGGGAAAGCTACAGTAGTGTCGGAAGCTACTATTTATCCTTTTCTGAGGGAGGTGGCACTCACCATCCTTGGTTGGGCCCACATTCAAATTGTGTCGTTGATTCAAATCAATAAATATATAAAGAAGAGAGAAAAGGGGATTAGGGTTACAGAAAAAAGACGCGACTGGACTTCATCTTCTCCGACAAGCTTGAAAGACAAGTTCAGCAGAGCAAGCCTAAAGGCAAATAAAAGATAGCTGAAGATCTTACAGTTCTTTAAATTTGTTCTTTGGAGAACAAGGTGGTTGATTCATCTAATTAGCAAGGAGAGATGGTTGTGTGAAGGGTCGTTAGCCGTTAACAGCATGAAGCTATTCTTTAGTGCAGCAGAAAAGCAGTTAGCTGTAGAAGAACACTAATTCCTTCTATAGCAAGAGGGATGGACTGATCTCTGCATAGTCCAGCAAGGTAGACTCAGAGATTTATCTCTGATTCAGTGTTTTAATCTATTTCAATTTCTGATAAATTTCCAGTAGGATTCAGGTAGTCTGAATCTGAGTTGTAGGGCCTTTTGTGCCTGAGTTATAGGTGACTAATTAATTATTGTGGTAGGTGCCCTGCTGGGGTACTAAGTAGGATCCAGTGTGGATCAGAGAGTACAACTATCCTCCCAGCCTGAGTAGTAGGGCCTAGTGCCTAAGGTAGGTGACTGTTGAGTCGCTGAGCTGTAGGTGACAAGTCTGTCTCTTAGTTGTAGGTCTTGGAGGTGACTGAGTGTAGGGCCTTTTGGCCTGAGGTAGGTTACAAGTTTGTCACTGAGCTATAGGTGCCTGGAAGGGCACTGAGGTAGGTACCTGGAAGTGTAAGACCCCCCATCCCGGAACACAGAACACGATACGAGAGGGGTCTTATGCTCAAAACAGCCACCTTTCGGTAGCACTAACACTCGGGTTAGCTTGTACCACGAGATGGCTATTCTGCCGGCCATAACCAATATCACACATTGCCAACCCAACCAAAATATAACATAGAAGTCAAATCCACACCAAGCATATAGTCCATAAAATACATATGTTAGGAAGCTACAACAAGATTCTAATATCAGAGTACGTAAATAGTTTTCCCAAAAAGGGTACAAAAAAACCTCTCACACTCACATCAGTAACTGATGGTAGCGACAGTACCGTCCCCTCAGGCCCTATCGTCCTGGACTGGTTGTCCGGCTGCATAACCTGTTGCTCCACCTGCGGGGTTTCCTCCTAAAAAGGAAGACGTAGCAACTGTTAGTCATAAAGACTAAGTGGCTTCTCATCCGCTCCCCCGACAACTCCTCGGCACCAGGTGGAGAAAGGAACAGGGTATAATATATATATAAACATAGGTACAAGTAGGTGGTATATCACTATGTGTGTAAAGCAGTGTAATAAATTATCAACAGCTTATTCTAGAAATTATATCATCTACAGCAGCATGAGTGTATAATATTATAACAGTTAGTAACTCAACTTATATGAATGTCCATACAAGCATATAAGTTGATGATCATTCAGTAGTAAGTAACTCATCGTATAGGAGTGCCCATACAAACTTATACGATGAGGATCTTTGTGTGTGCAATGAAATGTAATGACATGTATATAATGCAATGACTAACCCATGATAACGCACATGCAATCGCTATGTCGACACAGACTTGAAGTTCCCACTTTTCGAGTAGGTAGCTAACCTCTCAGGCATCATCCGTCGTGGCCAGACAGTGACAGTAGAGCGGGCATCTCTACTACTAGGCTGCTCTCCACACTACCTGTCCTAGGCCTTCGTACGCCTCAACGCTAAGAACACAACAGCAGAGCTCACATGCGTACTACGGCTCAGCGGGTGTCTTCGGTAGATATGCACCGAGATCCTAGCCCTAAACTGGCCTAAGGTGTGATACGGAAGGAGCCTCGTAAATGAGAACGAGGACAAAGCCCAATTGTTCAAGGTCTATCCGTCAACTCCCATCAGTGTGATGATTGGCGAGCCCGTAGACCTGCCACACTATCCTTAACCCAGGATTACAACACCATGTGTCGACTCACACTGCGTGAAATACAACCACATCATGGTATGGAAGGAGCCTTGGAAACAAGCATGAGGACCAACCCCAACCTACCACTTGGCACGGAAGGAGCCTCGGGACATCAACACCGAGGACCAAGCCCAACCTTCCATTTATGATTATTCCCAACGTTACCAACCAGTGCGATTAGTTATCCGCACTCACTCCCTTCACCATCCGGTACCAAAGGCACCTCAAGAGTTTAGAACACAGGCGGAGAACCACCTCATACAATGAACCATTTTAGACTCCCTTATATAGTAATCCTCAAGATCATGATTATGTCTAATGTTATGGTCACATAACTTTAACATCACCACTTACAACTCCTTTACCCAACATCAATCATTTGTGTACACATGAGTTAATCACCTATTTAACACCTCACATGTTCATACAACCAACACCGAATCAATTACCCAAACTCTTGTGAATCTTGTTATAATTACCCTTAGTTCACTAACCCCCACCAAGTCGTTTCGTTCAACCACATACCATTTCACAATTTTTTTTACGTCGGGTCTATCTAATAATTTCATCATGAGTTGAATTATCACAATTAAGCATATTATCATTCGCCGACAACTTAACGTTGGATTGTTACAAAATCTCTTCCGAGTCCAAACCCAACTTTATACTTACCCAGGAATTTCAGGTGCAGAACACCTGCTGGACAACAACATATACCGGAGATTCCCGTGGCTACAGAAATTCAGTGAGTGCATGTAACCCCTCGATGGAAAGGTCTTTCCATGGGCTACAACTTTCATTTTCAGTCTACAACCCAGATCAGAGTGTATCATACATGAAATTGGATCCAAAGCCTGCTGCGTACAGAATACAATTTCTACACGCTTAGTCTGACAGCCCTCTACTTCGATCAGACATTCTTGTGGCTACAGACTTCACCTTAAGGCGTGTAACCACTCGTCGGAAATGTAATTCCAAGGGCTACGACTCTCGTGTTTAGTCAGAAGCCTAGATATGGTCATATCTTGCCTGAAAATAGCCAAGAAGGTCGCTGCGTGCAGAACACAGATTTCTGCACGCATCTTGAGGCGAAATGAACATCGGTTCATCTTCCTCCTCAAGACGATCCTCCCAAATCACAAACAGAAGTTCCTCCACCCTTATTCACCCTCTTAAGGTCATTCCTCTTCACAAAACCACCCCCATCATCACTTTGAAGGAAGGGGAGGTGAAGATGACTAAACCTTAGAACACAAGTTCTAGCATGGCCCTCCTAGAAATCTTCATCTCACACATCAAGACTCTTTTGAGTCGATATCCCGCCTAAGGATAACTACAGATCTAGCACCAAGGGAGAGGGGAGGAAGCTCACCTCATTTCCAGCGGTTCAACAATTTCCGTCTATGGATCTTGTCATTCTTCTCGTCGGCATCCCTTTTCCTTTGTGGCGGTGGCGATTCCTCTCGGAGTTTGGTTGTTTCCAGCTGTTCTTCCCTCCTCCAGAAGTTTCTATAGAAGATATGGCTTGGAAGAGAATGAAAATGGCTAGGGTTTCATTTTGCCCTTTTTATTCAGAGATGACAAGGGTAGGGACACGCCCGTGTCATTGCCCGTATCCTGTTCGGGTGAAATGGCGTCAACGGTTCGACTGCCGCTTTGTGCACATACACGGGTACTGACACGCCCGTGTCTGTACCCGGGTCAAGGTGAAACGGCCATGGTTATGTCCGTGTCTATACCCGTGTCCTACTCTGGACATATTTCGTCGAGCTTGACTTGACGCACATGGGTAGGGACACACCCGTGTCTCTACCCGTGTCCTTCTCGGGGCAATGACTGCTTTACTCTCAATGTCATTCCACTAAATGCCATACCACTCAACGCCATGGAATACGGGTAGGGAGACGCCCGTGTCTCTACCCGTGTCCTTCTTGGGACAAGCCACTCAACTCCATTTTCTTATCACTCAAAGCCATGGCACTCAAAGCCACGACATATGGGTAGAGACACGCTCGTGTCTCTACCCGTGTCCTACACATGCCCAACTTCATTTTTTCCCCACGAGTGCGCGCCTGATTGCCTGCACTCTCTGAGCCTAAATCAGCTCTCTTGACTCAAAATCACGCACAAGGGGCCTAGCGTGAATCGGGACGTTACAAATCCTATAAACAAAATAAAAGATTTCGTCCCCGAAATCAATTTAAGGCTACGGGGAGAGAAAAGCATAAAAAAAACATGACATAAAATTAAATATGCTTTTAAAGGTTTCCTTGATGGAATAGTGTTGGAACACCCTATTACTAATTTGGGCAAGGATAACTATGTTTTTAGGAAATCAGTTTGACCTAGATGTATAGTTGAAAAGGTCAAGTTAGAATGAGTCTAGGGCTTAGAACTTAGGTTTGAAGCTGCCCCCAGGACCATTCATTGTTCAAGACTTAGAGCTGAGGCAAAGACAGTTTTCGTCGAGCTAAGGTCGACGAAACGTCGAACTCCATTCGACGCTCTCTGAGCTCAACTCTGCTAAGTCGGCGAACTCCGGTCGACGATCTTCGAGCCTAAATCGACGATCTGCCTTCAGCTTGTTTCCAAGTCGCTGAGCTCAGTTCGACGATCGTAGAGCTCAGGTCGACGTTTTCTGTCTGATGTTCAATCCAATCTCTGAGCTCAAGTCGACGATCGTAGAGCTCAGATCGACGTTTTTCTGAGAGATCGACGACTTTGAGGATTCAAATTCAGTCAGCTTTTGGAATGTTTTTCAACTTCTCTCAGTATTTATTCAAGAGATTTGCTAGCCGTTTTCATTTATTCTGGAGCAAGTTTCAAGGGATTTCTCAGAGAATGTCTATTGGACTTTCTTCCTGAAGACAAAACATTTATGGAAGACATTTATTGACTGCTAACGGCTATCTTGAACAAAGGATCATCAGAGTATAAAACATCCTACAGCAGATCAAGAAAAAAAAATCTATCTATCACTCAATACAGACATACACAGATAGTAAGAAAAACTCAGAGGAAAATCAAGTGATCAATCCTGAAGAGTTTGATTGAAAATTAGCATACTGTAAAGTGTTCATCGCTTCAACATCAAAGACTCCAGACAACTCACATTTCATCCTCTGCTGAAATCATCTTCTGTTGGAGATCTGAAGCTTCTGAAGGCCTATCACCCTAGCAAAGCTCTCATCTCTGAACCATCTACATCTCAGGGGGATCTTTGACAACACAATCAATCCACTAAGTCTTCTCTCATTGATTGAGACAGAGAAGACAACTTCACCTCTTCCTTTTTCTTTTCCTGCTGTAAAAGGGTTATCAAAACTCCCTTCGAGAGCCTTGTCAAAACTCAGTGGTGGCAAGACACCTGATAAAAAAATCCAGTTTGGTTTTTGAGCACCTTATCAAAAGCTCATTGGTGCCCAAGACACCTGATCAACTCATCCTGCAGTGGATTCCTACCAAGGGTGGTAGAAGAGTGGATGTACCCAGGTTTTTGGGGAACCACTATAGTTCCTTGTGTCTTCTGGTTTCTTGTGCATATTCTTTGCTGTGTGCTGTGGTTTTTATTTCACTTCTTTAGTTTTATCTCTACATCAAAGCACCTTATACCTATACATAAATTAAACCTTTACTGCTGTGCAATTTTAAATTTTAAATTTACTTTAAAATACTTTATTCACCCCCCCCCTCTAGAGTTAAGATAGATCTTACCCT
Source organism: Platanthera zijinensis (assembly GCA_039513925.1). Taxonomy (NCBI): domain Eukaryota; kingdom Viridiplantae; phylum Streptophyta; class Magnoliopsida; order Asparagales; family Orchidaceae; genus Platanthera; species Platanthera zijinensis. Next base: position 124,705,567 of record CM077078.1, on the reverse strand, counting down.
CACTTTCAATTGGTATCAGAGGGAGCTTGGTTGTTCATACAGGCTAACACCTGAACCAAAAGATCCTTGATAAGATCAATCTTTTAAGAGGGTTATTTTCATTATATTTAATTTTATATAAAGACATGGCACGGAACAAAGATTATGCAAGCACCAGGCATCCAGTATGCAATCTAGCCAAGTTTGCACTTTGGAAAGCAAGGATTAGACTTTATATGAATTCTATTGATGAAGACATATTTAATTCTGTTTTGACAGTGTGCCCAAGTCCACAAGCAAGCTCAAGTACAAATACTGTTCAACCTCCTTCAGGAACAGATGCTGAAATAAAGAAGTGGAAGACTGCAGATGCCAAGGCCATGAATATCTTAGCTCAGACAATGTCTGATGAGATATTTCAGAAGGTAGCTGAATGCAACTCAGCCAAAGGAATTTGGGACAAACTTTCTGAGATTGTCTCAGGATCTACTGATGAGAGAAAAGATAGAAGATCCCATCTCATATCCCAATATGAGAACTTCAAGAAAGGAGAAGCTGAGTCAGTTGCAGACATGTACAATAGATTAAGTCTTATTTTCATTGAGTTAAAGACTCTGGATAAAGAAATCTCATTGACTGAGCTGAATGACCAAATCCTAATGTGCTTCCCCAGCACTTGGGATTCAAGAATCTGGCAAATCAAAGATGCCAGAAGTCTAAATGATATTACAACTGAAGCTCTCCTGGGCAAGCTCAAATCTTATGAGCTGTTCATTAAAAATCAATAAGAAGAACAAAAGGCTACTTCTCCAGTCATCAGAAAGGAGAAGACCATAGCATTCAAAGCTATAGAAGAGGAGCCTGAAGATAAAGCTACAGGAAATGATGAGCTCCTAAGTCTACTGGCCAAAAGATTCTACAAAATGTCCAGAACAGACTTCAGAAAGAGATCATACAAGGGACATGATAAGCTAAGGTATGATAAATCAAATAACAACAAAGAAATTATATGTTTTGGTTGTAAGACACCAGGCCATATTGTGCCTGACTGTCCAGAAAATAAAAACAAGGACAAGAAAGATAGAAGAGAAAGAAGAAAGGAGAAAGAATTCAAGAAGAACACCTCAGACAAACCCTCCTACAGCAAGAACACACATACAAGGAAGGGATTTGTTGCTGAGACATGGAGTGAAACTGAAGAGGATTCTGAAGCCTCATCCAGCTCCAGTGATGATGAGGATGATGTTGATGAAAAGGAATTTTGCATGATGGTTATCAATGCCTCTCAAATAGATTCAGAAGCAGAAGAGTCAGATTCAGATTCAGAAGTTCAACTAGAAGAAGATCAGGTAATCAATTCATTTGATTTCAGTTCTGAGGACTTTAGACATGAGTTTAAAGTACTATGCCTAGATCTGTTGGAGTCTAAGAAGGAAATCACTTCCCTCAGAAAACAACTGTCTAAGTATAGCACTTTAAAATCAGAGAACCTCAAACTCTCTGAAGAGTTAGAATGCTTTAGGGAGGAGATAGCTTCACTGAAGAGTGAACTATCCAAGGCCAAGCAGTTTGAAGAATCCCTTAATGGGAGAAGCATCAAACTGATGGATATCACAAGCACAGTGAACTCTAGACTTAATAGTACACTGGGCTCGGGAGATTCATCCAGCCAGCCTATAGTTCTGACAACTCCAATCAAATTTATCTCTGATAAAGGGAAGGAAGTTGTAGAGGTAGCTAGGAAGAATGCAGATTTGCCAAAGAAAGATATAGTTCAACAGAATGCGTCGAACAGAGCTCGACGACACCTGAACTCTGAACTCCAGGATAGTCGATCTTCGAATAGAGATCGACGATCTGACCCAAGATCGTCGACCTCAGCTCGACGATCGTCGAACAGAGATCAGGACTTTGAACAATCCTTCAAAGGTACATCTAGATTCAATCCTAGAAGTTCTACATCCCAAGGTTTTAACCCCTATACTGAATGGATAGTACCTCCTAGGAGATACCATCCTGAAGGTTATAAGAGTCAACCTGGGATGTCTTTCATTTCTTAATTTAAGGGATATCAAACTAGGCCCAAGGTAAACTGGGTCAAAAACATATAAGTTTTTTATGTGCAGGTGAAGACCTATCCAACATCAAACCATCCATAGTATCTGGATAGTGGGTGCTCAAAGCACATGACAGGGAACAAGGACAACTTCACATCCTTTAAAGCCAAGCTCGGACCCAAAGTAATCTTTGGTGATTAAAACTTTGGAAAAACAAAAGGATATGGTGCAGTCCAAATTAGAACAGTCACCTTCAAGAAAGTAGCTTATGTTGAAGGACTCAAGCAAAACTTGATAAGTATCAGTCAACTTTGTGATGAAGGATATCAAGTGACTTTCAACAAAGCTATATACAAGGTCAAGTCAGAGGACAACACAACTGTGTTGACAGGTAATAGAAAAGGTAACATTTACTTAGTAGATTTTCATTCATCTAAAGTAGATATTTGCCTGTTCAATTCCATATCTAGACCTAATATTCTATGGCATAAGAGACTATGACATATGAACCTTAGAACCATTGCTAGGCTATCCAAGGAAAACCTTGTTAGAGGACTACCTTCTGGCCCCTACAAGAAGGAAGGACTTTGCAAGGCTTGTCAATTAGGCAAGCAAACTAAAAATAGTTTTAAGTCACTTAACAAGAGTGATTCACCTAGGATTTTGTATCTGTTACACATGGATCTTTTTGGACCCATTATAGTACAAAGCCTAGGAGGGAAATCCTACACTTTAGTGGTTGTAGATGACTTCTCAAGATTCACATGGGTGTTCTTTCTGAGGAAAAAGTCTGATAACTTCAAATGTTTGACAGAGTTTCTCAAATGTATACAGAGTGAGTTCAACACTCATATTGCCCTGATCAGAAGTGATCATAGGACAGAGTTTGATTCTCTTCTTATGCAAGAGTTCTGTCAGAGTGAAGGGATCAGGCATACATTCTCAGCTCCTAGAACTCCTCAACAAAATGGGGTAGCAGAAAGGATAAATAGAACCCTAATTGAATCTGCAACTACATTGTTGTCAGATGCTCACCTTCCTCTATCCTTTTGGGCTGAGGCAGTGAACACCTCCAACTATATATTGAATAGAAGTTTGATACATAAACTGAAGGGCAAGACTCCCTATGAATTACTCAAAGGGAAGAAACCTAAAGTAGATTACTTTAAAATCTTTGGTTGCATTTGTTATATTCACAACAATGACAAGAGATAGCAAAATTTCAAGCAAAAGCTGATGAAGGAGTGTTTCTGGGATACTCCATGATCAGTAAAGCTTATAGGGTTTATAATAAAACTACTCTAAAAATAGAAGAATCTGTTCATATTTCTTTTGATGAAACTAATATGTCTTTCAAGGAGAAGAATGCTTCTACCATAGAACATTTGCAGGAACATTCTCTAGCTGAAGACTTGGACAGATTGCAAGTTACTAAAAAGGATGAAAGTAGTGAAGATGAAGAAGCTGCTCAACATCTGGAAGAAAATCTTCTTGAAGAGCCAGTTGCTGTTCCATAAGAGGAAACAGCAACACAGGTTGGTGAACAATCAACACCCCCTGTTGATTTAGTAACATCAAGAGATCATCCAATCTCCCAAGTGATTGGAAACATCTCAGCTGGTGTGCAAACCAGAAATTAGGTCAACCAAAACCTGATGCACACTTGCTTTCTCTCTCAAATTGAACCTCAATCCATTCAAGATGCAGAGCAAGATCCACACTGGATCATTACTATGCAAGAGGAGTTGCATCAATTTGAAAGAAACAAAGTCTGGGAACTAGTGCCTAAGCCAAAGGATCATTCCATTGTTGGAACAAAATGGGTGTTCAGAAACAAATTGGATGATCAAGGAATTATTGTAAGGAACAAGGCAAGGCTAGTTGCTCAAGGATATTCTCAAGAAGAGGGGATAGACTATGACCAGACCTTTGCACCAGTTGCAAGGTTAAAGGCCATAAGAATCTTCCTTTCTTATGCTGCTCACAAGGGATTCAAAGTCTACCAAATGGATGTGAAGAGTGCTTTTCTCAATGGGGAGATCAAAGAAGAAGTCTATATCAGACAACCCCCAGGTTTTGTCGCTCCAACTCATCCTGATTATGTTTTCAAAATGCATAAAGCATTATATGGTCTAAAGCAACCTCCTAGAGCATGGTATGAGACCCTAGCATGCTTTCTTCTGGGAAATGATTTTATTAGGGGGAGAGTAGACCAAACTCTTTTTATTATAACCCATAAGTCCCATACCCTACTAGTACAAATATATGTAGATGACATCATCTTTGGTTCTACTGATTCAAACTTGTGCAAAAAGTTTTCCAAGCTTAGGCACTCTAAATTTGAAATGAGTAGCATGGGTGAGCTATCCTTCTTCTTAGGATTGAAAGTCAAACAACATGATGAAGGCATATTTATTTCTCAAACCAAGTATGCAAAAGAACTGGTTAAGAAATTTGGTATGTCTGATGCAACATGTATGAAAACACCCATGCCTACCAATGCTGTATTGGATGCTGATGAACATGGGAAACCAGTTGATCAGACAACATATAGAGCAATAATTGGCTCATTATTGTACCTTACAGCTAGTAGGCCTGATATAATGTTTGCTACATGTATATGTGCTAGATTCCAAGTTAGCCCTAGAGAGTCACACTTAACTTTAGTAAAGAGGATTCTTAGGTATGTTAAAAGCTGTCCAAATCTAGGTCTCTGGTATCCAAAAGATTCAGCATTTGACTTAACTGGATTTTCAGATGCTGATTATGCTGGATGTAGAATAGACAAGAAAAGCACCAGTGGAACTTATCAGTTTCTTGGTGATAGACTTGTCTCATGGTTTTGTAAGAAACAAACATCTGTGTCTACTTCAACTACTGAAGATGAATATATGGCTGCAGGTAGTTGTTGTTCATAAATCTTGTGAATTCAAAATCAACTCCTAGACTATGGTTACAACTTAGAGAAGTCTAAAATATTTTGTGACAACACCAGTGCTATTTCCATTGCACAGAATCCAGTCCTCCATAGTAGGACAAAACACATAGAAATTAGGCATCATTTTCTAAGGGATAATATTGAGAAAAATAAAATTGAACTTAAATATATCCCAACTGATTGGCAAAGGGGAGATATTTTCACCAAGCCTTTGGATGAAAAGAAACACAACTTCGTCCTCAATCAGTTAGGCATGTTAGATGGAGGAAGCCTAAAATAAATTACAAGATTTTGAAAAGCTAAAAACAGACCAAGATTAGGCTAAAAACTCATTTCTTTTTGTGTCTGTAGGATAGTTTCTGTCTCTGAACTGCGCTTGACGTTTTCCCTAGAAATCGTCGAACATCGATCGACGGTTTCCCAAAAAACGTCGAACGGAGATCGACGTTTTCCCAAAAATGTCGACCAGAGTTCAGAGCTTGTCAGATAGTTGTATACTATCTCTTTCAGGCCTTCGATCGTCGAACTGAGATCGTCGTTCTCTAGATCTTCGAACTGAGATCTATGATGTTGAAGACCTTTCCGCTTCCCTTAGGAGTCCTGATTGTCGAACGGAGATCGACGATCCTTCCTTTTTCGCGTCGAACCCTAATATAAAATCATTTTTCGGCCACCTTTCGTCGTTTAAGCTTTCATACTCTCTGCATTTCTCTTTCCCTCCAAACTCTCTACACTTGGTCATGTTTGTTGAATCTTTGCAGGTACAGATGGCAGTGTCGGTCGCCACTCTTTCCAAAATGAAATTTGATACAGGTTTTGACATAGATATGAACTCCTTCGATGGCAGCGATCAGCAGTTCAAAGATATTCTGAATCTTTTCCACGAACAGCAGTTAGTTCAGTTGATGACCACCAGAATAAAGATTGCAGCAGATGAAATAAAGGAATGGATTTTTACTGCAACAACTGAGAATGAAAATACTATTGTTGGCATGATCAACGGGACTAAGGTACCATTGTCCCCTAATCTTTTGACAGAAGTATTCACCTTAAGTACTGGGAATGACTCCATTGATTTGTCTGGAGAGGAATATGATTCGTTGTTTGATCGAATGGGTCACTCTATTGTGAACCCTAATAAGCTTTTGAAAAAGAATTTGTCAATTGAATTTCAATTTCTGGCTGATGTTATGGGAAAAGTTCTTATGGCAAAGCACTCAGCTCATGATACCATCTCAAGGTATCAGTTCTACTTAATGGGAGCTATTGTTGATAAGAAACATTTGGATTGGGGGTCTATCTTCTTTGACTTTCTCAAGAAGAAAATCAACAAAGGTTGTGTATTCTTTGGAAGGATTCTAGGGGTTTTCTTTCATTCCAGGTGTCCTGATTTATTGGTTTCAAATGGTATGCACATCAATGCATCCAAAAGGCTCACCTGTGCCCTTTTCAGCAAATGGGACAGGCAGATTATCAACCCTAACAGGGCTGCTGCAGCAACATCTGCTTCAGGCACAAGGACTACTTCAGTATCTTCCCCTGCAGCAACACTTGCCCTTATTGAGAGACTGCATGCCTCCTCCTCTGCTCCTCCTTCTCCTCCTCCTATTGTTTCTGCCTTACCTTCCTCATCAACCATCCAATCAGCCATCTCCTCCCCCATCAGAATTTCATCACATATTTCTCCTCCTCCAGCAACCACCTCAGAACCAGTACATCCTTTGTACTACTATCCATCCATTGACTCTTCCGTACCATATTTCACCATTGTGGATGACTCCTTCATGGATGTTTCCCCCTCCTCACCTCTTGATCCTCCATCATCCTCCTCTTACCAACATCTCCTCAATGACATCCTTGATCAACCATCTTTCTCACCATCCATCTCCACTCCTATATCATCTATCTCCACCATCCCAATATCTCAACCATCTATCCCTCCATTCTCATCCTCACCTCATGCAGCCATTCCATCAGTTCCAGCCACATCTTCCTTCACCTCTACTCAAGTATCCCTTGAGCAAGTGGATCTTTCTGGTCTGGCAGATAGGCTTTATGGGATACTAGCCCCAAAGCTAGTAGCGTTGCTGGAGACCTCCTTGGCTCCACTCCTAAACTCTATCCAGGAGCTATCTAACAAACTGTCAGCTCTCTCCTCTCCTCAGGCAATTCCTTCATTAGGGTGCCTTGATCCAGCCCTGCCTGCATCAAGCTAGGGGGAGATGCCTCATGAAGCTCATGAAGCTGAAGAAGTGCCTGCTGCTGCTCCAATTCCAATGTTTACAGTGGACCTCAGGTCACTATTGAGTGATTTTGATTCTCTTCACAAAAGATTTTCACCAGTTCAGCAAGTTGAAGACCTTACTAAGGCCATTGTGCCTATTTTAGAATGTGATCCCAGTCTGATTGCATCTTATGTCAACTCTTTTAAGGCTGTGGATGTTGTTGTTTCTGTTTGTACTAATGCTGCTGCTGGTCCTATAGACATTGAAATGCTGCCTGTTGATATGCCTGTTATTGATAATTCTGCTGATGAAGAATTGGCCAAATTTTTGGAAGTGCAAGTATCTGAGACTCCTACTATCTCATTTGCCCCTGTTGAGAGTACTGCTGAGATTTCTGCTGTTATATCAACACCTCCTGCCCCTGTTGTTTCTTAGAAATCCAAAGTTCAAGAAGAATATATCAAAAGTATAGATGATTTGTATGATATACCTCAAAGTTCTGAAAGTGATCAATTCAATATAGAATCTGATGATTCTTCTGGTACTATTGCAAAGAAAAGGAAAGCAAGAAGCAAGGCCATGATGAAGGTCCCTCCTGCTAAGGCCAAGGATGCTGATGATATACCCTACTATATTCTACATGATTGCCAGATAACTGAACCATGGATGAAATATTCTAAAAACCAACTAAAGGCCATGAAGAAGAAAAGAAAGTTTGATAAGTATGAGAAAGGTTCATCCCAGTTTCTGCCTCCTCCTCCTCCTCCTCCAGATTCAGGATCAGGTGGAGGCTCAGCTTCTCTAACCTCTGCTCCAAAGCAAAGCCCCTCCCAATCTTCACAAAGATATCATCCTAGAGGGCAATATCAAAGAGGTTATCAGTCCAGAAGGGGACAATACAGAGGTAATCAGAGAGATCAAAGGATTCAATCAAGACATCAAAGGGAAGGACAAAGGCATTTGGACTCATCTCAAGGTCCTTTCCCTTATAAGCTCAGAGAAACTGTTGATGCAAGGACTGTTGCTGCTTCAGAAACTTTTAATAGATATGAACCTACAATCCCTTTTGAAGATCCAGAGAACAATCCTTTATCTTAGACTGCTAGGATGAAAGAACTTGCTGCCTTAGATAGGTTGAAGAAGGCCAGAGAGCAAGGAAAAGACACCTCCAACATCACTACCTTGTCAGAGCAAAGAAAAGCAGAATTGGAAAGATATGCCTCAAGGAAGTTCTTTGACCCCGTGGATTACATGAAACTGCATCCTGAAGCTGTGGTTCCCATGGCAGGATCTCAAACCTCCTTAGGTGCAGAGGATGACAGAAGGTCAAAGAAAGAAGCTATCAATCCCAACAGGGAAATCTTGTTTAAGAAAGGAAGTGAAAAGAAGTGATCTCTGTAAGCAGTAAAACTCTTGCTGATGTTCTATCTGAATGCTGATATGCTGCTTGTTCTGCTCTGTTGCTTTAATTCTTTTTGCATGTCTGTATTTGCTTTTGTATTTATTTCTGAGCTATGTAAATAGTAATCCTAACCCAAATAGGGGGAGATTGTTGGAATACCCTATTACTAATTTGGGCAAGGATCACTATGTTTTTAGGAAATCAGTTTGACCTAGATGTATAGTTGAAAAGGTCAAGTTAGAATGAGTCTAGGGCTTAGAACTTAGGTTTGAAGCTGCCCCCAGGACCATTCATTGTTCAAGACTTAGAGCGGAGGCAAAGACAGTTTTCGTCGAGCTCAGGTCGACGAAACATCGAACTCCGTTTGACGCTCTCTGAGCTCAACTATGCTAAGTCGTTGAACTCCGATCGACGATCTTCGAGCTCAGATCGACGATCTTCCTTCAGCTTGTTTCCAAGTCGCTGAGCTCAGTTCGACGATCGTAGAGCTCAGGTCGATGTTTTCTGTCTGATGTTCAATCCAATCTCTGAGCTCAGGTCGACGATCGTAGAGCTTAGACCGACGTTTTTCTGAGAGATCGATGACTTTGAGGATTCAAATTCAGTCAGCTTTTGGAATGTTTTTCAAATTCTCTCAGCATTTATTTCAAGAGATTTGCTAGCCGTTTTCATTTATTCTGGAGCAAGTTTCAAGGGATTTCTCAGAGAATGTCTATTGGACTTTCTTCCTGAAGACAAAACATTTATGGAAGACATTTATTGACTGCTAACGGCTATCTTGGACAAAGGATCATCAGAGAATAAAACATCCTACAGCAGATCAAGAAAAAAAATATATCTATCACTCAATACAGACATACACAGATAGTCAGAAAAACTCAGAGGAAAATCAAGTGATCAATCCTGAAGAGTTTGATTGAAAATTAGCATACTGTAAAGTGTTCATAGCTTCAACATCAAAGACTCCAGACAACTCACATTTCAGCCTCTGCTAAAATCATCTTCTGCTGGAGATCTGAAGCTTCTGAAGGCCTATCACCCTAGCAAAGCTCTCATCTCTGAACCATCTACATCTCAGGGGGAGCTTTGACAATACAATCAATCCACTAAGTCTTCTCTCAGTGATTGAGACAGAGAAGACAACTTCACCTCTTCCTTTTTCTTTTCCTGCTGTAAAAGGGTTATCAAAACTCCCTTCAAAAGTCTTGAATCTGGTTCTGAGAGCCTTGTCAAAACTCAGTGGTGGCAAGACACCCTATCAAAAAATCCAGTTTGGTTTTTGAGCACCTTTTTAGAAGCTCATTGGTGCCCAGGACACCTGATCAACTCATCCTGCAGTGGATTCCTACCAAGGGTGGTAGAAGAGTGGATGTACCCAGGTTTTTGGGGAACCACTATAGTTCCTTGTGTCTTCTGGTTTCTTGTGCATATTCTTTGCTGTGTGCTGTGGTTTTTATTTTACTGCTTTAGTTTTATCTCTACATCAAAGCACCTTACACCTATACATAAATTAAACCTTTACTGCTGTGCAATTTTAAATTGTAAATTTACTTTAAAATACTCTATTCACCCCCTCTAGAGTTAAGATAGATCTTACCCTCACTTTCAAATAGCTCCGGGTAGCGCTTTTGCATCAAGTCTACCGGCTCCCACGTATACTCCTATTTCCCATGATTGGACCACAACACTTTTACTAGAGGAACACTTTTGCGGCGCATGGTCCTTGTTTCGCTGTCCACTATCCGCACAGGCTCCAGTCACACCGACCTATCAGTCGTAACTGCTCCGTTAGTGGTTGAGACATATTGTTCGGGCCGCAACAACGACTTTCGGAGTGATGACACATGGAACACATCATAAAGATTCTCCAGCTCCGGCGGTAACTCCAAACGATATGCCAACGGGCCAATCCTTTCCAATATGACATAGGGCCCAACGTACCTTGGGTTGAGCTTCTTTCCACCTCGTACCCAAGATACTCCATGCATCGGCCTGATATTTAAAAATACCTTGTCGCCCACTTGAAATTCCACCATCCGTTGCTTTACATTATAGTATTTTGCTTGGCGACTTTGAGCCTCGAGCATGCGGTCCTGTATTAGCCTCACAGTCGCATCAGTATCATCTATGTATTCAACTCCCAAAGCCTTCAGATCTTTATCATGCACCCATGACAAGGGTGTTCTACACCTTCTTCCTTATAGGGCTTCATGGTGCGTCATCCCGATGCTAGCTTGATAGTTGTTGTTGTATGAGAATTCTACCAAGGGTAGGAGCCTTTCCCACGGCTCTCCTCTATCAGACACAAACAACCTCAATAAATCTTCCAATGTTCTGATGGTCCTTTCAGATTGCCCATCGGTCTTAGGGTGAAATGATGTGTTGAAGGTAAGGCACGAACACAAATATGCCTGCACAGCCTTCCATTCCCTAGAGGTAAACTGACCATCCTTGTCAGAAACGATTGTCTTCGGCACGCCATGATACCGTACAAATTGTTCCACAAAAAGGCATACCAAAACATCCATGTGTGCTTCTTTCTTCATAGGTATGAACCGGGATACCTTCGTCAAGCGATCAACGATTACCCATATCAAATCATTCCCTGAGCGGGAGCGAGGCAAAACGTGGACAAAGTCCATGGAGACATCCTGGAACTTCCACTCGGGGATGGGCAATGACTATAACAATCCATCGGGGCTCCTGCATTCTGCCTTCACCCTTTGACAGGCCTCGCAATGTGTAACAAAATGTCTGACGTCTTTCTTCATTTCCAGCCTACACATGGTTTTCCACAAGTCAGTGTACATCTTAGCACTCCCACGGTGCACAAAATACTGAGAGCAGTGTGCCTCTCTCAAGATATCTTCCCGAATTTTACCGCCCTTGGGAATGTAATGTCGGCCATGAAAAAGAACAAGGTCTTCTTTTAGAGAGTACTCGTTGATTGTCCCATCTTCAATTGACTTTATTGCCGAGGCTAGAGCCTCATCCCTTCCTTGCTCTGCCCAAATCCGGTCTCGAACATCGCACACTATGCTCATCGTGGTCAAGTACTCTGTATACCCGTCTGGTTGATCCTTATACACCAAAGTGATCTACATCTCCTCAAGCATCCGAGCTAACTCCATATGCATCAATCAGGACTCGGGTCTTGTTTCCGGTACCTTCCTTCTCAAAGCATCGGATACTGAATTTACTTTTTATGGGTGGTAGTTCAGGGTGTATTCATAATCACACAAAAACTCCAACCACCGCCGCTGTCTTAGATTCAATTCCTTTTGGGTATGGACGTACTTTAAGTTCTTATGATTCGAGAAAATTTCGCAGTGTACGCAGTATAGGTAATGCCTCCAAATCTTCAAGGCAAACACTGCTGCTCCCAACTCCAAATCATGTACTGGATAATTGATTTCATGCTTCTTCAGTTGTCTTGAAGCATATGCGATCACATGCTTGTGCTGCATCAATACCGCTCCCATTCCTTGATATGATGCATCCGTGTAAACTTGAAATCCTTCGTTCCCGGATGGAAGGGATAGGATGGGTGCGGATGTAAGTCTGTCCTTTAGTTCTTGGAACACAGCTTTAAATTGGGGTGTCCACTCATATGGCACACCTTTCTTTGTTAGGAAAGTAAGAGAAAGTGCAATCTTTGAGAATCCCTTTACGAACTTGCGGTAGTACCTAGTAAGTCCAAGGAAGCTCTGCACGTCGGCCGCTGACTTCAAAGGCAACCACTCCTTCACGACACGCACTTTGGCCGGATCCACAGCTAGCCCAGCCCAACTGATCACATGACCCAAGAAAGCAACCTCCTTAAGCAAGAATTCACACTTGCTAAACTTGGCGAACAGGGCGTGCTCTTTTAACTTCTTCAGTACTAAGGCCAGATGCCCAGCATGTTCTTCGTTTGTCTTGGAGTAGACCAAGATGTCGTCGATAAAAACAATGATGAAGACATCTAGATAGGGTTCGAACACTCGCTCTTGAGTCATGTCCAATGCATACATCTGATCCTGAGAGGGCCCGGGGTTTCCACTTCGTGGTCCTCGTCCTCGACCACACATGTGCCCCCTCCCTCGAAGAGCTGTTGGAGGGAAAGCGAGGGGCTCATTTCCAAATAGTTATGGGTAGTAGCGTCGAATGTGGCCCGGTTGGTTGCATTTGAAGCACACTCGCTCCTGCCACCCACCGGGTTGTTGAAATTGTTGAGGTAGAGGCAATGCTGGCGGTTGCGGAACCGGGCGCTCCATTCTAAAATTATGGGGGAAATGTCCGCCACCTCTTCGATATCCTCTTCCTCCTCTATTATCAAATCTCCTTCTATTGCTGGGGCCGGCTTCCATCACGCCTTCAGCTGGCCTCTTACCACTTCCCAAGTGGTCTGCTTCTAACCTCTTTGCCATGTCAATAATCTCGGCTATACTGGAGTCCTCTATAAACAAAAGGGCTTGCCTTAGGGGGTCTCACAAGCCTTTGTAGAATCGTTTTGCATATCCTCTATCATCCAACTCATAAGAGTCAGCAAATCTAGCCAAGTGCTGAAACTCCCGTTGGTATTCTTTCACTGACTTGGACCCTTGCTTCAGTTGCAAAAATCTCTCTTCAAGATTATCCCGAGCGGCCGAGGGGATGAAATGCTCTAAAAAGGCTTCAGAGAACTAGCTCTAACTGATATCTGTGTACACCCGTCCTTGAAAAGTGGAGCCCATGAGGGACTTCCACCACCTTTTTGCGTGCATCTCTAAGAGTGTCACTACAAGGGTCACCGCCATGTTATTTGGGCACCTTATTCCTGCCAACCGTTCTTGTACAGTGTCGAGCCATTCTTCCGTACACACTGCCGACTCCGTCCCAAGGTAAGTAGGAGGGGAGAGAGCTTGGAAAGTACTTAACCAAGTGAATCTCAAACCCTGTGTTGGAACACCCTATTACTGATTTGGGTAAGGATCACTATGTCCTTAAGAATATGTCTTGACCTCATTGTATAGATTTAAAGGTCAAACTAGAATAGGTCTAGGGCTTAGAACTTAGGTTTGAAAGGTGCCCCCAAGATCTCCTAGTTCAGATTTAAGGTAAAGTGAGACTAAGGCAATTATCGTCGAGCTCAGATCGACGAGGTATCGAACTCAGTTCAACTATCTCTAAGATCAGTTGAACGAGTCGTCGAACTCGGTTCGACGATCTCCGAGCTAAGATCAACATTTCTGTTTCTAGCCAAAATCTAGATCTCTGAGCTTAGATCGACGATAGTCGAGCTCAGATCGAAGATCTCTGTTTCAAGTCAAGTTCCAGTCTCTGAGCTCAGGTTGACGGTAGTCGAGCTCAGATCGATGATTTTATTGAGAGATCAATGATTTCAGGATTTCAAATTCAGTCAGTTATGGAATTCAAATTTATTCATACCCAGGAGTTAATGCAAAGGATTTTGTAGCCGTTTTAATTAATCTGGAGCAAGTTTCAAGGAGACTAAAGATGAATGTCACTTAGGACTTTCCTCCAGAGACAGATATCAATTAAGGAAGTCATTTATGACTGGCTAACGGCTATCTAGAAGATTGGATTTCAGTATATCTTTTTCAGTCAATAGAGACAGAGAAGAGAGGATCAACACAAAATAATAGACAACAAGAGAAAAACTAAGAACAATCATCTGAGATCTGTGAGACACACAAGAACTACAGGATTACAACATCTCATTTTTGATTCAAGTTTTTTAAGGCTTCATCAATCAAGACTCCAGACACAACACATTTCAGTCTTTGCTGAAATAATTCTTTGTTGGAGATCTCAATCCTTCTGAAGGCTTATCACCCTGTGCAAAGCTTCTCTTCCTGAACAACTGCAAATCTCAGGGGGAGCTTTGACATCAATAATCCACAAGTCTTCTCTTTGACTGTTGACAGAGAAGAATAACTACACTTTCTTTTTCTTTTATTCTGCTATAAAAGGGTTACTCAAAACTCCCTTCAAAAGTTTTTTGTTTGGTTTCTGAGACCTTGTCAAAACTTAGTGGTGGCAAGACACCTGATAAAAAAATCTAGTTTGGTTTTTGAGCACCTTATCAAAAGCTCATTGGTGCCCAGGACACCTGATCAACTATTCCTGCATTGGATTCCTACCTAGGGTGGTAGAAGAGTGGATGTACCCAGGTTGATTGGGGAACCACTATAGATCCTTGTGTCTTTTGGTTGCTTGTGTTTTATTTGTTGTGTGCTGTGTTTTTGTTTCTTGCTTAGTTTTATTTACTGCAAGCACAATACACTTATAAATAAATCAAGTCTTCCACTGAAAATTAATTTTTAATTTGCAAAATTATTTTAAAATACTCTATTTACCCCCCCCCCCCCTCTAGAGTTAAGGTAGATCTTACCCTCACTTTCAATTGGTATCAGAGGGAGGTTGGTTATTCAACAACCAGATCTTCACTAGGTTGGTTGTTCCTACAGGCTAACACCTGAACCAAAAGATATCTGATAAGATCAATCTTTAATAGAGGGTTATTATTTCTATTATAATTATTTTCATATAAAACCATGGCACAGAACAAAGATTATGCAAGCACCAGACCTCTATTGTGCAATCTTTCTATGTTTGCACTTTGGAAGGAAACGATTAGATTATATATGAATTCTATTGATGAGGATATCTATAATTCTATTTTGACAGTGTGTCCAAGACCTCCAGCAACTACAAGTACAAATGTTGTTCTACCCCCTTCAAGAATAGATGCAGAAATCAAAAAGTGAAAAGTTGATGATGCTAAGGCAATGAACATATTGGCTCAGACTATGTCTGATGATATATTTCAAAAAGTGGCTGAATGCAACTTAGCAAAAGAAATATGGGACAAGCTATCCGAGCTTGTGTCAGGATCTACTGATGAAAAAAGGACAGAAGATCCCATCTCATAACCCAGTATGAGAATTTCAAGAAGGGAGAAACTTAGTCAATTGCTGACATGTATAACAGACTCAGTCTAATTGTTAGTGAACTGAAAACTTTGGATAAAGAGATCTCATTGACTGAACTCAATGATAAGATCCTAATGTGCTTGCCCAGCACTTGGCACTCAAGGATCTGGCCAATCAAGGATGCTAGAAGCCTAAATGAGATCACCACAAAAGCTTTATTGGGCTAGCTCAAGTCTTATGAGCTGCTCATCAATAATAGAGAGGAAGAACAAAAGGCAGCTTCTCCAGCAACAAGGAAGGAGAAGACAATTGCTTTCAAAGCTTCAGAAGATCAGCCTGAAGACATGGTCACAGGCAATGAAGAGCTGATGAGCCTACTGGCCAAAAGATTTTACAAGATGGCTAGAAAAGATTTCTGGAAAAGGTCATCCAGAGGCCATGAAAAGCCAAGGTATGACAAGTCCAGTAACAAAGAAATTATTTGTTTTGGATGCAAGAAACAAGGCCATATTGTGCATGATTGTCCAAAGAATCAAAATAAGGACAAGAAAGATAAGAAAGATAGGAGAAGAGATAAAGACTCCAGGATAAACAACAATGACAAATCATACTCCAGCAAGAACAAACACACCAGGAATGGATTTGTAGCTGAAACCTGGAGTGAAACTGAAGAAAAATCAGAGGCATCATCAAGCTCAAGTAATGATGAAGATGATGCTCAAGAGAAGGAGTTCTGCATGATGGCTATCAATGCCTCTCAACATAATTCTGTTGCAGAACAAGAGCCAGAATCTGAATCTGAACATGAAGCTGAAGAAGATCAGGTAATAGATTCTTTTTATTTCAATTCAAAGGACTTTAGATCTGAATTTAAGGCACTTTGTTTAGACCTGCTAAAGTCTGAGAAAGAGATTATATCTCTCATAAATCAATTGTCTGAACATAGCACTTTAAAATCAGATAACCTCAAACTCTCTGAGGAGTTGGAATGTTGTAGGGAGGAGATAGCTTCACTGAAAAGTGAACTATCTCAGGAAAAGAAGCTTGAAGAATCCCTCAATGGGAGAAGCATCAGACTGATGGACATCACAAGCACAGTAAACTCAAGACTAAACAGTACACAGGGCTTGGGTGCTTCATCCAGCCAACCTATAGTGTTAACAACCCCAATTAAGTTTATCTCAGATAAAGGAAAGGGAGTTGTAGAGATAGCTAGGAAGAATCCTGATTTACCTAAGGAAAACAAAGTTTAACGGAAAACGTCGAACAAAGCTCGACGATCGCGGAACGAAGCTCGACAATCTCAAGCTGAATCGTCGAACTCAGGTCGACGATCGCTAAACTCTGAACTCTGGAAAAGTCGATCTTCGAATAGAGCTCGACGACCTGACCCAAGATCGTCGAACTCAGCTCAGAGATCGTTGAACAGAGATCAGAGCTTTTAACAAGGTTTTAAGGGTAAATCAAACTTCAATCCTAGTGGTCCCACATCCCAAGGCTTCAACCCTTATGCTGAATGGATAATACCTCTAAGGAGATATCTTCCTGAAGGCTATAAGAGTCAACCAGGGATGTCATTTATTTCAGATTTTAAGGGTTATTAACCTAGGCCCAAGGTAAACTTGGTCAAAAACAAATAAATTGTTATATATGCAGGTGAAGACCTATCCAACAATAAACTAGCAATGGTATATGGATAGTGGGTTCTCAAAGCACATGACAGAGAGCAAGGATAATCTTGCATCCTTCAAAGCCAAGCTTGGACCCAAAGTCATATTTAGAGACTCAAACTTTGGACAGACCAAGGGATATGGTGCAGTCCAAATAGGGTCAGTCACATTCAAGAAGGTGGCCTATGTGGAAGGACTAAAGAACAATTTAATCAGCATCATTCAATTGTGTGATGAAGGCTATCAAGTGACATTCAACAAATCCTCATGAAAAATCAGATCAGAGGACAACATAATTGTGTTGACAGGTAAAAGGAAAGGTAACATCTATCTTGCAGATTTTCATTCAACTAAGGTAGATATTTGCTTGTTCAACTCTGTTAGTAAACCAAATGAACTATTGCATAAGAGATTAGGACATATAAACCTTAGAACCATTGCTAGGCTATCCAAGGACAACTTTGTTAGAGGACTACCTTCTGGCCCCTACAAGAAGGAAGGACATTGTAGGGCTTGTTAATTAGGCAAGCAAACTAAAAATAGTTTTAAGTCACTTAATAAGAGTGATTCACCTAGGATCTTGTATCTGCTACACATGGATCTTTTTTGACCCATTACAGTACAAATCCTAGGAGGGAAATCTTACACTTTAATAGTTGTAGATGACTTCTCTAGATTTACATGGGTGTTATTTCTGAGGAAGAAGTCTGATAACTTTAAGTGTTTGACAGAGTTTCTCAAATGCATACAGATTGAGTTCAATACTCACATTGCCCTGATCAGAAGTGATCATGGGACAGAGTTTGATTCTCTTCTTATGCAAGAGTTCTGTCAAAGTGAAGGGACCAGGCAAACTTTCTCAGCTCCTAGAACTCCTCAACAAAATGGGGTAGCTGATGTACAACCTCGGGCTCCATGGCAAGAGGGTCCAGGCAAGAGGGCCCAGGCGAGAGGGCCCAGGCAATGAGAGGGCCAAGAAAACGAGAGGGCCCAGGCAATGAGAGCCAGGCGAGAGGTGTTATGCGAGATGGCCCAAGTGCCATGTGCCAGGAGATTGGCAAGTGAGTGCCGAGAGGGGAAGCTTTCCCGACGAGTGGCCAAAACGCCACGCGAGAGGACTCTAGAGGTGGAGCTCTCGCCAAGAGGCGGTCCTCTCGTCAGGCGAGAGGACCCTATAAAGGAGTTCTCGCCAGGTGCCTTTTTGGTTCAAGGCCGGTTCAGAAAGGGTTGTGCCAACCTTTTAGGCCCCAGGGGTGTTTTACTCTTTTACCCCAGGTGGTCTGCATTTAGCCCTTTAGAACAGCGGTGTTTTGCTGTTGGCAGACCTAGCCAAGGGTATTCTGGTAATTTCAGGACGGTTTAAGTGGGTTATTTGCAGTCTGAGTTCAGAAGCCTATAAATAGACCAGTAAGGGTGCCTTAGAAAGGAAGCTCTCTTGACTCTTTTCACTTCTTCTAAGGCACCTAGCTCAGCATTGGCTAGGGAGGGGGAGAGCTTTAGTCTCTTCCGGGTACGAGGTGGGACCTCCTCGCTGAAACCTCCGGTCTAGTCATTGGCCTTGAGTGTAATCCTAAGGGAGTAAGCATGAGCTGCCTCTTTAGTTCCGAGCTTTAGGAGGAATCAACCTTATTGGTTCCAACATTTTTGATGCGGTGAGCGTGGATCAGCAGCTTTTGCAGAAGAACGTCGGGTTACCTCATGGCGGGAGATATAGGAGGAGAAGATGAGGGGTCCCCAAGCCAGGGGGGTACGTCGGGAGGGAAGAGTTCATGACGTCCATCGGCGGGATCATGGACATGCTGAAGTAGATCGCACAGAGAGGGGAGTGCGAGACCCCCCCCCCCCCCCCCCGCCCCAGGAAAAGGGCCTCGCGCTCCGCGAGGGGTCCGACCTAACAAGGGTAGGCGAGGATGCACCTGGGAGGCGATCGGGAAATGAAGTGGCGGCGGAAGGGAGTCGGCAAGAGGTAGAAGGAAGGGAGCTTTTCCCCAGCCCGGCGAGTGTCGTCTCGCCCGCAGGGCTAGTCGCGCGAATGGATATGGCGAGACCACCGGCGAGAGGGTCCCCTTTTTGCGAGTTGGTCCTCTCGGCACCCGTTCCGGAGGGGTTCCGCAAGCCAGAGATGACCTACTATGTGGGGAAGGATGATCCCCTCCAACATCTGCAATGGTTTGAAGATGCGGTCTCCATCAGACCAATGACAGACGCCTTCAAGTGCCGCCTCTTCGCCATCACTTTGAAGGACAAGGCAAGGGACTGGTTCCATCAGCTCCCGGCAGGATCGATTTATTGCTTCGAATACCTGAGCAGAAGTTTCCAGTTGCGCTTCTCGACCTCTAAGAAGAGGAAGATGAATCCGGAGTCTATCTTTTTGATCAAGCAGAAGGCGGACGAGTCCTTGTCTCAGTACGTAGATCGCTTCCAGGAGGAGTTTCTGGACATCCAGGAGGTGCCTAGTTTCGCCCTCCAGATGGCCTTCACCGTGGGGTTGAGGGAAGGCTTCTTCAAGATGAGCCTAACCCGGAAGGTACCGTTGTCCTTTGAGGGGTTGATGGAAAAGGCAGCGAAGGAGATAGTCATGGAGGCAACGAACCAGGCATTTGCTAAGAAGTTGGCAAGGTTGATAGAGGTGGATTAGAGAGAGCCAGGAGGAACGAGGCAGCAAGAGGGAAGGGGAAGGGAGGATCCAAGAGGGCCCGCGCACCCGGAGTTTTGCTGGCGGCAACCGGGAGGTCCAGTTCTGGGACCAGGAAGAGGTCCTCCTCAGGGGGGGAGAAACTATTATCCGGGACCAGAAAGGTTTCATCTGTTAGGGTAGGGGCATGGTCCGAGGCCACTCCCACCCCTGCCTCAGCAAGCTATGGCCATTGGTCGAGGGAGAGGAAGAGGAAGAGAGCGTGGGAGAGCAGGAGTGGGGAGGAGGAGGAACCCCCAAGAAGGGAGATGTGGGGGAGGAGTTTTGCCATACTGTGACTTCCATGAAGAGGAGGGTCATGCAACAACCACTTGTCCGGAGTTCTTGGAGTTGAAGAGGGGGAAAGGAGGAGAAGACCAGCAGCTACCGGTACGGATAGTGGAGATGCCAGGAGCCGCGGAGGAGGATCGATGCGTGGATCAGTCAGACACGGGAGATCGAGGAGGGATCGGGGTGATTCATGGAGGGGTTGGGATCGAAGCCACCCGGAAGGCCAGTCTTCATACCATGTACCGTCGGAGCGTTGCCTCGACGTCGCAAGCCCCGCCTCCGGACGAGAAGATCACCTTTTCCAGAAGGGACCTACTTGATCAAGAGGACCCTTTCTGCGATGCGTTGGTGATCAGGACCGCCATAGAAAACTTTACGGTGTCCCAGATCTTGGTGGACAACGGGAGTTCCGTCAATGTAATCTTCAAGAAGACATTTAACGAGATGAGGGTGGAGGCTCGAAGGGTGTTTGTGGTAGATGGGCCGTTGTTTGGTTTCTCGGGAGAGAGGAAGGAGATCGAGGGAGGAGTAGGACTCCAGGTGACTCTGGGGGGGCTGTCCAGGAAATGCCGTTTTGTGATAGTGGATGCCCCAAGTAGCTACAATGCGATTTTTGGGCGCCCTTTGATCAGTGCCTTTAGATGTGTACCATCCTCGTTCCATCAGTACTTGAAGCTCAATTCGGGAGGAACCCAAATAAGGGTAAGGGGATCCAAAGGCGGCTCGGGAGTGCTACGTGACGGCGGTCAACACCATTTCATGGAAGGGTGACGCAGAGGAGCTAGAGAAAAGGATGGAATGAGAAGAGTTGGAGAGAAAGGAAGCAGGAGTGGAAAGAGGCAGTGCGGTGGAGCCAGCGATGGTGGGAGAGCAAGTGTCTGTAGGAGAGGAGCTGGAGAGAGAGGAAGAAGGAGTGGAGAGAGGCAGTGCGGTGGAGCCAGCAATGGTGGGAGAGCATGTGGCTAGAGGAGAGGAGCTGGAGAGAGAGGAAGCAGGGGTGGAGGGAAGCCTTGCAGTGGAGTCGGATATTGCTGGGGAGCAGGAGCGTAGGGGGAATGGAGGAGGTGTTAGGGGGAAGAAGAGAAAGAGGGCATCATCAGAGGGGAGCCTGGGAGTAGAGAGAGGAAGGGCCCAGGAGAGGGTGGCTGCAGTGGAAGACTTGGGAGTGAAGGAGTATGGGTCAAATGAGCTAGAAGAGGACCTAAAGGAGCCAGAGGAAGAAGAACCTTCAAGGTTGAGGGCGGCCGTGGAGGTTCTAGAGATGGAGATCCTCACAAAATACGGAAGAAAGGAAAAGATCAAGATCAGCGGAGAACTCACTCCCAAGGACCAAGAAGAGATCCGGAGGTGCATGCAAGAGAACATCGATGTCTTCGCCTGGAGCGCAGCTTACATGTCGGGGGTCGACGCGGACGTGGCATGCCACCGTCTCAACCTTGACCCCAAGGTCCTCCCCGTCAATCAGAAGAAGAGGGCCATCGCCTCCAAGATGGCCAGACCTATCAGATAAGAGGTTGAGAAGCTGCTTCAGGCAGGATTCATATCTGTCAACTGGTATCCGGGGTGGGTGAGCAACGTTGTAATGGTAAAAAAGGGGAAGGGGAAATGGAGAATGTGTATTGATTTCTCTCTTTTGAATAAAGCTTGCCCGAAGGATTGCTACCCTATGCCTCGAATCGACGCGCTGGTTTACTCAGCCGTCGGCTTTTCACTAATGAGTTTTTTAGATGCCTTTTCAAGGTACCACCAGATACGCATGCATCCCCCGGACGTCAAGGACGTCACCTTCGTCACGGAGGATGGGTGCTTTAGTTACAACATGATGCCCTTCGGGCTAAAAAACGCGGGAGCAACCTATCAAAGGATGATGGACCGGATATTCCGGGAGCAGAAGGGGCGGAACCTCGAGGTCTATGTGGATAACTTGATGGTCAAGAGTCGGGACCTCGAGTCCCATGTTTTGGACCTGCAGGAAACTTTTACAATTGTAAGGAAGTATAAGATGAGACTTAACCCCCTGAAATGTGTATTCAGGGCCAGCAGGGGAAGGTTTTGGGACATCTCCTTACCCCTGTGGGGGTGGAGCCCAATCCAAACAAGGTAAAGGCGATCCTAGAGCTAGGATCTCCTAAGAATGTCAAGGAGGTCTAGCGTCTCACTGGCAAGATGGCAGGGCTGAGCAGGTTCCTCTCTAGGGCAGGAGAGAGGTGCTCCTCTTTCTTTCGAACTCTAAGGGGAGGAAGGGAGCTTGAGTGGACCTCAGAATACGAAAGGGCCTTTGCGGCTCTAAAGCAGTAGTTCACCCAAACGCCACTACTTCAAGGGCCAAGGGAAGGGGAGAGTTTGTTCCTCTATTTGGGGGTAGGGACGGGGGCGGTTAGCTTGGTCCTCATCCGAAAGGAAGGGAAGAAGCAGTTCCCCATTTATTACGTGAGCAGGGTCCTAAAAAGGCAGAGCTGAAGTACCCCATCTTGGAAAAACTGGCCTTCACTCTCATCGTGTCGGCCCGGAAGCTTAGGCCATACTTCCAAGCCCATGCAATTCAGGTCGTGATGGACCACCCTCTTCGTCGCATCCTCGAGGGGGTCGAGCACTCGGGAAGATTGGCCAAGTGGTCGATAGATCTCAGCGAACTCGACCTCTCCTACGTCCCTCGAGAGGCTATTAAGGCGTAAGTAGTGGCAGATTTCTTGGCGGACTATGTTATAGAGGCCGAGGAGGTGGAGGTATCACCCGTGGTGGCTTGGGAGATGTTGGTAGATGGGGCCTCTGGTAAGAATTCTTTCGGGGGAGGGGTCATCTTGACAAGTCCCAAGGGTACTAGGATCGAGAAAGCCTTGAAGATACATTTCACCCTCACAAACAATCCAGCCGAGTACGAAGCAATCATCGCCGGGCTTAGGCTTGCTAGGGAGTTAGGCATACAGGATATCAGAGTCTTCACAGACTCCTTGGTGGTGGCAAGGCACATCAATGGAGAGTTCGAGGTGAGGGAACCGACTCTCCAGTTGTACCTGGTAAAGATAAAGGGTATCGTTGGGCAGTTTCATAGCTTCTCCTTCCAGCATGTTCCTGGGGAAGAGAGTGCTAGGGCAGACCTGCTCGCGAAGCATGGCCCTCAAGCTGGGGGGACTATGACCAAACTCTTCTGGCCTTCCATAGAAATTGGGGAGATAATGGAGGTCGACCAGGAGGTGTCTTGGATGGATCCTTTTGTGATCTTCTTGGCGTCGGGACAACTACCCGAGGGGGATCTCAAGATTAAGCGGATAAGGTACAAGTCAGCTTATTACTTGTTGAAGGAAGGGGTACTTTACCGAAAAACATTGTCTAGATTGCTAGCCCGGTGTGTGTCCGAGATGGAAGCATCAAGGGTACTGGAGGAGGTTCATTCGGGGGAATGCGGAAGCCACTCAGGGAGTCGGACCTTGGAAGGGAAGGTACTAAGGCAAGGCTATTTCTGTCCCACCCTCCGGAAAGATGCGGAGGAGCTCGCCAAGAGATGTAGAAAGTGCCAGGAGTTTGCTCCCTTATAGCTCCTCCCAGCATAGAGGCTGTGAACGATCACCTCTCCATGGCCCTTCGCCATATGGGGACTGGATTTGGTGGGACCGTTTCCTCAAGCCAGCGGTCAGAGGAGGTTCCTACTGGTCATGGTGGATTATTTTTCAAAATGGTTGGAGGTGAAGGCTCTGACAAAGGTGACATCGCAAGTGGTCAAGAACTTTGTGTGGGGAGAGATTGTTTGTCGACACGGGCTCCCTTTGGCCATCGTCACTAACAACGGGCCACAATTTGCCAGCAAGGAGTTTGTGGATTTTTGTGTACAGCTTGGCATAGACCTTCAGTTCGCTTCGATTCACCACCCTCGAAGCAACGGTCAGGTAGAAGCGGCAAATAAGATCATTGTGAATCTCTTAAAGAAGAAAGTGGTGAAATTGAAGGGGAGCTGGGTGGAACAACTCCCCTCCGTCCTGTGGGCTTTGCGAACTACACCAAATACGGCCACAGGAGAGACGCCTTTCAAACTCTCCCATGGCTCAGAGGCCGTCATACCCGTAGAATTTGAGATTGAATCTCCCAGGGTAACAGCAGCAAGGGAGGGGGATGAAAGGTGGAAGGTAGATAATGGAGAGGAGCAGAGGCTTTCACTCGACCTCATGGAGGAGCTCAGGGAGCTAGCATCAATCCGGCAGGAGGAGGTCAAGCGCCGGATGTCCCGGTACTTTGATTAGCGCATCAAGATCAATCAATTTCAGAAAGGAGACTTGGTCCTCAAGAAGGTGGATGCCGCGGGCAGGGGGGCCTCGGTAGGAAAGCTCAACCCCAATTAGGAGGGTCCCTTCATCATAAAAGAAGTCTTGAAGTCAGGGGGGTATCACCTCCAGGATGTGGATGGGGTACCCCTAGATCGCACCCGCAGCGGTGATGATCTGAAGCGTTTCTATCCATAATGATAATTTTCTTCTGAATTTATTTGAGTGATTTTAATGATCTTCCTTCCTGAAGGTATATCATGATTTCCTAGCACAATGCACCTCAGGGCGTCCTTCTTAAAAGACGGGGTTGGAGGAGAAAGAGGAGAGGAGACCCCAAGCAGACCCGCTGACCAGTCTCTCATCAAGCTGGCAGGGCTATAGGCTCACTCGGTGATTGGAGGAGAAAGAGTAGAGGAGACCCCGAGCAGACCCGCTGACCACGCTCCCATCAAGCTGGCAAGGCTGTAGGCTCACTCGGTGGTTGGAGGAGAAAGAGGAGAAGATACCCCGAGCAGACCCGCTGACCAGGCTCTCATCAAGCTGGCAGGGTTGTAGGCTCACTCGGTGGTTGGAGGAGAAAGAGGAGAGGAGACCCCGAGCAGACCCGCTGACCAGGCTCTCATCAAGCTGGCAGGGCTGTAGGCTCACTCGGTGGTTGGAGGAGAAAAAGGAGAGGAGACCCCGAGCAGACCCGCTGACCAGGCTCTACTCAAGCTGGCTGGGTTTTAGGCTCACTCGGTGGTTGGAGGAGAAAGAGGAGAGGAGACCCCGAGCCGACCCGCTGACAAGGCTCTAATCAAGCTGGCAGGGCTGTAGGCTCACTCGGTGGTTAGAGGAGAAAGAGGAGAGGAGACCCCGAGCAGACCCGCAGACCAGGCTCTCATCAAGCTGGCAGGGTTTTAGGCTCACTCGGTGGTTGGAGGAGAAAGAGGAGAGAAGACCCCGAGCAGACCCGCTGACAAGGATCTCATCAAGCTGTCAGGGTTGTAGGCTCACTCGGTGGTTGGAGGAGAAAGAGGAGAGGAGACCCCGATCAGACCCGCTGACGAGGCTCTCATCAAGCTGGCAGGGCCTTAGGCTCACTCGATGGTTGGAGGAGAAAGAGGAGAGAAGACCCCGAGCAGACCCGCTGACCAGGCTCTCATCGTACTGGCAGGACTGTAGGCTCACTCGGTGGTTGGACACAATAACGAAAGAGGAATAAGGTCCTCTTCCACGGAGTGGTTGTCTCCTCCCCATCCCCATTCATCTCCTTACTCTGCCATGCTACGGTTCTTTGTGAACAAGGTTTTGTTTTCAATTCCATGCTTGATATGGACATGGAAGCTGTAATTTGGAAGCAGAAATGCGTCAGACAGCTGTAATTTTGGTTGGGTGTTTACCGGAGTCAGGTAACTGGTGTCTTGGTGTAAAAGAGGATTAAATAGAAAAAACACAGACCCTTGGCACAATAACAGAAGAGGGGGTACTTCAAGAAAACTCCTTGCATAAAGAAGAAAAAAGAGGGGGGGAGTTCACCCTCCAGGTCCACTCGCGCCGAGAGATACCAATAGGCAAGGCGAGAGCGCGGAGCGAGTGTCCTCACGCTCGCGAGAGCGACGGGGGTTGGCCAGCTCGCCCCCTGAGTCATGTCTGCTAACGACAATCGGCGAGAGGAGGGACGACCCCCTCTCGTAAATAAAAGAACCTGCAAATCTCGCAAGCAATCCAGGCAAGAATAAAAAAGAAAAGAAAAAGAGGCTAATCCCAGTGATACGCGAGCAAAACATATATTAACATATGAATCACGTATTAATTATATCAACGTTTTCAATACAAAATTACATGCAAAAGGGAGGAGCGTCGGGATTACAACAAAAAGAAAGTTGTGCTCAAGGTGCCCTAGTTCTTCTCACTCGCCGACGAGTCCTCATCCTCACCATAGATCTCTGGCACGAGGTCGCGGGCCGTAATATCTTTGCAGTCGTCTCTAACGATGCCCATCTCGCGCATCATCTTTAGGATGAGCTCGGTGGTCCGGATGTTAGCGTATCAGCAAAAATCTTCGACCTCGTCATGAGTATAATGAGCGAAGGGAGGTGGAGGAATCTGCGAGCGAGAGGTGGAGGCCTCCTTGGGCTGGGCGTTTTCTGTCTTATACTCTTTTACTTCCGTCTCCAACGCCACTCGCAAGCACAACCTCTCTGCCGGCTCAGCATCCTGCAAGGAAAGGTTTTTAAAACTAGCGAGAGAGAGGTAAGAAAGCTGGCTAAGTAACAACTCACCACTCCGCCGCTGGCCTTCGCGAGAAGGCTCTCGACCACCTCCAGCCTCTTCACGAGATCTCCTGACTTCTCGCGCTCGGCGGCAAGTCAGGCGTCGATTTCTTTCTAGCGTCGGGTGTTGTAGATGAGGCAGCGCGAGAGTCGGTGGGATAGCTCTAGAGTGCGAAGCTGAGAGTGCGCCGTCCTCAGGATTAGATCTCGCGTTGTAGCCGCGTCGAGCGTGTCGGGGGCGAGACCTCCATAAAGGCTGAAGCTAAGGGAGAAGGCGTGGGCGGTCGACTGGACCTGCTCCCTATAGGAGGGGAGCAGGGTTGAGATGGAAACCAGGTGTGTTCCCTTATCCAAGATGAGCGAGGGCTCGTTGGCACCGTCAGGGATGGACGGGCCCAAGTTGAAGTTGAGGTGGGTGGACGGTGCAGGGAAGTGAGAAGGAGCCCCCTCGCGAGAGGGGGACTTGGAAGATCGGTGAGAAGAATTCACAGACGGCGCGAGAGGGGCCCCCTCCTCAGGAAGCGAGACGGCCCTGTGCGGAGAAGTTAAGGGAGGCGAGTGAGGGGATTGGGATCCCAGAGAGATAGGACTCAAGGATCTCGATGCCGTCGCTGTGTTCGCAGGGACCTTGTCCGCAGGGACCTTGTCCTTCTCGGAGGGGAAAAGGACAACCTTCTTCATCCTCATTTTATGTTTCTTCGAAGGGCTGAGGCGGGAAGGAGCCGGGTCCTCAGCCGCCCTCTTCCGTAAAGAGGGGGTCAGTGAATCCTTGGCCGCCTCGGCCGCCATGGTTGCAAGAGCCACGTCCCTAGATGGTTTGTTGTTGCTTCTGTAAGGAGGGTACACCGACACGTTCCTCTCTCCTGGTAAAGGCGAGATGGAAAGTCGGGAGAAGAAGTCAGCAAAAGGAAAATACTAAAGGCAAGAAAAAAAGGGGGGGGGGGGTCGAGCATACCTTCTCCGGGGAACACGGGAAGCAGCGAGCCGAGCCCCCGTCTCAAGTACCGGACCTCGAAATTCTTCCCGGCAAGGTACTCGTAGAGAAGCTTGCCCGTACCGCCGACCTGCGGGGTGGCGTAGAAGATTTCCGCGGGCGAGACGGGCGCGAGAGGGACGCCGCCCAGGTTCCCGCGAATGAAGACAAAACAAGTCAGCCAATGATGATTCTTATTTGGCGTCTCGCATACCTTCAAACTCAGCCCAGTGAAGAAGGACACCCCGTCTTGGTTGGCGTGGTAGACGAACATTTTGCAGAAGACGGTGAGACTGAACTCTATCCTCTCTCGCCGCATATAGCATGCGAACGCGACCAAAACCGATATCGCATTAGGGTTCAGTAGGGCGGGCACAACGCCGAAGTATTTAAGAACTTGCTTCACCTCTGGCCAGAAGGGAAGCCTAAGCCCTGCCTCGAAGTGCGAGACGGGGAAGGTGAGCTCACCAGGATAGAAGGTGTTCACGCTCTCGCCAACCTTGGGAGGGCGTGACTCAAAGCCCTCCGGCAAGTAATCGCTCTGAAAGGTCTCATACTCGTCCGCAGAGAGGCGACCGAGAGGGAAATTGTGGTCTGTGAACCTCTTCCCGCAGCGGCTACGTCCCTCACCCTCCCTTGGTCTTCTTTTCCCCATAAATGCGCGAGACGGAGGGAGAATTGGCGAGTAGGGAATCAGCGAGAGGGCACGAGGAGTAAAGGAGAGGGAGCCGCGGGCCTAAGTCTAGGGAAGCGTGCTTTCAGCCCTGGCAGCGGGGGTATTTATAGCCCACACTGATGTGAGAGGGTAGGCGTATAGGGAACTGTACCAGGGAAGGGAAAGAGCCGATAAGCATTTTTTCTCTCCCTCCAAGCCTCGGGCAGCAGAGTCCTGAGTGGGCCGTCAACCAAGTTAGGCGGTGGAAGAATATTACCAGAAATTAAAAAATTGACAGATTTAAAAATGCAGCGTAAAGAAATTTGGAGGTTGTTGCAACCATTAAATAGGTAGACAAATCATCAAATCAAGCAGGTCAACAAATTAATAGTTCAATCCCGCATAAAGTTGGTGGTAAGTTCGAAGGGGCGCAGAGGGCGCGAGACAGACAAAACATTTTACAGCAGGCGAATGAAAGATTCAAAGAGGCGAGAGGTGAGAAGGCCCGAGATCTCGTCAGTTCTTTTCCCACCTCCATCGTCCTCCGCATCCTCTCACGCAGGGAGGGCGGCTGGGGAGGTGGAAGGCGCGAGCCGCCTCAACACCACGGCGGGCGAGACGGAGCTGTTGGTCGACATCATTCAAGATAGCCTGGGGGTCCGTCTGGTTCACCTCAATGTCGGCATCTTACCTATGAAGATAAACGAGCGCATTCCACCTCTACCCAATTGATCCAGTGGTCTGCGGCTTGTTTTCCTTTTTCCAACGCCTGAATGATGGGTGCGTGCTTTCGCAGCATCTCGTCCACCCTATGCTTCATTTCTAGGGGGTCCATGGGATCGCCCAGATAATCCTCAATCTCATCTATAGGAGGAGGAGGCGAAGGGGCTAGTTGCCTAGAGTAATCTTCGATCGGCGAGTCTGCGGCAAGCGAGTCCTCGGCAGGGGCTTCACTCGCACCTATGGATGAGACAAAAAGATAAGACGGCGAGAAGAAGAGTGCATGTGTAAGAGGTGAGGCCTCTTACCGAATAAGCGAGTGGAGCCCGAAGTGGTAGAAGGATCATCCCTCCTCGCCACAGGAGTGGAGGGAGGAGTGGAAGCTTAGGGCAAGAGGGGCCGGGAAAGGAGCTCTGAAACGTTGATACGAATGGTATCCGGACGATGGGGATGCACTGGGATTTTCTGGGTAGAAGTGGCATGTAAAAGGTGTGGGGTAGATGGAAATCATAACAGGCCTAAAGGGCTTACCTCTTTTCCTTTGAGGCTAGCTGAAGCAGGAGGTACGCCCCCCCCCCCCCCCCCCGGGAGGGAGCGAGAAGGATCTCTCGCCGGGAGGCGAGGATCAGGGACTCTTGGCTTTTTTAGGGGGAGATGTGGATGGCAGTAGCGAAGGAGGGGCGTGCACAAGGATCTTGTTTAGACCCGCCGCCGTATCCTTGTTTCGTTGGCGCATGGCCGTAATGCGGTCCCGAAAACTTTGGCTGAGGGACATGGGGGCAAATGCTGAAAGAGAATAGAGCAAAGAGAACGGCCCCTTGCGGGGAGGCAATTTCCATATTTATAGATTAGGCAAGGGGCCCACCAAAAGATTCCCTCAATAAATTCACTGTACCATCACGGGCCTCAGTTGAACTATCTTTCCGAGTTTGTAAACAACCTCGAAAAGAGCGGGGATTGTGTACAACCTCAGGCTCCCAGGCAAGAGGGTCCAGGTGAGAGGGCCCAGGCGAGAGGGCCCAGATAATGAGAGGGCCTAGGCAATGAGAGGCAGGCGAGAGGTGTTATGCGAGACGGCCCAAGTGCCATATGGCAGGAGATTGGCGAGTGAGTGCTGAGACGGGAGGCTTTCCCGACGAGTGGCCAGTTCGCCACGCGAGAGGACTCCAGGGGTGGAGCTCTCGCCAAGAGGCGGTCCTCTCGTCGGGCAAGAGTACCCTATAGGGGAGTTCTCTCCAGGTGCCTTTTTGGTTCAAGGCCGGTTCAGATAGGGTTGGGCCCACCTTTTGGGCCCCAGGGGTGTTTTACTCTTTTACCCCGGGTGGTCTGCATTTAGCCCTTTAGAACAACGGAGTTTGGCTGTTGGCAGACCTAGCCAAGGGTATTCTAGTAATTTCAGGACGGTTTAAGTGGCTTATTTACAGTCCCAATTTAGAAGCCTATAAATAGACTGGTAAGGTGCCTTAGAAAGGAAGCTCTCTTTACTCTTTTTACTTCTTCTAAGGCACTTAGCTCAGCATTGGCTAGGGAGGGGGAGAGCTTTAGTCTCTTCCGGGTACGAGGTGGGACCTCCTCGCTGAAGCCTTCAGTCTAGTTATTGGCCTTGAGTGTGATCCTAAGGGAGTAAGCGTGAGCTTCCTCTTTAGTTCCGAGCTTTAGGAGGAATCAACCTTGTTGGTTCCAACAGCTGAAAGGAAAAATATAACCCTTATTGAATCTGCTACTACATTGTTGACAGATGCTCACCTTCCTCTATCCTTTTGGGCAGAGGTAGTAAGCACCTCAATCTATGTGCTGAACAAAAGTTTGATACATAAGCTGAAGGGCAAGACTCCCTATGAATTACTCAAAGGGAAGAAACCTAAAGTAGATTATTTCAAGATTTTTGGTTGTATTTGTTACATACACAATAATGACAAGAAATACATAGCAAAATTTCAAGCCAAAGCTGATGAAGGAGTGTTTCTTGGATACTCCATGATCAGTAAAGCATATAGGGTATATAACAAATCATCTCTTAAAATTGAAGAATTTGTACATGTATCTTTTGACGAAACTAACATGTCTTATAAGGAGAAGAATGTTTCTACCATAAGACCTTTGCAGGTACATTCTCTTTTAGAAAATTTGGATAGGTTACACATTATAGAAAAGGATACAACACCTTCACCTATCCAACAAAAAGGTGAAAGCAGTGAAGATGAAGAGGACACTCAACATCTTGGTGAGAACCACATTAAAGAGCCAGTTGTTGTTCCACAAGAGGAAACAACAACATAGATTGGTGAACAATCAATACCCCCTGTTGATTTAGTCACATCAAGAGATCTTTTAATCTCTTAAGTGATTGGAGACATCTCAGCTGGTGTACAAACCAGAAATCAGGTCAACCAAAATCTGATGCACACCTGCTTTCTATCTCAAATTGAGCCTCAATCCATATAAGATCCAGAACAAGATCCACATTGGATCATTGCAATGCAAGAGGAGTTACATCAATTTAAAAGAAACAAAGTTTGGTAGCTAGTGCCAAGGCCAAAGGATCACTCCATTGTTGGAACAAAATTGGTGTTCAAGAACAAACTGAATGATCAAGGAATTATTGTAAGGAACAAGGCAAGGCTAGTTGCACAAGGATACTCACAAGAAGAAGGAATAGATTATTACCAGACCTTTGCACCAGTTGCAAGGTTGGAGGCCATAAGAATATTTATAGCTTATGCAGCTCACAAGGGATTCAAGGTCTATCAAATGGATGTAAAAAGTGCATTTCTCAATGGAGATATCAAGGTAGAAGTCTATGTTAGACAACCCCCAGGTTTTATCTCTCCAACTCATCTTGATTATGTTTTTAAATTGCATAAAGCATTATATGGTCTCAAGTAAGCTCCTAGAGCATGGTAAGAGACCTTAGCATGCTTTTATTTGAAAAATGATTTTATAAGGGGTAGAGTAGACCAAACTCTTTTTATTAGAACCAATAAGTCTAATACCCTACTAGTGTAAATTTATATAGATGACATTATCTTTGGATCTACTGATTCAAATTTGTGCAAAAGGTTTTCCAACCTAATGCATTCTAAATTTGAAATGAGTAGCATGGGTGAGCTTTCCTTCTTTCTAGGATTGCAAGTCAAACAGCATGCTGAAGGCATATTCATTTCTCAAACCAAGTATGCAAAAGAGTTGGTTAAGAAATTTGGTATGTCTAAAGCATCCTGCATGAAAACACCGATGCCTACTAATGTTGTATTAGATGCTGATGAACATGGTAAACCTGTTGATCAGACAACATATAGAGCAATGATTAGCTCTTTATTGTACCTTACAGCTAGTAGACCTGACATAATGTTTGCTACATGCATATGTGCTAGATTCCAAGTAAGCCCTAGAGAGTCACACCTAACATTAGTAAAAAGGATTCTTATGTATATGAAAAGTTGTCCAAATCTAGGTCTCTGGTATCCAAAAGATTCAGGATTTGAATTAACTGGATTTTCAGATGCTTATTATGCTGGATGTAGAGTAGACAGGAAAAGCACAAATGGAACTTGTAAGTTTCTTGGTGACAGACTTGTCTCCTGGTTTTGTAAGAAACAAACATCTGGGTCCACATCAACTGTTGATGCTGAATACAAGGTAGCAGGTAGTTGTTACTCACAGATATTGTGGATTCAAAATCAGCTCCTAGACTATGGTTATAACTTAGATAAGTCCAACATATTTTGTGATAACACCTGTGCTATTTCTATAGCACAAAATCTAGTCCTCCATAGTAGGACAAAACATATAGAGATTAGGCATCACTTTTTAAGAGATAATGTTGAGAAAAATAAAATTGAAATTCAATATATCCCAATTGATTTGCAAAAGGGAGATATTTTCACCAAATCCTTGGATGAAAAGAAACACACTTTCTTCCTGAATCAGTTAGGAATGTTAGATGGAGGAAGTTTAAATTAAGATCCAAGATTTTAAAACCTTAAAATTGACCATGACTAGGCTAAAAACTTGATTTTTTTCTAGTGTATATAGGTTCTTTCTGAACTCTGATCTCCGATCGACGTTTTTCCTCAAGATCGTCGAACGGAGATCGACGTTCTCATGAGATCGTCGAATGGAGCTCAGTGTTTTCCAGATAGTGCTAGGCTATCTCTTTCCGGTCAAAGATCGTCGAACGTAGCTCGACGCTCTCCAATATCGTCGAACGGAGATCGACGATGTTGAAGACCTTTCAGATTCCTTTAGAAGCCCAGATCGTCGAACTGAGTTCAACGATCTTTCCTTTTCTACGTCGAACCCTAATATAAAATTCATTTTTCGGTTTTCATTCTCTTTTGCGTATTCATACTTTCTGTAGAGCTTTCTTTCCCTCCAAACCCTTCTACACTTGGTAGTGTTTGTTTGTTTTTGCAGGAAAAACATGGTCGTCTCTGTTGCAGTCTTAGCAGCAATGAAGTTTGACACCGGCTTCGACATCGACATGGACTCATTCAAAGGCAGTGATCAAATCTTCAAGGATATTCTGGAACTGTTCAAGGAACAACAGTTGGTTCTTATCATGTCTACAAGGATGAAATTGGCTGCAGATGAGATTAAGGAATGGGTGTTTACAGCACACAACTTGGATCAAAACACAGTGATTGGAACAATATCAGGAACAGAGGTATCCCTAACTCCTGCACTTATAACAAAAGTTTTCCAACTGAGAACTAGGCATGATTCAGAAGAATTGTCTGGAGAGGAATTTTCCTCTATGTTGGATAGAATGGGTCACTCAGCAGCAAACCCTAATAAGTTGCTTAAGAAAAATCTGTCAGTGGAGTACAGATTTTTAGCTGATGTTGTGGGAAAGGTACTGTTAGCAAAGCATTCTGCTCATGATACTATATCTAGGTATCAATTCTGTTTGATGGGTGCCTTAGTTCATAAGAAATATTTGAATTGGGGAGAAATATTTTTTGATTTAATTAAGAAAAAGATTAACTAGAATTTTGTTAATTTTGGGAGGATATTAGGCCTGTTTCTGCATAACAGATGCCGCCCAACTGCTTGTTTCCAGTGGTATGCACATCAATGCCTCCAAGAGACTCTCCTGTGCTATCTTTGGAAAGTGGGATAGGCAAATTGCCAAACCCAGCTGGGGTCCAACAGTTACCTCAACTTCAGGCACAAGGACTGTACAAGTCACTTCCCTCAGGCATCTGCCCCCCTAGAAGAATTGCATGCCTCCTCCTTATCTCCACCATCTCCACCTATTGTTTCTTCATCCATCCCTACATCCACCATCATCATTTCAATTTCATCCCCCATCACTATTTCATCTCCCATCTCAACTCCATCTCCATCTATCTCTTCACTACCACCAGCAACTCATCTAGAGCAATTTCATCCTCTACATTTTTATCCCCCTCTTGACATTAATTCATCCATCAATCTTCCATCATTCAATTTGTTAGATGATTCCTTCATGGATGATTCTCATTCATCACCTCTTGAGCCCCCATCTTCTTCTACTTCTTACCAATAATTGCTTCAAGATATTCTTACTCAGCCATCCTTCACCCCATCCATTTCCATTCCAGTGAGATCCCTCACCACCATTCCCATTTCTCAACCATCAATCCCACTGCCATCCACATCATCTCTCAACATACCTACAGCTCCACCAACTCCATCAACTTCTGTAACATTCTCTTCTACCTCTACTCAAGCATCCCTTTAGCAAGTAGATCTTCCAGCCCTTGTAGATAAGCTTTATGAGATGTTAGCTCCCAGGTTAGCACTCTTGCTGGAGACCTCCATGGCTCCACTTCTTAACTCTATCAACGAATTATCTGCCAGGCTTTCTTCTTTCCATCCTCCTCAGGCAATCCCTTCTGTGGGGTGCCTTGATCTAGTTTCAACTGAATCAAGGCAGGGGGAGATACCACATGAAGAAGAGATGCTGCCTGCTCCAGTAGAAGAAGTGTCTTCTGCTCCAGCCCCAACTCCAGTTCTTTCTTTCAGTTCAGTTGACTTTAGGTCACTGCTTTCAGAATTTGATGCTCTCCATAGTAGATATCTTCCAGCTCAAGAAGCTGAGGATCTTACTAAGGCCATTGTGCCTATTTACAGTTGTGGTAACAGCTTGATATCTTCATATATCAATTCTATCAAGGCTGTGGAAATTGTTACTTCTGCTGATACTGTGTGTGTTGGTGTTGCTGCTGATGAAGTTAGTTTTGATATTGTTAATGATTTGATGATGACAGAGGCTAATGATTCAGAGCCTGCTATTATTGTTATTGAGCCTACTGTTCCAGCTTTTGTTTCAGAATCTGTTGTTGTTGTTATTACTATTTTTGATGTTCCTACTGCTCCAGCTGTTAGTGTTGCTTTTTCTGTTGTTAGTACTATTTCTGTTGTTACTTCTGTTTCTGCCAGTGTTGTTACTTCTGCTTTTTCTCCAGCTTCTGTTACTGCTTTTGTTACTGCTGCTGCTGCTTCAACTGAACAATCTAAACAACAGAAAGAATATATTAAAAGGATTGATGAGATGTATGACAATCCTCAAAGCTCAGACAGTGACAAATTTAGAACTCATTCTGATGACTCCTCTACAACCATTGCAAGGAAGAGGAAAGCCAAAAGCAAAGCCTTGAAGAGAGTCCCTCCAGAGAAAGTGAAAAATGATAATGATATTCCTTATTATATTCTGCATGACTGCCCAATAACTGAACACTGGATGCAATTTTCTAAGAATCAATTGAAGGCTATGAAGAAGAGGAGGAAGTATGAAAAAGGCACATCTAACCATAATCCTCCTCCTCCTCCCTCTCCAGATGCAGGAACTGTTGGAAGTTATGATTCACAAACCTCTCATGCTGCAACTCAAAGTTCCTCTCAGACTCAAGATAGATCACAATCCAGAGGATATCAACAAAGAGGCTACCAATCCAGAAGAGGCCAATATAGAGGAAATTAAAGAGGATACAGAGTTTATTCTAGAGGACAATCAAGACAACATCCTAATCACAGGGAAGGACAAGGCCCCATTGATTCAACTTCTGGTCCTTTCCCTTACAAGCTTAAAGAAATTGTTACTTCAAGAGTTCCTCCTGCTGATACAATCAATAGATATAAACCTCATGTTCCCTTTGAAGATCCAGAGAACAATCCTCTTTCTTGGACAGCAAGGATGAAATAATTAGCTGCTTTAGATCAAATATAGAAGGCAAGAGAATAAGGGAGAGATACCTCAAATATCACTACTTTATCTGAGCAAAGAAAGAAAGAATTTGAGAGATACTCCTCCAAAAAATTCTTTGATCCAGAGAGTTATTTGAAGATGCACCTAGAGGCTGTTGTTCCAAGACCCAAATCTCAAACCTCCTTAGGTGCTGCTAATGACAGAAGATCCAAGAAGGAAGTTCAAGATCCCAATAGAGAAATCTTATTCAAAAAGAGAGAAGAAAAGGACTGATTGTGTAAGCTGAATAATATATATCTCTCTCTGACAATCTGCTGTGATTATTCATTTGCTTCTGCAATGCTGCACTTCATTATTCTACAATGTTGTATTTGCTTGAATGCATGTTATTTCCTACATGTCATGTAAATAGTAATCCTAACCCGAATAGGGGGAGATTGTTGGAACACCCTATTACTGATTTGGGTAAGGATCACTATGTCCTTAGGAATATTTCTTGGCCTCATTGTATAGATTTAAAGGTCAAACTAGAATAGGTCTAGGTCTTATAACTTAGGTTTGAAAGCTGCCCCAAAGACCACCTAGTTCAGATTTCAAGTGCAGTGAGACTAAGGCAATTATCGTCGAGCTCAGATCGACGAGGCGTCGAACTCAGTTCGAATATCTCTGAGCTTAGTTCAACGAGTCGTCGAACTCGGTTCGACGATCTCCGAGCACAGATCGACGTTTCTGTCTCTAGCCAAAAATCTAGATCTCTGAGCTTAGATCGATGATAGTCAAGCTCAGATCGACGATCTCAGTTTCAAGTCAAGTTCCAGTCTCTGAGCTCAGGTCGACGGTAGTCAAGCTCAGATCACCGATTTTCTTGAGAGATCAATGATTTCAAGATTTCAAATTCAGTCAGTTATGGAATTCAAATTAATTCATTCCCAGGAGTTAATGCAAAGGATTTTGTAGCCATTTTAATTAATCTGGAGCAAGTTTCAAGGAGACTAAAGGAGAATGTCACTTAGGACTTTCCTCCAGAGACCGATATCAATTAAGGAAGTCATTTATGACTTGCTAACGGCTATCTAGAAGATTGGATTTCAGTATATCTTTTTCAGTCAATAGAGACAGAGAAGAGAGGATCAACACAGAATAACAGACAGCAAGAGAAAAACTAAGAACAATCATCTGAGATCTGTGAGACACACAAGAACTACAGGATTACAACATCTCATTTCTGATTCAAGTTTTTCAAGGCTTAATTAATGAAGAATCAAGACACAACACATTTCAGTCTTTGCTGAAATCATTCTTTATTGGAGATCTTAATCATTCTGAAGGCCTATCACCTTGTGCAAAGCTTCTCTTCCTGAACAACTGCAAATCTCAGGGGGAGTTTTGATATAAATAATCCACTAGTCTTCTTTTTGACTGTTGACAGAGAAGAACAACTACACTTTCTTCTTCTTATTTTCTGATGTAAAAGGGTTACTCAAAACTCCCTTTTAAAGTTTTGTGTTTGGTTTCTGAGATCTTGTCAAAACTCAGTGGTGGCAAGACACCTGATCAAAAAATCTGGTTTGGTTTTTGAGCACCTTTTCAAAAGCTCATTGGTGCCCAGGACACCTGATCAACTATTCCTGCAGTGGATTCCTACCTAGGGCTGTAGAAGAGTGGATGTACCCAGGTTGATTGGGGAACCACTATAGATCCTTGTGTCCTCTAGTTTCCTGTGTTTTATTTGCTGTGTGCTGTGTTTTTGTTTCTTTCTTACTTAGTTTTATTTACTGCAAGCACAATACACTTATAAATAAATCAAGTCTTCCACTGCCAATTAATTTTTAATTTGAAAAATTATTTTAAAATACTCTATTCACCCCCCCCCCCTCTAGAGTTAAGGTAGATCTTACCCTCACTTTCACCGTGCTGTTGTATAGGGGCTTGATGGATTAGGACCTAAAGGTGTCCATGGTAGCTGTGAGTGTCTTCCCTAGCTCTGATTGTTAGAATTGTGTAGGTACGGATGGGGTGGGGGTGCCCCTCACCGGCTCAATATGTACTGGGATCTACACGGAAGGTACAAACTTAAGGTTAGGTCGGCTAATCTAAGGTCAAAGATGGACAAACTTAGTGTAAATTATATATGGGCACACCACTACTTTCGCTAAGTCAGTTTGTCCGCAAACTGACTAAATTAACAGGGGTGGTACCATTGTTGAATGACTTCTCCAGTTCAGGATCGTAGCAAGCTGATACCATTTGTAAGACCCACTCCCGGAACACAGAATACAGGTCGGAGGATTGGTGGGCCCATAACCCATAGGTCGGAGGATCGAAACTTCTCTCTTATACCATTTGTAAGACCCCCCCCCCCCTCCCGGGACACAGAATACGGCACGAGAGGGGTCTTATGCCCAGAACAGCCGCCTTGCGGTAGCACTAACACTCAGGTCAGCCTGTACCACAAGATGCCTATTCTGCCGGCCACAACCAATATCAAACATTGTCAACCTAACCAAAATATAACACAGAAGTCAAATCCACACCAAGCATATATTCCATAAAATACATATGTTAAGAAGCTACTACAAGCTTTTAATATCAGAGTACGTAAATAGTTTTCCCAAAAAAGGTACAAAAAAACCTCTCACACTCACATCAGTAACCGACGGTAGCGACGGTACCATCCCCTCGGGCCTTGTCATCCTGGCCTGGCTGTCTGGCTGCATAACCTGCTTCTCCACCTGCGGGGTTTCCTCCTAAAAAGGAAGACATAGCAACCGTTAGTCATAAAGACTAAATGGCTTCTCATCCGCTCCCCCGGCGACTCCTTGGCACCAGGCGGAGAAAGGAATAGGGTACAATATATTTAAACATAGGTACAAGCAGGTGGTATATCACTATGTGTGTAAAGCAGTGTAATAAATGAGAAACTGCTTATTCTAGCAATTATATCATCTACAGCAGTATGAGAGTATAATATTATAACAGTAAGTAACTCAACTTATATGAATTCCCATACAAGCATATAATTTGAGGTTTGTTGTGTATGCAATGAAGTGTAATGACATCTATGTAATGCAATGACTCACCCATGATCACGCACATGCAATGGCTATGTCGACACAAACTTGAAGTTCCAACTTTTCGAGCAAGTAGCTAACCTCTCAGGCGTCATCCGTCGTGGCCAGACGGTGATAGTATAGTGGGTATCTCCATTACTAGGCTGGTCTCCACACTACCTGGCCTAGGCCTTCGTACGCCTCAACGCTAAGAACACAACAGCGGAGCTCACATGCGTACTATGGCTCAGCAGGTGTCTCGGGTAGATGTGCACCGAGATCCAAGCCCCAAATTGGCCTAAGGTGTGATACGGACGGAGCCTCAGAAATGAACACGAGGACCAAGCCCAACCATTCAAGGTCTATCCGTCAACTCCCATCGGTGTGACGATTAGCGAGCCCGTAGACCTGCCACACTATCCTTAACCCGGGATTACGACACCGCGTATCGACTCACACCGTATGCAATATAACCACATCGTGGTACGGAAGAAGCCTCCGAAACGAGCATGAGGACCAAGCCCAACCAACCACTTGGCACGGAAGGAGCCTCGGGACATGAACACCAATGACTAAGCCCAACTGTCCATTTCTAATTCTTCCCAACGTTACCAACCAGTGCAATTAGTTATCCACACTCACTCCCTTCACAATCCAGTACCCAAGGCACCTCAAGAGTTTAGCACAAACTCAGGCGGTTAACCACCTCATATAATGGACCATTTTAGACTCCCTTATATGATAAGCCTCAAGATCATGATTACGTCTAATGTTATAGTCACATAACTTTAACATCACCACTTACAACTCCTTTACCCAAAATCAATAATTTGTGTACACATGAGTTAACCACCAATTTAACACCTCACATGTTCATACAACCAACACCGAATCAATTACCCAAACTCCAGTGAATCTTGTTATAATTACCCTTTGTTCACTAACCCCCACCAAGTCGTTTTGTTCAACCACATACAATTTCACTATTTGTTTACGTGGAATCTATCCAATAATTTCATCATGCGTTGAATTATCACAAGTAAGCATATTTTCATTCGCCTACAACTTAATGTCAGATTGTTACAAAATCTCTTCCGAGCCCAAACACAACTTTACACTTACCCAAGAATTTCAGGTGCAGAACACCTGCTGGACAGCAACATCAATCGGAGATTCCCATGGCTAAAGGAATTCGGTGAGTGTGTGTAACCCCTCGATGGAAAGGTCTTTCCATGGGCTACAAGTTTCATGCTCAGTCTGCAACCCAGATCAGAGTGTATCATACATGAAATTGGCTCCAAAGACTGCTACGTACAGAATACAATTTCTGTACGCTTAGTCTGACAGCCCTCTACTTCGATCAGACATTCCCATGGCTACCGACTTTACCTGAAGGCATTTAATCACTCGTCGAAAAGGTAATTCTGAGGGCTACGACTCTTGTGTTTAGTCGGAAGCTTAGATCTAGCCATATCTTGCCTGAAAATAGCCAAGAAGGTCGTTGCGTGCAAAACACAGATTTCTGCACACATCTTAAGGCAAAATGAATGGCATCGGTTCATCTTCCTCCTCAAGACGATCCTCCCAAATCATAACCAGAAGTTCATCCACCCTTATTCACCCTCTTAAGGCCATTCCTCTTCTCTAAACCACCCCCATCATCACTTTGAAGGAAGGGGAGGTTGAAGATGACTAAACCTTAGAACACAAGTTCTTGCATGGCCCTCCTAGAAATCTTCATCTCACACATCAAGACTCTTTTGAGTCAATATCTCGCCTAAGGATAACTAAAGATCTAGCATCAAGGGAGATGGTAGGAAGCTCACCTCATTTACAGTGGTTCCACCATTTCCCGCCATGGATCTTGTCATTCTTCTCGTCGGCATCCCTTTTTCTTGGCCGCAGTGGCGATTCCTCTCAAAGTTTGTTTGTCTCCAACAGTTCTTCCCTCCTCCTGAAGTTTCTCCAGAAGATATGGCTTGGAAGAGAACGAAAAAGGCTAGGGTTTCATTTTGCCCATTTTATTATGAGGTGACACAAGTAGGGACACGCTCGTGTCCTTACCCATGTCCTGCTCGGGCGAAACGGCGTCAACGGTTCGACTGCCGCTTCGTGCACATACATGGGTACTGACACGCCCGTGTATGTACCCGTGTCAAGGTGACACGACCGTGGTTTTTCTCGTGTCTATACCCGTGTCCTGCTCTGGACATATTTCGTCGAGCTTGACTTGATGCACATGGGTAGGGACACGCCCATGTCTCTACCTGTGTCCTTCTTAGGGCAATGACTGCTTAACTCTCAATGCCATGGCACATGGGTAGGGACACGCCCGTGTCTCTACCCGTGTCCTTCTCGGGATAAGCCACTCAACGCCATTTTCTTATCACTCAAATCCATGGCACTCAAAGCCACGGCACACAGAAAAAGACATGCCTGTGTCTCTACCCGTGTCCTACACAGGCCCAACTTCATTTTTTTCCCACGAGTGCGCGCCTAGTCGCCTGCACTCTATGAGCCTAAATAAGCTCTCCTGACTCAAAAGCACGCACAAGGGGCCTAGCGCGAATTGGGACGTTACAGGAAGGGTACTGAGCTGTAGGAGTGCTACATCACTCTGAGAGTAGGGCCTTGTGCCTGAAGTTATAGGGCTGAAAAGCCTGAGCTGTATCCCTTAGAGATAAGGCTGAGGTGGGTGGTTTGAGGACCACTAAGTTGTAGGAGAACTGTAGGGCTCTGAGGTAGGAACCTTTGTGGTAAGACTGAGGGCCTGAGGTGTAAGTTCTGAGGAGAATTTGGAGGAGTTATTGCATTGTCTAACATAAGTTAGAAAGGTTGGAGGGAAAGTGGATGTACCCAGTTGGGGAACAACTATAAATATCTGTGTGCTTTGTTGTGTTTCTTGTTCTTCTTTCATATTGCAGGTACTAAGGACATGCTCTAGATCACTTAGTAAGAAAATAGAAAAAAAGACTTAAGAAAGTTCAAGAGAGGCTCATAGTGGAGTCATCCAGGACGAATCTCCATGGTCGAGGATAGTGATTTCCCGCGGTCCTTGAATACTTGGGACCTTAACATCATTGATTCTTCTTCT
Source organism: Platanthera zijinensis (assembly GCA_039513925.1). Taxonomy (NCBI): domain Eukaryota; kingdom Viridiplantae; phylum Streptophyta; class Magnoliopsida; order Asparagales; family Orchidaceae; genus Platanthera; species Platanthera zijinensis. The sequence continues at coordinate 124,663,216 of CM077078.1, read as the reverse complement.
CTATGTATGGTATTAAGTCGTGGAAGTGGAAAGCTTTGAGAGAGAATCAGCTTTTGATTTCTGCTCCCGGGGAATATGAAGTATTTGGTATGTAGGTATCTTCTGCAACAGAGATTTTACAAAGGGGGTCGGTGTGGACTATTAAGTTTCTACCTTACTACTGATGGCTAGACGAAGTCCATTGATTAGTGATTTGTATTCTACAACATTATTTGTAGCAGAGAACTTTAACCAAATGACATACTCAAGATTTGCTTCTTTAGTACTAACTAGGAGAAGCCCCACTTCTACCCCTTCTGCCCTAGACCCTCCATCTACAAAAAGTGTCCACTGAGCTACAAAGGAGTCTTCCACAGGGGAGAACTTTGGGGGAATGGTACCTTCCACAATAAAACTTGCGTGTACCTGGGACTTGATGTCTTGCCTAGGAAGGAACCGGATGTCAAATTCTCAAATATCAACGACCCACTTGACGAGCCTTATCGAAACTTCTGGCTTCTAAAGAATGGTTCGAAGTGGCAGCCTTGTCAATACTTTATAGTGTGAGCTTGGATGTCAAAGATTCCTAGCCGAGAACACCAGTGGCATAGCTGCTTTGTCTATTGCGGGATATCTAGTTGTTGTATCAGTAAGGACCTTGCTGATATAGTGGACTGGATGTTGAATGTCTCCCTCGTCTTTTACTAGTATTGAGCTGAGAGCTACCGGTGATACTGGAAGGTATAAGAATAAATCCTCAATTGGGATTGGCTTTGATAAAAGTGGGAGAGATGCTATATATTGCTTGAGATCATTAAAAGCACTATACCACTCATCCGTTCGTTAAAAACAACATTTTGTGCTGCTCGGAGAATTTTAAAGAAAAAGAGATACTTATCCCCTGTCCGGGCTAGGAAAAGAGAAAGCGTTGTAATCAGTTCGTTCAGTTTTTGTACCTCCTTTATCGAACATGGTGGTGCAATTTCTTCGAAGGCTTTGATCTTCTTCAGGTTAGCATCGATTCCCAGGTGAGTCACCATGAAGCCTAGAAACTTTCCTATTATAACCCCGAAAGCGCACTTATTGGGGTTGAGCCACATTTTTTAGTGGCGATGGATCTGGAAATATCTCTCCAAATCTTGAAGATGGTTTTGGCGGTTAATACTTTTTACCAACATGTCGTCAGCGTATACCTCCATCGTTTTTCTGTTAAGGTCTTTAAACACTTTTTTCATAAGCCGCTGGTAAGTATTCCCTATGTTTTTGAGTCCAAAGGGCATCACCTTGTACTAGTAGACTATTTATATATTCAGAAAGCAGTGTTCTCTTCATCGGCTAGGTTCATCTGAATCTGATTATAGTCTGAGTAAGTGTCTATGAAGCTAAGAAGCTCGTGACCTGCTGTTGTGTCCATGAGTTTGTCAATTCTTTGAAGCGGGAAACAATCCTTCGAACAAACCTGATTCAAGTCAGTGTAATAAATGCACATTCTCCATTTCTCAGAAGCTTTCTTTACCATAACAACGTTTGCCAGCCAAATCAGGTATCCCGCCTCTCGAATGAATTTTTCTTCTAAAAGCTTGGTCACCTCCTCTAAATTCTTTTTTTTTGATGATCAGGTGGTAAGAATGATTGATGTTTAAAAAGTGTGTAATCACGTATGAGTCTACCCCTAGCATGTCTTCTGGATTCCAAGAAAAAACATCTTTGTTTGAACGGAGTAGTGTCATAAGTTTCTCCTTCTCTTCTGGAAGGAGGAGGGACCCAATTCGGACTCCACGAGATGAGCTTTGATGAGAAAGGGTGATTTCATCCAGCCCTTCCATAGGATCCTTCATTGAAGGGTAGATTTATCGCGCATGTCAAAGTTGTTGATGTTGTGAGTCATAGCTTGAGATTCTTCATTCAATCTCAAGTAGCACATATGCGATGTCGCCTGGCTGCCTCTCACAACTCCGATCTCAGTGCTGGTTGGAAGTTACAGGGCCAAGTGCGAAATTTATGGGATCACCTTAAAGAATGATTGAAGGGGTCGGCCAAAAATTATTTTGTAAGTCGAGGTGCTCCTATAACACTCCTGATTTTTTGATGTTTATTTTAAATTTCTATAGTGACATAATAATGATGTTAGGTCACTACGTTGATGCGTAGTTAACAGGCGCCGTGGTTGGAGCGTGATTTTGCTCATTGGAAATCAGAGGTTTTGACTCAGTTTATTTTAGTAGGGTTATATTGGTGGTAACATAGGGAAATTTTAACCCAACTTTGGTTTATCGAATCTTAATTTTGACTTCGTCGTTAGTTTTGTAGCATTGATATTTTGCCTTGGCACGAATTTTGTGGAAATTCGAGGTCATTTTGGTTTTCTTGTCGTTTAGATGTTTAGCTATTATTAATAATATTATTTATATATATAAGCTTGTACGTTATAGCGAAACCCTATTCATCATCTCTCCCAAACCGGCAGACATCTCGAAGAGCAAAAGAAGTGTGACGGTGCGGAGATCGCGGATCCTTTGGCCGCCGACTATAGGAGTTTTGGTGCTAGGAATCGTCTTCGGAGGGTATATTCGGAAAGCTCTCATCGAGATCTACGCGTGCACGGTAATTTTTCCCCATTTTGTTGATTTTTGGCGTTAGTATTTTGACATTGACCCTCGTTTGCCCCGAAAAAATTTAGGAATTATTACCATGAAGTTCTTGAGGCTGATCCGTATAGCGGAGTGCTTGCGAGACCGGATTTCGGAAGGTTTGAGGCAAGTGGTGAATCTTCCCTTGCTAATTTCCTCGCTTTTATTTCTTTCCTCTTGTTTTTCCTCCTTAGAAGATAGGAGTAGCGTAGGGTTCGGCTAGGTCAAAGTACGCCCGGTAGTATAGAAGGCTGTATGTCTCGTATTCGTCGAGTATGGGTGAGTAATCCGGAGTGAAATTCGCCAAGTATGGGATTTGGACCAAGTAAAATTCATCTAATGGATGTGGTGTCGAGTTCGTCGAGTGAAATCGATTGGCGTCGAGTGAAGTCTAATTCATCGAGTATTCTCGATGAATTTGTCGAGTGTGTTCTAGGCGTCGAAAGCGTCGAGTGATCCAGTGACTAAGTCTTTTTTGTCGAGTATGATTCGTCGAGTGGTTTGGCGTCGAGTCCATCGATTATTGATATTTTTGGCATCGACTGAAGTCTAATTCGTCGAGTATTCTTGACGAATTCGTCGAGTGTGGTATATACGTCGAAAGCATTGAGTGATCCGATGACCAAGTAATTTTAATCAAGTATCGTTAAGTATTAAACTTTACCAAGTAAAATTCATTGAGTTTCTCCTTGAGTTATGGAGTAATTGTCGAGTATTATTGACGAATTCCTCGGGTACTTAGAGTATTATGCGTTGATTCGGCATGTATAGAAATAAGATCAGGTTGATTCATCGAGTATTGCTAGGTTTAGTTCTATTACGCCAAGTAGAATTCGTCGAGTGTCTCCTGTATTCGTCGAGTATATTTGAGGAATATAGTGTCAACTAAATCCACCTATTGGGGGGGGGAATAGGTGTTGTGCAGTTTTTTGCGAAATTTAAAATACCTGCACAATCACAAATAAACAAACACAGCATAGAAAAGCACACAAGCAATTATAGTGGTTCCCCGATTTGGGTACGTCCACTCTCCCCCTTCGACCTATCTCCCACCAAGGGACGACTCAGTCACTTCACCAACCGGATTTAAATCCAATTCTCACGCTACGGAAGGAACCCTTCCAACCAAAGGAGTTACTACTACTCCACCACAGGTTGCACCCAACCCTTACAACTAGGAATAAATATTCCTTTACAACAAAACAAAAATTGAATGTACAAAAATACAAACAAACTTGTGGAGAATCCGATGTCGCTATTCATTCGTTGATGTTTCCTTGAAAGAGACGAAGATTCCACGACCGGAGTACTCTCTTGGAGAGGATCTTGACAAGATCGATGGCGGCAAGTGAATGCGGCAGCGATGCTTTGTAGATCCAAACTTCTTGACGAAGCAAGCAAGGTCTACAAACGATCTCAATCGGATCAGTCGTCTCAATCGATTCGGAATGAAGAACTATCCTCATTCAACAAATCGAGAGACAAGAGATCTCGAGAGAGAAGCGTGAGATGCTAGGCTTGCCTCGGTACTGTCTCCAGAAGATCAAAGGACCTCTGAGATAAGCGGCGACGACTATCTTGCGAGCGGCGACAGCGATCGGCGACGTTCCGCGATCTGCTAGGGCACGCGTCGGCTACTTCAGATTTTCCGTGAATCGATCCTTTGTTATGTTCAAATACGTGAGTATATATACTGGAAGCCAACCCTAAGTGACCGTTGTGGGGCCCACAAGGTGAATCCCTAGTCCCGGTCAAAACGGCGTACATCAAACTTGGTTCGAGCCAGCGAACGGGAAATTTTCCTAAGTCAAAATCGGCGAGAATCGCTGGTGATTCCCGTCGAAGTCGGCGGGAATCACTCACGATTCCATTCGAATTTGCCTTAGCCGAATTCCAGTAGGGAACCTTGTCAGCCGGAGAGAATCGGCGGGAATGTAAGGTGATTCTCGACGAATCAGCGAGAATCACTTGGTGATTCCCGTCAATTCTGCCTTAGCAGAATTCTTGTAAGAGGATAGTCAGCCGGATGAAGTCGGTGGGAATCACTGACTCATTCTCGACGATTCGGCGAGATTCATTAATAATTCCCGTCAAATCAGCGAGAATCACTTAGTGATTCCCGTCGATTTTTACTTAGACGATTATTCTCTTCCTTCCTATGAACTTGGTCTTTGACCCATCTTTGCTCCTTCTTTTGCTCTTGATCTGCCTCGACCCTGTACTTAAAAATAAGTACACTCCAATAGAGAGAGCACACGTGAGTCAATACACTGATCTGCACAACAAGGGATTACGTTGCGCAGACCCGGGTATATTGACCCACTGCACCCTGACATTGGTGTGTACTTAGCATGGAATAACTGCAAGCAAAACTTTATAGAAGATCGTCAAATACATTGTAAATCCATCTTAGCTTGACTGGAGTCTTCTTCAAATCCAGGTAATTATGGATACAATACCCAACAATCTACCCCCATTTGAAGAAGCCAAAATCCTACTAGCTAAGATGAATTACACCAACCAGAAGGATATACATAAATAATATGGGAGACAAGAAATCAGAATAATAAACGCATTCAGAACAACAATTGAATCAACATGTGAGCAAATATATATATATATATATATATATATATATATATATATATATATCAAAAGGTTGTTCATTTAAATGCAAGAAGAGATATACACGCATATAGAGAATAAAAACAGATCTGGATTCCAAGTCTATCTCTTCTTAGCCTGAGCATCTCTTAGTTGTTCAGCCATGTACTTCTTGCTTTGCCTCTCAAAGAATTCCTTCAGCTTCGGGTAATACCGGGGTGGAGGAGCTTTATGTTCCACAGTGTTAGACCTGAAGAAAATGTTTCTTTTAGCCTCATACTCTTTATGCATCTCCCACTCATACTGACTATATACTTTATTTCTATCAAGCTCTCTGCGCTTATGTAGCATGAATGTGTCCAGTATGATGCTCCTAGACGTAGGACTCCATCGTTCATTCTTGACTTCACTTTCCTTCAATCTCGATTTCCTCTCAGCTAGAGTTTCTTTGGAAGTTCCTTCTTGAAGTTTTCTTTTCCCTTTTGTAATGGCCTCTTGATCAAACATGGCCATGTGAGCAGCTCTGGCAGTGGCCCTAGCAGCCTCTCTGGCATCAGCTTCACTCAGGGGTACCTCCTCAGCACTTGCAACCTCATCAACAGCAGCAGTAGCAACCTCATCAATAGGAGGAACCATAATTTGTATACCAGATGCTTGCTTAACTAGCCAGTGATAGCTTTCAAAAACATAATCATTAGACTGCTTGAAGTTATCGACTATGATTTGTTATAATCCTGCCATCTTAGCTGTATATCCCTCCTCCCCCTTTTTGGCTTCTTGAGCTATAGAGTTTGCATAAGAATATAGTGACTCATCTATATGCTTGACAGTCTTAGTAAACTCGTTCAGCAGGGATGTCTGATTTGCGTTGATTGTCACCATGTTGGCATCAAACAATTTGATGTTGTTGGCCACAACATGTGCATTTTGGTTTACTATTGCCAGATCAGCTGTATTTTTCTTAAGCCCTTGCATTAGAAGATTTACGGCAGTGCCGGCCTCTGCATACTTAGCTTCGAACTTTTGTTCCATCATATCTAGCTTATGATTTATCTCCACAACATTTTTAAGCATCAGATCCTCAGATTGCTTAATTCATTTTAGCACTTTGTTGTGAGATCGTTCAAAAGAGGCCTTCAGTTCATCCACTATACCTTGAATGATATTTACAGTGTGATTCGCTAGGCTAGGTCCTAGCGGATGAACCTGATGAATGGCCTGGTCATGCTCTGGGGGGATAGGACTCTGGGAGCCAGGATTTTCATCTGCAGATATACTGGTGGAGCTAGATAGATTCACAGTCTATTGAGGGGGGATTGGGGCAGCCTCTGTCATTTTTTCATATATACTCATCATCCCCTGCCGGGAGGTCTCCCCCTCAATTGTTGCACCAGATACATCAGGAACTGCTACCTGAACCTATTCCATAGAGGGGAGGTCAACATCAATTTCCCTCATATCCAACTCATTTCTAGCTTGGTCATTGTTCACATCATCAGTGGCCGCATTCTCCACATCATCCTCATCAGCAGCATCATCCTCCATGTCATCCTCCACTTCCTCCTTGTCAGCCTGATCGGTAGAGAGGGTATCCACAGCATGCTTCACGATCAGGGTAATATTAGCAATGGCGTCTGCTTGATCTGAAACTGAGACATCCATCCTCAGGGCATCAGAAAGAATGGTGAGAGACTCCCCCTCAGTTCCTACATGCAGCAGATCAGGAACTTCACTAGGCTCATCCAAAGGATTTCTGAGCTACGGAGCTCTATCTTCTTCATCACCATGTGCTTCAGCTGCACCTACTTGGCCAATTCTCCTCTCCCATCTATCAATAACGCTAGAGTCCATCTTCTTTAAGTAGTGAAGAGGAACTCCCTTGCTCATATCAAACCTGTCTCCGTCCATCTGATTCAGGTATAGGCTGATGATTCTCCCAAAGTTAGGAGTTCGTAGAGTATCTTTAATATTCTCAAACAACATGGCCCCCCAGTTGAATCTCTTCCTGCACACCACAGCCATCAGGATCTTAAACATATCCCCTGAAATATGATCATAGGAGCCGGGTTTGCAGATCAGAACTTTTCCTATGATATCTGAGAGGTGCTTCCCTTCCTCGTTCATGTCCTTGCGTTTGATGGCCTTGGTCCCTCGAGCTAGTCCGCAGAACAGTAGAGTCCTTGCACGATCATTTTCATCCAGGTAGTCCTCTTGTACTGAGTTGGTGAGCTGTAGATGATGTGATAGTCTTCCAGCAGTCATCTTGATTCTTAGTCCAACAATCTTACACTTTATTAAGGTGTCCTCGTGACGTAGCTTGGTGGTTGCATAGAACTCAAGAACTTCCTTATCTAGAACCTTGCAAGGGTGCTCGAGTATAAAGGAGAGCCCGTCTTGCTCGAGCATCAGGATGATGTTCCTGAATTCATCAGAAGCATGGGCGAAGCCAGTCCTAACCAACTCACTCCCAGTGAGGAGCCCGGCTGTGGTTCGAGGAGCCATTATAAACCTAAACAAGTAACATCCAAGGGACTTAACTCTATCTAAATCAATAGATTAGGAACTAAACTAGTAGGAACTAGACAAGTTACAAACAAGCAAGTGATTCAATGAGGAACGGTCGTTACCCTTGCGCCGAGCAGAGAGAATCCCTAGTCGAATAAGCGGCATGCGTCGGGACGGAAGCGTGAGTCGACAAGAATGGGAATGCTGACGGTGAATCGGCGAGAACTTGCGTCAAGTAGATGCCTAAGACGGGAACACCGAGCCGATGGAGAGAGGACAACGGTGGACTGCAATCGACGAGAGACGATCGGGAGTCGATGAGAACACAAGGCGACGGGATTTCCGTTATTTCCATAATACGAACGGTCGGTACTTCCGCAAAAAGCGTGAAAGAGAGTGTAAGATCTACCTTTACTCTAAAGGGGGGGGGTGAATAGAGTATTTTAATTTACAATTTAAAACTGTAAATCAGTGGAAGTCTTGATTTATATATATGTGTAAGGTGCTTGCAAAAAGAAAAACTAAGTAAGCAAGAAATAAGAAATCACAGCACACAACAAAAACAAAACACATCAAGCCAAATGACACAGGGAGCTATAGTGGTTCCCCAACAACCTGGGTACATCCACTCTTCTACCACCCTAGGTAGGAATCCACTGCAGGAATAGTTGATCAGGTGTCCTGGGCACCAATAAGCTTTTGATAAGGTGCTCAAAAACCAAGCCTAGATTTTTTGATAAGGTGTCTTGCCACCACTAAGTTTTGACAAGCTCTCAGAAAGCAGCCACAAAACTTTTGAAGGGAGTTTTGAAAAACCCTTTTACAGAAGGAATAAAGAAAAACAAAAAGGTTGAGTTGTTCTTCTCTGTCAATAATCTGAGAGAAGACAAGTGGAAGATATTGTCAAAGCTCCCCCTGAGATCTGTAAGGGTTCAAGAAGATGAGCTTTTGCTTAGGGTTATAGGCCTTCAGTTGCTTCAGATCTCCAGCAATAGATGATTTCAGCAGATGCTAAAATGTGTGATGTCTGGAGTTCTTGATGAAGAAGCTTTTGAACACTTGATGCTTGAAGGAGTAGAATAGCAGATGATCTCCTTCACAGTAATGTTCCTTTTGTTCTTAAAGAATTCTGACTCAGTAATTCTGTAGACTTTTGTCTACTGATTCTACTCCCAGAAGATGAATTCTTGATGAATAATTTTCTTATTCTCTCTTCTGTATTCTTTTTCAAATCTTATCATTTCTTATGTTCAAAATGATTCTCTAGGGAGTATATCAGATTCTAACTTCTTGATAGCCGTTAATCAGTCATAAATGACTACCTTAACTGACATCTGCCTCTAGAGGAAAGTCCTTAAGAAACATTCAAATTAGTCTTCCTTTAAACTTGCTCCAGATTGATTGAAATGGCTACAAAATCCTTTGCCATAAATGCTGAAAATAAGTCTGAATGAATTCCATAACTGTCCTGAATTTGAATCCTGAAATCGTCGATCTCTCAGAAAAATCGTCGATCGTAGCTCAACGATCGACGAATTGAGCTCAGAGATTGGATTTAAACTAGAAACAGAAATCGTCGAATTGTGCTCTACGATCGTCGAACTGAGCTCTACGATTGTCGAACTGAGCTCAGAGACTTGGAAAACAACTAGAGACAGAATGTCGACCTGAGGTCGAAGAAAATTGTCTTGGTCCTCAGCACAGAATCCTGATCTTTAGAAGGTCTTTAGAGAAGCTTTCAAACCTTAGTACTAACCCTAAGACTCATTCTAATTGACCTATCAGACTATACAGCAAGGTCAAAACAAATTCCTAAGCACATAGTGATCCTTACCCAAATTAGTAATAGGGTATTCCAACAATCTCCCCCTATTTGGGTTAGTATTACTATTTACATGATAGAATATGAAATAACAAGCATACATCAAAATTAAAAAATAAAACAAAAACAACAATGCAGATAACACATGTTGAGCATTGCAGAATCACAGCAAGAATCACAGATTCATTCAGAAATAGATATAAGTATCAGCTTACTCAAATTACTCATTGCCCTTTTTGAAAAGAATTTCTCTGTTGGGATTGAGGGCTTCCTTTTTGGATCTTCTACCATCATCTACACCTAAGGAGGTTTGAGATTTTGGCCTTGGAACAACAGCCTCAGGATGCAGCTTCATGTAGCTTTCTGGATCAAAGAATTTTCTGGAAGCATATCTTTCTAATTCTTTCTTTCTCTGCTCTGATAGTGTTGTGATGTTGGAGGTATCTCTACCTTGCTCTCTTGCTTTCTTGATCTAATCTAATGCTGCAAGTTCTTTTATTCTGGCTGTCCATGATAGTGGATTGTTCTCAGGGTCTTCAAATGGAACTGGAGGTTAATATATGTTTAATTCCACTGAGTTAGTAGGAGGAGATCTAGTGACAACTGTATCTTTCAGCTTGTAAGGGAAAGGACCAGATGTAGAATCAGTAGGGCCTTGTCCTTCCCTTTGATATGGGTGTTTTCTAGATTGATTTCTGGAGTGAGTCCTGTAATCTCTCTATCTGCCTCTTGACTGATCTCTCCTTGACTGATATCCTCTTTGTTGTTGGCCTCTTGGTTGATATCTACCTTGAGACTAGTATGAGCTTGGCCTAGCAGCAGAAGAAGACTGAAAAGCAGAACCTCCACCAGATCCTGTTTCTGGAGGAGGAGGAGGAGGATGGAATTGGGAGGATCCCTTTTCATACTTCTCAAGTTTTCTCCTTTTCTTCATGGCCTTAAGTTGATTTCTGGAATATTGCATCCAAGGCTCAGAAATTGGACAGTCATGAAGAATGTAATAAGGTATATCATTGTCATCTTTTACTTTTTTTGGAGGAACTCTTTTCAGTGCCTTGCTTCTTGCTTTCCTCTTCCTTGCAATAGTTGCAGAGGAGTCATCAGAATCAGTATGGAGTTGGTCACTGTCTGAACTTGGAGGATTATCATAAAGCTCATCAATCCTTTGAATATATTTCTCATGTTGTTTGGTTTGTTCAGCAATAGTGATGGAAGCAGCACTCTAAGATATAACAGTAACAACAGCAGGCTTAGCAGGATCAGAAACACTATCAGCAGCAGCAGGCTCAATAGGAGCATCAAAACTATCTCATCAGAAATTGTATCAGCAATTGTATCAGCAGCAGCAGGAACATCACTAACAGCAGGCAACACATCAATTTCAACAGACTCAACAATTTCATCAGCAACTATATCAGCAGCAGTAGCAGCACAATCAGAACCAATAATTTCCTCAGCCTTAAGAGAATTGATATAAGAAGCAATCAGGCTGGGATCACAGCAATCAAAAGGCACAATGGCCTTGGACAGATCTTCCACTTCCTGTACTGGAAAACAGTTGAAGTGAAGAATGTCAAAACTGGATAACAGTGACCTTAGGTCAACTGCTATTACTGGTGCTGGAGCTGGAGCTTGCACTTCTGGAGTCTCTGAAGCAGGCATTAACTCTTCTTCATATGGCATCTCCCCCTTCCTAGATTCAGTATAAATTGGATCAAGGCACCCCATAGAAGGGATTTCCTGATGAGGAGAAATCGAGTAAAGCCTGTCAGATAACTCCTGTATAGACTTCAGGAGTGGAGCCATGGAGGTCTCTAGCAGGGCTACTAGCCTGGGAGCCAGCATCCCATAAAGCTTATCTGCCAGGGCAGAGAAATCCATTTGCTCAAGTGATACTTGAGTAGAGGTAGAAGATGGAGTGACTGGGGCTGGTGATGGATGGGCTGTAGGAGGTGTGGTTGCGGATGGTAGGATGGTTGGTTAAGATATTGGAATGGTGGAGATAGAGGTTATGGTAGTAGAAGTGGACGGAATGAATCATGGTTGGGAAAGAATATCATGAAGGAGTTGTTGATAGGATGTGGTGGATGATGGAAGCTCAGTAGGTGAGGAGTGGGAATCATCCATAAAGGAATCTTCTATGAGATTGAAGGATGGTATGGTGGTGTCTAGGTCAAGAGGTGGATAGAAGTGTAGTGGATGGAATTGGTCTTCTGTGGTTGGAGGTGGAGATGAAATGGTTATGGGGGAAGAGATAGAGATGGTGATGGTGGATGAGGGGATGGTTAAAGGAACAAATAGAGAAGGTGGAGAAGAGGAGGAGGCAGGCAAATCTTCCATGAGGGCAGTTGCCTGAGGGGAAAAGACTGCAACAGTCTTTGTGCTTGAAGAAGCAGTTGTCCTGATTGGCTTAACAATCTTCCTGTCCCATTTACCAAAAAGGGCACAGGTAAGCCTCTTGGAGGCATTAATATGCTTGCTAGAGGACACCAGCAATTGAGGGCACCTATTGTTCAAGAACAGCCCTAAGATCCTCCCAAAATTAACAAAGTTTTTGTTTACCTTCTTCTTAATCAGCTCAAAGAAAATTTCTCCCCAGTTTAAGTGCTTCTTATCAACCAGTGCACCCATCAAGCATAATTGATACCTAGAAATGGTATCATGGGCAGAATGTTTGGCTAGCAGGACCTTGCCCACCACATCTGCAAGGAATCTATACTCAACAGATCGATTCTTTTTCAGCAGCTTGTTAGGGTTTGCTGCAGAATGCCCCATTCTATCTAACATCATCTCAAATTCCTCTCCAGACAAATCAACAGAATCTTTTCCTGAACTAAACTGAAAAACCTCTGTAAGCAGGGCAGGTGTTAGAGGTATCTGTGTTCCTGCTATTGTACCGACCACTGTGGTTGAATCCATGTTCTGTTCAGTATATACCCACTCTTTTATCTCATCGGCTGCTAGCTTTATTCTTGTAGACATAATCAGGGCCAACTGCTATTCCTTGAAAATTTCCAGTATATCCTTGAAAATTTGATCGCTGCCGTCAAAGGAATCCATGTTTATATCAAAACCTCTATCGAATTTCATTTTGGCGAGGGCGGCAACAGACACTGCCATTGTATACCTGCAAAAATGAATAAACACGACCAAGTAGAGAGAGGTTTGGAGGGAAAGAAAAAGTTCTGCCGAGAGTATGAAAGTGCAAGAGAGAACGACGGCCAAAAAATGAGTTTTATATTAGGATTAGACGCCGGAAAGGAAAGATCGTTGAACTCTGTTCGACAATCTGGGCTACTAAAGGAATCTAAAGAGTCTTCAATAACGTCGATCTCCGTTCGATGATATTGGAGAGCGTTGAACTCCGTTCGACGATCTCTGACCAGAAGAGAATAACCTAGCGCTATCTGAAAGTGCTGAACTCAGATCGACGCTTTCGTAAAACGTCGATCTCCGTTCGACGATCTTGGGGAAAAACGTCGAGCGCAGTTCAGAGATCAGAAACACCCTATAGACACTAGAAGAATCAAGTTTTTAGCCTAGTCTTGGTCTGTTTTTAGAGTTTTAAAATCTTGGGTTTTATTTTAAACTTCCTCCATCTAACATTCCTAACTGATTCAAGAAGAAGGTATGTTTCTTTTCATCCAATGGTTTGGTGAAAATATCTCCCCTTTGCAAATCAGTTGGGATATATTGATTTTCAATTTTATTTTTCTCAACATTGTCTCTTAAGAAGTGATGCCTAATCTCTATATGTTTTTTCCTACTATGGAGGACTGGATTTTTTGCTATTGAAATAGCACTGGTGTTATCACAAAGAATTTTAGACCTTTCTAAGTTGTAGCCATAGTCTAGGAGCTAGTTTTGAATCCACAAAATCTGTGAGCAACAACTACCTACTACCATATATTCAGCTTCAGTAGTTGAGGTGGACACAGATGTTTGTTTCTTACAGAACCAGGACAAAAGTCTGTCACCAAGAAACTGGCAAGTTCCACTGGTGCTTTTCCTGTCTACTCTACATCCAGCATAATCAGCATCTGAAAATCCAGTTAATTCAAATCCCGAGTCTTTTGGATACAAGAGACCTAGATTTGGACAAATTTTTACATACCTAAGAATCCTCTTAACTAATGTTAGGTGTGACTCTCTAGGGCTTACTTGGAACCTTGCACATATATATGTAGCAAACATTATATCAGGTCTACTAGCTGTAAGGTACAATAGAGAGCCAATAATTACTCTATATGTTGTCTGATCAACATGTTTTCCATGTTCATCAATATCTAATACAGCATTAGTAGGCATAGGTGTTTTCATACAAGATGCTTGAGACATACCAAATTTCTTAACCAGTTCTTTTGCATACTTGGTTTGAGAAATAAATATGCCTTCAGTATATTGTTTGACTTGCAATCCTAGAAAGAAGGAAAACTCGCCCATGCTACTCATTTCAAATTTAGAATGCATCAGGTTGGAAAACCTTTTGCACAAATTTGAATCAGTAGATCCAAAGATAATATCATCTACATATATTTGTACTGGTAGGGTATGGGACTTATGGGTTCTAATAAAAAGAGTTTGGTCTACTCTACCACTTATAAAATCATTTTCCAACAGAAAGCATGCTAAGGTCTCATACAATGCTCTAGGAGCTTGCTTGAGACCATATAATGCTTTATGCAATTTGAAAACATGGTCAGGATAAGTTGAAGAGATAAAACCTGGGGGTTGTCTAACATAGACTTCTTCTTTGATGTCTCCATTGAGAAATGCACTCTTCACATCTATTTGGTAGACCTTGAATCCTTTGTGAGCAGCATGAGCAAGGAATATTCTTATGGCCTCTAACAATGCAACTGGTGCAAAGGTCTGGTCATAGTCTATTCCTTCTTCTTGAGAATATTCTTGAGCAACTAGCCTTGCCTTGTTCCTTACAATGATCCCTTGATCATCCAACTTGTTTCTGAACATCCACTTTGTTCCAACAATGGAGTGATCCTTAGGCCTTGGCACTAGTTCCGAAACTTTATTCCTCTCAAATTGATTTAGTTCCTCTTGCATTGCAATGATCTAATGTGGATCTTGTTCTGCATCTTGAATGGATTGAGGCTCAACTTGAGATAGAAAGCAAGTGTGCATCAGGTTCTGGTTGACCTGATTTCTGGTTTGCACACCAGCTGAGATGTTTCCAATAACCTGGGAAATTGTATGATCTCTTGATGTTACTAAATCAATAGGGGGTGTTGATTGTTCACCAACCTGTTTTGTTGTTTCCTCTTGTGGAACAACAACTGGCTCTTCTGGATGATGAGCTTCCTCTTCATCATCACTACTCTCATCCTTTTGCTGGATAGGTGGAGGAGCTGTATCTTTTTCTTTAATATGCAATCTGTCCATACTTTCTGAAAGAGAGTGTATCTTCAATAGTACTATGGTAGATGTAGACTTCTCCTTATAAAACATGTTAGTCTCATCAAAAGATACATGAACAGATTCTTCAATTTTACGAGTAGATTTGTTATAAACCCTATAAGCTTTACTGATCATGGAGTATCCCAGAAACACTCCTTCATCAGCTTTAGCTTGGAATTTTGCTAAGTATTTCTTGTCATTATTATGAATATAACAAGTGCAACCAAAAATTTTGAAAAAGTCTACTTTAGGTTTCTTCCCTTTGAGCAATTCATAGGGAGTCTTGCCCTTCAGTTTATGTATCAAACTCTTGTTCAACACATAGTTGGAGGTGTTCACTGCCTCTGCCCAAAAAGATAGAGGGAGGTGAGCATCAGTCAACAATGTAGTAGAAGATTCAATTAGGGTTCTATTTTTCCTTTCAGCTACCCCATTTTGTTGAGGAGTTCTAGGCGCTGAGAAAGTATGCTTGATCCCTTCACTCTGACAGAACTCTTGCATAAGAAGAGAATCAAACTCTGTCCCATGATCACTTCTGATTAGGGCAATATGAGTATTGAACTCAATCTGTATGCATTTGAGAAAATCTGTCAAACACTTACAGTTATCAGACTTCTTCCTCAGAAATAATACCCAAGTGAATCTAGAGAAGTCATCTACAATCACTAAAGTGTAAGATTTCCCTCCTAAGCTTTGTACTGTAATGGGTCCAAAAAGATCAATGTGTAACAGATACAAGATCCTAGGTGAATAACTCTTATTAAGTGACTTAAAACTATTTTTAGTTTGCTTGCCTAATTGACAAGCCCTACAGAGTCCTTCCTTCTTGTAGGGGCCAGAAGGTAGTCCTCTAACAAGGTTGTCCTTGGATAGCCTAGCAATGGTTCTAAGATTTAGATGTCCTAGTCTCTTATGCCAAAGATTATTTGGTTTGCAAACTGATTTAAATAAAAAGATATCTATATTAGTTGAAAGGAAATATACAAGATAAATGTTACCTTTCCTTTTACCTGTTAACACTGTTGTGTTATCCTCTGACTTGATCTTGCATAAGGATTTTTTGAATATCACTTGATAGCCTTCATCACAGAGTTGACTGATGCTGATTAGGTTGTGCTTCAGTCCTTCCACATAAGCCACCTTCTTGAATGTGACTGAGCCAATATGAACAACACCATATCCTTTTGTTTGACCAAAGTTTGAATCACCAAATATCACTTTGGGTCCAAGTTTGTTTTTGAAGGATGTTAGATTATCCTTGTTCCCTATCATGTGTTTTAAGCACCCACTATCCAGATACTCTTGTTAGTTTATTGCTGGATAGGTCTTCACCTACACATAAACAATTTATATGTTTTTGACCCAGTTTACCTTGGGTCTAGGTTGATAACCTTTAAACTCAGAAATAAAAGACATCCCTGGCTGACTCTTATATTCTTCAGGATGGTATCTCCTAGTAGGTACTATCCATTCAGTATAAGGGTTGAAGGTTTGGGATGTAGGACTTCTAGGATTGATTTTAGATTTACCATTGAAAGATTGTTCAAAGATTTGAGCTCCGTTCGACGATCGTCGATCTGAGTTCGACGATCTCTGGTCAGATCGTCGAGCTCCGTTTGAAGATCGACTATACCAGAGTTCAGAGTTCAGAAGTCGTCGACCTGAGTTCGACGATTCAGCTTGAGATCGCTGAGCACTGTTCAACGATTGTCGACCTCTGTTCGATGTTTTCCGTTGAACTTTAGTTTTCTTAGGCAGATCAGGGTTCTTCCTAGCCACCTCTACAACTTCCTTCCCTTTATCTTAGGTAAACTTGATTGGGGTTGTTAACACTATAGGTTGGATGGATGAAGCACCCAAGCCCAGTGTACTATTAAGTCTAGAGTTCACTGTGCTTATGACATCCATCAGTCTGATGCTTCTCCCATTAAGGGATTCTTTAAACTTCTTTTCCTGGGATAGTTCACTTTTCAGTGAAGCTATCTCCTCCCTACAACATCTAACTCCTCAGAGAATTTGAGGTTGTCTGATTTTAAAGTGCTATGTTCAGACAATTGTTTTCTGAGAGAGATAATCTCTTTCTCAGACTCTAGCAGGTCTAAACAAAGTGCCTTAAATTCAGATCTAAAGTCCTCTAAATTAAAATCAAAAGAATCTATTACCTGGTCTTCTTCATCTTCATGTTCAGATTCTAATTCTGATTCATGTTCTGCATCAAAAATATGTTGGGAGGCATTGATAGCCATCATGCAGAACTTCTTCTCTTCAGCATCATCTTCATCATCACTTGAGCTTGATGAAGCCTCTGATTCTTCTTCAGTTTCACTCCAGGTTTCAGCTACAAATCCCTTCCTTGTGTGTTTTTTTTGCTGGAGGAGGATTTGTCATTGTTGTTTCTCCTGGAGTCCTTGTCTTTTCTCCTATCTTTCCTGTCCCTCTTGTCCATATTTTGATTTTTTGGACAATCAGGCACAATGTGGCCTGGTTTCCTGCATCCAAAACAAATGATTTCTTTATTATTGGATTTGTCATACCTTGGCTTCTCATGCCCTCTGGATGACTTCTTTCTGAAATCTTTTCTGTCCATCTTATAGAATCTTTTGTCCAGTAAGCTCATTAATTCTTCATGGCCTGTGACCTTGTCTTCAGGCTGATCTTCTGTAGACTTGAATGCTATTGTCTTTTCCTTCCTGATTGGTGGAGAAGCAACCTTTTGTTCTTCCTCTCTATTCTTGATGAGCAGCTCATAAGATTTGAGCTTGCCAAAAAGAGCCTCTGTGGTGATCTCACTTAGGCTTCTGGCATCCTTGATTGGCCAGATTCTTGAATCCCAAGTGCTGGGGAAGCACATTAGGATTTTGTCATTTAGTTCAGTGAGTGAGATCTCCTTGTCCAATGTTCTTAATTCATTGACAATTAGGCTAAGCCTATTGTACATATCAGCAACTGACTCAGTTTCTCCTTTCTTGAAGTTCTCATACTGGGATATGAGATGGGATCTTCTGTCCTTCCTTTCATCAGCAGATCCAGATACAATCTCAGAAAGCTTATCCCATATATCTTTTGCTGAACTGCATTCAACCACCTTTTGGAATATCTCATCAGACATAGTCTGAGCAAGGATATTCATAGCCTTTGCATCTACAACGTTCTATTTCTTTATTTCTGCATCTGTTCCTGAGGGAGGTGGAACAACACTTATACTTGTGATCTCTGGAGGTCTTGGACATACTGTCAAAACAGAATTAAAGATGTCCTCATCAATAGAATTCATGTAAAGCCTAATCCTTTCCTTCCAAAGTGCAAACTTAGAAAGGTTGCACACTTGAGGTCTGGTGCTAGCATAATCTTTTTTCTGTGCCATGGTTTTGTAAGAATATAAATATAATACAAAAAGTAATAACCCTCTATAGAAGTTTTATCTTATCAAGGATCTTTTGGTTCAGGTGTTAGCCTGTTCAACCAATCTGTTGAAGATTCAGTTGTTGAGTAACCAACCTGCCTCTGATACTAATTGAAAGAGAGTGTAAGATCTACCTTTACTCTAGAGGGGGGGGGGTGAATAGAGTATTTTAAAATAATTTACAATTAAAATTGTAAAGCAGTGAAAGTATTGATTTATGTATATGTGTAAGGTGCTTGCAAAAAGAAAAACTAAGTAAGCAAGAAATAAGAAATCACAGCACACAACAAAAACAAAACACTGTAAGCCAGATGACACAAGGAGCTATAGTGGTTCCCCAAAAACCTGGGTAAATCCACTCTTCTACCACCCTAGGTAGGAGTCCACTGCAGGAATAGTTGATCAGGTGTCCTAGGCACCAATGAGCTTTTGATAAGGTGCTCAAAAACCAAACCTAGATTTTTTGATAAGGTGTCTTGCCACCACTGAGTTTTGACAAGGTCTCAGAAACCAGCCACAAAACTTTTGAAGGGAGTTTTGATAAACCATTTTACAGAAGGAATAAAGAAAAACAAAAAGGTTGAGTTGTTCTTCTCTGTCAATAATCTTAGAGAAGACAAGTGGAAGATGTTGTCAAAGCTCCCCCTGAGATCTGTAAGGGTTGAGGAAGATGAGCTTTGCTTAGGGTGATAGGCCTTCAGTTGCTTCAGATCTCTAGAAATAGATGATTTCAGCAGATGCTTAAATGTATGATGTCTGGAGTTCTTGATGAAGAAGCTTTTGAACACTTGATGCTTGAAGGAGTAGAATAGCAAGTGATCTCCTTCACAGTAATGTTCCTTGTGTTCTTAAAGAATTATGACTTACTAATTCTGTAGACTTTTGTCTACTGAGTCTATTCCCAGAAGTTTAATTCTTGATGAATAATTTTTTTGTTCTCTCTTCTGTATTCTTTTTCAAATCTTGTCAGTTCTTATGTTTAAAATGATTATCTAGGGAGTATATCATATTCTGACTTCTTGATAGTCGTTAATCAGTCATAAATGACTACCTTAACTGATATCTGCCTCTGGAGGAAAGTCCTTAAGAAACATTCCAATTAGTATTCCTTGAAAATTGCTCCAGATTGATTGAAACGACTACAAAATCCTTTGCCATAAATGCTGAAAATAAGTCTGAATGAATTCCATAACTGTCCTGAATTTGAATCCTGAAATTGTCGATCTCTCAGAAAAATCATCGATCTGAGCTCAACGATCCTCAAACTGAGCTCGAGGATTGGATTTAAACTGGAAACAGAAATCGTCGAACTGAGCTCTACGATCGTCGAACTGAGCTCAGAGACTTGGAAAACAACTAGAGACAGAACGTCGACCTGAGCTCGAAGAAAATTGTCTTGGTCCTCAGCACTGAATCCTGATCTTTAGAAGGTCTTGAGGGTAGCTTTCAAACCTAAGTACTAACCCTAAGACTCATTCTAATTGACCTATCAGACTATACAGCAAGGTCAAAAAAAATTCCTAAGAACATAGTGATCCTTACCCAAATTAGTAATAGGGTGTTCCAACAAAGCGCTATTTATTTCCTAAGATAGCCGCTGTATCCGATATTTCTGCTGGGAATGGCAGGTTTTTGCTTGACCGTTTTTATATTGATAAATTTAAATTGTCGATTTGAATTCCTGTTAATTCGAAACTTTGCCCTATTAAATGTTGGGTAATAAATATCCCGGTCAGAATAACTAAGCTGAGTCAAAGGGATGTTAACCCTAGAATTAAGCACTTGCTATTTCTTGGTGAGTCAAAAGGTAAATTTTTTGTTGCAACTACTGGCACACGTCCCTTGAGTTTCATCGGACTGATTGACACCCACTGTCACACATTATCAATGATATAAATATATATAAAAAATTATCAGATTCAAAACTAAGGATCATACAGTTATTAGCATCTGTGTCCTTCCATCAGATGTGTGTGTATATATATATATATTTATATCTTGAAGGAGAATCTATATTTTTTTTGGATATATATATATATAGACTTCTATGTAATGTGATTCAATTTTCGAAACTGAATGCGCGTACCTGGGATCATTAGGTTGATCATTCGGATCCTCTATTTGAAGTATAACATGTATCCAGTTCAAGTAGGACAATGTAGTCAGTATTATCTCTTATCCCATATACTTGTTCCATAGAATTCCTGGAACACCTCTTGTCTAGGTCACATTATGTTCAAGGGTACCTATACTATCCTGCAAAAACAAATTACCTTACCTTAGTAACCCAATATGTATTGGGTCCTAGGTTCTTGTCAGCGTAAAATACAGGATGCCTTCCTACATGATTTCTGTCAGGAAGTCTATCTCTAGCCAAAGGATGTGGACATACCCTTGCCCTTGGCACAGAAGGATTGTACCAACAATCTATGGCAAAGTGACCCACTTTGCCACAGCACCAACACTCATGAATGTTGTATCTCCTTTTCCGACCAGATCTACTGACTGAGTTTGTCACGATCTTAGGTCTGACAGGGGCAGAGCAGGTTCTTCTCTCAGATTTACCCCTTCCACCGGGACGCGAGGGAGGGTGGATGGAGAACATGTGGTGAGTGTCATGAGGCCTGGGAGGTGTTACCTTCTTTTCAGTCAGCACACATCCGGGGGCCCCATAGATACTTGCTGCATGTTTGCCAACCCCCTTTCCTTGCTTCCTAGGGTGGTGAGAGGTACTGTGAGAGCTAGTTCCTATAATCTCATGAAGTGTTGAGGCTGAGGCAGTGAATACAAAAGGTTCATGATGAGCCAAATGTATTTTCTCATGGGTAGCAATAACAGCACTTGAACTTTGGGTATTTCCACATGAGGGTCGATCATTCTTGCAGTGACCATAGTTGTTCTTATGGTCATACCTAAAGGCATGATGTGAGCCTTTCCTACTCGGTGTGGGGGGTCTGAAAACAGTTTCCCCATTTCTCCACGATTTTATAATGCGTGAGATCCACCCGTTTTCTCCCTTTCTCTTAATAGCATCTACCTTGGAAAAGTTAGATAATATTCTCTTCTCGGTCTCTAGAGAAAACTCTAGATCCGAGATCTTTGAGTCCTTCACCTTGATGGATTCCAATTGGAGATCCATCGTGGTCCTCAACTGAGCAATTTCCATAGCTTGTTTCTCCACAAGCAAGTTGCTCTCCTCTAGGGCAATACGAAGGGAATCAAGAGTTTCGATCTTTTGATTGAAACTGTCTATTTCCCTAGCATAAAAAGAGGGACAAACCTTTGAACTTCTCCTGTCTTCAGGAGATACAAGAAGAAGGGAGCAGGAAGAGGAAGATACCTGATCCTGATTGTGCTGATCAGGGTTATATTTATGGTCAGCTGAGACTGAGGTTTCAGCTTCATCACAACTGCATTCCTCAATCTCTTCTTCAGTCTCAGATAGAGATACCGGAGCCCTGATATTGAGAAGTTGTTCTTGACTTTCATCATCAGAGATGAGGACCCCCATATATGCTTCATCCTCTTGCTGGAATTCAGTCCCGGCAGTCTTTTTATCATCCATGAGGTCAGAGATTGTTTCCCACATGGACTTTGCAATCTTGCACTTATCCAATCTTGTAAGAGAAGACCCTGACCAAAAATCAGAGATGATCTGTCGTACCAGCTTGTCCAAGTTGAATAGTGAGAGCTCAGTTTCAGTCATCTCTGTGGTATTCTTAGTGATTTGGAGATCTCCAGATTCAGAAGCCTTCATGGGAATGAAAGGACCCTCTTCCACAATGAATGAAGCATGAGGGTCAATGGCCTCCAGATGAAACTGAACTCTCATTTTCCAGATGGGATAGTACTCTTTTGTGCAAGCAGGGAGTCTCAGAGGAGAGACATCAGTGTACAGATTCATGCTTGAGTCTTGTATTCTTCTTGACAATAGAAGCAGGATCTTACTCAAGGTGTTAACCTTATTGACGAGTAACCTCCCTCTGAAACCAATTGAAAGTATCTAGTGTCAACTAAATCCACCTATTGGGGGGGAATAGGTATCGTGCAGTCTTTTGCGGAATTTAAAATACCTGCACAAATAAACAAACACAGCACAGAAAAGCACACAAGCAATTATAGTGGTTCCCCGATTTGGGTACGTCCACTCCCCCTTCGACCTATCTCCCACCAAGGGACGACTCGGTCACTTCACCAACCGGATTGAAATCCAATCCTCACACTATGAAAGGAACCCTTCCAACCAAAGGAGTTACTACTCCTCCACCACAGGTTGCACCCAACCCTTACAACTAGGAATAAATATTCCTTTAAAACAAAACAAAAATTGAATGTACAAAAATACAAACAAACTTGTGGAGAATCCGATGTCGCTCTTCGTTCGTTGATGCTTCCTTGAAAGAGACGAAGAGTCCACGACCAGAGTACTCTCTTGGAGAGGATCTTGACAAGATCGGCGACAGTAAGTGAATGTGGCGGCAATGCTTTGTAGATCCAAACTTCTTGACAAAGCAAGCAAGGTCTACCAACGATCTCAATCGGATCAGTCATCTCAATCGATTCGGAATGAAGAACTATCCTCATTCAACAAATCGAGAGACAAGAGATCTTGAGAGAGAAGCATGAGACGCTAGGCTTGCCTCGGTACTGTCACCGAAAGATCAAAGAACCTCTGAGATCGGCGGCGGCGACAATCTTGCGAGCGGCGACAGCGATCGGCGATGTTCTGCGATCTGCTAGGGCACGCGTCGGCTACCTCAGATTTTCCGTGAATCGATCCTTTGTTATGTTCAAATACGCGAGTATATATACTGGAAGCCAACCCTAAGTGACCGTTGTGGGGCCCACAAGGAGAAGCCCTAGTCCCGGTCAAAATGGCGCACAGCAAACTTGGTTTGGGCCAGCGAACGGGAAATTTGCCTAAGGCAAAATCGGCAAGAATCGCTGGTGATTCCCGTCGAAGTCGGCGGGAATCACTCACCATTCCCGTTGAATTTGCCTTAGCCGAATTCCAGTATGGAACCTTATCAGCCGGAGATAATCGGCGGGAATGCAAGGTGATTCTCGACGAATCGGCGAGAATCATTTGGTGATTCCCGTCGATTCGTCCTTAGCAGAATTCTTGTAGGAGGACAGTCAGCCGGATGAAGTCGGCGGGAATCACTGACAGATTCTCGACAATTCGGCGAGATTCATTAATGATTCCCGTCAAATCGGCGAGAATCACTTAGTGATTCCCGTCGATTTTGACTTAGACGATTATTCTATTCCTTCCTATGAACTTGGTCTTTGACCCATCTTTGCTCCTTCTTCTGCTCTTGATCTGCCTCGACCTTGTACTTGAAAATAAGTACACTCCAATAGAGAGAGCACACATGAGTCAACACACTGATCTGCTCAACGAGGGATTACGTTACGCAGACCCGTGTATATTGACCCACTGCACCCTAACATTGGTGTGTACTTAGCATGGAATAACTACAAGCACAACTTTATAGAAGATCGTCAAATACATTGTGAATCCATCTTAGCTTGACTGGAGTCTTCTTCAAATCCAGGTAATTGTGGATGCAATACCCAACAAGGGTGGACTTAGGATCCTTTCTCGCCTAATGAAGTCAATTCTTAAAGTGAGTGAAAGATCTACCTTAACTCTAGAGGGGGGATGAATAGAGTATTTTAAAATAATTTACAATTAAAAACTATAAAGCAGTGGAAGTCTTGATTTATGTATATGTGTAAGGTGCTTGCAAAAAGAAAAACTAAGTAAGCAAGAAATAGGAAATCACACAGCACACAGCAAACTAAAAAGCACAGCAAACCAGATGACACAAGGAGCTATAGTGGTTCCCCAACAACCTGGGTACATCCACTCTTCTACCACGCTAGGTAGGAATCCACTGTAGGAATAGTTGATCAGGTGTCCTGGGCACCAATGAGCTTTTTATAAGGTGCTCAAAAATCAAAACTAGATTTTTTAATAAGGTGTCTTTCCACCACTGAGTTTTGACAAGGTCTCAGAAACCAGCCACAAAACATTTGAAGGGAGTTTTGAGAAACCCTTTTACAGGAGAGAAAGGAAAAAAGAAAATGAGTTGAGTTGTTCTTCTCTATCAACAATCTGAGAGAAGACAAGTGGAAGATGTTGTCAAAGCTCCCCCTGAGATCTGTAAGGGTTCAGGAAGATGAGCTTTGCTTAGGGTAATAGGCCTTCAGTTGCTTCAGATCTCCAGCAATAGATGATTTCAGTAGATGATGAAATGTGTGTTGTCTAGAGTCCTTGATAATGAAGCTTTTGAACACTTTAAGCTTGAAGGAATAGAACAGCAGATAATCTCCTTCACAATGATGTTCCTTATGTTCCTGAAGAATTCTGACTTAGTAATTCTGTAAGCTTTTGTCTACTGAATCTATTCTCAGAAGATGAATTCTTGATGAGCGAATTTTTTGTTCTCTCTTCTGTATATCTTTTTCAAATCTTGTCTTTTCACTTCTGAAAATTATTCTCTAAGGAGTATATCAGATTCTGACTTTAGATGGTCATTACTCAGTCATAAATGACTTCCATAATTGATAACTGTCTCTAGGGAAAGTCCTAAGTAACATTCCAATTATTCTTCCTTGAAACTTGCTCCAGATTGCTTGAAACGGATACAAAATCCTTTGTCATAAATGTTGAAAATAAATCTGAATGAATTCCATAACTGTCCTGAATTTGAATTCTTAAAACGTCGACCTCTAAAAAAATCGTCAATCTGAGCTCATCTATCGTCGACCTGAGCTTAGAGATTGGATTTATACTAGAGAAAGAAAACGTGGACCTGAGCTCTACGATCGTCGACCTGAGCCCAGCGACTTGGAAAACAACTACAGACAGAGCGTCGATCTGAGCTCGAAGATCGTCGAACGGAGTTCGACGCCTCATTGAATTTAGCTCAGAGATCGTCGACCTGAGTTCGACGTTTCGTCGACCTGAGCTCGACGAGAATTGTCCTAGTCTTCAGCACTTGAATCCTGATCTGTAGAAGGTCTTGAGGGCAGCTTTCAAACATAAGTACTAACCCTAAGACTCAATCTAATTGACCTATCAGACTATATAGCAAGATCATAACAAAATCCTAATCACATAGTGATCCTTGCCCAAATTAGTAATAGGGTGTTCTAACAATCTCCCCCTATTTGGGTTTGGATTACTATTTACATCACAGAATGTGAAATAACAAACATACATCAGATTTAAACAAAAAAACAGAAACAACAATGCAGATAACATATGTTGAGCATTGTAGAAATACAACAAGAGTCACAAAATCAGTCAGAAAAGAAATAAGAGTATCAGCTTACACAAGTTACTCATTGCCCTTTTTGAAAATAATTTCTCTGTTGGGATTTAGGGCTTTCTTCTTGGATCTTCTATCATCTTCTGCACCTAAGGAGGTTTGAGATCTTGGCCTTGGAACTACAGCCTCAGGATGCAGCTTCATATAGTCTTCTGGATTAAAGAATTTCCTTGAAGCATATCTCTCTAATTCTTTCTTTCTATGTTCTGACAAGGTTGTGATGTTTGAAGTATCTCTGCCTTGCTCTTTAGCCTTCTTAATCTGATCTAATGCAGCAAGTTCTTTCATTCTAGCTGTCCATGATAAAGGATTGTTCTCAGGGTCCTCAAATGGAACTGGGGGTTCATATCTGTTGATTGACTCTGAATTAGTAGGAGGAGCCCTGGTGACAACTGTATCTCTGAGCATATAAGAGAAAGGACCTGATGTAAAATTAGTAGGGCCTTGTCCTTCCCTTTGGTAAGGATGTTGTCTGGAGTAAGTTCTGTAATCCCTCTGACTTCCTCTATGCTGGCATCTTCTAGACTGATAACCTCTTTGATGTTGTCCTCTGGGTTGATATCTCTGTGAAGGTTGGGAGGAGCTATGCTTTGAAGCAGGGGACTGAAAAGCTGAGCCTCCCCCAGATCCTTAATCAGGAGGAGGAGGAGGATGATGGAATTGGGATGATCCATTTTCATACTTGTCAAGCTTTCTCCTTTTCTTCATGGCCTTAAGCTGGTTCTTAGAATATTGCATCCATGGTTAAGTGATTTGGCAGTCATGCAGAATGTAATAGGGTATATCATTATCATCTTTGGCTTTTGCAGAAGGTACTCTCATCATGGCCTTACTTCTTGCTTTCCTTTTCTTGGTAATGGTGCCAGAAGAATCATTAGAGTTAGTGTTGAATTGATCACTATCTGAACTCTGGGGTCTATCATATAGATCACAAATAATTTTGATATACTCTTCTCTTTGTTTTGACTTCTCAGGAGCAGCAGTAGGAGCAGAAACTATTGGAGTAGCAGCAGGAGCAGAGACAGGAACTTTTGGAGTAGCAGGAGCAGTAGGAACCTCAGAAACAACAGGTTCTTCTAAGTAAACAGCAAGTTCATCAGCAGCAACAGCAACAGGAACAACAGGCAACATATCAATATCAGCAGATTCAACAACTTCAACAGCAGCAGCACAAACAGAAACAATAACTTCCTCAGCCTTAAGAGAACTGATATAAGAAGTAATTAGGCTGGGATCACAGACAGGAACATGCACAATGGCCTTAGTAAAGTCTTCAACTCCCTGAGCTGGTAAGCAACTGAAGTGAAGAAAGTTAAAATCAGATAGCAGTGACCTGAGATTCATTGTTAGTACTGGTACTGGGGCTGGAACTGAAGAATCAGCAGTAATTTCTGGCAGCAATTCCTCTGAAACAACAGGCACTACCACAACTTCAAAAGGGAATCTCCCCCTACCTTGATTCAGTGAGAACTAGATCAAGGCACCCCATAGAATGGATTGCATGTGGAGTAGATATAGAGGAGAGCCTGTTAGATAACTCCTTAATGGACTTCAGGAGTGGAGCCATGGAGGTCTCTAGCAGGGCTACTAGCTTGGGAGCCAGTATCCCATAGAGCTTATCTGCCAGTGCTGAGAGATCCACTTGCTCAAGTGGGACTTAAGTAAAGGTGGAGGAAGAAATGACTGTAGCTGGTGATGAATGGGCTGCAGGATGTGTGGTTGGAGATGGTAGGATGTTGGGTTGAGAGATTGGGATGGTGGAGATAGAGGTTATGTGTATGGAGATGGATGGAGTGAAGGATGGTTGGGTGAGAATGTCATGGAGTAATTGTTGGTATGAGGAAGTGGAGGGAAGCTCAGTAGGTGAGGAGGGGAATCATCCATGAAGGAATCTTCCATGATGATGAAAGATGGAATGTCAAGAGGTGGATAATAATGAAGTGGATGGAATTATTGGTCTGTGGTGGCTGGAGGAGGTGAAGGAGTGGACAGAGGAGTTGAAATTGTAATGGAGGAGGAGATTGATGTGGAGATGGTTGAGGTGGAGATGGAGGTAGAGATGGTTAAGGGAAGAACTAGAGAAGGTTGAGAAGAGGAGGAGGCTGGCAATTCTTCAATGAGGGCAGGGGCCTGAGGGGAAGAGACTGCAACAGTCCTTGTGCCTGAGGCAGTAGTAGTCCTGGTTGGCTTTACTATCTGCCTGTCCCATTTCCCAAACAGGGCACAGGTCAGCCTCTTTGATGCATTGATGTGCATCCCACTTGATACCAGCAATTCAGGGCACCTAGAGTGCAGGAATAACCCTATTATCCTCCCAAAGTTTACCAAACTTTTGTTCACTTTCTTCTTAATCAAGTCAAAGAAGAGCTCTCCCCAGTTCAATTATTTCTTATCCACAAGTGCTCCCATCAAGCAGAACTGATACCTAGAGATGGTATCATGTGCTGAGTGCTTTGCCAACAGCACTTTCCCAACAACATCGGCAAGAAATCTATACTCAATAGATAAGTTCTTTTTCAACAACTTGCTAGGGTTAGCGGCAGAATGTCCCATTCTATCTAACATATTCGCAGATTCTTCTCCAGATAACTAAATAGAATCATCTCCAGTACTCAATTGAAACACTTCAGTCAAGAGAGTAGGTCTTAGGGATACCTGCGTCCCAGCTATAGTACCAACCAATGTATTCTGATCCAGATTGTGCGCTGTGTAGACCCATTCCTTGATCTCATCGGCTGCAATCTTCATTCTTGTTGTCATTATTTTCACTAGTTGTTATTCTCTGAATAGGTCCAGAATATCTTTGAAAACCTGGTCACTGCCTTCAAAGGAGTCCATGTCGATATCAAAGCCTGTGTCAAATTTCATCTTGGCGAGGGCGGCAACAGACACAGCCATTATGTACCTACAAAGATGAACAAACACGACCAAGTGCAGTAGAGTTTGGAGGGAAAGAAAAAGTTTGCAGAGAGTATGAAAGCGCACAAGAAGAACTACGGCCGAAAGAATGATTTTATATTAGGGTTCGACGCCGGAAAGGAAAGATGTTGAACTTCGTTTGAAGATCTGGGCTTCTAAAGAAATCTAAAGAGTCTTCAATAACGTCGATCTCCGTTCGATGATATTGGAGAGCATCGATCTATGATCGACGATCACTGACCAGAAGAAGATAGCCTAGCGCTATCTGGAAAACGCTGAACTCCGGTCGACGTTATTGGAAAGCGTCGATCTCCATTCGACGATCAAGGGGAAAAGCGTCGAGCGCAGTTCAGAGACTAAAAATAGCCTACAAACACTAGAAAATTCAAGTTTTTATCCTAGTCTTGCTCTGTTTTTAGAGTTTTAAAGTCTTGGGATTTACTTTAGACTTCCTCCATCTAACATTCCTAACTGATTTAGGAAGAAGGTATGCTTCTTTTCATCCAAAGGTTTGGTGAAAATATCTCCCCTTTGCAAATCAGTTGGGAAATACTGAAGTTCAATTTTATTTTTCTCAACATTATCCCTTAGAAAGTGATGCCTAATCTCTATATGTTTTGTCCTACTATGGAGGACTTAATTTTGTGCTATAGAAATAGCACTGGTGTTATCACAAAATATTTTTGACCCTTCTAAGTTGTAGTCATAGTCTAGGAGCTGGTTTTGAATCCACAAAATCTGTGAGCAACAACTGTCTACTGCCATATATTCTGCTTCAGCAGCTGAAGTGGACACAGATGTTTGTTTCTTACAGAACCAGGAGAAAAGTCTGTCACCAAGGAACTGGCAAGTTCCACTGGTGCTTTTCCTGTCTACTCTACATCCAGCATAATCAGCATCTAAAAATCCAGTTAATTCAAATCCTGAGTCTTTTGGATACCAGAGGCCTAGATTTAGACAACTTTTTACATACCTAAGAATCCTCTTAACTAATGTTAGGTGTGACTCTCTAGGGCTTACTTGGAACCTAGCATATATACATGTAGCAAACATTATATCAGGTCTACTGGCTGTAAGGTACAATAGATAGCCAATCATTGCTCTATATGTTGTCTGATCAATATGTTTTCCATGTTCATCAGCATCTAATACAGCATTGGTAGGCATAGGTGTTTTTATACAAGATGCTTCAGACATACCAAATTTCTTAACCAGTTCTTTTACATACTTAATTTTATAAATAAATATGCCTTCAGCATGTTGTTTGACTTGCAATCCTAGAAAGAAGGGAAGCTCACCCATGATACTCATTTCAAATTTAGAATGCCTCAGATTGGAAAATCTTTTGCATAAATTTGAATCAGTAGACCCAAATATGATATCATCTACATATATTTGTACTAGTAGGGACTTCTGGGTTCTAATAAAAAGAGTTTGGTCTACTCTACCCCTTATAAAATCATTTTTCAGAAGAAAGCATGCTAAGGTCTTATACAATGCTCTAGGAGCTTGCTTGAGACCATATAATGCTTTATGCAATTTGAAAACATAGTCAGGATAAGTTGAAGAGATAAAACCTGGAGGTTTTCTAACATAGACTTCCTCTTTGATGTCTCCATTGAGAAATGCACTATTCATATCCATTTGGTAGACCTTGAATCCTTTGTGAGCTGCATAAGCTAGGAATATTCTTATGGCCTCTAACCTTGCAACTTGTGCAAAGGTTTGGTCATAGTCTATTCCTTCTTATTGAGAATAACCTTGAGATACTAGCCTTCCCTTGTTCCTTACAATAACTCCTTGATCATCCAACTTGTTTCTGAACACCCCTTTTGTTCCAACAATTGAGTGATCCTTAGGCCTTAGCACTAGTTCCCAAACTTTGTTTCTCTCAAATTTATGTAGTTCCTCTTGCATAGCAATGATCCAGTGTGGATCTTGTTCTGCATCTTGAATGGATTGAGGCTACACTTGAGATAGAAAGCAGGTGTGCATCAGGTTCGGGTTGACCTGATTTTTGGTTTACACACCAGCTGAGATGTCTCCAATCACTTGGGAGATTGGATGATCTCTTGTTATTACTTAATCAACAGGGGGTGTTGATTGTTTACCAACCTGTGTTGTTGTTTCCTCTTGTGAAACAACAACTGGCTCTTCAAGATGGTTTTCTCCAAGATGTTGAGTATCCTCTTCATCTTCACTGATTTCTTCTCTCTGTTGGGTAGGTGAATGTATTGAATCCTTTTCTACAATATGCAATCTGTCCAAATTTTCTGAAAGAGAGTGTACCTACAATGGTTCTATGGTAGAAGTAGACTTCTCCTTATAAAACATATTAGTCTCATCAAAAGATACATGAACAGATTCTTCAATTTTAAGAAAAGTTTTGTTATACACCCTATAAGCTTTACTGATCATGGAGTATCCCAGAAACACTCCTTCATCAACTTTAGCTTGGAATTTTGCTAAGTACTTCTTGTCATTATTGTGAATATAACAAATGTAACCAAAATTTTTGAAATAGTCTACTTTAGGTTTCTTCCCTTTAAGCAATTCATAGGGAGTCTTGCCCTTCAGTTTATATACCAAACTTCTGTTCAACACATGGTTGGAGGTGTTCACTGCCTCTACCCAAAAAGATAGAGGAAGGTGAGCATCTATCAACAATGTAGTAGCAGATTCAATTAGGGTTCTATTTTTCCTTTCATCTACCCCATTTTATTGAGGAGTTCTAGGAGCTGAGAATGTATGCCTGATCCCTTCACTCTGACAGAACTCTTGCATAAGAAGAGAATCAAACTCTGTCCCATGATCACTTCTGATTAGGGAAATGTGAGTATTGAACTCAATTCGTATGCATTTGAGAAAATCTGTCAAACTCTTAAAGCTATCAGACTTCTTCCTCAGGAAGAATTCCCATGTGAATCTAAAGAAGTCATCTACAATCACTAAAGTGTAAGATTCCCCTCCTAAGCTTTGTACTATAATGGGTCCAAAAAGATCCATGTGTAACAGATACAAGATCTTAGGTGAATCGCTCTTATTAAGTGACTTAAAACTATTTTTAGTTTGCTTGCCTAGTTGACAAGCCCTGCAAAGTCCTTCCTTCTTGTAGGGGCCTGAAGGTAGTCCTCTAACAAGGTTGTCCTTGGATAGCCTAGCAATGGTTCTAAGGTTTATATGTCCTACTCTCTTATGCCAAAGATCATTTGGTTTGCCAACTGAATTGAATAAACAGATATCTATATTGGTAGAAAGGAAATCTACTAGATAAATGTTACCTTTCCTTTTACCTGTTAACACTGTTGTGTTATCCTCTGACTTTATCTTGCATAAGGATTTGTTGAATATCACTTGATAGCCTTCATCACAGAGTTGACTGATGCTGATTAGGTTGTGCTTCAGTCCTTCCACATAAGCCACCTTCTTGAATGTGACTGAGCCAATCTGAACAGCACCATTTCCTTTTGTTTGACCAAAGTTTGAATCTCCAAATATTACTTTGGGTCCAAGTTTGGTTCTAAAGGATGTTAGATTCTCCTTGCTCCCTGTTATTTGTTTTGAGCACCCACTATCCAGATACCATTGTTGGTTCATTGCTTGATAGGTCTTCACCTGCACATAAAAAATTTATATGTTTTTGACCCAGTTTACCTTGGGTTTAGGTTGATAACCTTTAAACTCATAAATAAAAGACATCCCTGGCATACTCTTATATCCTTCAGGATGGTATCTCTTAGGAGACACTATTCATTCAGTATAAGGGTTGAAGCTTTGGGATGAGGGACTTCTAGGATTGATTTTAGATTTACCTCTGAAAGAATGTTCAAAGCTCTGAGCTCTGGTCTACAATCGTCGAGCTGAGTTCGACGATCTTGGGTCAGATCGTCGAGCTCCATTCGAAGATCGACTATACCAGAGTTTAGAGTTCAGAAGTCGTTGACCTGAGTTCGACGATTCAGCTTTGGATCGCCGAGCTCTGTTCGACGATCGTCGACCTCTGTTCGATGTTTTCTGTTGAACTTTGTTTTCCTTTGGTAAATCAGGATTCTTCCTAGCTACCTCTACAATACCCTTTCCTTTATCAGAAATAAATTTTATTGGGGTTGTTAATACTATAGGTTGGCTGGATGAAGCACCCAAGCCCAGTGTACTGTTGAATCTTGAGTTCACTGTGCTTGTGATGTCCATCAGTCTTATGCTTCTCCCATTAAGGGATTCTTCAAACTTTTTTGCCTAGTATAGCTCACTTTTCAGTGAAGCTATCTCCTCCCTACAACATTCTAACTCCTCAAAGAGTTTGAGGTTGTTTGATTTTAAGGTGCTATGTTCAGACAATTGATTTCTGAGAGAGATAATCTCTTTCTCAGACTTTAACAGGTCTAAACAAAATGCCTAAAATTAAGATCTAAAGTCCTCTGAATCAAAATCAAAGGATTCTATCACCTGGTCTTCTTCAGTTGGAGTTTCAGATTCAGACTCTGACTCTTTTTCTGCATCAGAATTTTGTTGGGAGGCATTGATAGCCATCATGCAGAATTCCTTTTCTTCAGCATCATCTTCATCATCACTTGAGCTTGATGAAGCCTCTGATTCTTCTTCAGTTTCACTCCAGGTTTCTGCTACAAATCCCTTCCTTGTATGTTTATTTTTGCTGTAGGAGGATTTGTTGTAATTGTTTCCCCTAGAGTCCTTGTCTTTTCTCCTATCTTTCCTGTCCTTCTTGTCCTTATTCTGATTTTCTGGACAGTCAGGCATAATATGGCCTAGTTTCCAGCATCCAAAACTGATTATTTCTTTATTATTTGACTTGTCATACCTTGGCTTCTCATGCCCTCTAGATGACCTCTTTCTGAAATCTTTCATGGCCATCCTATAGAATCTATTGGCCAGCAAGCTCATCAATTCTTCATTGCCTGTGACCTTGTCTTCAGGCAGATCTTCTATAGCTTTGAATGTTATTATCTTCTCCTTCCTGATAGCTGGAGAAGCAACCTTTTGTTCTTCCTCTCTGTTCTTGATGAGAAGTTCATAAGACTTGAGCTTGCCCAGCAAAGCTTCAGTAGTAATCTCAGTTAGGCTTCTGGCATCCTTGATTTGCCAGATCCTTGAGTCCCAAGTGCTAGGGAAGTACATTAGGATCTTGTCATTTAGTTCAGTTAGAGAGATCTCCTTGTCTAGTGTTTTTAATTCACTGACTATTAGGTTGATCCTATTGTACATGTCAGCCACTGATTCAGTTTCTCCCTTTTTGAAGTTCTCATATTGGCTTATGAGATGGGATCTGCTGTCCTTCCTTTCATTAGCAGATCCTGAGATAATTTCAGATAACTTGTCCCATATCTCTTTTGCTGAACTGCATTCAGCCACCTTTTGGAATATCTTATCAGACATAGTCTGAGCAAGGATATTCATAGCCTTTGTATCTGCAACTTTCCATTTCTTTATTTTTACATCTGTTCCTGAGGGAGGTGGAACAGCACTTGTACTTGTAATTACTGGGGGTCTTGTACAAACTGTCAAAACAGAATTGTAGATGTCCTCATCAATAGAATTCATGTAAAGCCTAATCCTTGCCTTCCAAAGTGCAAACTTAGAAAGGTTGCACACTGGAGGTCTGGTGCTAGCATAATCTTTGTTCTGTGCCATGATTTTGTTTAAAAATAAATATATAATACACAAAAGAAATAACTATCCTCTATAGAGGGTTGATCTTTTCAGAGATCTTTTGGTTCAGGTGCTAGCCTGTTCAACCAATCTGTTGAAGATTAAGATATTAAGTAACCAACCTCCCTCTGATACCAATTGAAAGTGAGTGAAAGATCTACCTTAACTCTAGAGGGGGTGAATAGAGTATTTTAAAATAATTTACAATTAAAAATTGTAAAGTAGTGGAAGTCTTGATTTATGTATATGTGTAAGGTGCTTGCAAAAAGAAAAACTAAGTAAGTAAGAAATAGGAAATCATACAGCACGCAGCAAAGTAAAAAGCACAGCAAACCAGATGACACAAGGAGCTATAGTGGTTCCCCAACAACCTGGGTACATCCACTCTTCTACCACCCTAGGTAGGAATCCACTTCAGGAATAGTTAATCAGGTGTCCTGGGCACCAATGAGCTTTTGATAAGGTGCTCAAAAACCAAAACTAGATTTTTTTGATAAGGTGTCTTGCCACCACTGAGTTTTGACAAGGTCTCAGAAACCAGC
The DNA here is from genome assembly GCA_039513925.1 of Platanthera zijinensis. NCBI lineage: Eukaryota > Viridiplantae > Streptophyta > Magnoliopsida > Asparagales > Orchidaceae > Platanthera > Platanthera zijinensis. Next base: position 124,628,390 of record CM077078.1, on the reverse strand, counting down.
CACAAAACTTTTGAAGGGAGTTTTGAGAAACCCTTTTACAGGAGAGAAAGGAAAAAGAAAATGAGTTGAGTTGTTCTTCTCTGTCAACAATCTGAGAGAAGACAAGTGGAAGATGTTGTCAAAGCTCCCCCTGAGATCTGTAAGGGTTCAGGAAGATGAGCTTTGCTTAGGGTGATAGGCCTTCAGTTGCTTCAGATCTCCAGCAATAGATGATTTCAGTAGATGCTGAAATGTGTGTTGTTTGGAGTCCTTGATAATGAAGCTTTTGAACACTTGAAGCTTGAAGGAGTAGAACAGCAGATAATCTCCTTCACAATGATGTTCCTTGTGTTCCTGAAGAATTCTGACTCAGTAATTCTGTAAGCTTTTGTCTACTGAATCTATTCTCAGAAGATGAATTCTTGATGAGTGAATTTTTTTGTTCCCTCTTCTGTATATCTTTTTCAAATCTTGTCTGTTCTCTTCTGAAAATTATTCTCTAAGGAGTATATCAGATTCTTACATTAGATGGATGTTACTCAATCATAAATGACTTCCATAATTGACAACTGTCTCTGGGGAAAGTCCTAAGTAACATTCCAATTATTATTCCTTGAAACTTGCTCCAGATTGCTTGAAACGGCTACAGAATCCTTTGTCATAAATGCTGAAAATAAATCTGAATGAATTCCATAATTGTCCTGAATTTGAATTCTGAAAACGTCGACCTCTCAGAAAATCGTCGATCTGAGCTCAGCTATCGTCGACCTGAGCTCAGAGATTGGATTTATACTAGAGAAAGAAAACGTCGACCTGAGCTCTACGATCGTCGACCTGAGCTCAGCGACTTGGAAAACAACAAGAGACAGAGCGTCGATCTGAGCTCGAAGATCGTTGAATGGAGTTCGACGCCTCATTGAACTGAGCTCAGAGATCGTCGACCTGAGTTCGACGTTTCATTGACCTGAGCTCGAAAAGAATTGTCCTAGTCTTAAGCACTCTAATCCTGATCTGTAGAAGGTCTTGAAGGCAGCTTTCAAACCTAAGTACTAACCCTAAGACTCATTCTAATTGACCTATCAGACTATAGAGCAAGGTAAAAACAAAATCCTAATCATATAGTGATCCTTACCCAAATTAGTAATAGGGTGTTCCAACAAATTCGTCGAGTATTGGCCTTAGGGTGAATTTCGGGATTTTTCTTCCTCTTTGTCGTTGAGGAATCTTGATATTAGGCTTGTGTTTTATTGGTGTTCTGGATGTATGGTTGTGGCTAAGTTGGCAGTGGATAAATGACCACCAACTTGATGTCTGTTCGTGAATCATTACACATGGTGGTTTGTATTTTTTTATAGACTATTGGGTTGTGTTAGACAATATGGCCACCAACATAGTGCTTTTTTTGATATGTTTAGACTGTATGGCTATGTTGGACAATGTGGCCACCACCACAGTACCATATTGTGATGTTTGGGTCTGATAGTTCGTGCTGGACAATGGGGTCACTGAAAGATCTTATTTTCAAGATAGATAACAACCTAGAGGGGGGTGAATAGGTTTTTCTATGTCTTTTTATAATCTCTTCAATATCTTGTTATTTTCTTTTAGCTTTCAGCTTAAGGTGATCTAGAGCTTGTCCTTAACACCTACAAATAAGAAAAGAGTAACAAACATAGAATAGCACACAAGTATTTTGTAGTGGTTCCCCAAAATTATGGGTACATCCATTCTCCTCCCACCTTGCTAACTTCCTATTAGTCAAGGCACTTCTCCAAAGCAATGCTTCATGGAGCTTACACCTCAGATCCCTAAGGATCTCTCAGTCTCCTCCAAGACTTACACCTCAGCCAAAAAGGTCTATAGCTCAGTGACACACATGTCACTTACCTCAGGAAATTAAGCCCAACCACTCAGGCTATCAAGGATAGCCCTACCTTAGAGCAAACTTGCTCCAACAACTCATAGAGAAACACTCTCTTATAGCTCAGGCTGATTTGCCCTACCTTAGGCCCAAGGCCTTACAGCTTAGATCTAGAAGGATCTTATATAAGGAAATGGTTTAATTAACTTTGACTTAGATAAAATTCTCTATGTCAACAACTAGAGCAGAGAAATTTCTGCTCTAACTTTCCTCACAGCAGAGAAAAGGTTTGCTTGATGAACTCAGAAGCTAACTTCTGAACTAGCAGAAGAAGGCAAAAGATCTGTTGATCTTGAGTCTTCAAGTAGCTCACTAAACCTGCTTAAGGATGAAGGTTCTTCTTTCTTCAGAATTGATTCTGAATCTACTGTGACAAATGGAGACTTGCATAGCTAACTGAACTTTTCTTGCTGGAGAGCTTCAAGCTTTTCACATGCAACAATGGTGAAGAAGATGAAGACGGCTGCACACTTTTGAAATTCATAAAAGCCCTAAAAATTTATCTTTGTCTTGGCCCAATCTCTTCATTTTGTAGTTCGTCGATCAACGGCTCTTAGAGATCAGTGGGCCCCACTGCAGCTTCTAGCTGCGCCTTACTTTAACGGAAGAAGAAATACAGTAGCATCACGGCAAAGTTTGTTGTGTATTGTAGTTTCCTCGTACCTGATTTGACCTTAGTTTACTTTGTCGATTTTTCTAACGTCAGCACCTGTGGACTTAGCCAAAATCGAGCACCAGTAGAATATGTGTTGAGTGAAGGAGTTTCACTCAATGCCAAAACACTTAGACAGATTTAATATCTCTTGGCGTTGAGTGAGTAACCTTCACTCAACTCTAAACTACTTGGAATATAAATCTGTTTCTAAGCATTGAGTGATTCAGCTTCACTCAACCCCAATCTTGCTTTATCAGCTTTCTGCTACTTGGCATTTAGTGAGTGAGCATCACTCAATGCAAAACTACTTAGACAAAATTCTATCTCCACTAGGCGTTAACAGCATTGAGTGAGCAACCTCCACCAAACGTTTTTTGCCTTAACCATGTTACTGCCTCTACAGCACCTTAGGCGTTGAGAGAGTAAGCTATACTCAATGCTTTTGGACTTCGCCAAATTTCTTGTGTTCCAAAGCATAGGCTTTCTGTGGATTTGACTTACTCACAACCTTTTGTCCCATAGTGTTGAGTGAGCAGTCCTCACTCAACGCCTGTGGACTTAGACAGATTTTCCAGTCTCTCATATATGGCTTTGACTATTTTAGCATATCTCGCAACTTTTCGCTATATGGCGTTGAGTGAGTTGAATTTACTCAACGTTGTGGACTTGGCAACTTTTTCAGCTTGCCATAACTTTGGCTTTGACTGTATAGGCTACACTCAGCGCTATAAGTCATCTGGCATTGAGTGAGTAACCTTCACTCAACGCCTTTGTACATAGACATATTTATGTCAGTCCACACCATTTGTAAGTATTTACCTGACCTTGCTACTTAGGCTACCTGTCCCATCATTGTTGTTAGGATAACCTGCATATATGAACTTGGGCACACATCAAATACACATTTATGTATATCATTGATATTATTTACTTCTTCAAATCTTAGGACATTGTGGGCAATGGACCCAACAATCTCCCCCTATTTGAAGAAGTCAAAACCATACTCATAAATGAGTCAATGACATACACAGTACTATGCAGCAATAAAGATATATAAACAAAATACTAAGAGATTTTACATATAGTTAATATATTACCATGCTTACAGAATGATCATTATCAGCCCTGCTCCCCCTGAATTGCTGCTACCTGATTTGATTATATCTCATTTGATCATATGCTTTTTCCTACCCCTTTTTGACTTCTAGAAATAGGCAGGGAGGTTCTTATTTTATATTACTCCTTCTTGAGTCAGAATAGCAACACTTGCACACTTGTGAGTGTTGGAGGTGTGCTAAACTTGCTCCCCCTCAACTTAAGCATCATCTCTCATGATTCTTGATACCACTGAAGGTATTAGCTTGAAATGTCTTCATGGACCTGAAGAACAATTCCACCTGCAAGACAAAAATAGCATGCATCCATATAAGAGCAACTGAAGCTATACTAAGTTTAACATACCTAACTCAAATTTGAAGGTGTTAAACTTTGCTTCATCTAGTGGCTTAGTAAATATGTCAGCCACTTTCTTGTCTGTTAGGACAAACTCTAGGGTAATGTCTTCACATTCCACATGCTCCCTAATGAAATGATACCAAATCTCTATATGCTTAGTCCTAATATAGGAGACAGGATTCCTAGAAATTTAGATTGCACTAGTAGAATCACAAAATAGAGGAGTTCTGCTTATCTGTAGGTTGTAGTCTTGAAGCTAGTGTTGGATCCACAACAACTGAGCACAGTAGCTACCTACTGAGATATACTCTTACTCTGCAGTTGATATTGCAACACTGGTTTGTTTTTTGCTAATCCAAGATACTAGTCTCCCTCCCAAGAACTGACAGGTGTCAGGTGTGCTCTTCATGTACTCTTTGCAGCCTGCAAAATCGGCATCTGAATAGCCTGTTAGTTAAAATTCCCCATTCATAAGGTACCATAGGCCAAGATCTGGAGTGCCCTTAAGATACCTCAAATTCTCTTAGCTGCATAGTAGTGAGATTCTTTAGGGCAAGCCTGATACCTAGCACAAGCACATGTAGCATACAAGATGTCTGGCCTACTTGCACTCAAATATAGAAGGGAGCCAATTATCCCTATATACAAGGTTTCATCAACAGGTTTCCCTGCCTCATCCTTGCCTACAGGCATACTTGACCCTATAGGAGATCTCATGGTGGAGTTATCCATTCCAAATTTTTTTATTAACTCCCTAGTGAACTTAGACTGGGATATGGACAAGCCATCATCAGTCTGTCTTACTTGAAGGCCCAAGAAGAACTTAAGTTCACTTATACTGCTCATATAAAACTTCCCTTGCATAAGTTTAGCAAACTTTTGCAGAGGTTGTCATTAGTAGATCCAAAGATGATGTCATCAACATATATCTGAACTAGGATGATCTTACCCTTAGATTCCCGAAGGAATAGGGTTTTGTCTATCTTCCCCCTTTAGAATTTGTTCTCAATGAGGAAGTTAGGCAGGGTCTCATACCATGCTCTAGGGGCTTGTTTCAGCCCATATAGAGCTTTCCTAAGTCTATAAACAGAATTAGGCGAGTTAGGACCTACAAAACCTGGAGGCTGCTCAACATAAACTTCTTATTTTAAGTCACCATTTAGAAAGGCTGACTACACATCCATCTGGTAGACCTTGAAACCCTTGTGTGATGCATATGCAAGGAACAATCAGATGGCTTCCAATCTTGCTATAGGGGCAAAGGTTTGATCAAATTCAATGCCTTCTTCTTGCATGTACCCCTTAGCTACTAGTCTGGCTTTGTTCTTGATTATAATGTCACTTTCATCAAGTTTATTTCTGTAAATCCACTTAACTCCAATGACATTATGTACTTGTGGTCTGGGAATTAGCTTCTAGACCTTGCATCTTTTGAACTAGTTCAGCTCCTCCTGCAATGCTCCAATCCAATGTTGATTCAAGTTGGCCTCTTCAAACCTCTGTGGCTCAACTTATGATAGGAAGCTGGCATACATGGTTGTATTCAGATTTCTGCTTCTTGTCACTACTCCATGATTTGCATCTCCAATTATTTAGTGTGCTGGATAATCACTCATATGTCTGAATACAAGTGGCAGTCCCCTTTCAGCAGTAGCAGCAGGTGCAGCTTTAGGTGCAGCCTCTTGTTGATCTTCTTCTACTCCAAGTGTGTCTGGTAGATCTTCTGAAATATAAACTTCATCTTGGATGTCTGAGGCTGCTTCCTTGATGGTCAGATTATCCATCATCTATTCTATACCTGCAGCACTATAAGAGGAGCTTGGCAGCTCACTATTAATCATAATAGACTCATCAAAGACTACATGAACTGATTCTTCTACACCTTGAATTTTCAAGTTATAGATCCTCTAGGCTTTGTTATGATTGATGTACCCAACAAATATTCCATCAAAGGATTTGGAAGCAAACTTAGTCATATAGGACTTCCCATAATGAAGCACAAAGCACTTACTACCAAAGATCCTGAGATAGCCAAGATTTGGTTTTCTGGCCTTCAAGATCTCATAGGGAGTCATCTTATGGCTTTTGGTGATAGAGGCCTTGTTGAGGACATGACATGCAGAATTTACTACCTCAGCCCAGAAATATTCTAGGAGTGATGTGTCACTCAACATGGTTCTTCCAGCCTCTATGAGAGTTATGTTTTCCCTCTCAACAATCCCATTTTGCTAGGGAGTTCTAGGTGAAGAAAACACTTGATGAATCTCTTGCTCTTCACAGAATTTTGTCAAGTCTTTAGACTGAAATTCAGTTCCATAGTCACTTCTGATTTTGACCACAGAGTTGTTCAACTCTTTTTGTATCTATTTGACAAAATTACTGAAGATACCAAGGGTCTCATTATTTTTCTTGAGAAAGAATACCCAAGAAAACCTGGAAAAATCATCAACCATCACAAGGGTATAGACCTTCCTACCAAGACTATGAATTGGCATAGGACCAAATAAGTCCATATACAAGAGGTATAGACACCTCATAGAGTGTTTTGTCCCAATGCCCTTGAAGGAGGCTTTTGTCTGCTGTCCCTTTTGGCAGGCAGAACAAATTCTCGCTTTGGAGCATTTCACATTGCGACCATTCCTAACTAGCTCTTGACTAAAGAGTTTGCCAATAGTCTTGTAATTTAAATGGGCTAGTCTCTTGTGTCATTGCACACAATATGAGACTTTCTCATTTGCCACTAGACAGATAGGAGAATCTGTATCTAAATATAGAAAGTTCAAACAGTAAACATGTCCACTCCTAGTGCTTGTCAAGATGACCTCTTGGTCACTTGACCTCCTTATTAGGCACTCATCCTAGTGGAAGACAATAACATAGCCAAGATCAGAAAGCTGGCTTATGCTTATAAGGTTGTGTTGTAACCCTTCAACATAAGCAACCTATGGTGACTATGCCATTGGTAATCTTACCATATCCTCTTGTTACACCTCTATCTGAACCACCAAAGATGACTTTGGGTCCGTCTTTTACTGGAGTAAACTCCTTCAAGTTGCTCCTTATTCCAGTCATGTGCTTGGAACAGCCATTATCCAAGTACCATATAGGGGTATGGCCACTTGGACTATCCTGAAATAAACAGTTTACTTTACCTTAGGACCCTAATATATTTTGGTTCCTAGGTGCACATTAGTATAAGATTGAACATGTCCAACAGTAGAATTTCTTACTAGTGGACTGATCCGAGCTCTAGCCACATTGGGATTTTGCTAGCAGTCAATGGAAAAATGACCTATCTTACCACATCACTAATAATCATGTATATTATATCTTCTCTTCTATGGAGGCCTTGTAGCTTGGTGAGCAGCAACCTTAAGAGGAGGAAGATGTGTTGCAGTCCCTTTTTTATTTCTTTCAGCTAGAATTTGACTGAAGGTAAGTCTTTTAGCTGGCTGATTTGGTCTAACCTGAGTGCCAGTAGTAGCAAGATTCTTTTTAGAAAGCATGCTTCTGATGGCTTTAGATATACCCAGATCAGCCTGACTCTTAGACTTTCCCTTAGTCTGAACCTTTGCTGTCAGACTCTGAGCCTTGGCTGCAATAACATTCTTGAGTGTTGGTGCAGAAGCACCAAAAACAAATGGTCCAGGTTGGGACATTTGAAATTTATCATTGGCATCCATAAAGGCACACACCCTGCTACAGCTTTCACCATGGCAGTGAACATCTTTGTTCACTCCAGATAAACAACCCTTCTCCTAGTGACCATAAGAGCTTTCTTTGTCATACCTGTTAGAAAGTGTCAGAACCTTTCTAAAAAGAATGGGAGGCTTAGAAGCAATAGGCTGAGGTGGAGCTGAAGCTTTGCCCTTCCTTTTGGAAGGAGCAACTCTTGTGCTTCCCTTGAATCTCAACCCCTTCTTGCCCTTTTGAGAGGAGGAGGTGTTTATCAAGGGGAGGACAGTACTTGACTTAGAATAGCTAGCAACTATTTTTTTCTCCTTCTCAAGCTTATCTTCAAGCACCCTGAGGAGATATTTCTTATGCTTGATGGAGGCTACCTAAATGTCCAAGAGGGACTTCGGTTGGCCAATTTCCCTAGCTTTCTGATCCAGTAGATGTGTTGTTACTGTTTGCTGGGCAATAATAAGCTTAAGAGATGATATCTCTTTAGTTTGCTTCTTGGATAACTTCTTGAACTTCTTGAAGGCATCCAGAAGTTCTCCATACGTGACAATCAGTTGATTGACATCTCCTTCAGATCCAGAATCTTCTTCACCACTGGGTGAAGAGGTTTTTGAGCAAGGAATGGTCCATACTCAGACAAATAAGAAGAATAAAGTAAAGAATGTACCTTGCTTTGACCAGGCTAGTCCTGGCTATCCTCTTCATCTATCATTGCTATCAGCCCTCTATAGTTGTGGACATCTTCATACACCTTCGACTCATTGTCTGATAGTGTCAGAGGGGCCCTGATTTTTATCCTCACAGGAGCATTGACTTCTCCTGCTGCAATAGCTTTATTTTCAGCAGCAGTAGTAACTAGCCAAATATATGCTTCCTCTTCTTCAGACTCAGTGTAACAACCCGACCTGTTAAATAAAATATAATAGAAGCTCTGGATGGGGCCCCATATTATATGCCACAAACAGACGGCGAGGTCACGGGTTAATACCAAAATACCATCGCACCCTAAACCAGAGCATTCAAGCGGAAGTTTAAAGCATATAAGAACTCATCCAATGAATGTCCACTACAAATATATAAACAACTCATTTATATATAGATAACACTATGAATGTTTACAACTCAAATACTCATGGCCTTAAGGACTTACAAGTTTCTCTTTACAAATATGATTTCATACATCGGCACGCAGACCGACCACACATGAAATCCAAAGCTTCGCACGACCTTCAAGGGCCTACAAGCAGCAGCAGCAAGGGCTTCAGCCCGCTCATTCCAATCAGCCTACAACACCTGCATATGAACGTCCACCCCAAGGGTGATCAACAAAGCAACAGTCAGCATTCAGTTGAACAATTATAACGACCACACCCCTTACCCGGGGCAGTGGTTCCTTCCCTGCATGTGATACAGTCACAACATAAATATATCTTCCACAATCACATCACAAACGTTGTCCTTCATGCCAAACGCTCCGTGCACTCAGGGCACACTTACGGTGTACCGGTACATCCTTAGTATACTATATATTAGAGGTTCTCCACTTAGTGGTCTAGCACTAGTCTACTACAACACGCGTGCTGGAGACATCCTCGCCCGTCTCACTCAGAGGTGTTCACCTAACGAAAACCATTGAGCATTATCGATCGACACGCCGGGAAGGCCCACGTTCCCCCATTTGTAGTGCTACCAACCGACCGCTCACAACGATCCTCCCACTGAACTTGTTGGGTGGCCCACCAACTCAGAAGTTCTTAACTTGTTGGACATGGGCATCAGCCTCCAAACCCCCATTGAAGACCTCTCATGCCCATTCACTCAGAGGTGTCCGCAATCCATCTCATAACACTGGCACATAGTGCCGCTTTCCATTCCATCAACCAACTCGTGTCGAACATCCAACCAAAGGAGCTATACAAAGCATCGCATCCAACCAAAGGAGCTATACAAAGCATCCTTCTATCAATTCACAATCGTCCTCACCTTCTCTGCAAGCTAAAATATTTATGCACGGTGTCTTCTCCGGTTCGCAGCATCACCAATCCAGACTACCAGTCCAGATGGGCTTCACGCAACATGCATATTCCGTACTACACAATTCTGTATCTAGATACAGACTCGACCACTGGAATTACTTACGCTTTCCACCTCTTGGTGGAGGATCCCATGCATATGTATAAAGTAGGACTTCACTTGTCCAAGAAGGAGACCGTTACCCTTGACGATTGCTTTAGAGCCATGGAGAAACTATCCGGATGGTAATCACCGCGACGGCCCTGCCTCCACAACGATGGCCTCAGATCTCGAGTCGGACCGCTAAAGCTCCACCGATGGCTGGAATCCTCTCCTTCTTCCTCCTCCAAGCACTCCCTTCTCTCTTGTGTAGAAAGAGAGTGATCTTTGTACAAATGAGAAAGCCATCTCATTCCATGGTCTTATCACTACAGGGAGGAGCTTGGACCATGAGATCTAAATAGAAGGAATTGGACGGCTAAGATTTTCCCTGGAATAACTTTTCCTGGGCTGACACGACTTGTGACCCGCCCGTATCACTGGCCGTGTTCCCCTAAACGGTAAGGAACCGACTCACTCCAGACCAGAACACAGGTTATGACACGCCCGTTTTAGGAATTATACACCCGTGTTGAGGGGTGTGTTCCTCACTCGACACAGGACCAACTCTCTCGAGAAGCACACGGCTAAGGCACACGCCCGTGTCCTTGGCCATGTGGAGAACACGCCCCTGTGATACGCCTGTATCATAGGCTGTGTTCTACACTCAACGCCATGGAAATCGAGAAGGAAATGGCATGGGACACGCCTGTATCCCAGGCCATGTTCCACACTCGAGACACACTCGACGCCCACTCTAGACCCACTTGAGCAACCAAAGCTGGACACGCCCTGGACACGCCCATGTCCCAGGCCGTGTGACCCAACCTGAACTCCAAACTGGAATTTGTGGTGTTACAACTCTCCCCTCCCTACAAAAATTTCGTCCCGAAATTTAGCGCAACATATCTAACAACATAACTATGACTTTGTTGCAAATATACACAAAACGATCTTGGGTTACTCGCCCCACAGCCTCGCACAAACACACGTGTTTTTCACAAACACCCATACATACAATATGTACAAGTACAACACAACAGCAATAAAGTGCACACTCCACTTTATTTCCGTTCATCCGCATCTTTTAGAAGCCTCTTGACAGCCTCCTGAAACTCTAGGTTATGCACGTGATTAGGCTGCTCTTCACAATTCAAGCTTTGTAGCTCCTACAACTTGAGAGTATACATTCGAGGCTGTGCCCGAGATGCAGATGACTCTGCCACGGCCTTGCCCTTTTCCTCATAGGATGCACCTGACTTTTTCTCACCCTTCAAGTCGCCACTCCAACAATCTCGAGTGATATACCCATGTTTCCCACAGTTAAAACACGTACGTGTCTCCAAACATCCTTGCCCGTACGTTGCTCCCGAAGTAACATTCGACTGAGCTTGTTTAGTAGGACTGAACCGCTTCTTATCACGTTTCCTAAACTCTGATTGCTCCGACCGCGCAAGCTTGAACTCCGACTTTTACGCCGTCAAGTTCTTCTTATAGGCTTGGAAGCCTTGGTTCACTGAACTCGGGAGAGCCAACCGCAGCTCATCATGAAGACCTGCAAAGAACTTATTTGTCTTCGGTGCCTCCTCCGCAAATGTCGACCCCGCATACCAAAATGTAACAACCCGACCCGTTAAATAACATATAATAGAAGGTCCGGCCGGAGCCCCATATTATATGCCACAAATAGACGGCGAGGTCACAGATTAATACCAAAATACCATCGCACCCTAACCTAGAGCATTCTAGTGGAAGTTTAAAGCTTATAAGAACTCATCCAATGAATTCCCACTACAAATATATAAACAACTCATTTATATATAGATAACACTAGGAATGTTTACAACTCAAATGCTCACGGCCTTAAGGCCTTACAAGTTTCTCTTTACAAATATGATTTCATACATCGGCATGCAGGCTGGCCACACATGAAATCCAAAGCTTCGCACGGCCTTCAAGGGCCTATAAGAAGCAGCAGCAAGGTCTTCAGCCCGCTCATTCCAATCAGCTCGCAACACCTGCATATGAACGTCCACCCCAAGGGTGATCAACAAAGCAACGGTCAGCATTCAGCTGACCAATTATAATGACCCTACCCCTTACCCAGGGCAGTGGTTCCTTCCCTGCATGTAATACAATCACAACATTTATATATCTGTCATAATCACATCACAAACGCTGGCCTTCATGCCAGACGCTCCATGCACTCAAGGCACGCTTATGGTGTACCGGTACATCCTTAGTACACCACTGATTAGAGGTTCTCCACTTGGTTTCCGAGAACTAGTCTACTATAATACATGTGTTGGATACATCCTCGCCCATCTCACTCAAAGGTGTTCACCTCACCGCAACCATTGAGCATTATCGATCAACATGCCGAGAAGGCCCACAGCTCCCCATTTGCAGTGCTACCAACCGACCGCTCACAACAATCCTCCCACTGAACTTGTTGGGTGGCCCACCCACTCAGAGGTTCTTAACTTGTTGGCCATGGGCATCAGCCTTCAAAACCTCCCTAAAGACCTCTCGCGCCCATCCACTCATAGGTGTCCACAATCCATCTCATAACTCTGGCATATAGTGTCGCTTTCCATTCCATCAACCAGCTCGTGTCGAGCATCCAACCAAAGGAGCTATACAAAGCATCGCATCCAACCAAAGGAGATATACAAAGCATCCTTCTCACAATTCACAATCGTCCTCAACTTCTCCGTAGGCTAAACTATTTAAACACGGAGTCTTCTCCAGTTTGCAGCATCACCAATCCAGACTACCAATCAAGATGGGCTTCACACAGCATGCCTATTCCATACTACAAAGATCCGGATCTAGATGCAGACTTGACCACTAGAATCGCTTACGCTTTCCACCTCTTGGAGGAGGATCCCATGCACATGCATAAAGTAGGACTTCACTTGTCCAAGAAGGAGATCATTACCCTTGATGATCGCTTCGGAGCCATGGAGAAAGTAGCCGGATGGTAATCACCGCGACAGCCTTGCCTCCACAACGATGGCCTCAGATCTTGAGTCGGACCGCTGAAGCTCCACTGGCGGCCGGAATCATCTCCTTCTTCCACCTCCAAGATCTCCCTTCTCTCTTGCGTAGAAAGAGAGTGATCTTAGTCCAAATGAGAAAGCCATCTCATTCCACGGTCTTATCACTGCAGGGAGAAGCTTGGACCACAGGATCCAAGTAGAAGGAATTATACGTCCAAGATTTGCACTGGAATCACTTTTCCTGGGCTGACATGGCTTGTGACACGCCCGTGTCACAAGTCTTGTTCCCCTAAGAGGCAAGGAACCGACTCACTCCAGACCAGAATACGGGTTAAGACACGCCCGTGTCAAGCCCTGACACGCCCGTGTCAGGAGGTATACGCCCGTGTTGAGGGGCGTGTTCCTCACTCGACATAGAACCAACTCTCCTGAGAAGCACAAGGCTAAGGCACACGCCCGTGTCCTTTGTCGTGTGCCAAACACGCCCCTGTGACACGCTCGTGTCACAGGCCGTGTTCTACACTCAATGCCACTCAATGCCATGGTAACCGAGTAGGACATGGCCTTGGACACGCCCGTGTCCCAGGCCATGTGCCTCACTCGAGACACACTCGACGCCCACTCGAAACCTACTCGAGACCCATTCGAGCAACCAAAGCTGGACACACCCGTGTCCCAGGCCGTGTCACTCAGCCTGAACTCCAAACTGGAATTTGGGTTGTTACACTCAGAGGATGATGAGTCTATCCAACTCTTTTCCTTCTTAGCCATGAATGATATTTCCTTCTTTCCTTTGTACTTTGGCTGCTTCTTCTCCTCAGCCTCCTTTCTCTTCTCTGGGAAGTCAGCTATCATGTGCCCAGGCTTGCTACAACAGTAGAAAACTATTTTAGAAAGATTATATTTATTAGGTTTGGAACCATACCAGTCAGTCTTGGACTGATTCTTCTTGTGATGAGTGGAATTGGAAGGCCTCTTCTTCTAATGCTTCTTCTTCATCAGCCTCTGGAGTTATCTAGAGAATGCTGCAAAGTCTTCATCAGACATGCTGCTATCTGAAGCCTCTGAGTCTGAGCTATCTGACTCAGCTGGTATTCTTGGTGGAGAAGGAATCCTCTCCTTGCCTTTCCTTGTGCTTTCAACTTTGAAGGCCAAGGACATTTCCTTGGCCAGTGATTTGCTAGTGCCATCCTCCTCCTTCTTGGTATCTAGGTGCATCTCATAGGAGAGTAGTTTCCCAAACAATATTTGGGGAGGAGTGTCAGCAAGCTTAGCCATCTCTCTTATGACACAGATCTTAGTATCCCAGTCTCTAGTGAGAGACCTGAGAAACTTGTCATTTATTTCATAATTATTGAAGACCCTTCTATATGTATTCAACTCATTTATGATCCTGAAGAATCTTTCATAACAGGTAGTTATGTTCTCCTTCAGGATTTGCCTGAAAGCTTCATACTCTTGGTTGAGCAGAGACTTCCTATCATCCCTTACCTCATCAGTACCCTCCATGTAGACCACAAAGGTGTCCCACATCTCCTTGTAGGTCTGGAAGTGAACCAAGTTCAGAAAGATTGAGTCATCTACAACACTGGCAATGATGTTTTGTGCTCTCTTGTCCAAGCCAGCCAAGATGACCTCATCTTTGGTCATTTCAGAGTATGTCTTTGGTTTCTAAATGTTGGCATCCAAAGCAGAGACCTTCATGGGAATGGCAGGTCCCTCCCTAACTGTTGTAAAGATTCATGGATCATAGGCTTCCATAAATAGCCTCACCCTCTCTTTCCATATTTAAAAATGCTTCTTTCTGCAGATGGGGAGTTTCATAGAACTCGTCTCTCTATGGCTCTCTCTTGAGCCCATGATCACTTAGCTATAGCTACCTTTGGAGATCACTCAGATTGTTAAATCCTTTTTGAGCAACCTCCCTCTGATACCACTTGAAAGATCTTCTTTTCAAGGTAGCTAACAACCTAGAGGGGAAGGTTTGTCTAGGTCTTTTTTTAATCTCTTCAATATCTTGTTATTTTCTTTTAGCATTTAGCTTAAGGTGATATATAGCCTTCCCTTAACACCAGCAAATAAGAAATGAATAACAAACACAGAAAAGCACATAGGTATTTTATAGTGGTTCCACAAAATTATGTGTACATCCACTCTCCTCCCACCTCGCTAACTTCCTATTAGTCAAGGCACTTCTCCAAAGCAATGATCCAAGGAGCTTCACCTCAAATCCCTCAGAATCTCTCAGTCTCCTCCAAGACTTACACCTCAGCCACAAAGTTCTACAGCTCAGTGACACACTTGTCACTTACCTCAGGCAATTAAGCCTAAACACTCAGTCTATGGAGGATAGCCCTACCTCAGAGCAAATTTTCTCCTACAACTCAGAGAGATACACTCTCCTACAACTCAGGCAGATTTGAGCTACCTCAGGCCCAAAGCCCTACAGCTCAGATCTAAAAGGATCCTACTGAAGTAAATGGTTTAATTAACTTTGACTTAGAGAAAATTCTCTATGTCAACAACTAGAGCAGAGAAATTTCTGCTCAAAATTTCCTCACAACAGAGAAAAGGCTTGCTGGAGGAACCCAGAAGCTAACTTCTGAACTAGCTGAAGAAGGCTAAAGATCTGTTGATCTTTAGTCTTCAAGCAGCTCACTGAACCTGCTTAAGGATGAAGGTTCTTCTTTCTTCAGAACTGATTCTGAATCTGCTGTGACAAATGGAGACTTGCACATCTAACTGAACATTTCTTACCGGAGAGCTTCAAGCTTTTCACATACAGCAATGGTGAAGAGGATTAAGACGGCTGCTCGCTTTTGAAATTGATGAAAGCCCTAAAAAGTTATCTTTGTCTTGGACCCATCTCTTCCTTTTGTAGTTTGTCGATCAACGGCTCTTAGAGATCAGTGGGCCCCACCTATAGCTTTCAGCTACACCTTGCTTTAACGGAGAAGACGTACAGTAGTTTCACGGAAAAGATTGTCATGTTCTATAGCTTCCCCGTAGCTGATTTGACCTTAGTTGACTTTGTCTATTTTGCTGACGTCAGCTCCTGTGGACTTAGCCAAAATCGAGCATCAGTAGAATAGGCGTTGAGTGAAGGAGTTTCACTCAACGCCAAAAAACTTAGATAGATTTACTATCTCTTGGCATTGAGTGAGTAACCTTCACTCAACGCCAAACTATTTAGAATATAAATCTGTGTCTAGGCGTTGAGTGATTCAGCTTCACTCAACCCCAATCTTATTTTATCAGCTTTCTGCTACTTGGCGTTGTGTGAGTGAGCATCACTCAACGAAAAACTACTTAGACAAAATTTTATCTCCACTTGGCGTTGACAGTGTTGAGTGAGCAACCTCCACTCAACGTTTTTTGCCTTAACCATGTTTCTGCCTCTGCAGCACCTTAGGCATTGAAAGCATAAGCTATACTCAATGCTTTTGGACTTAGCCAAATTTCTTGTGTTCCAAAGCATAGGCTTTTTATGGCTTTGACTGACTCAAAGCCTTTTGTCCCATGGCGTTGACTGAGCAGTCCTCACTCAATGCATGTGGACTTAGATAGATTTTCCAGTCTCTAATATATGGCTTTTACTATTTTAGCCTATCTCATAGCTTTTTGTTGTATGGCGTTGAGTGAGTTGACTTCACTCAATGTCTGTTAACTTGGCAACTTTCCTAGCTTGCCATAACTTTGTCTTTGACTGTATAGGCTACACTCAGCGCTATAAGTCATCTAGCGTTGAGTGAGTAACCTTGACTCAATGACTGTGACATAGACATATTTATATCAGTCCACACCATAGGTAAGTGTTTTCATGACCTTGCCACTAAGGCTACCTGTTCCATCATTGTTGTTAGGACAACCTGCATGCATGAACTTGGGCATACAATATGTAAGACCCTCTTTTTTTTCTTTTTCGAACCCCGGGGTCTTAGCCCAGAATTGCCGCTTTGCGGTGGCACCGACTCACGAGAAGGCCGCCACTACAAAACACCAATTCTGCCGGCCCTTTTCGATCACAAAGAAAGAGAAGTAAGTATACGTGAATTGTAAACAAGTCCACAGAAACATGTATAAAATGAAATCACATCCAGTCCATTAGTAGATAAAAACAGGAAATATAAGTATAAGTACTGCAAAGATACAGTTCAGATGAAATATAGATAAACGGGCTCGAGCCTAGTACATCCGAGTCCTCACTACAAATCACTCATCGCGGAAGCTATAAAATAATAATCACTCACGGAGCTGGTCGCAGGTGCACCGGTGCTAGACTTACCCACCTCCATGCGCACCGTACTCCGCTGGTGCTGGTCCCTTGACTGCTGGTCCCTGTCTCCCATCCGGAGCTCCTGTAATGTTGTGGTTCGAAAACCATTAGTCATAAAGACTAAGCCCTATCATCCCCTACCCCTCCCCCCACGGCTCCTAAGCACCGAGCGGAGAGGAGGAAAGGGAAGCTATAAGGGTGGAGAGTGTTCAAGCAGATGACAATGGAACTAATCTAACAACTATCATGGTGAGAAAACAACTATCTAGAATAAAGTACATCTAGCAATTCAACGGTGGTGAGTAATAAAGTATAAAATGTAGTAAGTAGCAATTATATAAGAAGGCAGGTAGAGAACAACAAGTAAATAAGTAAGTAACCTTAACTTATATGAATGCTCATACAAACTTATAATTTAAGGGGTCTTCTGCAAGGCTCCAATCGTATAAAAAGTCCCATACCGATTTATACGTTGGGGTGTCGGTTGTATGCAATTATGAGTGTAGTGATATGCTATGCCATGATTCATGCAAGTACAACTCACGCACACGACTCTATGAGCACAGACCTTTAGTTCCCCTGTTCGAGAAGCTAGCTTCACTCCCAAGAACCTCCGTAGTGGCAAACGGAGACAGTGGGTCGGGCCCCCCACTCCTAGGCGGGTATCCTCACTATCGGGCCTAGCCCTTCCGTACGCCCCTAGAAGAACACAACCTAGAGTATCCGCGTACTAGTGCTAGCTATATCCACCAAACTTTCTTTGGCAAAGTGTCCCACACCGCCGAGTCAACGTACCGATGTCAGTGTGAACGACAATCAAATACCGAAGACCCACCACCTTTATTCTGTACTCAAAGCCTCGAGCCCTCGGCTCCCCGCACTGTCCCGTCCGTGCATCTACCTTCAGAGCTACCGTCTGAATGGCAATAAAACCAACTTATTCTACCTTCCTAGCTATCGGGGTGTGTGTATGTGCAACCCTAATTACTAGTTGCTCTTGTTAGCTTATTATTCCTCCGGTTTACGTTAGCCCAGGACTGCCCCCGGTACTCCCCGTGAAGGGCTCTCAAAGGGCACTTTGAACTATGATGGTAGCTGAAGCCCACCGTTCCCTTTCGCAAGGCACTTAATGTTATTGGTTGGTACCCATTACCCGATCCCTCTTAAGTTAATTTAGATCTAGCCCTAGAGTATTAAGACTCTTCCTCTCCTACCCGGGGTGGACGATCTTTCGTCGTTCCCGAACGCCACTTAACATTATCCAACCTCACACTCTACTTATCTTAATATCCAATAATGAACTTTAACTTAGCTTGCCCTATCCAAACCAGCAACTACCAAAATTCCATGTCCCCAAGTTCATTACCCACTCTAGTTCAGTTTCCGTGGTTTTATTATATGCGGACCATCCTAAGATACATAAGGTACATAAGGGGAGGTACTCCAAATTGTCTTCTGAATCTCCTATAATATTTACTGGAGTTCTATCTTTACATAATATAGCTAAGACCAAGATTTCCAAATTATTCCTATTTATCGGGCATTTAATTTATTTATTCTAAGCTTCCAAATGCCCTAGTATGAACATGAAGTGCACTAATGAGCCAACAATAAATTATCATAAAATCAGTAAAAATCCTATGAGACATTTAAGCAGTAATTACAAGTTTTGAGAAATTTCAGAGGTATTTAGGCCTATATTTCCTAATTTACCATTTTAGGCCATTTCTACAAGATTATGAAGCAAGTACTGTAAATATGTAAGCAAAAATCACAATAAAATTACAAAAGCTTCATGGTGACCTAAAACTATCAGAAACCAAGTCCCATGATTTTTATCTAATATTTTAGGCTCTGAATTTATTTAATGTAAAATACTAGTTTTCCTAGCTTAGTGAAGGAGGTACTGTTTTTAATCATATAAAATTCCAGAGAAAATTACAGGGTGACTATCATAATTTGAAACACCCATTGACCAAATTTCATAAATTTCCAAATGATAATTGGGCATTATTTGTATTTTTGACTACATATCACAATTAGTACATTAAAGAATAAAGTACCCAAAATAATCAGATAAAACTCCCAAGAAAAATACAAAAGGTATAACATGCTATAATATGCCATAATCCAAGATTTCATAACATTCCAATGAACATAAATTCCAGAATCATCAAAATAAATATCTAGGGCACAACTAGGGTTATAAATGAAATACTGTATAAATTAACCCAGAAATCTCAACAAAAATATATTATGTCCGTTTAGACCAGAAAATCACTCTACCCAAACTTTACTTGATTTTAAGTTCAGTTGATAGCATAATAATTCAAATTAAGGTTGGTGACCTAAACTAGGGTTAGGGTTTTAGGTGGGCTAAAGGTCTCCAAATACCCTAAAATTTTGACCAGAGGACTTTAATGGCACTATGGTCCACTCCGCCAAATTTTAAGTCAGTCCAAGGTCATTTGACGCCATGACCTTCACAACCCTAAAAATCCCCATTAAGGGACCTTCCCTAGGGTTATAGGGCTACCCTACACCAAACAACCCCAAACTCCCTTGGAGGGTGTGTCATGCCCTAAAAAGTCAGTGACCAAAATATCAGCCTCTGTTGAGGTGATATGGCCACTCAAATACCAAGGGGGTGTTTGATAATAAATTATCCTATAAGGATCAACCTAGGGTGGGATAAAAACCTATTCAAAACATCTCCAAATGAGATGAAATTTTTACCAGAACCTTATGATAAACCCAGGGAACATTCACCAAATTTTGAGAGGGTTTGGAAGTCATTTAGCCATCTAATTAATTTATTCAAGGATTATTAAATTTTTATTAAAACTATAGAAATTTTTTTTCCAAAAATCCTAATTTTTGGACAACACCTAGATATAGGTAAGATTAGGTCACACTCCAAATTTAAAGTCATTTTTATTACTGGATTGGAGTGGGGAATTTTTTTAAGGTCAGGACAGCCTTATGGATAGACCTCACCAACATGAGTGCTGAGGTCTATCCAGTGGTCCAAAATGCTTGAAACAAATTTTAAAATTTCCTAGACTTATAGATCTACAATATTGGTGTTGACAACTTTTTTTGTAGGAGCCTATAAGTATTTATATAAATTCATGCAAGTTACAGGCAGAAACTATAGAAAATAAATAGAAATTACTTTAATAAATATGTTTGCACAGATCTTAAAGGCTGATCCGTCGGCTGGGAGGTTTTCTTCAACCTACAGCCGACGGTCTAGATAGCACGCACCTGGGAGCACTTCTCCCTTCCACAGCCGGCTGTCCAGCCTCCTCCCTGGCCGGCCACCGCCACCACCACCTCCGTTGAGGTGGTGGCCATCGCCGGGCGGCGGCGCAGCCGCCGGAGAGGCTTTTTCCGGCGAGCCCGTAACTTCATTTTTGCGGGAAAATCAGAAAAAGAAGCTCTTCTGATCGGGCTCATTTGAGCCCGAATCTTAATCCTAAGGAAGCTAAGATCTACCCGCAGAGAGAGAGGAGGGGAGGACCTTGTTCGTGGGCTTAAGGTGTGCAGACTGTCGGGATGCCTTTGGCGCGGGTGGTGGCGTCGCCGGAATTCTACTACAGCACAGTGGGAGGCTCGAAAACTTCAGGTAAGGGCTGGGAAACGTTCCTTTTGGGCCTCTGAGGGTGTTTAAAGGCTTGGTAAGGGAGGGGGAACGGCCAAAAGCTGGTGGCCATTAATGGCCCATTATAGCTTGGCTCAGCCATGGTGGTGGGGGGCTGAAACAGTTCTGTGACAGCTAGCTAACGGCTGGAAACTCCTCCTCTTCCCTAAAGGAGTTGAATCCAATCGTAAAAGGGGAGGGGAAGGGTTGCCAAGGTGTCAAGCTCCATTACTGGCTTTGAAGGCCGGGCTCGGCCATGGCCGAACTGTTCCTTTTGCAAAATCGGCGGTCCACGTGACACAGATTGACCGGTCAACTTAAATTAAATAAGACTTATCAGGTCTTATTGTAGAAAACGGCCCACTCCCAGACCAGCCCGGTTCAGCTGAACCAGCACCCAGCTAGAACAAATTTGCCAGAAAATATTCTAAGTACAATGGCGTTGAGTGAGCTCAGCTCACTCAACACCATCCAAGCTACGGCATTGAGTGAGCTCAGCTCACTCAACGCCATCCAAGCTACGGCGTTGAGTGAGCTTTGCTCACTAAATGACATCAGAATGGCCTCCCAGACTATGGCCTTGAGTGAGCTCAGCTCACTGTCGTCCGGATTACGGCCTTTTAAACAATGGCGTTGAGTGAGCTTAGCTCACTCAACGTCGTTCCGATTATGGCGTTGAGTGAGCTCTGCTCACTCAACGCCATCCAGACTACCCTAAATTGCGTCGAGTGCGGTCAGTGCACTCAACGTCGTTCAACTTATGGCGTTGAGTGCACTCAACACATTCAACGCCATCCCGCCTGACAGATTACGGCATTGAATGAGCTAAGCTCAACGCCATCCAGTCTACGGCATTGAGTGAGCTCAGCTCACTCAATGCCAACCTGCCGACACCAGATGGCGTTGAGTGCAGTCAGTGCACTCAACGCCATTCAACTTATGACGTTGAGTGCACTCAACGCACTCAACGTCATCCCGCTTATGGCTTTGAGTGAGCTAAGCTCACTCAACGCCATCCAGACCACGTCATTGAGTGAGCTTAGCTCACTCAATGCCATTCCAGACCACGGCATTGAGTGAGCTTAGCTCACTCAACTCCATTCCAGATCACGGCGTTGAGTGAGCTAAGCTCACTAAACGCCATTCCAATGTCACGGGCGTGACGGATCAGCCACGGGCGTGTCTGGCCTATGTTGAAATTTCTAAGCTCGACGATCATCTTCCTGAGGTCGACGATCGTCGAAGGGGGTCACGCCCTAGGTCACGGGCGTGACGTGTCGGTCACGGGCGTGACCACCCCTTGACTCAAAATCTTGGTCGACAAACTTCGATTCCTGGGCTTCCTAGGGTTCTGTTAAGACAAAACCACTCCCAGGGGTCTAGTTGGAAATGGGATGTTACAAATCCCAATAAACAAAACAAAGACTTCGTACCCGAAATCAAGGTTAAGCCTACGGGGGCTCCAATCCGGATAAAAAGGCTTGTAACATCCCATGAGAGTTGAAAGATTTACATCTCTACGTTAGATTTGCTATGTGCGGTTTGAAGGTGATGGTCAAATCTAAGACCAATTCGTCCAGTTGACTAGGTATATACCCCAATAAACAAAAGATTAGCCCCTATTCTTGAAATTTCAGTCCTATTGGTTTAAAATAGAAAAGCAAATTGATTGTCCAGAGGGGTTGTGAGGTAAACCTGACCGAAAAGTTCCGGGTATTTTTGCCGCATCAAGTCCTATGGCTCCCATGTATGCTCCTCCCGCACATGATTGTCCAACAGAACCTTGACTAACGGAACCTTCTTCCGTCACAAGACCCGCACTGTCGTGTCATCGATCCTGATAGGCTCCAAGTTGACTGACCGATCCGAGGCCACCGGGCCATCTGTCGAGGAAATCAGCTGCTCAGGGTGTAGCAGAGCCCTCCGTAGTGAGGAGACGTGGAAGACATCATGCAATCCCGCTAACTCCGGCGATAGCTTCAGTCTATAGGCTAAGGGGCCGATCTACTCTAGGATCCTGTAAGGCCCCATATATCTCGGACTGAGCTTCTTCTGCTCACGAACCCGCGAGACTCCGTGCATTGGCCGTATCTTCAAGAAAACCCGATCTCCCACCTGGAACTCCACTTGACGATGCCTCGCATCGTAATTTTTGGCCTGCCTTCTCTGGGCTTCCAACATCCTATCCCGGATCAATCTAATCTGAGCATCTGTATCCCCCACAAACTCTGAGCCTAGTGCCTGCGGATCCTCATCCTTAACCCATGATAGTGGGGTCCTGCAACTCCTTCCATACAACGCCTCGTATGGAGCCATGCCTATGCTAGACTGATGGGCGTTGTTGTACGAAAACTCGACCAGTGGCAACAATCTCTCCCAAGGCTTGTCACGGTCCAAAATGCACAGGCGCAAAAGATCTTCTAGTGTACGGTTGGTGCGCTCTGTATGCCCGTCGGTCTGAGGGTGAAAAGTTGTGCTTAATGTCAACCGAGAACCCAAGTGGGCCTGGACTGACCTCCATTCCCTGGATGTAAACCTCTCATCCCAATACGAAACGATAGTCTTGGGAACCCCATGATAACGCACAAACTGCTCAATGAACCTCCGTACTAATACACTAACCGGTGCGTCCTTCGCCACTAGAATGAATCTGGCCACCTTTGTTAGCCTGTCCACTATCACCCAGATCGAGTCATTCCCCGCACGGGATCGAGGTAGCCCATGTATGAAGTCCATGGCTATATCTTCAAATTTCCATTCCGGCACCGGAAGTGGCTGCAGCAAGCCTGCCGGGTTCCTACATTCTGCCTTCACGAGTTGGCAGGCCTCGCAATGCGTCACGAAGTACGTAATGTCTTTCTTCATACCCGGCCAGTACATCGTCCTCTTAGAATCCTTTACCATCTTGGTGACCCCCGGGTGTACCGAATATCGGCTGCAGTGAGCTTCCGTCATGATGTCCTCCCTGATATGGCCTCCTACCGGTATGTAGACTCTGCCTCTGAAACACACGAGACCATCCCTCAAAGAGTAATCTCTTGTCGTGCCTTCCTCCAAGGCTCGGAATATCGGCTCAGCTCTCTCATCCAGCATCTGCCCATCTCTGATGCGGTCTCGAATATCATCCGTAGTAACCATCGACCCCAGGTACTCCATGTATAGCTCCGAGTCATCCTAAGACACTAGTGAAATCTGCATCTCTTCGAATGCCTTAACCTACTCCAAGGCCATCAGTTGCGGGCCTACTCCTATCATACTCGTTCTCCGGCTCAGAGCATCCGCGACCATGTTCGCCTTCCCCGGATGGTAGTGCATGGTATACTGGTAGTCTGACAGAAACTCTACCCAGCGTCTCTGCCTGATATTTAACTCCTTCTGGGTGTCGACGTACTTCAGATTCTTGTGGTCAGAGAAGATATCGCAATGAATTCCGTAAAGGTAGTGCCGCCAGATCTTAAGAGCAAAAACAAATGCCCCATCTCCAAATCATGCACGGGGTAGTTCTGCTCGTGCTGCTTCAATTGACGGGAGGCATAGGATATTACGTGCCCATTCTGCATTAGAACGACACCCATCCCCTGATAGGAAGCATCCATGTACACCTTGAATCCTTCCTTCCCTGACGGAAGGGCAAGGATGGGAGCCGAGGTAAGACGATCCTTCAGCTCCTGGAAAGCAGACTAGCATCGTGGTGTCCAAATATAAGGGGACTCCTTCTTCGTCAGAGAAGTAAGAGGGAGAGCAATCTGAGAGAACCCCTTTACGAACTTCCGGTAATAACCGGCAAGTCCCAAGAAACTTCGAACATCCGAGGCCGACTTTAGTGGTGGCCAATCCCGTACTGCCTGGACCTTCGTCGGATCTACTGGCAGACCTGCTCCACTGATGACATGGCCCAGAAAGGTTACCTCCTTTAGCCAGAACTGGCACTTGCTGTACTTGGCATACATCTCATGCTGTCGCAGCTTCTCAAAGGTCAAGGCCAGATGTCTCGCGTGCTCCTCCTCCGTTCTTGAATAGATAAGGATGATGTTGATGAATACGATAACGAAGACGTCCAGATACTCTTCGAACACCCGATTCATCAAGGTCATGAATGCGGAGGGTGCATTCGTAAGCCCAAAAGGCATCACGGTAAACTCGTACAAACCATATCTGCTGCTGAAGGCCGTCTTCGGGATATCCTCCTCCTGAATGCGAAGCTGGTAGTACCCTGATCTCAGATCCAGCTTTGAGAACCAATGGGCTCCCTCCAGCTGGTCAAATAGCTCGTCTATCCTTGGTAAGGGATAAGTATTCCGGACCGTCAGCCTGTTCAGGGCCCAGTAATCTATGCACAGTCGAAGGGTCCCGTCCTTCTTCTAAACGAATAACACTGGAGCTCCCCATGGTGAAGAGCTAGGCCGAACGAACCCGGCCCACACTAACTCCTGAAGCTGGCTTCGAATTTCCACCAACTCCTTTGGGGCCATTCGATAGGGAGCTCTGGATACCGGCTTAGCCCCCGGTACGAGCTGAATCTGAAAGTCCTTCTCTCGGTGCGGGGGTAGCCCTGGTAGCTTCTCTGGAAACACGTCGGCGAAGTCCCGCACTACTGGAATACATGAAATGGAGTCCTTGGCCTCGACCGCCTCAAAAAGGACCTGATAAACTTCTTCCCCCTGCAGGTGGGCCTTAACGGCCTGCATAGACGATAATAAGGTACATGGTGCTGGTATAATACGTTCGATGATAATGAAGGAGTCGTCATGCCTCATGGTGATCCTCTTTGCCACACAGTCGATCTGGGCATGGTTCCAGCAGAGCCAAGTCATGCCCAGGATTAAATCCTAATCTGGCATCTTCAGAATCGTCGTTGGTGCCTCAAACGCCTTCCCGCCGATCCTCGCTTCCATATTGCAATGAGTAGAGATCATTATCTCTGATCCATCGGGTAAGCGCACCCTCATCATCTTCCCGGTGAATGGCTCCACACCTGCCAGTCCTTTCACGAAATCCTCCGACACGAATGAGTGCAAAGCACCAATGTCGAAGAGAGTGTGAGCGGGCTTGCCGCTAATGAAGACTATGCCTTGGGTAATTAAGTGTCTTAGTATTCTTGTTGCAGTTGTCTTCTCTTAATTTATAACTAGGTTATGTCTAGAATACTAGTTCATATGAAGAAAATTAAAAAGTACTGTCATACCTGCGATAACCTGCTCCGTGTTTCGGGGCTGTGTCAGGTCTAGAGCATACACCTGCTCCCTCTTTTGCCTGCGGCCTCGATCCTGAAATCCTCGTCCTCGGTCTTGTCCTCATCCGCCAAACTGTCGGGGAGGTGGAGCGCCCTGATGTGCTGGTGGAGGTGCTCGCCTCATAGTGCAGTTCCTCTTGATATGCCCCGGCTGATTGCACTGAAAGCATACCGGTGGCTGCTCCGCTGTCCTTGGCATCTCACGCATCTGTAAAGGCTGGGGAGAAAATACCCCCTAACTCCTTTGCTCCTGCCCAATCTCCTGACGAGGCTGCTCCCCGTTCCTTCTCTCCCCAATAACCTGGCCTCGAGGATGGTATCTACGACCTCCAATCACTGTATCATCAGCCGGTCTCTTCCGGCTCTTCACTATAAGCTGATCCGCTTCTCTCTTCTTTGCCATCTCCAGAATCCTGGCCAAACTCCCCTCTGAGACAAAGAGGAGGGCCTGCCTCATATCATCTTGCAGCCCCTTTTAAAACCTCCGGGCATAGCCAGCGTCGCCCAACTGATAAGCGTCCGCATAGCGGGCCAGGTGAGTGAACTCCTGATAATACTCTACCACAGTCCTGTTCCCCTGCCTCAACCGCAGGAACCTAACCTCCAGGTCATCCCTCGCCGACTGAGGTACAAAATGTCCCAAGAGCACTGCTCTGAACTCCTCCCAAGTAATATCAGCGCAATCCATCCCCGCAAAGGTGGTGTCCAGCTGAGATTTCCACCACCTCATTCCGTGTGACTCAAGGCAGGAGACCGCCAAAGCAACTGCCTCCTCAGTGGGGCATCGAATCCCCGCTAGCATCTCGTAAATGGTATCCAACCATTCCACCGTACGTACTGCAGACTTCGTCCCCTGGTAGGATGGAGGGGAAAGTCTCCGGAAGAAAGTCATCCAATTGGCCCCGGGGTTTGGCTGTGGGGCCAGGGCTTGCTGAGCTCTGAAGGCCTCCAGAATGGCCGTCAGTGTTTGCCCCATCTCCATCTCCTGGAACGGAGCTGGAGCCGGCGGAGGTGGGACCACATTCAGAGCCTAAGGTGTCCCCTGCTGTGGTGTAGGGTTCATTGCAGGCTACAAGGAAAAATTCCATTTGTTAGAGGATGTATGAATGGAATATAAGAAAGGGTAGGATGGACTTTCACATGTGATTTCCCTTATGGGCACACCACTGCTTCCGCTGCTAGTTTGTCCGCAAACTAAGCTCGCACGGGGGTGGCCCAAGGTTTTGTGGACTACTTCTCTTCCAATCGAGGTCTGCTCTGATACCACTTGTAAGACCCCCTTTTTTTTCTTTTTCGAACCCCGGGTTCTTAGCCCAGAATTGCCGCTTTGCGGTGGCACCGACTCACGGGAAGGCCGCCACTACAAAACGCCAATTCTACCGGCCCTTTTCGATCACAAAGAAAGAGAAGTAAGTATACATGAATTGTAAACAAGTCCACAGAAACATATATAAAATGAAATCACATCCAGTCCATCAGTAGATAAAAACAGGAAATAGAAGTATAAGTACTGCAAAGATACAGTTCAGATGAAATATAGATAAACGGGATCGAGCCCGGTACATCAGAGTCCTCACTACAAATCACGCATCGCGGAAGCTATAAAATACTAATCACTCACGGAGCTGGTCGCAGGTGCACCGGTGCTAGACTGACCAAACCTCCATGCTCACCGTACTCCGCTGGTACTGGTCCCTAGACTGATGGTCCCTATCTCCCATCCGGAGCTCCTGTAATGTTGTGGTTCGAAAACCATTAGTCATAAAGACTAAGCCCTATCATCCCCTACCCCTCCCCCCACGGCTCCTAAGCACCAAGCGGAGAGGAGGAAAGGGAAGCTACAAGGGTGGAGAGTGTTCAAGCAGATGAAAATGGAACTAATCTAACAACTATCATGGTGAGAAAACAACTATCTAGAATAAAGTACATCTAGCAATTCAACGGTGGTGAGTAATAAAGTAAAACATGTAGTAAGTAGCAATTATATAAGAAGGCAGGTAGAGAACAACAAGTAAATAAGTAAGTAACCTTAACTTATATGAATGCCCATACAAACTTATAAGTTAAGGGGTCTTCTACAAGGCTCCCATCGTATAAAAAGTCCCATACCGATTTATACGTTGGGGTGTCGGTTGTATGCAATTATGAGTGTAGTGATATGCTATGCCATGATTCATGCAAGTGTAACTCACGCACATGACTCTATGCGCACAGACCTTTAGTTCCCCCTGTTCGGGAAGCTAGCTTCACTCCCAGGAACCTCCGTAGTGGCAAACGAAGACAGTGGGTCGGGCCCCCCACTCCTAGGCGGGTATCCACACTACCGGGCCTAGCCCTTTCGTACGCCCCTAGAAAAACACAACCTAGAGTATCCGCGTACTAGTGTTGGCTATATCCACCAGACTTTCTTTGGCAAAGTGTCCCACACTGCCGAGTCAACGTACCGATGTCGGTATGAACGACAATCAAATACTGAAGACCCACCACCTTTATTCTGTACTCAAAGCCTCGAGCCCTCGGCTCCCCGGACTGTCCCGTCCGTGCATCTACCTTCAGAGCTACCGTCTGAATGGCAACCAAACCAACTTATTCTACCTTCCTAGCTATCGGGGTGTGTGTATGTGAAACCCTAATTACTAGTTGCTCTTGTTAGCTTATTATTCCTCCGGTTTACGTTAGCCCAGGACTGCCCCCAGTATTCCCCGTGAAGGGCTCTCAAAGGGCACTAGGAACTATGATGGTAGTTGAAGCCCACCGTTCCCTTTCACAAGGCACTTAATGTTATTGGTTGGTACCCATTACTCGATCCCTCTTAAGTTAATTTAGATCTAGCCCTAGAGTATTAAGACTCTTCCTCTCCTACCCCGGGTGGACGATCTTTCGTTGTTCCCGAACGCCACTTGACACTAACCAACCTCACACTCTACTTATCCTGATTTCCAACAATGAACTTTAACTTAGCTTGCCCTATCCAAACCAGTAACTACCAAAATTCCATCTCCCCAAGTTCATTACCCACTCTAGTTCAGTTTCCGTTGTTTTACTATATGCGGACCATCCTAAGATACATGAGTACATAAGGGAAGGTACTCTAAATTATCTATCGAATCTCTTATAATATTTACTGGAGGTCTATCTTTACATAATATAGCTAAGACCAAGATTTCCAAATTTTTCCTATTTATCGGGCATTTAATTTATTTATTCTAAGCTTCCAAATGCCCTAGTATGAACATGAAGTGCACTAATGAGCCAACAATAAATCATCATAAAATCAGTAAAAATCTTATGAGACATTTAAGCAGTAATTCCAAGTTTTGAGAAATTTCAAGGGTGTTTAGTCCTGTATTTCCTAATTTACCCTTTTTGGCCATTTCTACCATATTATG
This sequence comes from Platanthera zijinensis, assembly GCA_039513925.1. Classification (NCBI taxonomy): domain Eukaryota; kingdom Viridiplantae; phylum Streptophyta; class Magnoliopsida; order Asparagales; family Orchidaceae; genus Platanthera; species Platanthera zijinensis. The sequence continues at coordinate 124,599,038 of CM077078.1, read as the reverse complement.
AAGCAAGTACTGTAAATATGTAACCAAAAATCACAATAAAAGGCCAAAAGATTTATGGTGACCTAAAACTATCAGAAACCAAGTTCCATGATTTTTCTCTAATATTTTGGGCTCTGAATTTATTTAATGTAAAATACTAGTTTTCCTAGCTTAGTGAAGGAGGTACTGTTTTTATCATATAAAATTCCAAAGAAAATTACAGGGTAACTATCATGATCTGAAACACCCACTGACCAAATTTCATAAATTTCCAAATGAGAATTGGGCATTATTTGTATTTTTGACTACATATCACAATTAGTACATTAAAGAATAAATTATCCAAAATAATCAGATAAAACTCCCAAGAAAAATACAGAAGGTATAACATGCTACAAGATGCCATAATCCAAGATTTCATATCATTCCAATGAATATAAATTCCAGAATCATCAAAATAAATATCTAGGGCACAACTAGGGTTGTAAATTAAGTACTGTATAAATTAACCCAAAAATCTCAACAAAAATATATTATTTCCATTTAGACCAGAAAATCAATTTACCTAAACTTTACTTGATTTTAAGTTCATTTGATAGCATAATAATTCAAATTAAGGTTGGTAAACTAAACTAGGGTTGGGGTTTTAGGTGGGCTAAATGTCTCCAAATACCCTAAAATTTTTACCAGAGGAATTTGATGGCCCTATGGTCCTTTCCACCAAATTTTAAGTCAGTCCAAGGTCATTTGACCCCATGACCTTTACAACCCTAAAAATCCCCATTAAGGGACCTTCCCTAGGGTTCTAGGGCTACCCTACACCAAACCACCCCAAACTCCCTTGGAGGGTGTGTCATGCCCTAAAAAGTCAGTGACCAAAATATCAGCCTCTGTTAAGGTGATATGGCCACTCAAATACCAAGGTGGTGTTTGATCCTAAATTATCCTATAAGGATCAACCTAGGGCTGGATAAAAACCTATTTAAAACATCTCCAAATGAGATGAAATTTTTACCAGAACATTAGGATAAACCCAGGAACCACTCACCAAAATTTGAGAGGGTTTGGAAGTCATTTATCCATCTAATTAATTTATTCAAGGATTATTAAACTTTTCTAAAATATATAGAAAAACATTTTCCAAAAATCCTAAATTTTGGACAGCACTTAGATATAGGAAAGATTAGGCCACACCCCGAATTTCAAGTCATTTTGATGACTGGATTGGAGTGGGGAATTTTTCTAAGGTCAGGATAGCCTTATGGGTAGACCTCACCAACATGAGTGCTGAGGTCTATCCAGTGGTCCAAAACGCTTGAAATAATTTTAAAATTTCCTAGACTCATAGAGCTACAATATTGGTGTTGACAACTTTTTCTGTAGGAGCCTCTATTTATTTATAGAAATTCATGCAAGTCAAAGGCAGAAACTAAAGAAAATATATAGAAATTACTTTAATCAATATGTTTGCACAGATCTTAAAGGCTGCTCCGTCGGCTGGGAGGTTGTCTTCAACCTCCAGCCGACGGTCTAGATAGCATGCACCTGGGAGCACTTCTCCCTTCCACAGCCGGCCGTCCAGCCTCCTCCCTGGCCGGCCACCGCCACCACCACCTCCGTTGAGGTGGTGGCCATCGCCGAGCGGCGGCACAGCCGCCGGAGAGGCTTTTTCCGACGAGCCCGTAACTTCATTTTTGCAGGAAAATTGGAAAGAGAAGCTCTTCTGATCGGGCTCATTTGAGCCCGAATCTTAATCCTAAGGAAGATAAGATCTACCCGTAGAGAGAGAGGAGGGGAGGACCTTGTTCGCGGGCTGGAGGCGTGCAGGCCGTCGGGATGCCATTGGCGCGGTGGTGGCGTCGCCGGAATTCTTCTACAACACAGTGGGAGGCTCAAAAACTTCAGGTAAGGGCTAGGAAACGATCCTTTTGGGCCTCTGAGGGTGTTTAAAGGCTTGGTAAGGGGGGGGGACGACCAAAAGCTGGTGGCCATTAATGGCCCATTATAGCTTGGCTCGGCCATGGTGGTGGGGGGGGGCTGAAACGGTTCTGTGACAGCTAGCTAACGGCTCAAAACTCCTCCTCTTCCCTAGAGGAGTTGAATCCAGCCGTAAAAGGGGAGGGGAAGGTTTGCCAAGGTGTCAAGTGCCATTACTGGCTTTGAAGGCCGGGTTCGGCCATGGCCGAACTGTTCCTTTTGCAAAACCGGCGGTCCACGTGGCACAGCTTGACCGGTCAACTTAAATTAAATAAGACTTATCAGGTCTTATTGGAGAAAACGGCCCACTCCCAGACCGGCCCGGTTCAGCTAAACAAGCACCCAGCTAGAACCAATCTGCCAGAAAATATTCTAAGTACAATTGTGTTGAGTGAGCTCAGCTCACTCAATGCCATCAAAGCTACGGCGTTGAGTGAGCTCAGCTCACTCAACGCCATCCAAGCTACGGCGTTGAGTGAGCTCTGCTCACTCAACTCCATCCCAGATACGGCGTTGAGTGAGCTCTGCTCACTCAACGCCATCAGAATGGCCTCCAAGACTATGGCATTGAGTGAGCTCAGCTCACTCAACGCCATCCGGATTATGGCGTTGAGTGAGCTCAGCTCACTCAACGCCGTCCGGATTACGGCCTTTTAAACGATGGCATTGAGTGAGCTTAGCTTACTCAATGTCATTCTGATTATGGCATTGAGTGAGCTCTGCTCACTCAACGCCATTCAGACTACCCCAAATGGCATTGAGTGCGGTCTGTGCACTCAACGTCGTTCAATTTATGGCGTTGAGTGCACTCAACGCACTCAATGTCATCCCGCCTGACAGATTATGTCATTGAGTGAGCTAAGCTCACTCAAAGCCATCCAGTCTACGGCGTTGAGTGAGCTCAGCTCACTCAACGCCAACCTGCCGACACCAGATGGCGTTGAGTGCAGTCAGTGCACTCAACACCATTCAACTTATGGCGTTCAGTGCACTCAACGCACTCAACGCCATCCCGCTTATGGCTTTGAGTGAGTTAAGCTCACTCAACGCCATCCAGACCACGGCGTTGAGTGAGCTTAGCTCACTCAATGCCATTCCAGACCACGGCATTGAGTGAGCTTAGCTCACTCAACGCCATTCCAGACCACGGCATTGAGTGAGCTAAGCTCACTAAATGCCATTCCATTGTCACGGGCGTGACGGATCGGTCACTGGCGTGTCTGGCCTATGTTGAAATTTCTGAGCTCGACGATCGTCTTCCTGAGGTCGACGATCGTCGAAGGGGGTCACCCCCTAGGTCACGGGCGTGACGTGTCGGTCACGGGCGTGACCACCCCTTGACTCAAAATCTTGGTCGACAAACTTCGATTCCTGGGCTTCCTAGGGTTCTGTTAAGACAAAACCACTCCCAGGGGTCTAGTTGGAAATGGGATGTTACACATCAAATACACATTTGTTTATATCATTGATATTATTGACTTGTTTAAATATCTGGACATTGTGGGCAATGGACCCAATAGTCACCGACTAAGAGCCATTTTTTCTAGTGTAAATGATTCACATGTTTAGAATTGTTCAACCTCTTTCCTCTTATTATATGGACATATGTTATTATGCTTACTCTTGTAGATCTTATCGAACCATGACTTCATTTCGCACTTGGTGCAACTTCTCTTATTATGACTTATTTGCTGCAGTTTGACAGCTACTCTTGTATTTGAGTTGGTAACTCTTTTGTCTTCTTTTGATTATTGTTACTATTGACCTTTGATCGCCACTTGTATATTCTTGCTAAGGTATTTTTTCTTTTGAATGTCTCAGGCTCGGAGCAGTAGTCGTTCAAGCAGTTAGAGTTGGTAATTGTTGTTGTTATGCAGTTGTTGTAGTGATTCTCTCCTCACTGTTGTGAGGTAGTTTTGTTGTTTTATTTCTTTAGTTCTGACATGCATGATCTTTGGTGGGTTTGTTTCAGGTTGTTGACACTCACTGTAGTTTATTATAGGATGTTGATTTACTTGCTAACTACTGTGTCATTTTCTAGATGGTTTATTGGATTAACTTGCTCTCTAGAAAGGATTTATGTTAGGATTGCATGTTCGTTATTTTCAAGTTATAAAAGTATTATTATGTTTATCTCATACTCATGACATCTTTTTTAAAACAAATGACATTATATTTTAATGAACGTAAAAACTCTTTTCATACATATATTAAATCTAGAATTATGCATATCATGAGTAGTTCTTTTGGATGTTTCTGCTCATGTAGAATAATAATTGAATTAAGTAACGTGTTTTCCGCAGCGTATATTTATATTTTTATCTGTAGACTAGTTGATCCACTGAGTCGAGCGATACGTCCGTCAAAACTTAGCTAAAAATACATTTTCTTCATGATAAACTCGATAATTATTTGAAAAGTGTTAGGAGTAGGTTATTGTCTGAGCATCTGTAGTTATCCCCTACACGGCATGGCTTCACGGCACGTGTTTTTTCTTACTCTGATATATTATCTTATGCTGAGAAAATAGGGTTGTGACAGCTCCCTCGTAAGTTTGATTCTGAGAAGTGCGGAGAGAAACAAGCCGTCGGTCGATCTTTCGCTATCAACCAAGATCCTTTTTACATCATAACATGGATCCCCAATCCTGCGCTGATTATAAGGGGTCTTTGTATGGTGTGCGCACCCAAACAAGGTCGAGCACAGCGCTAGCCAGTAGTCGTGCCTTGCGGCCACGAGTTTGTGTCCGCGAGGTGCGGCCACGGCTAGCCGAGAGGCCGGCCGGAAGCCCATCGACCCGAGGGGGTCGGTCGTCAGAGAGGAGAGGCGGCCGGCCATTTTGGTCTGCCGCAGGCGGTTTTTGCGCGCGTCGATCACGCGTTGTGATTACCCCCATAATCCTCCACTAAATTAGTGAGGGAGTTAGAGGCCCGGCTAATCACACGTTGATTTTTCTTATAAATTAAGTCTAACCTCATCAATATTTATATAGGAATATATAAAAAATATTCCGACCGGCCCAACCGAACCTATAATACACCTCAGTTATTAATGCGTTGTTGCATATTATGCACAATGAATTGTTCCTGAGTTTCTACTATTTGGTCTATATTTTAATTTCTAATATAGGAAAAAAGGGATGGCACATTCACCCTCGTTAACGTTGCCTATCAATTCAACATTAAACCTTAATCAGTAGCCAGTAGGTATTGGTAGATGAATTATTAGCAGATTATAAAAACAGCTGTAGTGAACTATAGTCATTGTTGGATATTAAATAGGAAGATCTCCCCTAACTCAAAAGAGCTGTGTTTTCCAATAATGACTCAGAATCAAATTGACTGCATAAACAAAGCATACAATCTTGGAATGACTCCCCTTCACTCCATTGTTATTGAAAGCATAGTAAGCTCAGACAAGAAATATCCATAGAGATTAAAGAGAAGAATCCAAAATTCTTTTTTTTTTCTAGTCCTATTTGGGGAAGCGGGGGTGTGCTGCACTGCACCGTGCAGTGCAGCACATTGAACCGTTGAGAGTGCATGAACACTCGCGCCGAGATGCATTCGCAGTCGCTGGATGGTGCTAGTCGCACCGCACTTTTTCCTAATTTCTCACGTCTTTTGGAAATACGTCTTGTACATGAATTTTTAGAAACGTGTTCGACACGAAAGTTGTAGATCTCGACGAGATCTACAACTTTTGTGTTGAACACTTTCCTAAAAATGCATGTACAAGGCGTACTTTGGAAATACGCTCAGGATTCGTGACTTTGGAAATAGCCTTGTACATGCATTTTTAGGAAAAGTGTTCAACACAAAAGTTGAAGATCTCGTCGAGATATACAACTTTTGTGTTGAACATTTTTCCTAAAAATTCATGTACAAGGCGTATTTCCAAAAGGCTTGAATAATTAAGAGAGTGCGGTGCGACTAGCCAAAACTGCGGTGCTAATAACTGTCATTCAACGCATATGGGAGATCATGCGTGAAATTAAATTTTATTATATTTAATTTTTTAACATAATAAATCATGTAATATTGATATATGTAATTTTATGGTTATTTTAAGTAGTCATATTTTTGGATCCATTGTCCACAATGTTCCCTAGATTGGATTTGAAGAGGCATCTTCATCAACACTAAGAGCATAGTTGTATTTGATGTGGGTTAAGCTCGTCATGTGCAGGATGTTCCAAGGAACAAGTCTAGACATGTTGTCTAATGTGACAGGTGGTCACAAGGTTAAGATGCTGGAAAGGCAGGAAGTAGCCTAAGTGATCAAGTCAGGTAGTTCATGATTGTACAGGTCAACAAGATGAATAGGCTGGAGAATTAAATTTTGTCAAAGCTCAGTTCAGAGTATGAGTCTCAGATTTCGCCGAGCTTAGCTCGTAGTTCGTCGAGCTCAGCTCGCCTTTCCTTGAGCTAAACCTCAGCAGCTTGAGGTTAAGAATTCGTTAAGCTCAACCCGCAGATCGTCGAGCTCAGATCAACATTCGTCGACCTAAAGTCAGACAAATCGTCTAAGGCAAAAACCGCTGAGACAGCTGAGTCCACTGAGATAGAAGACAGTCACAGCTGAGAAGAAGAAAACGTCGAGACCGCTGAGAAGAAAGAGTTGAGACAGAAGCTTGTCTCAGCTGTTAAGAAGAAACTGCTGAGACTGCTGATAAAGTACCGTTGAGACAAAGCCAGCAGAATTTTTCCAAGTCCAGAGAAGTGAAGTTTCGTCGACCTGAACTCACATTTCGTTAAGCTCAGCACAGAGTTCGTCGACCTCAGATCGACGATCATCAAGATCAAGTTAATGTATAAAGATACAGAGTTCGTCGACCTGAGCTTACATTTCATCGAGCTCAGATTGAAGGTTGAAGGCTAACAGATTCGTTAAGCTTAGCACAGAGTTTGTCGATCTCAGATTGACGATAGTCGAGCCCAATTCAAGTTTTTCAGGTAGTTGCGGGAAAGCTACAGTAGCCCCGGAAGCTACTGTTTGTCCTCTTCTGAGGTAGGCGGCGCTCACCATACTTAACTGGGCTCACAATCAAATTGTGTTGTTTATTCAAATCCTCGGATATAAAAAGAAAAGAGGAGATGGAATTAGGGCAAGGAATCGGATCGATCAAGAACAAAAAGTAAAAGGGGCGGCTGGACTTCATCGTCTCCGACGAGCTTGAAAGCAAAAAGTCCAGCAGTGCTTATCTAGAAGAAAAAGAGCAAGTAAGCTGTTGGATTCATCATCTCCAATAGCAAGATAGCTGATGTCATTCTCACCTACACCAGCAAGCTAGCTCAGAAGGATCTCTGAACAAAAGGTAGTAGCTTGGGCCAACCGTTGCTACAGGTGCTTCACAGTCTCAGCCAACAAACCTAAAGAACATTCTCTTGGGGAGCTGTGAAGAAGGAGATAGGATAGAGTAGTTGGCTCAGTTCAGGAAGATGCTGAGACACAGATCTGCAAGTAGCTTCCAACACATCCTCATCCTTATTGCTATGAAGAAAGGAGTTGAGTTGGAACTCTTCCAGCTCAGGTGGCAGTAAGAACTACTGCAGTTACTTCACTAGCTCCAGCTGGATAAAATCCTTGATGCTGAGAAGAGAGAGTTAGTTCTAAGTGTTTACTTAGTCTAGAGAAAGATAGACTCAGGAATTAAATTCATGTAGTCATAAGTTGGACTGAGTTTACCTCAGTCAGGAAGCTTGACACTGAGAAACATCTCTTGTGTCAAGAATTAACACCAACCCACTTTCAACTTATAGGATTCAGTTTATCTGAATATGAGCTGTTGGGCACTTTGTGCCTGAGTGGTAGGTGACAAATTTTTCACTGAGGTAGGTGCCCTGCTGGGGTACTGAGGTAGGATCCAAGTGTGGATCTGAGCTATAGGGTTTAAATGCCTGAGGAAGGAGAGTGATACTTTCTGAGGCAGGATCCAAGTGTGGATCTGATCTGTAGGGCTTAAGTGCCTAAGGTAGGAGAGTGCTACTCTCTGAGGTAGGATCCTTTATGGATCTGAGGTAGGGATGTCTCCCAGCCTAAGTGTAGGGCTTAACAGCCTGAGGTAGGTTACTAGAGAGTCATTGAGCTGTAGGTGACAAGTGTGTCACTGAGTTGTAGGTCTTGGAGGAGGCTGAGCTGTAGGTGCCTGGAATGGCACATCGGTAGGTACCTGGATTGGTACTGAGTGTAGGAATGTTACAGCACTCTGAGAGTAGGGCTGTGTGCCTGAAGTTGTAGGGCTGAGAAGCCTGGGGTGTAGGCCTTAGAAATAAGGCTAAGGTAGGTGATCAGTGGACCACTGAGCTGCAGGAACACTACAGGGCTCTGAGGTAGGAACCTTTGTGGTTCTGAGTTTGGATTCTGTAGAGAATCTATGTGTAAGGCTGAGGGCCTGAGGTGTAAGCTCTAATGAGAATTTTGGAGGACATTGAGCCTTATCTAACAAAAGTTAGAAAGGTGAGAGGTAAAGTGGATGTACCCAATTGGGGAACCACTATAAATACTTGTGTGATGTGTTGTGTTTCTTGTTTTTATTTTATATTGCAGGTATTAAGGACAAGCTCTAGAACATTACATTAGTAAACAGCAAGAAGACTTAAAAATCTCAAAGACCTATTCACCTCCCCCCACCCCCTCTAGGTGATTTAGCTATCCTTGAAATAAAGATATTCAAGTGGTATCAGAGAGAGGTTACTCAAAAAGAACTTAACAGTCTGAGTAGACCTCTAAGGATAGCTAAAAAGGTTGTATTGGTGGGTTCAAAAGAGAACAATAAGGAGTGGAGCTAAATGGAGCTTCAATACTATAGCAAGGAGAACTTTGGGACATTGAAAGAAAGGATTAGGCAGATTATGGAAGCCAATGATCCTAGAGTGTTGGCTTCAATTCTATAAGGACCCTTCATTCCCATGAGAGTCTCTACATCAGATGCAAGCATCCAGACCCCAAAGAGTTATGCAGAGATTTCTGAAGATGAAATCAATTTGGCATCTATGGATAAGAGGGCACAACACATCATGGTAAGTGTCATAGATGACTCCACCTTCCAGATGCTTGTCCACTATAGGACAGCCAAAGAAATGTGGGATTCGCTCACTAGCTACATGGAAGGGATAGAGAAAGTCAATCCTTTTGACAGTGGTTCAGAGTCTGAAGAAGAAGAGAAAGCCTTCATTAGGCTACCTACTGTTATTGTAGATGAAGATGAAGACCATCCTGTGAGGATAGGAATCAGGGCCCCTCTGACACTGTCAGATAGTGAGTCAGAGGTGGATGAAGATGTCCACAACTACAGAGGGTTGATGGCAATGATAGATGAAGAGGGCAGCTAGGATCAGCCTGGTTAAAGCAAGGTACATTCATTGCCTAATTCTGCTTCTCTGTCTGAGTTTGAGACTAGTCCAGATTCTGATGCATCCTCACCTAATGATGAAGATGGCTCTGAATCTGAGGTAGACGTCAATCAATTGATTGACAAGTATGGTCAAATCTTGGATGCTTTGAGAAAAAGCAAGAAGTTGGCCAAGATGTAGGCTGAGGAGATTATCTCTTTTAAGCTAGCTACTATCCAGCAATCTGAGATAGCTTCCTTGCTGGATCAGAAGGTGAGGAAAGTCAGCCAAATAAAGGCCATCTCAATCATCCAAATTGAGACCATAAGGCAAAAGGACAAGATCATTGTGGATCTTGAAGGGAAACTCCTAAAGGAGAGAAGGGTTGTGGCTGAACTCAGCAAGCCTAAAGCTGTGCTGCCCTTGATAAATTCTTGCTCCTCCCAAAAGAGTAAGAAGGAGTTAGCAGTTAAGGGAAGCACAAGAGTTGACCTTTCCAAAGGGAAAGGCAAAGCCCCTGTAGTGCCACAGTCAACCTCTCATAAGGTAATTCTCCCTTCTCATAGGTATGACCAGGACTGCATGTTTGGTCACTATAAGAATGGGAATTCATCTTGCAAGAATATACATGTATCTTACAATGGGAGAAGAAAGGGTAGAGGAATGAATGCCTTTATGCCTCCCCATGAAAAAGTACAAATGGCCCATGATGGACCATTTATATTTGGTGCATCAAACCAACTCACCAGGGTAAGGCAGTGTCTTTCACTCAAGCATATCCAGCAAGGACTACGACCAAGGGTCAGTCTACTAGTAAGCCTAACTTGGCTAGTTCTAATGATATAAATAGCATGTCATCTGCAAAGAAGACAGCTATAAATACCATTCAGGGCAAGCAAAGGAAGCATGTTGGAAGAATAACCTTCAGTCAGATCCTTGCTGAAAGGAACTTAAAGAAGTTTGATGCTCCTCTTCCTTCTATTCAGTCAGTAGTTAACCACACTACATGGCCTGCTTAGAAATGAAGATATAATATTCATGAATGTTGGTGATGTGGTAACGTGGGGCATTTTGCCCTAGATTGCTGGCACAATCCTTCTGTGTCTAGATCAAGAGTAGGCCTACCTGTCAGAAATTCTGCAGATAGGCAAATCAGATTTCAGGCTAACAGGAACCTAGGACCCAATGCCTATTGGGGTCTTAAGGTTAGGTAATTCTATTTTACAGGTTAGTCTTAGTGCACATCCCCCATACGGCACTTAGACAAAAGATGTTCTAAGAACTTGGACTGGTACAAGGAAGTTATCATATGGTTCATACACCTAGGAGAAGGAAGCTGTGTACATTCCTGAAGTAGGGTACAAGTGGTATCAGAGCATCTCCTCCCTGTCTATTGATAAACCAAGAAAGGATTGCTCAAGTACTGATCATGGTGCAAGGGAGCTGTTGTGATTAGCTGATGAGAATCCAGCCACTGCTCCAGAACCATAACCTTCAGATAAGTAGAATTCTTTTTATAGTGATATTCTACTAGTATAATCTAAGTTGCTAGGAATCCTTTCTGTCATAGCAGGACTATGCATGTGTAGATTAAGTTTCAATAAGGTTGGGAGCATAAGGAAGAACTCAATCCTGAGTTTGTCCTGACTGACATGTGGCTAACATGTTTATCATGCCATTAGATAAAGTCAAAATTCAACGCCATCTAGATTAAGATTGGGCATGTTGAACTTGGTATATCTTTTGTTGCTCCATGTTATACTTGTGTTACATGATTCATTTCTCTTGCAGGTAGATAAGTTATTGATGTGACATCAAGGCTATAAAGACCATTAAATGGTATCAAGACTTAGATGGACTCAAGTGTCCAGTAGAGGGAATGACAAGGATGCTCTAGTTGAGGGGGAGCAAGCCCAGCACCCTATAAAGGGGGAGCATGTCCAGCAGTTGATGAAACGGGATCAACCTCCTGTTGGGAAGGGGCAGGCAGCTGCTGCAGCAGATCAGCTATCACAAAAGCTGATCAGTTTGTCTTAAGAACAAGGCACAGACCAAGGGGGAGATTATGAGAAAAGGGAGAGCTAGCAACCAGCTCAAGTTGATCCCTGGGTCATTCAAGTGCAAAGGGGGCTACAGTGATGTGGTGCATCAACGATACCACCACATGTGGATGCTGATTCTGTAGATACAAAATCAGTAAGAGGAACTAAGTGTGTATCAAGATTAAATGTTGTAATGTTGTGTTGTATCAATGTATCAACATAGGAGGTATGACTCCTACTCAAGTAGACTGATCACTAGGATGATTTCCCTAAAAGTATCAACATAGGACTTTGTATAGGATCAAGAGATTATCTCTCCAATGATATTGTCTACTCCCTCAATAGTTATGCCTATTGAAGAAGACAGAAAAGGGGAGATATGTGTGGCAAGACATATATGTGTGGCAATACACATATGTGTGGTAATACATATGAGGGAGATATAGAAGCAATATTTGACATGACAAGGTCATGTTGAGTAAGTTCATATTACTGGGAAAGATTCTAGTAAGTATGAGAAATGCAATGACTGACTACATGTTGAGTCATGATTATGTCAGTTCATACATTGAGACAAGTGCTTCTAGTGGTGCATCATTTAATTATTGAGTGGTATAAAGGAGAGTTCATATTACTTGAGCAATTGCTCAAGTAGTATGAGGATGCACATTGAATGAATGTAGCATAAGCTAGCAGGTGTAGCATATTATAATCTGCAGCTGCATGAATCTACTCTGCTTATTTTGGTAATGCCTCTTAGTATTGTTGGGTGTTCTGACTAATTCAAATAGGGTGAGATTGTTGGGTCCATTATCCACAAGGTTCCTTAAATTGGATTTGAAGAGGCATCTCCATCAACACTAAGATCATAGTTATATTTGATGTGGGGTATGCTCATCATGTGCAGGATGTTCCAAGGAAAAAGTCTAGACAGGTTGCCTTAGTGATGTGACAGGTGGTCACGAGGTGAAGATGCCAGAAAGGCAGGAAGTAGCCTAAGTGACCAAGTTAGGTAGTCCATGATTTGATAGGTCAACAAGATGAATAGGCTGGAGAATTCAATTTTGTCAAATCTCAGTTCAGAGTATGAGTCTCAGATTTCGTCGAGCTCAACTCACAGTACGTCGAGCTCAGATAACAGATCATCGAGCTAAGCTCGCCTTTCCTTGAGCTAAACCTCAGAAGATTAAGGTTCAGAATTCGTCAAGCTTAACCCGCAGATCATCGAGCTCAGCTAAACATTCGTTGACCTAAAGTCAGACAAATCATCTAAGGCAAAAACTGCTGAGACAGCTGTAACGCCCCCGATTTTTCTGCGTTTATTTTTATTCTCGTTTGGCGTTACGATGACGCGTTTCCGTGGCTTGTGCCATTTGTGGAGTGTGGTTTAGCTCCTTAGAACTGAGTGCCCTATTCTGTATCCTGTTGCTAAGATCTCCCTAGCAAGCCGAGTCGTTTTGGGTGACCCGGTGTGGCCTCTCGGGGGGATGTTGGTGTTTGGCTTTATTTGGGTATAACTCGAGTTCTGTTCGTCGAAAATTAATTTCGACTTCGCCGTTGTGTTCGTAGCGTGGGTATTTAGCTACGGTGCGAATTTCGTCGAATTCCGAGGTAGTTCGGTTTTCGCGTCGTTTTGATGCTTTATGTAATTTTGTAATAAAATATATTATTATATATATTATATATATATATATATAGAATAGAAAAGGGCCCGATCTTCATCTTCTCCAATCGAACCGCCGCCCCTGTACGAGAGGAAACGGAGAAATCGCCGAGCCTTGCCTTCCACCGCCGATTCCCGGAGCGTTTGTGGACGGAATTCGATTCCGAGAGTGGATTCGGATTACTCTCGTCGAGACCTTCATTCCTACGGTAAGAAATTCGATTTTCGTGGAGTTTTAGGGGGATTGGAATTTTTGGTTTTTGAGGTTTCCTCCATTAAAGTTCGGATATGCTTGTTAGGTGAGTTTTTGGTGCTGCTCTTTCTAGTGCAGCGTGAAGAGGAGGGAAAGCCGACCAAGCTTCGCCGGAAATCGAGACAAGTGGTGTTCTTGCCCTTGCCAAGTTGTTTTCTTTTGTTTAAAGCCTATTGTTTCTATCGTTTTATCTCCTATTTTTCCGTCTCGAATGATTAGTCATAGTTTGAATGGTAGTGGCGCGCGTCGTTGGTAGTTTCCTACTGCTACTGTAGTTGCGTGGGTCGTGTGCGCGTTCCGGTGTCGTCCGGGAAATCCCAACGGTACAGGTTACCCTTGCACGGTCATCAACCGTTAGGGCACACGACCACTGGTCGTGTGCCTCTGTTCGTGCACGGCTGTCTTTTTATTTTCCAAAGTTCTGTCTCGGCAATCGCACGAGCGCTGACAACAGTGCGCACGACTAGTGGTCGTGCGACACTGATCGTGCGCAGTTGCTAGGTTTTCTGTCAGGTTTCCCTGGTTCACTTCGCACGACCATCAACCAATGACCGCGCACGACCACCAATCGTGCGACACTGATCGTGCGCTATGAATATTTCTTTTTTTTGGCACCCGTATTTAGCTGGCGTCGATACGCGGGTTAGGTGGGCATGAGTGTTTTGTGTAGTGTTGAGATAGTAAGGTAAGAGTTATTGTTGGGATAGTTCGCCTTGCGTGGCACGTTGAGTGGGTGAAGCTCACTCAATGCGGTGTCGGGAGGACCCAGCGCCACGTCGTGTTGAGTCATTTCAACACTTTCTTTTTCTCTTTCCTCGTTTTACGTTCCCGAGTGAATTTCTTGTTTATATTTGTAATTTCCTTGTCGGTCATGTTTCTCTTTCCTAATGGCCGAATCGTGAGTCGTGGGTAGTAGTGGTGGTTTGTAGCTCTTTATGGGGGTGGAGTTGTGTAATCTAGCCAAGGCCACTCGTGTTTTTTCTTGCTCCAAGTACGGGCTGGGCATGTGTGGGTGGAAGGTCCCTTGTGCTTTCACGTGTAGACCCTCGAGCTTGTTGACTTGGACATGGTGGATGGGGGGACTGAGTTTGCCTCCAATCCGGTTCCTCGTTGTTTGAATTTGCTACTACCACCTCCCACAGTTTAGGGTGTTAGAAGTTTCTTCCTTGGTAGTTTGCAGCACTTTGGGCTCTTGGTAGCCTAGTAGGCCCTGCAGGATGTTGTTCCTGGGCCGGGTTGTTGTTGTTTTCCTGCACGTAGTGCTTTTCTTGTTGTCCTGTTTTGGACAGTTATGACTCTTTCTACTGCATGTTTTACAGGTACTTTTTTTCCCCTTTTGGTTGAATCTTTCATGCAGTTTTACTTTGTTTAGCTTGCTGAGGTATTCTGTTTTCTTTTGGAATACCCCAGGTTCTGAGCCGTAGCCAATTGGGTGGCTAGTTTGCAGTGGTGGTGTAGGTGGTCTCTTGGGCCTTGGAGTTCCGTTTGCCGTTTTGGTGAGGTAGTTTTTCAGTACTTTCTTACAGACATACATATATGCCAGTGGGTTCGTGTCAGGTTGTTGGCGCTCACTGGTAGTTTTTAGCTTTGTACTGGATATATTTACTTATGCTGCTACCGTTTTCTGGAGATAGTCTACTTGCTCTGAGAAGGTTTTATGCTAGGTTGCTAGTTATTTTTAAACTATAATTATTATTATAAATAAAGCTCATGATCAGCATGTTTTATAAGACGTATTCACTATTTTCCAAATCACGTATAAAGACCGTTTTCTTATATATTATATAAATTAAATGTAGGGTCTTGCATAGCATGAGTGGTTCTCTAGGGACCCTTATGTGCTCTTTAGGATGTCAAACCTAAATAAAGTATTTTTCCGCAGCGTATAAATATAGTTTTTCTTTTGTGGACTGATGCGCTGCGCGTAAAATACGGCAAGTGTACCGGTCGCTCAAGTAATAAAGTTGGGAATGAATCCCCGGATGTCGGTCTCTTGAGGAATGCAATTGGCGTCGAACGATCTAGACTCTAAAACTATCGTTATGAGACTTAATTGAAATAAACAGAAAAGAAAGGGGCTTTGATTGGTGGTCTTACGACCGATTACTCTAATGTAAACTATGCGGGTCGCAATCACCGCTTCTCAAGGCGAGATGGATGTAGCGGCCGCGATGCCGTACTTCGATTGGCGAGTGGACGGAAATCTAGCGAGTGAGGTGATTAGTGCGGAGCAAGCTTGAGTGAAACGAACGTGTGGAGTGGAGCGAGATGGAGCGAGGCGCATCAAAGAATAAATCTCAAGAGCAAGATGAAATACAACTAATAACAATAATGCTAGAAGTTGATGTCCATTACAAGCACAAGCATTTCATACAACAAGAAAAAGAGAGAAAATGCACAACCATGAGATTGAAGATCCACCGCGGTTGTTGGCCGGAGGTGCGAGTTGTCAATCCGCTTCCAAGCGCAGTCCGAGGAGGGCTTCCGGTACCACCGAGCTGTCACCTCGAGGGCCTGTAACTCCGTTCTCTAGGGGTGCTTCGTCTTCTTCCTTGGTGGAAAGCTCGGAGAAGAATGCTTCAATGGCCGGGAGGATCACCGGAGGATGCGGAATGCTTCGGAATCATCGGAGAAGGTCCTCCCGTTGGTATGGATGAAGGTGGAGGTGAATGGGACTTGCTGGAGGGCGAAACGGCGGACTGGCGAAGGCTCCGATATGATTCTTTTGCCCTAATTCGCGGAACAGCGTATTTATAGCTTGCAGAATAAATAGCGCGCACGACCACTGGCGCACGACCAGTGGTCGTGCGCGACCAAGGTCAGCGCCCGTGCGTGAGCAACCTGCAGACCTGCATCAAAAAATCAGTAGTTGCGCACGATCATCAGCGCACGATCAGTGATCGTGCGAGGCAATGCTGATGATCGTGCGGAAATAGCCAGACAGACTTTTGCAAAATGGTTATGACTGCGCACGATCGGCGGCGCACGAGCAGTGGTCGTGCGCGGTATGGCAAGTGATCGTGCGGAATGTTCAAGACAGAGTTTTCACAAATGAGACCGGGCTGTGCACGGTCAGTGATCGTGCGCCAGGAGGTCGATGGTCGTGCGTGGGTAAAAACGCACGACCACTGACTCCTTTGCCAAAAATAGTGAAACGCCTATCCCGAATGCCCTCACGATCCCCAAACCTGCAGGAAAACTGCACGGGGCATCGATCGCGGCAGCCACAGCAACCAGTAATGAACATAGCAAGAAAGTAAATGCACACAAGCACAGAAAATGGGCAACAAAGGTGCACAGGGCGTGGAAAACCGTAGCGAACCAAAAGGAGTGCAAATGACGCTAAACGGTGTGCAAAGACAAGGAAATAAGCCCAGATGAGTCCGAAAATAGGTATATAAAGAGGACTCATCACACCCCCAGACTTAACCGTTTGCGCGTCCCGAGCAAACAAAACCTAAGCAGACGGGGAAAAATGAACTAGCTAAAAAAGAAATTGCCAAACGGAGTACCATGCGAAGTCGCATGCTCGCGTGCATAAAAACAAAGTAGAGGGAATTCTTAAGTATACAAAATATTTTATATTTTTCACAATGCGTAACAAAAATTTATTATTACTCAAAAGTGGAATCACGGTGAATCAGCCGGTCCTATGCAGGGAGAAAGTAGACAGACCACTAAGGTGAGCATTGCCGAAGACCGGGGCTCAAGATTACCCCCAAAGGAATCCACCAATGTCGGAAACCATAAGCTTGCCCGTTCGCACTCTCTCCACGGCACTAGTCAACTCAAGCGCAAGTCCGTAGGACTTCGGGTAATAATGGGGCTTGGGTTACGGTGAGGAAAACAAGGATAAACATGAAGGGTATGCACCTAACCCAAAGGAGCTAACGTACAAAACTAGTACCCGCTGCCCACAAAATAAACACGGGTGCACCACACCCCCAGACTTAACTTTTACAACATGGGTGTGTGCACCGCCTACTCCAAATCCAAATCTCCTCAAATAAAGATTTTCAATCAAACTTTTTCTTTCTCTTTTTTTTTCTTTTTCTCCTTTAAATATTTTCTTTGTAAAAAAATCAGCACATTATTCTTTTGGGCACAACCACATATCGCAAATAAAAACACCACATCACATCCCAACATGAAAATATAAAACACTAAGCTCGACTTGGGTGTGCGACTAGGATCGGCTATGAGGCTTTGGCGAATATAGTGGAGCTGAATCAAAAGGAAGGGTAGGCACAAAGGGGCTAGCAAGGGCGATGTTAGGAATGGGTACAAAGCTCAACCGGGCCAAAGGGTGGCCTACATCACTCTCACGTTAGACTAACCGTGTACCAATGCTTCAAGAATAGCTTGGGGCAAGTTCTTAGCAACCGAGAAGGATAATCCTTCCTCCCGACTCAAGCAATACGAGTCTAGTGGCGGCTACACACATTCCTACGCTACCGTTTGATTCACACCGGATTCACCAGCTTTTGAGTAGAATAAAAGAATTTACGCAGATAGAAAAATATAAACTATAAGCATACAGAAAAATTAAATCTACTCAAATTCCTACACAAAACGAGAGCAGTTGACGAGAAACACAGCAAGGCCAACATTTTACTCCGTCGCACAATCCTCAACTAGCACAGAAATTTTCCAAATCGAACAAAGATACAGGTTCCACTCGTGACACGCAAACCGCTATGCTCGCGCTCAAGTGGGTGCAGTGGTGTGCAACAGGAATCTAACATAATGAAGCGAAAAAGGAAAACTACTGGCATGCGAAATTAAATGTGCTCGTGGAGTGCACAAGCGGCTCTTCCCCCCAGACTTGAATGAAAACATGAGCAAGAAAAATAAACATTCAACCAGAAAATGAAATCTGAAGCGAGAGAGAGTACCAATGCTCCAAAGAGGGGAGCATGCCAGAAGATTGCATGATGATTCGCGGGAAGTGTTGCATCGCACAAAAGATAAGCTGAACCTGCGAATTAGGCCGAACAATAGAAAATACAAAAAGATAGAAAGCATAAAATAAAATAAAACATAAACAAGGGGACCAAAAGGTCCAAGCTTGGGTTGTCTCCCGAATAGCCCTTTTGTTTACCGTCCTTAAGGTAGACCAAATACCTGTATTAGCAGTTGTATATAATGTTTTTGCAGCAAAATAGATAAATAACGACCAAAAATAAAATAAAATAAATCGGACAAACAAGAAACACAAATTCTGAAGACACAAATGCAGAGGTAGCTGCGGGGGAGAGGAATTGCACTCATTCCTCGTCGCTGCTGTCGATCTCAACGGGCGGCGGGCGGGGAGCGGGAGCGGAACGAACTGGCGGCGGAGGGATGTTCAGGCCACCACGCAAAGCCTGCTGATATACCAGGTTCTGCATCCACAACTGGGAGGCCTCAATATCCGCAAGGCGCTCATTCAGAAAAGGAATGTTCTGACCCTGCGCAGCACTGAAATGAGGGTCGGGCTGCCTCTCCGGCTCAGCAGATGGTGGCCGAGAACGACGTGGCTGAGTGCCTCCTGCAGCTCTCCGCCTACCCATGGCGGAAGATTCTGGAGCAACAACATCCTCGTCCTCCTGCAAAGCTCCTCGGGCGTCACCTGGCATAACAATCTCGAATCGACGATCGGATCGCCTCCCAATAACACGTAGCAGATGAAAACTGACCATGTTGGCTCGGGTGGTGACGGAAGGGGTGGTAACCTGCTCCATCGGCGGCAAACTATCCCAAACTCCCAAATTCTTGGCGATGCGAGTGATGTAATAAGCACCACCGATCGCGCCGGCGAGGCGATAAGTAGCCTCATGATGGAAGAATGTCGCCAGCATATAACCAAGGTGGATGGGTTCCCGACGGGGCATGCTATAAAGTGAAACTAAATCCTGCCACCCAACCACATTCTGACTAAGTGACCGCGCCGTGAGTGAGTGGCTAAGAAGATGCTGAAGATACCACAAGGCAGGGGAAATGATCTTGGTCGACTTGGCCTTCCGAGCCACATACTCCTCGTCGGAACCGGTAATTTCGCGCCAAGCAGACCCATGGGAGGACCCTTCAGGGAAGCCGGAGCCTAAACCTTGTGGTTCCGAGGCATCTGAGTAGAATCCGGCTCGGACGCCAAGCTCATGGATGGTCATGGAAATGACCCGTCCCCGAATCCGGAAGGAGCATTCAACAGGGCGATAGCCGCGAGTGTCGCATTCCCACTCAAACGTGGAGAGGAACTCCAAAGTGAGCTCTTTGAATCCGGGTTCGCGGCACTCGAAAACGTGGCTCCACTTGTCAAATGAGTAGAGGTGGAGGATAGAATCCGCAAGAACACCGCCGTCGCCAATGGACCTTAACTCCTCCCAGTCCACAAGACGCTGAGGGAGGAAGGGTTTGTTCTTCAAATCAGTAAACCGGCGCTGGTGGGTGTCCTTCTGAAATGCCGCCATCCTCTGCAGCACCTGAGCCGGAGTGGAGCGCTGGTAGGCGTTGACAGCCCTGCGGTTAGAGGTAGAAGCCATTGCAAGAGGAAGATCCGGTGGAGCGAGGAGGGAAGAAATCTCTCGGAGATTTGCCGGAGAAGAAGAGGGGACGGAAGCTCAGGAGAACGACGCACGACGAAAGCTCGGGAGCGAGAGATTAGGGCGCACGCTCAGCGTCGCCCGAGGGGTCTTTTTATAAAAACTGGGCCGACCGCACGACCAGTGATCGTGCGAAATCAAATAGCGCGCACGATCAGTGGTCGTGCGCGATATATCAAAATTACAGACAACCTAGTTTTATACCAAGATCGCTCGGATAACGCTGCGGGTGCGCGCGGGAGATAAGGAAATGAGGCGGATCTACCACAAACATTTTGAGACTAAAATGGCATGAAAATAAAATATGAGATTGGAAAAGAAGAAACAAATTGCTAAAATTCGACAAGAAAAGAAAAGAACAAGCTACCTAGATAACTATTGGGTTTTATGTCTCCCAACAAGACTTATTCAACTTCTAAACACGTATTAGCTGATTGGCGTATGAAAATAGAAATGCTAAGGCAATTGTTCAAGCACGCATTTTGGTAGCGGGTACCGGTATGGAGACAGAGCAAATGCCCCACTACCTGTATAAGTATACCTGTCATAAATGTCAGGCATGGGCAGGAAATAACTTGTGAAGCTCGTCGTTTCCAACACCACCTGCAAATGGTCGCTAGCAGACATAGGCCGCATTACAAGCCCGTGCACTGGTTGAACCGGTTCCAAGATGGAATCCTGCAGGGGAGTGGAAACAAGAACGGGGTCAAGAAATAAATCAGAAGAATAACATAAACAATCCTTAATCTTGGAAATGATCCCGGAATCATCCCCCATTGGTGGAATTGTAGAAAACTGAACATCACTGTCCAGGATGGGACAAGAAGTTCCTAGCGCAGCATCCATTTCGTCCGCGCATTGGACATCCTCATATGGAGTGAAGGTAGCAACCTCAACCACGGAAATGTCCTCCTCGACCGGATCTAACAAAAAGCTGAGAGTGCTAGTTTCCACCTGCGAATCAGCCTCAACAGAAACATCAGAAAAAGAATGAATACTATGCAAAGCGGAAGGCGGAGGTACAGAACTCAACGGGGAGTCAAGGTCTGTCTCTTCGCAACCGGACTCGATGCTAGGTGATGCATGTTCATCAGAAGTATACGTATCCATGCCGGGATGGGGATCGACACAAGCATCGGAGCATGTACCGGAAGTGCTTTCTCCAAAACATGGAGATGGCATCGATGCATATCCCGAGGCTGAAGGGGTGCTGCCCACGGTGGAAGTGGGAATAATCCGGAAGTCCGGCTCATTATCCACTTCCAATTCAGCTAAATAAGCAGTGCAGTCCTTCAATGCATGATCCCAGCTTCGACAAAAGATGCACTGCTTAGCCGGCTTCCGCGGTGAAGCGTTTGCTGAAGCCGAGAAAAAGTAGTGCGGTAATGGCTCCGCGGGTCGGTGGATGACCGGCTTATGTCTACGAAATGTAGAGTCGTGAATTTCCTGGGGACTATACTTCTGGGAACATCTATCGCTTGCATGCGAGATATCTCCACAATGAGGGCAACGAATATTGAAATTGGCCCACATTGCGGAAATATCAAAGTCAAACGGAAGCAACTACTTTGCAAAGATTCATCGCGCAAAACTTACAATTCCAACAATGAACTACAGTAGAAGAGAAAAGAAATGAAACAGAGCAAAACAAATTAACTCGAATACCAATATTTTCAGAAGTCCTCAGTCGTTCCACAGTTGCATTCCCCGGCAACGGCGCCAAAAACTTGATGCGCGTAAAATACGGCAAGCGTACCGGTCGCTCAAGTAATAAAGTTGGGAATGAATCCCCGGATGTCGGTCTCTTGAGGAATGCAATTGGCGTCGAACGATCTAGACTCTAAAACTATCGTTATGAGAGTTAATTGAAATAAACAGAAAAGAAAGGGGCTTTGATTGGTGGTCTTACGACCGATTACTCTAATGTAAACTATGCGGGTCGCAATCACCGCTTCTCAAGGCGAGATGGATGTAGCGGCCGCGATGCCGTACTTCGATTGGCGAGTGGACGGAAATCTAGCGAGTGAGGTGATTAGTGTGGAGCAAGCTTGAGTGAAACGAACGTGTGGAGTGGAGCGAGATGGAGCGAGGCGCATCAAAGAATAAATCTCAAGAGCAAGATGAAATACAACTAATAACAATAATGCTAGAAGTTGATGTCCATTACAAGCACAAGCATTTCATACAACAAGAAAAAGAGAGAAAATGCACAACCATGAGATTGAAGATCCACCGCGGTTGTTGGTCGGAGGTGCGGGTTGTCAATCCGCTTCCAAGCGCAGTCCGAGGAGGGCTTCCGGTACCACCGAGCTGTCACCTCGAGGGCCTGTAACTCCGTTCTCTAGGGGTGCTTCGTCTTCTTCCTTGGTGGAAAGCTCGGAGAAGAATGCTTCAATGGCCGGGAGGATCACCGGAGGATGCGGAATGCTTCGGAATCACCGGAGAAGGTCCTCCTGTTGGTATGGATGAAGGTGGAGGTGAATGGGACTTGCTGGATGGTGAAACGGCGGACTGGCGAAGGCTCCGATATGATTCTTTTGCCCTAATTCGCGGAACAGCGTATTTATAGCTTGCAGAATAAATAGCGCGCACGACCACTGGCGCACGACCAGTGGTTGTGCGCGACCAAGGTCAGCGCCCGTGCGTGAGCAACCTGCAGACCTGCATCAAAAAATCAGTAGTCGCGCACGATCATCAGCGCACGATCAGTGATCGTGCGAGGCAATGCTGATGATCGTGCGGAAATAGCCAGACAGACTTTTGCAAAATGGTTATGACTGCGCACGATCGGCGGCGCACGAGCAGTGGTCGTGCGCGGTATGGCAAGTGATCGTACGGAATGTTCAAGACAGAGTTTTCACAAATGAGACCGGGCTGTGCACGGTCAGTGATCGTGCGCCAGGAGGTCGATGGTCGTGCGTGGGTAAAAACGCACGACCACTGACTCCTTTGCCAAAAATAGTGAAACGCCTATCCCGAATGCCCTCACGATCCCCAAACCTGCAGGAAAACTGCACGGGGCATCGATCGCGGCAGCCACAGCAACCAGTAATGAACATAGCAAGAAAGTAAATGCACACAAGCACAAAAAATGGGCAACAAAGGTGCACAGGGCGTGGAAAACCGTAGCGAACCAAAAGGAGTGCAAATGATGCTAAACGGTGTGCAAAGACAAGGAAATAAGCCCAGATGAGTCTGAAAATAGGTATATAAAGAGGACTCATCATGGACTAGGTGATCCACTGAGCCGAGGGATACGGTCTCTAAAATATAACTGATTTTCTAATCATTAATCACATGATTTTCTTTCATTAAGTTGGTAGTTGGTTTTGCCTGAGCGTCAGCAGTTATCCCCTGCTTGACGTGGCATCATGACGCGTGTTTTCTCTTACTCTGATAATTCTTAATTTGGAGAAAATGCGGGTTGTGATAGTTGGTATCAGAGGGAGGTTGCTTGACAAGTTAGTTGAGCAACCTTCCTTTGTTTGCTTTTAGTAGTTCAGCATCATGTCATTCACACACCGATATGTCATCAGCAAGTCTTGGCAAAAGCACGAACACTACACTCATAGCATAACATGAAGTATACGGGGCATATTATGTAGTATGGGATGCATAATATGTGTTCGTATATGGATCCACCATAGGGGCAATATGTGAGGGTTATGTAGTATGGGATGCATAACCTCACCATATAGCTGCGACTAGCACGTTTTCTTTTTCGTTGCATGAGAATGTTATGTAGTATGGGATGCATAACATTTTCATATGTACGCCGCTCATAACATGCATTAGGGCCTTTTTAGAATGCATAACACAAACATGCATATCATAACATTGCATAAGCACAACATGCCATGCTAAAGACTGGCAGGATGACATATGTACATAAATAAGTTTTCAAATTAATATAAAAGTCATGCATTCCCGATCTAGGCACAAGAGTTAGTAAGGTGGTGGTTAACCATCCTAGGTTAGGGCATAACATCTTAATTTTGTTAAAAAGATAAACTCTCAGAGCAAGTTTAGCAGCTTTAAGTCTATATCTATATATGTATTGTCTGTACTTGTATTTGGTTCTAGACGTTGTAGTAGGGTCTAATTTGTGTTGTTATGATTTTAGAATGGCAAGGCGTCCTACGACTCGATCGACTCCCCTGTCTGAGGGTGAGTCATCTGGGGCTCAGAACGATGTGGTGATCGAGAGTCTGCGTCTGAGTAGCAAAGCTATGGGCAGGCAGTTGGAGGAGGTGCAAGCCCTAATTCAGTCTTTGGTGGCTGTCGTGGCAGGTCAGACTCAGGGTGTGCAAGTCCCTGCGAGGGGGTTAGCTGATCCTCCTCCTCCTGCACCCTTGAGACCTCCAGTGGTGGTGCCAGCAGAGATAGCCTTCATCTCGCAGTTTCAGAGGCTGAGTCCTCCCACTTATGATGGGAAGGAAGATTTCATGGTGATAGACGACTGGCTGATCTCCATGGAGGAGATGTTCTCGTACTCGGGGATTGCGGATGATCAGAGGGTGATGATAGCCGCCTATCAGCTTAAAGGTTTGGCTAAGAGTTGGTGGCTGAGAGAGAAGGAGATCTTGGTAGCCGGATGCTCTTGGGAGGTGTTCAAGGAGATGCTGTTGAGGAAGTTCTTACCCTCGGTCGAGCATGACCGCCTCATGAACGACTTCCTCCATCTGAAGCAAAGGTAACTCACGGTGGAAGAGTATGAGATAGAGTTCAGCAAGTTGAGCCGTTTTGCCCCTGGATTGGTCAGCGTTGAGGCTGATCGAGTTAAGCAATTTCTCGGTGGTTTGAGGAGCGAGGTGCAGCAGCTGACCAGTGCTTATGGGTCAGAGACTTATGCAGGTGTAGTAGAGGCTGCTCTGAAGGTGGAGGCTATTGAGACCGCGAAGAGCAGAGGCCAGCAAATGAGGTTGGACAAGAGAAAGTCGGTGGAGGAGAAGAAACCCCAGGTACCCGGTGCGGCTCCGGGAAAGAGGGGCAAGGTGGAGTGCAGCTTCTGTGGCCGGTCAGGCCACCCTGCCGAGAAATGTTTCAAGAAGGCAGCAGCTCAGAGGAAGGAGCAGGTTCATGCGATTCAGGGTGCTCCTAGGAGAGATGTCTCCTGTTCCGTTTGCAAGCGATCCGGCCATGATGTGGCCCAGTGTTGGACCAAGGATAAAGTCTGCTTTCAGTGTGGGCAGAAGGGTCACATCAAGTCGAGGTGTCCTCAGTTTCAGCCAGCTCTTGCTGCAGTTCCGTTATAGGCTTTACCTCCACCTCAGCGTGTGGACAAGGGAAAGGGGAAGCTGAATGTGATCTCTTCCGAGGAGGCTCAAGCTTCGACCCAGGTCATCTCAGGTTAGTTGTTTGTTGTTTTTCCAGCCTGGTAGTTCTATTTGCTAGAATGTTTGCAGTATTGTTGTGGTAGTTCCTTAGTTTTATATGCTCCTATAGGGAAATTTAAGGTAAAGAACCGCTGGGCGCGGGTTCTGTTTGACTCCTGCGCTACCCACTCGTTCGTGGCTAGAGCCTTTGTGGAGCGACATCGGTTGACCTTAGATCGTGTTCGGGATTCCTTCCGTGTCAAGTTTCCCTTTGGTGAATCTGTGTTGTCAGATTTGGGCATTTTGGATTGCCCTGTTTTGTTGGGGAACTTTCTTGCGAAGGCGGACCTGAAGATGATTGATCTGGAGGACTTCGATGTTATTCTGGGCATGGACTGGCTCTCTAGGTATGATGCAGTCATTCAGTGCAAAGGAAAGCGCTTGGACTTCATCAGGGACGACGGTCAGCCCGGCAGCGTGTATGCTGATCCGTGTCAGGATTCTCCTGTCATCTCAGCGGTATGTGCTCAGAGGTTGTTTCTTTCTGGTTGTTGTGCTTGTTTAGTCTCGTCAGTTGAAACCGCTGTTAGCGTACCACACTTGGAGGAGATTCCAATTGTTTGTGGTTTCGCCGATGTTTTTCCTGATGACCTTCCTGGTCTTCCTCCCGAGCGGGATGTTGAGTTTGTGATCGATTTGGAGCCGGGTACGCGTCCTATTGCTAAGGCGCCATACCGGATGGCCCCTCATGAGTTAGAGGAGTTGCGAGGTCAGTTGGATGAGCTGTTGGCTAAAGGTTTTATCAGGCAGAGTTCGTCGCCTTGGGGTGCTCCTATTTTGTTTGTAAAGAAGAAAGATGGGTCGATGCGGCTTTGCATCGACAATAGAGAATTGAACAAGGTCACTATTAAGAATAGATACCCTCTGCCGAGGATCGATGATTTATTTGATCAGTTGCGCGGTAGCACGGTGTTCTCCAAGATCGATCTTCATTCTGGTTATCATCAGCTCAGGATCCGTGAGGCGGATATTCCACGGACTGCGTTTAGATCGAGGCATGGACACTTTGAGTTTTTGGTGATGTCGTTTGGTCTGACCAACGCACCATCAGCCTTCATATATATGATGAACAGGGTGTTCAAGGATTTCCTCGACAAGTTCGTTGTGGTCTTCATTGATGACGTGTTAGTTTATTCTCGTAGTGCTGAGGAGCATGAGCAGCATTTGCGTTTGGTCCTTTCAGAGTTGAGGAACCATGAGTTATTCGCCAAGTTGAGAAAGTGCGAATTTTGGTTGCCTCAGGTTTCTTTTCTAGGCCACGTGGTGAGCAAGGAAGGGATCTCGGTCGATCCAGAAAAGATTGCAGCAGTGATGGATTGGAGTAGGCCAAGTACGCCTAAGGAGATCAGGAGTTTCTTAGGGTTGGCTGGATATTACAGAAGATTTGTGGAGGGTTTCTCTTCCCTAGCTGCACCGTTGACCAAGCTGACTCAGAAGAATGTGGCATTTGTTTGGAGCGAAAAGTGCGAGGAGGCTTTTCTGGAGCTAAAGAAGAGATTGTGCACTGCCCCCGTTCTGACCCTGCCTATTGAGGGTGTGGATTATGATGTATATGTGGATGCTTCGCTTGTAGGTCTGGGATGCGTATTAATGCAGGTTGGGAAGGTGATTGCCTATGGGTCAAGGCAGCTGAAGACTCATGAGAAGAATTATCCTACGCATGACCTTGAGTTCGCAGTGGTTATTTATGCGTTGAAGCTGTGGAGACACCTACTTTATGGGGCTCAGTGCAAGATCTTCACTGACCACAAGAGCCTGAAGTACGTGTTCACGCAGAAGGAGTTGAATCTGCATCAGCGGCGGTGGCTAGAGTATGTGGCCGATTATGATGTAGAGATCCAGTATCATCCGGGCAAGGCCAATGTGGTGGCCGACGCCCTGAGCCGAAAGACGGGAAAGATCTTTAACCTCTCCGCCGATCGGTTAGTTGAGGAGTTCCTCCTTATGGATATTTCAGTGGGATGCTGTGGTTTGCAGAGTAGTTTGTCAGTGGCAGAGCCGTCCTGGATTTCTTTGACCAGACTGCACCAGAAGGACGACCCGGATCTATTGCACTTGTTCATCAGGACAGAGAAGGGAGAGTTGCCAGATTTTGCTATCGATGATGCGGGTACTTTGAAGTACCGCGGCAGGTTTTGCATCCCCGCCGTTGGGGATATTAGAGGTATGATTTGCAGTGAGGCTCATGGATCTAGCGTTGCCTATCATCCAGGATCTATGAAGATGTACCGTGACTTAAGGCAAATTGCCTGGTGGTATGGCATGAAAGGTGATATAGCCCGATTTGTTGCTGAGTGCCACACTTGCAAGCGCGTGAAGGCCGATCATGGAAGGCCTGGTGGCAAGTTGACCCCGTTAGAGATCCCGACTTGGAAGTGGGAGAGTATATCTATGGACTTCATTACGGGCTTACCAAAATCTCCGAGGGGATTTGATTCTGTTTGGGTTATAGTGGATAGATTGACGAAGTGTGCTCACTTTGTGCCTTATAAGATTGATTACCCAATGAAGAAGATAGCGGAGTTGTACTTGAATGAAGTCATCCGACTCCACGGTGTGCCGGTTAGCATCATTTCTGATCGAGACTCCCGATTTACTTCTCGTTTTTGGCAGAGTCTGCAGGAGGGTTTGGGTACGGATCTGAGATATTCTACTGCGTACCACCCATAGACCAATGGGCAGACGGAGCGGGTGAATCAGATTGTTGAGGATATGATCCGATGCTATATTTTAGACCACGGCGGAGCGTGGGATGAGCGGCTGCGACTTATGAAATTTGCTTACAAGAACAGTTATCAGGAAAGTTTGCAGATGGCTCCGTTCGAAGCCTTGTATGGGAGGCACTGTAGGACTCCGTTGTTTCGGGCCGAGGCTGGTGAGAGGCCGTTGTTGGGTCCTGATGCGCTGGAGGATATGGAAGTCGCCGTGAAGCTTATTCGGGAGAAGCTTCGTATAGCTCAGGAGAGGTACGAAAAGAACGCCAATCGGCGTAGGTCTGCTTTGGAGTTCTCTGTAGGGGACCTTGTATTTCTTAAGGTTTCCCCAATGGTGGGTGTAAAGAGGTTTGGTAAGAATCGGAAATTGGACCCAAGGTATGTGGGCCCGTTCGAGATCTTGGAACGGGTTGGCGTATCAGCTTATAGATTGGGTTTGCCAGCAAACTTCCCAGGAGTTCATAATGTATTTCATGTTAGCCAATTGTGGAAGTGTGTGCGCAGTAGTGGGCAGGTCTTGGACGTTGTGCCCCAGTTGGAGCCCAACCTCTCTTTTGTTGAGGTGCCGGTTCGTATTTTGGATACTCAGGAGCGAGTGCTGCGAAAGAAGTCCATACCGATGGTGAAAGTTCTGTGGAAAATCAGGATTTGGAGAGCGCGACTTGGGAGCTAGAGTCGGCCATGAGGAGGGCTTACCCTCACCTGTTTCCCTGATTTGATCGGTATGTTTCCCTTCTTGTAACTCCTATTGGTTACTTTTCCTTCTTTAGTAGGAGTGTTGTGCATAAAGTTTCGGGACGAAACTTTCTTTTAGGGGGAGTGACTGTAATGCCCCCGATTTTTCTGCGTTTATTTTTATTCTCGTTTGGCGTTACGATGACGCGTTTCTGTGGCTTGTGCCATTTGTGGAGTGTGGTTTAGCTCCTTAGAACTGAGTGCCCTATTCTGTAGCCTGTTGGCAAGATCTCCCTAGCAAGCCGAGTCGTTTTGGGTGACCCGGTGTGGCCTCTCGGGGGGATGTTGGTGTTTGGCTTTATTTGGGTATAACTCGAGTTCTGTTCGTCGAAAATTAATTTCGACTTCGCCGTTGTGTTCGTAGCGTGGGTATTTAGCTACGGTGCGAATTTCGTCGAATTCCGAGGTAGTTCGGTTTTCGCGTCGTTTTGGTGCTTTATGTAATTTTGTAATAAAATATATTGTTATATATTATATATATATATATAATAGAAAAGGGCCCGATCTTCATCTTCTCCAATCGAACCGCCGCCCCTGTACGAGAGGAAACGGAGAAACCGCCGAGCCTTGCCTTCCACCGCCGATTCCCGGAGCGTTTGTGGACGGAATTCGATTCCGAGAGTGGATTCGGATTGCTCTCGTCGAGACCTTCATTCCTACGGTAAGAAATTCGATTTTCGTGGAGTTTTAGGGGGATTGGAATTTTTGGTTTTTGAGGTTTCCTCCATTAAAGTTCGGATATGCTTGTTAGGTGAGTTTTTGGTGCTGCTCTTTCTAGTGCAGCGTGAAGAGGAGGGAAAGCCGACCAAGCTTCGCCGGAAATCGAGGCAAGTGGTGTTCTTGCCCTTGCCAAGTTGTTTTCTTTTGTTTAAAGCCTATTGTTTCTATCGTTTTATCTCCTATTTTTCCGTCTCGAATGATTAGTCATAGTTTGAATGGTAGTGGCGCGCGTCGTTGGTAGTTTCCTACTGCTACTGTAGTTGCGTGGGTCGTGTGCGCATTCCGGTGTCGTCCGGGAAATCCCAACGGTACAGGTTACCCGCGCACGGTCATCAACCGTTAGGGCGCACGACCACTGGTCGTGTGCCTCTGTTCGTGCGCGGCTGTCTTTTTATTTTCCAAAGTTCTGTCTCGGCAATCGCACGAGCGCTGACAACAGTGCGCACGACCAGTGGTCGTGCGACACTGATCGTGCGCAGTTGCTAGGTTTTCTGTCAGGTTTCCCTGGTTCACTTCGCACGACCATCAACCAAGGACCGCGCACGACCACCGATCGTGTGACACTGATCGTGCGCTCTGAATATTTCTTTTTTTGGCACCCGTATTTAGCTGGCGTCGATACGCGGGTTAGGTGGGCATGAGTGTTTTGTGTAGTGTTAAGGTAGTAAGGTAAGAGTTATTGTTGTGATAGTTCGCCTTGCGTGGCACGTTGAGTGGGTGAAGCTCACTCAATGCGGTGTCGGGAGGACCCAGCGCCACGTCGTGTTGAGTCATTTCAACACTTTCTTTTTCTCTTTCCTCGATTTACGTTCCCGAGTGAATTTCTTGTTTATATTTGTAATTTCCTTGTCGGTCATGTTTCTCTTTCCTAATGGCCGAATCGTGGGTCGTGGGTAGTAGTGGTGGTTTGTAGCTCTTTATGGGGGTGGAGTTGTGTAATCTAGCCAAGGCCACTCGTGTTTTTTCTTGCTCCAAGTACGGGTTGGGCATGTGTTGGTGGAAGGTCCCTTGTGCTTTCACGTGTAGACCCTCGAGCTTGTTTACTTGGACATGGTGGATGGGGGGACTGAGTTTGCCTCCAATCCGGTTCCTCGTTGTTTGTTTTTGCTACTACCACCTCCCACAGTTTAGGGTGTTAGAAGTTTCTTCCTTGGTAGTTTGCAGCACTTTGGGCTCTTGGTAGCCTAGTAGGCCCTGCAGGATGTTGTTCCTGGGCCGGGTTGTTGCTGTTTTCCCGCACGTAGTGCTTTTCTTGTTGTCCTGTTTTGGACAGTTGTGACTCTTTCTACTGCATGTTTTACAAGTACTTTTTTTCCCCTTTTGGTTGACTCTTTCATGCAGTTTTACTTTGTTTAGCTTGCTGAGGTATTCTGTTTTCTTTTGGAATACCCCAGGTTCTGAGCCGTAGCCAGTTGGGTGGCTAGTTTGCAGTGGTGGTGTAGGTGGTCTCTTGGACCTTGGAGTTCCGTTTGTCGTGTTGGTGAGGTAGTTTTTCAGTACTTTCTTACAGACATACATATATGCCAGTGGGTTCGTGTCAGGTTGTTGGCGCTCACTGGTAGTTTTTAGCTTTGTACTGGATATATTTACTTATGCTGCTACCGTTTTCTAGAGATAGTCTACTTGCTCTGAGAAGGTTTTATGCTAGGTTGCTAGTTATTTTTAAACTATAATTATTATTATAAATAAAGCTCATGATCAGCATGTTTTATAAGACGTATTCACTATTTTCCAAATCACGTATAAAGACCGTTTTCTTATATATTATATAAATTAAATGTAGGGTCTTGCATAGCATGAGTGGTTCTCTTGGGACCCTTATGTGCTCTTTAGGATGTCAAACCTAAATAAAGTATTTTTCCGCAGCGTATAAATATAGTTTTTCTTTTGTGGACTAGGTGATCCACTGAGCCGAGGGATACGGTCTCTAAAATATAACTGATTTTCTAATCATTAATCACATGATTTTCTTTCATTAAGTTGGTAGTTGGTTTTGCCTGAGCGTCAGCAGTTATCCCCTGCTTGACGTGGCATCTTGACGTGTGTTTTCTCTTACTCTGATAATTCTTAATTCGGAGAAAATACGGGTTGTGACAACAGCTGAGACCGCTGAGAAGAATCCGCTGAGATAGAAGACAGCCACAGCTGAGAAGAAGAAAGCGTCGAGACCGCTGAGAAGAAAGCGCTGAGAAAAAAGCTTGTCTAATCTATTAAGAAGAAATCGCTGAGACTGTTGAGAAAGAACCGCTAAGACAAAGCTAGTAGAATTTGTCCAAGTTAAGAGAAGTGAAGTTTCGTCGAGCTGAGCTCACATTTCGTTGAGCTCAGCACAGAGTTCGTCGAACTCAGATCGACGATCATTGACATCAAGTTAATGTATGAAGATACAGAGTTCGTCGACCTGAGCTTACATTTTGTCGAGCTCAGGTTGAAGGTTGAATGCTCACAGATTCGTTGAGCTTAGCACAGAGTTCGTCGATCTCAGATCGATGATAGTCGAGCCCAGTTCAAGTATTTTAGGCAGTTGCGGGAAAGCTACATGTTGAAACCAAAAACTTGGTCTCTGTGGAGTTCGGGGTCCCAAAAGAGGGGTGACCTAACACCTACTACACTCGGGGGAACATCACGGACCGAAGACTTGAGAAACTAGGAACAGACCCTCGGCTCTAGCGTGGAGGTCCCACCACACACCCAGAAGGTCACAAGAACACTTCCCCTTCCTTACCAATGGCTGAGATGGGTACCTTTGAGAGTTCTCTCAACTCTACCAAGAAGAGAACTAGGGAGGAGGAAGCCAAAAACCAATACCTCTCTAAAGGTACCCAAGGGGGGTCTATTTATAGTTTTTCCAAGTCCTGAGTTTGAAATGTCCAAAATACCCTTAGGAAAAAACATGGCAACAGGAGGTCCAAAGGGGGGAGGTAGAGGCTAAACAATGTTCCTCCCCCTTGCCCTCACCTCGGACATCCGAGGCGAGCTCGCCCAAAGGGGCTGGGTGCCCGGGCAAGCTCCACACAGCCGGTCGAGCTCGCCTAAGGGGCTGGGCGCCCGGGCGAGCTCCAGGCCGCCGGCCGAGCTCGCCCAAGGGGCTGGGCGCCCGGGCGAGCTCTAGGCCGCCGGCCGAGCTCGCCCAAGGGGCTGGGGTGTAGGGGAGGTGAGACCTTAGCCTCCGTCCGGAGTACCCTCCTACCTCGCTCATAGCAAGCCCGGGGGGAGATGCAGATTTTTCCTCCCCCCTACTAGTATATTTCCAAGGCCAAGCTAAAATTTGCCACCAAGAGTCCAGAATCTCTAAAAAGCTTAAGAAATTAAAGCTGGCCCTACGCCTGCCAAAGAGACCCTACTCTGCGAATACGGGGTTGTACACAATCCCCGCTCTTTTCGAGGTTGGCACAAGCTCGGAAAGAAACATCCAACCCAACGTATTCACTGAGTGGCCTTCATGGGGCCGAAAATACTCGGTCTCTCTGAGGGGTAAACCTGTCATGCCAGCTAATGGGAGCCTAGGTGACGAG
Organism: Platanthera zijinensis; assembly: GCA_039513925.1. NCBI lineage: Eukaryota > Viridiplantae > Streptophyta > Magnoliopsida > Asparagales > Orchidaceae > Platanthera > Platanthera zijinensis. The sequence continues at coordinate 124,566,150 of CM077078.1, read as the reverse complement.
ACGTCCTCGGGGTGAAAAACACTTAGCCTCCCGAGGGGTCAACCTGTCATGCCAGATAATGGGAGCCTGGGTGACAAGACGGCCTCAGGGTGAAAAACACTTAGCCTCCCGAGGGGTCAACCTATCATGCAAGCTAATGGGAGCCTAGGTGACGAGATGGCCTCGGGGTGAAAAACACATAGCCTCCCAAGGGGTCAACCTGTCATGCCAGCTAATGGGAGCCTGGGTTATGAGACGGCCTCGGGGTGAAAACACTTAGCCTCCCGAGGGGTCAACCTATCATGCCAGCTAATGGGAGCCTGGGTGACGAGACGGCCTCAGGGTGGAAACACTTAGCCTCCCGAGGGGTCAACCTACCCTGCCAGCTAGTGGTAGCCTGATCAGCGGAATCATCCCGGAGCCAAAAGGACTTAGCCTCCACGAGAGATCAACCTGCCCAGCCAGCTAGTGGGAGCCTGGTCAGCGGAATCATCCCGGAGCCAAAAGGACTTAGCCTCCACGAGTGATCAACCTGCCCTGCCAGCTAGTAGGAGCCTGGTCAGCGGAATCATCCCGGAGCAAAAAGGACTTGGCTTCCACGAGAGATCAACCTACCCTGCCAGCTAGTGGGAGCCTGGTCAGCGGAATCATCCCGGAGCAAAAAGGACTTAGCCTCCATGAGAGATCAACCTGCCCTGCCATCTAGTGGGAGCCTGGTCGGCGGAATCATCCCGGAGACAAAAGGACTTAGCCTCCACGAGAGATCAACCTGCCTTACCAGCTAGTGGGATCCTGGTCAGCGGAATCATCCCGGAGCCAAAAGGACTTAGCTTCCACGAGAGATCAACCTGCCCTGCCAGCTAGTGGGAGCCTGGTCAGCGGAATCATCCCGGAGCCAAAAGGACTTAGCCTCCACGAGTGATCAACCTGCCCTACCAGCTAGTGGGAGCTTGGTCAGCGGAATCATCCCAGAGCTGACTTAGCCTCCACGAGAGATCAACCTGCCCTGCCAGCTAGTGGGAGCCTGGTCAGCGGAATCATCCCGGAGCCAAAAGGACTTAGCTTCCATGAGAGATCAACCTGCCCTGCCAGCTAGTGGGAGCCTAGTCAGCGGAATCATCCCGGAGCCAAAATGACTTAGCCTCCACGAGAGATCAACCTGCCCTGCCAGCTAGTGGGAGCCTGGTCAGCGGAATCATCCCGGAGCCAAAAGGACTTAGCCTCCATGAGAGATCAACCTGCCCTGCCAGCTAGTTGTAGCCTGGTCAGCGGAATCATCCCGGGGCTAAGGAACTTGGCCTCCCCGAGGAACCATCGACCCATCCAGCTAGTGAGAGCCTGGTAGGAGGAGACCCTATCGGGGGGCTTAGGGACAGGGCATGTGACCTGAAATCTACCAAAATCAAACATCCTCCAAAGGGGAAAAAATGATGGGTTACATGACTCCCCCGACTCTACCGGTCGGGGGCTGGACTCCTTACAACAACATAAAAAAAAGATACATGACTCCACCGAGGCGAGGCTTCTTCAGGGGGTCGGGTGTAACACCCCTATCCGTCGTATAGCATATAGCAGTAGGTCCAGCCGGGGCCCGACGCCATATACTACGGACAGAGCGGTTGGTTACGCGTTGAAACAAATCAACCAATCATAACGTCCTACACAATACCTAGCGGAAGCAATTAATAAGTTGCACAATTAAGAACCCTGCCAACAGCATGAATGTCCACTACAAAAACACCCGCAGGAATGTTCCAATACACATAAAACAAAAATGGCCTTAAGGCCTTACATAGTTTGCTTGATACAAAAGTGTTTTCATACATCGGCTCACAGGCCGGCCACACATGGTCACAATGAAACACTCAAAATTAGGCTTTCGAGGGCCGGCTCAGCAACTTGGGCTTTAGCCCGCTATTTTCCGCTTGGCTCCGCAGCACCTGCAAGCACAAACCACTGCCCGGTGGCAAACAAAAGCAACGGTCAGCTATGCTGACCAAATTATAACGATCCCGCCCCAAAATCGGGGCGGCGATGCTCTTTCCCTGCACTTTATTAGTATAGGCAATTTATTAGCATAAACACACATCATCACAGGCGTAGGCTCGCACGTCCACACAACTCATGCACACAGGGCACATTCACGGCGAACCGGCCAACGTCACGTCAATTCAAGCCATAGACGTTCCCGTTCCACCACCGCCTCTTGGACGGCCAACCATATGAGCATTTTGCCTTCCTGGCCTTGGTCACGACAATTTAAGCCATAGACCGCCGAAGACCCTCATCCATGCCAACGGTCCTACCGAACGACATAGACCGGGTACGGTTCCGCCTGACCCGTGCTCACACCGCAACGACAATTTAAGCCATATGCGCAGGTCAAGACTCACCGAGTCCCGCTTCCACCACAACAATCACATAACCCGGTTATGTTCACGTTGGCTCCCCGGCCATCGTGTTGGCAAAACTCATTTTTGCCCAGTTTTCCGGGTGCACCTTAGAGTTAATCTCTAAGGCTCCCTGTTGTAATCTACCACGTAGAAAACCCACAAACACCCAAACATCTGGAGTCTTGCCCGGTTCAAATGCAATGCAACATCACCGATCCGGACCAACATGTCCAAATAGGCTTCACACACAATGCCTATATCCGTTTTCGCATACGGACTCTATACAAGGGGGACTTCACATATCTACCCCAAGGAATGCTCGAACTCTTCGCTCACTCGCGAGAGAGGGCTTCCTATGCAAAGGAAAAGAGGGCTTCACATGCCCTAGGATGAGAATCGTTACCCTTGCGTTCTTCCGCGGCGCCATGAAAATCTATGCGGATGAAAAGCACCGCAATCTCCTTGCCTCCGCGGATCCGAAGACGGTTCGCGATTTGGAGCTCCGAATCTCCTCCGGCGACCGGATCTAGCCCTTCTTCCTCCTCCTTGCTCTCTCCTCTCTCTAGCTTTTAGAAAGAGAACCACTCAAGAGAAATGAGGGTTTCTAAACCCTATTCCCGGGTATAACCCTGGGGAAACAACCCCCAGCCGTCGGATCTCAAATCAAAGAAACGAACGGCCTTGATCAGGCGTGAAAATACCAAATCTGCGCCAAACACGGGTTGCAACACGGCCGTGTGCCTGGCCGTGTCACCCATTCACCGTCTCGACCGACTCAAAAACCAGCACACGGCATTCGACACGGCCTCCGACACGCCCGTCTCACCTATGACACGGCCGTGTCGGGACCCGTGTCACGCCCCCCCCCCCCCCCCCCCCGTGTGCAATCGGCCAGCTTTCCCAACCCGAGAAGGACACGGCCACCGACACGCCCGTGTCGACACCCGTGTCACTACCCGTGTCGGATGACACACCCGTGTCGACACCCGTGTCACTACCTGTGTCGGAGGACACGCCCGTGTCACTACCCGTGTCGGATGACACGCCCGTGTCATTACCCGTGTCGAATGACACACCCGTGTTGGATGACACACCTGTGTCGACACCCGTGTCACTACCCGTGTGCCAAAAATGGCACAGGACCAGAAATGTACCGAGGAGGACACGACCATGTGAAACGCCCGTGTCACATGCCGTGTGCCTGACACGCCCTGGGACACGCCCGTGTCCCAGGCCGTGCTCCAGCCTTCTACGATCGTCGACCGCCAAAGCGTCGACCGCACGACCCGTGGTCGAACACGCCCTGACACGGCCTCCGACACGCCCGTATCGAGACCCATGTCACCTGCTTCAAAACCCCGTCTAGGCTTAAAAATGCCACCCGTCTCTCTTTTGAGTTTCGGGTTGTTACAACTCTCTCCCCCTTAAAAGAATTTCGCCCACAAAATTACTAAAGGAAAGTAAACATAAAATCAAGAGCGGTACCTGAGCGAAATAACTCTGGGTACTCCTCCAGCATGGTCTGCTCCCATTCCCAAGAGAGCTCCTCATGACCGCAATTGTCCCAACGGACCTTGACCATTCGAATCTCCTTATTACGAAGTCGCTTAACTTCGGAGTCTTCAATACGAACGGGCTTGACCCTAGTCGTCAACCCTTCGTCCACCGGTACTTGATCAACTGCGATCACCTGCGAAGGCTCTTGCACCGCCTTCCGCAATACAGAGATGTGGAACACATCGTGTAGTCCACTCAACTCTACCGATAACTTCAAACGATAAGCCGCTTCGCCAACCCGCTCCAGAATCTCAAAGGGTCCAAGGTATCTTGGGCTCAGCTTCTTCAAGCGTCTCACCCGCGAAACACCCTTGAACGGCTTTACTTTCAAGTATACCCAATCGCCCACCGCGAACTCCACATTCCGATGCTTGGCATTGTAGTACTTAGCTTGCCTATCCTGAGCGATCAGCAAACGCTCTCGAATGATCCGCACCAAAGAAGTAGCATTTTCCACCTCTTGCTTCTTGTGCAACGTTGGCTCACCCGTTTCAAGCCACCATAACGGCGTGCGACACTTCCTACCATACAGGGCCTCGAAGGGTGCCATTTGTATACTCGCTTGGTAGCCATTGTTGTATGCAAACTCCACCAAATACAGGTGGTTCTCCCAATGCTTCCCGAAGTCTAGGACACACATGCGGAGCATGTCCTCCATCGTTCTAATGACTCTCTCGGTCTGCCCATCCGTCTGCGGATGGAAGGCTGTGCTGAACTTCAACTTTATCCCCAGCATCTGCTGCACCAAACTCCAATCATTGGACGTGAAACGCCCATCGCGATCACTCATAATGATGTGAGGCACACCATGCAGTCTAACTATATTGTCCACATATAGCTTTGCCAACTTCTCCACCGAGTCGTCTTTCCTATGCGGAATGAAATGCGACACTTTAGTTAACCGATCTACGATCATCCAGATGGCATCGTTCCCTTTCTGCGACCTTGGCAACCCATGCCCAAAGTCCATAGATATGTCGTCGAACTTCCACTCCAGTATAGGCAAGGACTTCAGAAATCCTCCCGGCTTTTGGCACTCCGTCTTCACCAAGGCGCATGTTTGGCACTTAACCACAAACAATGCCACATCTTTCTTAAGCCCCGGCCACCAAAACAGCTTCTTGAGGTCACGGTACATCTTTGTGCTCCCTGGGTGGATCGAGTACTTGGTATGATGAGCCTCGTACATCAACTCCGCCCGTAGGTTACTCCCGCTTGGGACGTACAACCGATGATCCTTCCTTAGCAACCCATCTTCCACTAAAAACTAGGAATTTGACCCATCCAACGCTGCCTCCATAAGCTCCTTCATGGAGTCATCTAACTCCAATGCCCGCCGAACCCGATCAGCCAGGTCATATTGGACCTCTGTCCAGTTCAACATTGCTTTGGCGCTCGTCTGCTTGTCAACGCAACAGATCTCAAGCTCCTCCAACTCCCGTATCAGCCGCTCATCATGCACTGACAACTAGTTGGCTTGGGCGGGAGCCCTGCGACTCAACGCATCAGCAACCGCATTGCCCTTCCCGGGTACATAATGAATCTTGAAGGTGTAGTCCCCCAGGAACTCCATCCACCTCCTCTGCCTCATGTTAAGATCCTTCTGATCAAATAGGTACTTCAGGCTCTTGTGATCGGTATATATATCGACCCTTACGTCGTATAGGTAGTGCCTCCACAGCTTAAGTGCAAATATCACGGCCGCCAACTCCAAGTCGTGGACCGGATAGTTCCTTTCATGCACTTTCAGCTGACGCGATCCATAAGCTATCACGCTCCCATGCTGCAGCAACACGCAGCCCAAACCACTACCCGAGGCGTCACTATACACCTCGAAGCCCTCGGTCCCACTCGGCGAACTAAGCACTAGCGCCGTGGTCAACCGTCTCTTCAGCTCCTCAAACGCTTGCACGCACTCCTGCATCCACAAGAATCTCTGATCTTTCCTTGTCAACTTCGTGAGAGGTAGCGCTATCCGCGAGAAGTTCTCTACGAAGCGCCTGTAATATCCGGCAAGCCCGAGAAAACTACGGACTTCCGCGACAGAAGACAACGCAGACCACTCCCGTATCGCAACGATCTTCGCCGGATCCACCGCTATACCTTCCCCACTAACAATGTGACCAAGGAACGCTACTGAGGGTAGCCAGAACTCGCACTTGGAGAATTTCGCATAAAGCTCATTCCTCCTCAAAGTCTCCAACACCAGATGCAAGTGCTTGAACTGATCTTCTTCGCACTGCGAGTACACCAATATATTGTCAATAAAGACGATCACAAAGCGATCCAGGAAATCTCGGAACGTCCTGTTCATCAAGTCCATAAACACTGATGGCGCATTCGTCAGTCCAAACGGCATGACCGTGAACTCGAAATGCCCATACCTTGTGCTGAACGCCGTCTTCAGGATATTACATTCCCTTATCCTCAATTGATAGTACCCCGACTTCAAGTCCAACTTAGAATATACCAACGATCTGACTAACTGATCAAAGAGATCATCAATCCTCGGGATCGGGTACTTGTTCTTTTCCGTCAGCTTGTTCAACTCTCTGTAGTCGATACACAACCTCATACTACCATCCTTCTTCTTAACGAAGAGGATCGGTGCGCTCCAAGGCGACGAGCTTGGACGCACATAACCTTGTTCCATCAGCTCCTCTAGCTGAACTTTCAACTCTGCCATCTCCTTAGGCGCCAACCTATACGGAGCACGTGACATCGGTTTGGCCCCCGGTACGAGCTCGATGGTGAAATCAATCTCTCGCCGCGGTGGGGCCCCGGGAAGACTATCTGGGAACACATCGGGGTATTCACAAACCACGAGGATGCTATCCAACATGGACTTTGGCTCCACAACCCCCACTATTGCGAAGAACAGCTCTGCACCAGCACGAACTTCCTTTACCACCTGAAGAGCAGACATCAGCGTCTTGCTCAACCCCTTGAGTCCCTCGAATGTTGTCCCCAGCCCAACACCCAGCTTGACCTCCTTCCGATCACAGTCAATCCAAGCTTTCTGCTCCGAAAGCCAATCCATTCCAAAGATAACGTCGAACTCTACTAGCGGCAGCAATGACGCTAGCAAGTCAAACTCTTGGCTCCCAATGTGAATCTTTACGGCGCACACTCTGTCCGCACGCATCGAGCACCCATTTGGTAGCAGCACATCCAACTTGTCCTTCGCCATCGAAGAAGGGACTCCGATGCGCGATATAAAATTTTCGGACAAGAAGGAGTGTGAAGCTCCCTATCAAACAGTGCTCGTGCCGGACTATCGCTAATCAAAACAAAGCCTATGCAAACCATATTAGGCTAACAAGCAATAAACAACAGTATCTAAGTTAACTTGCTATAAATTAACTCGTACCTGTCACCACATCCGCTTGTTTAATGGCCTCTTGCTGCCCCAAGTTGTAGACTCTAGGCTGAGTCGGAGCATAGTGAGACGCGGTTGACTCCACCGCCTTTCCCTTCTCTTCGTAAGTAGCACCTTGCTTCCTCTCGGATTTTGGGCGTCCGCTCCAGCAATCGCGGGCAAAGTGCCCCGTCTTTCCACACGTGAAACAAGCGACCGGGGTTCGGTTGGTAGTTGCCCCCGAGGCTGTAACGCCCCGTCTTTTCAGCAATTATTTTTATTCTCGTCTGGCGTTACGATGACGCGTTTCCGTGGCTTGTGCCATGTGTGGAGTACGGTTTAGCTCCTTAGAACTGAGTGCCCTGTTTGGTAGCCTGTTGGCAAGATCTCCCTAGCAAACCGAGTCGTTTTGGTGACCCGGTGTGGCCTCTCGGGGGGATGTTTGTGTTTGGCTTTGTTTGGGTGTAACTCGAGTTCTGTTCGTCGAAAGTTAAATTCGACTTCGCCGTTGTGTTCGTAGCGTGGGTATTTAGCTACGGTGCGAATTTCGTCGAATTCCGAGATAGTTCGGTTTTCGCGTCGATTTGGTGCTTTATGTAATTTTGTAATTAATAATATAATTATATAATTATATATATATATATATATATAGAATTAGAATGAAAGGATCGATCATCTTCTTCCCCGATAGAAACCGCCGGCCCCTTGTACGAGAGAAACGGAGTAACCGCCTACCTTGCCTTCGGACGCCGATTCCCGGAGCGTTTGTGGACGGAATTCGATTCTGAGAGTGGATTCGGATTGCTCTCATCGAGACCTTCGTTCCTGCGGTAAGAAATTCGATTTTCGTGGAGTTTTGGAAGGATTGGAATTTTCGGGTTTGGAAGTTTTCCGCCATTAATGGCCGAGTCTTTGTTCTAGGTGTTGCGGCCGTTTTGATCCGTGCGAAGAGGAGGAAAGCAGTCCAAAGCTTCGTTGTGAATTGAGGCAAGTGGTATTCTTGCCCTTGCCAAGTGTTTTCTTTGATTTTATTTGCTGAAATTGAAATCCCGGTTAGCCCAGGTTAGAGGCCTTGTTGTTCTCTTTTTCTTGCTAACTATAGGGCTTAGTTCTTCCTACTGAAACCCCCCTATGTTGTGGTGTTTGGAATCCAAATTGTCGGCGTGAAGCCGTTGTTTCCCTTGCTCTGATTGTTGCTCTGGTTCGGGCGTAGCCGAGAGGGAGAGTTAGGAGGGGGTGTGGTTGCCAATTTTCGTTAAGGTATTATTCGAATGGTTAGGCATAGTTTGAATGGTAGTAGCGTGCGACGTTGATAGTTGTCTACTGCTACTGCAGTGGCGTGAGTCGTGTGCGCGTTCCGGTGTCGTTTGGGAAATTCCAAACGGTGCAGGTTGACCGCGCACGGTCATCAACCTTTAGGGCGCACGACCACTGGTCGTGTTCCTCTGTTCGTGCGCGTATAAATTTCAGTTTCCAAAGTTCTGTCTCGGGCAATCGCACGAGCGCTGGCAACAGTGCGCACGACCACTGATCGTGCGACACTGATCGTGCGCAGTTGCTAGGTGTGCTGTCAGGTTTTCCAGGTTCGCTTCGCACGATCATCAGCCGATGAGTGCGCACGACCACTGATCGTGCGTCACTGATCGTGCGCTTTGTATATTTTCTTTTGATAGGCGAATTTAGATGGTTTCGAGTGCGGGAGTTTAGATACTCAAGTGATAGGCAACTACTCAATTTCTGGATCTTCTGCCTTGGTCGTTCGACTGTCGTCGAGCTCCGTTTTCTTTAGTGGGTTTGTGAGTAGTAACTTTATTTTGGCGGCAAGTGAGGCTAGCTCACTCAACGCCAAAGTTTAGGTAGGCACTGAGTGCGTTTCACTCAACGCCTAGTCGTGTTGGTTTATTTCAACACTCTTCCTTTACCTTGTGTTTCGTTTCCGAGTGGATTTCCAGTTGTATTTCTGGGTCTTTCTTGTCGGCCGTTTTCTTTATTTTCCTAAAGGCCGAATCGTGGGTCGTGGTTAGTAGTGGTGGTTGTAGCTCTTTATGGGGGTGGAGTTGTGTGATATAGCCAAGGCCACCCAAGGATTTCTTGCTCCAGGTACGGGCTGGGCATGTCGGGTGGAAGGTCCCTTGTGTTTTCACGTGTTGACCCTCGAGCTTTTGACTTGGACATGGTGGATTGGGGGACTGCGTTTGCCTTCGATCCGGTTCCTCGTTGTTGTTTTTGCTACTATCACTTCCCGCAGTTTAGGGTGTTAGAAGTTTCTTCTTTGGTAGTTTGCAGCATTCTGGCTCTTGGTAGTCTAGTAGGCCCTGCAGGATGTTGTTCCTGGGCTGGGTCATTGCTGTTTCTTTGCACGTTGTGCATTTCTTGTTGTCCTGTTTTGGACAGTTGTGACTCTTTCTACTGCATGTTTTCTGTTATTTTGTCCTTTTGGTTGACTCTTTTATGCAGTTTTACCTTGATTTTTGCTTGCTGAGGTATTCTGTTTTCTTTTGGAATGCCTCAGGTTCTGAGCTGTAGCCAGTCTGGTGGCTAGTTGGAGGTGTTGTTGTTGGTGGACTCCCGGACTTTGGAGTTTTGTTTACCTTGTTTGTGAGGTTGTTTTCAGTACTTTCTTACAGATATATATATGTGCTGGTGGGTTCGTGTCAGATTGTTGGCGCCCACTAGTAGTTTTTACCTTGTACTAGATATATACTATTGCTGCTACCATTTATTTTTCTGGAGATAGTCTACTTGCTTTGAGAAGGTTTTATGTTAGGTTGCTAGTTATTTTTAAACTATAATTATTATTATAAATGAAGCTCATGATCAGCATGTTTTGTAAACTTAATCACTATTTTCCAAATCACGTATGAAAACCGTTTTCTTATATATATTATATAAATTAAGTGTAGTGTCTTGCATAGCATGAGTGGTTCTCTTGGGACCCTTATGCGCTCTTTAGGGTGTAAAACCTAATTAAAGTATTTTTTCCGCAGCGTTTAAATATAGTTTTCTTTTGTGGACTAGATGATCCACTGAGCTGAGGGATACGGACTCTAAACATAACTGATTTTCTATTCATTAAGCACATGATTTTCTTGCATAAAGATTGTAGTTGGATTTGCCTGAGCGTCAGCAGTTATCCCCTGCTTGACGTGGCATCATGACGCGTGTTTTCTCTTACTCTGATAATTCTTAATTCGGAGAAAATGCGGGTTATGACAGTTGGTATCAGAGGGAGGTTGCTTGACAAGTTAGTTGGGCAACCTTCCTTGGATGCTTTTAGTAGTTCAGCACCATGTCATTCACACACCGATATGTCATCAGCACGTCTTGGCAAAAGCACGAACACTACACTCATAGCATAACATGAAGTATACGGGGCATATTATGTAGTATGGGATGCATAATATGTGTTCGTATATGGATCCACCATAGGGGCTACATGTGAGGGTTATGTAGTATGGGATGCATAACCTCACCATATGACTGCGACTAGCACGTTTCTTTTTTCGTTGCATGGAAATGTTATGTAGTATGGGATGCATAACATTTTCATGTGTACGCCGCTCATATCATGCATTAGGGTCTTTTTTTTAGAATGCATAGCACAATCATGCATATCATAACATTGCATAAGCACAACGCGCCGAGCTAAAGAATTGCAGGATGACATATGTACACACATAAGTTTTCAAACTAACATAAGTTCATGCATCCGATCTAGGCACAAGAGTTAGTGAGGTGGTGGTTAACCATCCTAGGATAGGGCATATCATCTAATTATTGTGAAGAAGATAAACTCTCAGAGCAAGTTTAGCAGCTTTAAGTCTATATCTACATATGTATTGTCTGTACTGGTAGTCGGTTCTAGTCGTGGGATTTGGATCTGATTTGCGTTGTCATGATTTTTTTAGGATGGCTAGGCGTCCTGCGACTCGATCGACTCCCCTGTCTGAGGGTGAATCTTCTGGAGCTCAGAACGATGCGGTGATCGAGGGTCTGCGTCAGAGTAGCGAAGCTATGGGTAGGCAGTTGGAGGAGGTGCAAGCCCAGATTCAGTCTTTGGTGGCAGTTGTGGCGGGGTAGGCTCAGGGTGCGCAAGTTCCTGCAGGGGGTTAGCTGTTCCTCCTCCTCCTGCACCCTTGAGACCTCCAGTGGTGGTGCCAGCAGAGATGGCCTTCATCTCGCAGTTTCAGAGGCTGATCCCTCCCACTTATGATGGGAAGGCAGATTTCATGGTGATAGACGACTGGCTGATCTCCATGGAGGAGATGTTCTCGTATTCAGGGATTTCAGATGATCAGAGGGTGATGATAGCCGCCTATCAGCTTAAAGGTTTGGCTAAGAGTTGGTGGCTGAGAGAGAAGGAGAGCCTGGTAGTCGGATGCTCTTGGGAAGTGTTCAAGGAGATGCTGTTGAGGAAGTTCTTACCCTCGGTCGAGCGTGACCGCCTCATGAATGATTTCCTCTATCTGAAGCAAAGGCAGCTCACGGTGGGTGAGTATGAGATAGTTTAGTAAGTTGAGCCGTTTTGTTCCTGGATTGGTCAGCGTTGAGGCTGATCGAGTTAAGCGATTCCTCGGTGGTTTGAGGAGTGAGGTGCAGCAGTTGGCCAGTGCTTATGGGTCAGTGACTTATGCTGGAGTTGTAGAGGCTGCTCTTAAGGTTGAGGCCATTGAGACGGCGAAGAGCAGAGGCCAGCAGTTGAGGAAGGATAAGAGGAAGTTGGTAGGGGAGAAGAAACCCCTGGTACCCGATGCTGTTCCGGGAAAGAGGAGCAGGGTGGTGTGCAGTTTTTGTGGCCGGTCAGGCCATCCTGTCGAGAGGTGTTTCAAGAAGGCGGCAGCTCAGAAGAAGGAGCAAGTTCATGCTATTCAGGGTGCTCCTGGGAGAGATGTCTTGATGGCGAAGGCCATCATGATGGAGCACTTGGAGCACTTGGAGCACTTGAGGATGGACCATCGAGGAGTGAGGAGGTTGAAGATATACCGGCAAAAGACTTGCGACGACGTAGCGGTCATGGCTACGGGCTTCGCCCTCACAACAAAACTCGTGTTTGAATATTTTTCTTTATGGTGTGCTAATAGCCTTTTCATGAGTGGCTATTTTAAAACAATATTTTATTTCCTGCATTTCATTTTATGTGGTGTGTATTTAGCCACTAGTTTTTTCATTTGGGATGTAAGCCTATATAAGGCTATGACTCTTTCATATTGAGGTAGATTATTATTGAATTAAAATTGAGATTTCCTAAACCCTAATCTCCTTGCTCTCTCTCTCCCTTGCCCTCATCTAAGCCGCCGCCCCTCTCTTCTCTCCTCCCCAAACCGACGGCCTTCCCTCATCTCCCTCCTCAAGAGATCGGCCAACCTCTTCTTCTCCTCTCATCCCCAAGCCGCCACCCTCCATATATCTACTACCCAAACCGACGGCTCTTTGCCTTTCCATCTCAAAACCGAGAGGTGATCCTCTCCTAAGGAAGTTCGGCCACATCAAGATCTCGCAAGGAAGGAGGTCTTCTAGAGGATCCTCGCCGGCGTGACGTGAAAAGGATTTCAAGATTCGTCATCCATAACGCTCTTCCGTGGACATCAAAGGAGAAGCGATCATATCCGGTGGATCCACGCATCTCGGATCTATCATTCCGTGAGGGGTAACGAAATTCTACACAAGAGATTTCTCTTCTTAGATAAATCTAGTGGTGGACGAATTTTGCGTTGATTTCCGAAATTGTTATTTCTTCGTAGCTAACAAATAATAGATTAGATTTTTCGTTTGGTTTTCCGAAGGATTCATAAAAGGATTTGGCACTCCTCGCTTTCTTTTTGTTGGGATAGATCCTACCACCTTTCGAATCGTTTGTTCTTGGTGGATCTATTTTGGTACAACCCAAAAGCTCGTCCGGGATTAATATTATCCCTTTTAGCCGGAAAGAGTTCGGCCTATAGCCGACACTCGATCTAATTGCGGAACGGCGATCCGTATGGTTAGCGCGTGCGATAAATAAAATAATTGTGGTGGCTGCGTTTGCGTTAGTGTGCGGATTAGAGGGCGTAGATCGTGTTATAAGCGTCGTCGCGACCACGAGACGTGTCTCGAAGAGACATCCCTACATCAATTTGGTATCAGAGGCGAGGTTGTGTTGATTTCCCAATCGACACCATCCTCACTTTTATCATAGGGTTGTCTTTTCATTTACGTTGTGCACTTTCGTTACGAACCGTGTCAAAATCTGAATTTTGGGCTGCGTTTAGTAAAAACTCACAAATTTTATTTTTCCAGAAAATTACAAAAAAAATTCTGAATTTTCTTCTCATTTTTTTAAGAAAAAAAGTCTAAAAAATTTTTTCCTGTTGCTCAATAGTTTTGCGTCAAAAAATTCAAACGCGTAATTTAAGTCAGGCCAAAATTGTTGTTTGTACCGTTCGTTCATGCGCACTAGGCTGGGCACAGAATATCTTCCCTCCACCTCACACATGGCCAACACCCAAGGCGACGAGCCTGCTCCGGCCACGATCGCCGAGCTCCGAGAAGAGTTTAACGCTAGGTTTGACGCACTGACTCAGTTAGTTGAAGGGCTCGCTGTAAATCAAGCGGCGCCTCGAAACAACGGCGTTGGCAGAAACCGACTGGGCCCCCAACCACCGGCAGCCAACCAGCGAGAGGAACGACAAAATCACCCACGTGATCTAGACGATGAATACCCACCCCGAGGTCACTATGAGTTTGATGTGACAAGGGCCGTAAAAATGAACGCACCCTCCTATGATGGGATGGGAGAGCCCCAACTTTTCCTAGACTGGGTCATGGACATCGAGTGCTATTTTGAATGGCACGATTTAACTGACGCTGAGAAAGTGAAGGTCGCACGTATGAAACTACTAGGAAGGGCCAAAACATATTGGTTAAACGAAGAGAGGCGCCTAGGAACTGTAAACGGAACACCCCCACTTGGGTGGACTGCAATGAAAGCGCTACTACACGACCAATACGTACCCACATATCACCGAACTCAGATGTTCGATGATTTAGCCACCCTTCGGCAAGGGAATACTTCGGTAGCAGATTATATGGGACGCCTTAAGGATATGATGGTGCGTTGCGATGTTCGTGAGATGCCCGAAGTTACACTCTCACGATTTCGTAAGGGACTCAACCCGGATATACAAGGGAAACTCTTGCGCTATGGTCACACGGACCTTAACACCACCTTCAACGCCGCCTTGGATATTGAAAAGCATAACGCCTACAAGTCCAAAGGACGTAATTTCCAGAAAGGGAAATCCATCTTAGGCCCGCACCCTTCTTCATCCGCGCGTGATAAAGGAAAGTATCGATCAACGGATTCGGAGTCCATTGTCATTACCGCTAGGAATAATAGAAATCCCACCGGTGAGCGAGTACCAATAGGACGAGTTAACAAGACAAATGCCACGTGTTATTCGTGCGGCATTCAAGGGCACTATTCTAGTGAGTGCCCCACGAAAAGCAAGCCTTTAGCTTTACTAGACTCTTCGTCTGAACCTGCTGATATCGTCTATGGAGCTGGCGAAGAATCTGACGCCGAGCCAAGTGACATTGAGGACGATTCATACATGATGGTGATGAGATGCATTTTAGCCACACCGCGAGCGTTGGATGAATATAACCGGACAAATATATTTACATTAAATTTTAAAGACGGTGAAAAATGGTGTAAGTTAATTATCGACAGCGGCAGTTGTATGAACGTAGTATCGGAGAATGCCATCACTCGCATGCACTTAGTAACCGAGCCGCACCCACATCCTTATAAAATTGCTTGGGTAAACAAGACATCCATAGCAGTCTCTAAGCGATGTTTGGTTCCGATAACTTTGAAAAACTACGTTGATAAAGTTTGGTGCGACGTCATTCCTATGGACGTGTGTCATGTGTTATTAGGACGACCATGGTTGTACGATTATGACGTGACCCACTTCGGTCGCGCAAACACATATGAGTTCAAATTTAATGGTAAAACCATTATTTTGAAGCCGTCAGCGCCCAAGGATCCGTCATCTATCTCCAAAGACACGGTTGTGCCAGTGGAAAAGAAAAGGATAAGCTTGATTAGTAGAAAGGAATTAGAATGTGAGACTTTTATGGATGGTGTTATATACGCGTTAGTATGTTTACAAGCGAAGGAAGAGTCACAAACTATTGAGAGCCTCCCATTGTCGCTACGAAATCTCTTGGAAGAATATAAGGATGTTTACCCGGTGGATTTACCACCCACGTTACCACCGATACGTGACATCCAACATGAAATAGATTTTGTCCCGGGATCGTCATTACCAAATCAGCCCCATTATAGACTCAATCCTTCCTCTCATGAAGAATTGCAAAAATTAATTTCCGATCTGTTGGCGAAAGGATTTATACGACACAGCAAAAGTCCTTGTGCCATCCCCGCTTTATTAGTCCCGAAGAAAGACAAGACATGGCGACTATGTGTCGACTATCGGGCTATAAATAAAATAACAATCAAATATCGGTTCCCTATTCCCCGTTTGGACGATCTATTAGATATGTTATCAGGAGCCGCCATATTCTCTAAGTTGGACCTTAAGAGCGGTTACCATCAAATACGAATACGGGAGGGAGACGAATGGAAGACTGCTTTCAAGTCTAAGGATGGACTTTATGAATGGCTAGTGCTTGGAGAAGTACTTACAAATGGACCAAGTACTTTCTCACGATTGATGACCCAAATCTTTAAGCCCTTTATGGGAAAATTTGTAGTGGTCTATTTTGACGACATTTTGGTATTTAGCATGTCACCGGGGGACCATGAGACTCATCTAAGAACCATCCTTACCACGTTGCGCGCAGAGAACTTATATATTAACTTTAAAAAATGCGCATTCGGTGTGCCTTCTGTCGAGTTCTTAGGATATATCGTGAGTTCAGAGGGCATTCATGTGGATCCCAAGAAAGTCCAAGCGATTAAGGAATGGCCGGAACCTAAGAACATTCGAGACGTTAGAAGTTTCCACGGATTGGCCACGTTTTACCGAAGATTTATTCGGAATTTTAGCAGTGTTATGGCACCCATAACTGAATGTATGAAAAAGGGAGAATTCACATGGACGAAATCGGCCACTAGTGCCTTCCAAACGATTAAGGAACGAATGTCTGAAGCTCCTTTACTCCGATTACCAGATTTTAGTAAAGTTTTTGAACTATCATGCGACGCATCGGGGGTAGGAATTGGAGGAGTACTAAGCCAAGAGGGACACCCGCTAGGATACTTTAGTGAGAAGCTAGCCGGGCCGAAATTAAATTATTCCAATTATGATCGTGAATTCTATGCGGTGATCCGATGTCTCCAACATTGGCGACATTACCTTATATCAAAAGAATTTGTAATATTATCGGACCACGAGGCCCTCAAATTTGTGAATTCTCAAAATAAGATTAGTCCACGGCACGCAAAATGGATATCCTATCTACAAGAGTACACCTTCATAATCAAGCATTTGAAGGGAACACTAAATCGTGTAGCGGACGCACTAAGTAGAGTCACACTGTTATTAAATACCATGGAAGTGTCGGTCATAGGATTCGATAGGATAAAGGACGAATATATCCATTGCCCAGACTTTAAGGACATTTATTTCGCCGCTAAGGATAACTCCCCTACCACTATTTCGGCATTCTATATTCGGGATGGATATTTATTCAAACATGTGCAATTGTGCATACCCCGGTCGTCTTTACGACATTTCATTATATGGGAGTTACATAGCGGGGGATTAGGCGGACATTTTGGGCGAGACAAAACGATCACACTTGTGGAAGATAAGTTCTTTTGGCCGGGCCTTAAACCCATGGTCAACAAAGTTGTAGGAAGTTGTCGTGTTTGTCAACTAGCTAAGGGAAACAAGACCAATGCGGGTCTTTACACACCCCTTCCGATTCCGTCAGTACCATGGCAAGATGTTAGCATGGATTTTATATTGGGCTTACCTATGACCTTTAGGCGACACGATTCCATATTAGTGGTGGTAGATCGATTCTCAAAAATGGCATATTTTATTGCAAGCAACAACACCTACGATGCTTCAAATATAGCAAAACTATTTTTCAAGGAGGTTGTAGCACATCGAGGTGTGCCCAAGACGATAGTGAGTGATCGAGATGTAAAATTTACAAGTTATTTTTGGAAGACACTCTGGAAGTTAATGGGCACTAAACTGATGTTTTCGTCGGCCTATCATCCTCAAACGGATGGGCAAACGGAAGTCGTCAACTGTAGCTTGGGAGGGTTACTTTGTTGTCTAGTAGGCGAACATAAGGGTACATGGGATCTTATCCTCCCGCATGCTCAGCTAGCGTACAATAACTCTAAGAACCGGTCCACTGAATTGTCCCCGAATGAGATAGTGCACGGTTATAAAGCGCCAGTGCCACTTGACTTGATTCCTTTACCACCTTCTTTTAAGTCAAGTCAATTTGCACTAGACTTCGCTTCACATGTTCACACTCTCCACGAGCACATTGGCAAGACGTTAGCTAAGCAATATTCTATATATCAATCGAATGCTAATGTACATCGGCGAGTAGTCTCTTTGAACATAGGCGATTTGGTTATGGTTCGTCTAATCCCTGAACGGATGCCTTCGGGCACCATAAAAAAATTGGCGAACAAGAAAGCCGGTCCTTTTCGAATCTTGAAGAAATTAGGCGAAAATGCTTATTTGTTAGAGTTACCTACTGATTGGGGAATCTCCCCTGTGTTTAACATTTCCGATTTAACGCTTTTTGTTGCTCCACCACCTGAATTGTCTATCTCTCCGTTTCATATTTCTACGAAAAATTCTAATGGGGTGGGGGGTGAGTTAAATTCTGGATCGCTTTCTCCTGCGAAGTCTACGGGAGGTATGCAGTTTATTGATGATGAAAATTGTATTTCTGCTTCACCTAACGCTTTTCCGAGGTTTCCCCGGACAGATTTTTTGCCTGACAAGATTTTGCAGGATGATGTTGTTCCCACTACAGATGGCGACGTTCACAGGTTCTTGGTTCGTTGGCGTGGTCGCCCGGCTTCGGACGACTCTTGGCTCTCGACTGCACAGTTGGATCTTCTTGACGCGGACCTCCTACACCGCTATCTCTCTGACCACTCATCGGTGATGAGTCCTTTTGAGCGGAGGAGGATTGATGGCGAAGGCCATCATGATGGAGCACTTGGAGCACTTGGAGCACTTGAGGATGGACCATCGAGGAGTGAGGAGGTTGAAGATATACCGGCAAAAGACTTGCGACGACGTAGCGGTCATGGCTACGGGCTTCGCCCTCGCAACAAAACTCGTGTTTGAATATTTTTCTTTATGGTGTGCTAATAGCCTTTTCATGAGTGGCTATTTTAAAACAATATTTTATTTCCTGCATTTCATTTTATGTGGTGTGTATTTAGCCACTAGTTTTTTCATTTGGGATGTAAGCCTATATAAGGCTATGACTCTTTCATATTGAGGTAGATTATTATTGAATTAAAATTGAGATTTCCTAAACCCTAATCTCCTTGCTCTCTCTCTCCGTTGCCCTCATCTAAGCCGCCGCCCCTCTCTTCTCTCCTCCCCAAACCGACGGCCTTCCCTCATCTCCCTCCTCAAGAGATCGGCCAACCTCTTCTTCTCCTCTCATCCCCAAGCCGCCACCCTCCATATATCTACTACCCAAACCGACGGCTCTTTGCCTTTCCATCTCAAAACCGAGAGGTGATCCTCTCCTAAGGAAGTTCGGCCACATCAAGATCTCGCAAGGAAGGAGGTCTTCTAGAGGATCCTCGCCGGCGTGACGTGAAAAGGATTTCAAGATTCGTCATCCATAACGCTCTTCCGTGGACATCAAAGGAGAAGCGATCATATCCGGTGGATCCACGCATCTCGGATCTATCATTCCGTGAGGGGTAACGAAATTCTACACAAGAGATTTCTCTTCTTAGATAAATCTAGTGGTGGACGAATTTTGCGTTGATTTCCGAAATTGTTATTTCTTCGTAGCTAACAAATAATAGATTAGTATTTTACGTTTGGTTTTCCGAAGGATTCGTAAAAGGATTTGGCACTCCTCGCTTTCTTTTTGTTGGGATAGATCCTACCACCTTTCGAATCGTTTGTTCTTGGTGGATCTATTTTGGTACAACCCAAAAGCTCGTCCGGGATTAATATTATCCCTTTTAGCCGGAAAGAGTTCGGCCTATAGCCGACACTCGATCTAATTGCGGAACGGCGATCCGTATGGTTAGCGCGTGCGATAAATAAAATAATTGTTGTGGCTGCGTTTGCGTTAGTGTGCGGATTAGAGGGCGTAGATCGTGTTATAAGCGTCGTCGCGACCACGAGACGTGTCTCGAAGAGACATCCCTACATCATGTCTCCTGTTCAGTTTGCAAGCGATCCGGGCATGATGCAGCCCAGTGTTGGTCCAGGGATAGAGTCTGCTATCAGTGTGTGCAGAAGGGTCACGTTAAGTCGAGGTGTCCTCAGGTCCAGTCAGCTCTTCCTGCAGTTCCATTGCAGGCATTACCTCCACCTCAGCGTGTGGACAAGGGAAAAGGGAAGCTGAACGTGATTTCTTCCGAGGAGGCTCAGACTTCGACCCAGGTGATCTCAGGTTAGTAGTTAGTTGTTTTTTTTTTCTTTCTAGCCTGGTAGTTAGTTGCTAGATTGTTTGCGGTACTGTTGTGCTAGTTCCTTAGCTTTGTGCGTTCCTATAGGGAAATTTAAGGTGAAGAACCGCTGGGCACGTGTCCTGTTTAACTCCGGCGCTACCCACTCGTTCGTGGCTAGAGCCTTTGTGGAGCGTCATCGGTTGTCTCTAGATCGTGTTCGGGATTCCTTCCGTGTCAAGTTTCCCTCTGGTGAATCTGTGTTGTCAGATTTGGGTATTTTGGATTGCCCGGTTTTGTTGGGGGATTTTCTTGCGAAGGCGGATCTGAAGATGATTGATCTAGAGGACTTCGATGTCATTTTGGGCATGGACTAGCTCTCTCGGTATGATGCGGTCATTCAGTGCAAAGGAAAGCGCTTGGACTTCATCAGGGACGACGGTCAGCCCGACAGCGTGTATGCTGATCCGTGTCAGGATTCTCCTGTTCTCTCTGCGGTATGTGTTCAGAGATTGTTTCTTTCTGATTGTTGTGTTTGTTTAGTCTCGGCGGTTGGAACCGTTGTTAGCGTGCCACGCTTGGAGGAGATTCCTATTGTTCGTGGTTTCGCCGATGTTTTTCCTGATGATCTTCCTGGTATCCCTCCTGAACGGGATGTGGAGTTTGTTATTGATTTGGAGCCGGGTACGCGTCCTATTGCTAAGGCGCCGTACCGGATGGCCCCTCGTGAGTTAGAAGAGTTGCGAATTCAGTTAGATGAGTTGTTGGCTAAAGGTTTTATCAGGCAGAGTTCGTCGCCTTGGGGTGCTCCTGTTTTGTTCGTAAAGAAGAAAGATGGGTCGATGCGGCTTTGCATCGACTATAGAGAGTTGAACAAGGTCACTATCAAGAACAGGTACCCTCTGCCGAGGATCGATGATTTATTTGACCAGTTGCGTGGTAGCACGGTGTTCTCCAAGATCGATCTTCGTTCGGGCTATCATCAGCTCAGGATCCGTGAGGCAGATATTCCACGGACTGCGTTTAGGTCGAGGCATGGGCACTTTGAGTTTTTGGTGATGTCGTTTGGTCTGACCAACGCATCATCAGCCTTCATGGATTATGATGTGTATGTGGATGCTTCGCATATAGGTCTGGGATGCGTATTAATGCAGGATGGAAAAGTAATTTCTTATGGGTCAAGGCAGTTGAAAACTCATGAGCAGAATTATCCTACGCATGACCTTGAGTTTTCAGCGGTTATCTATGCGTTGAAGTTGTGGAGGCACTTACTTTATGGGGCTCAGTGCAAGATTTTTACTGACCATAAGAGCCTGAAGTACGTGTTCACGCAGAAAGAGTTGAATCTGCGTTCGCGGCGGTGGCTTGAGTATGTGGCGGATTATGATGTAGAAATCCAGTATCATCCGGGCAAGGCCAATGTGGTGGCCGACGCCCTGAGCCGAAAGACGGGAAAGATCTTTAACCTCTCCGCCGATCGGTTAGTTGAGGAGTTCCTCCTTATGGATATTTCGGTGGGATGCTGTAGTTTGCAGAGTAGCTTATCAGTGGAAGAGCCGTCCTGGATTTCTTTGACTAGACTGCATCAGAAGGACGATCCGGATCTGTTGCACCTTTTTACCAGGACAGAGAAGGGAGAGTTGCCAGATTTTTCTATTGATGATGCGGGTACTTTGAAGTACCGTGGCAGGTTTTGCGTTCCCGCTGTTGGGGACATTAGGAGTATGATTTGCAGTGAGGCTCATGGTTCCAGCGTTGCCTACCATCCAGGATCTACGAAGATGTACCGTGACTTAAAGCAAATTGCTTGGTGGTATGGTATGAAAGGAGATATAGCCCGATATGTTGCTGAGTGTCACACTTGCAAGCGTGTGAAGGTCGATCATGGGAGGCCTGGTGGTAAGTTGACTCCGCTAGAGATCCCGACTTGGAAGTGGGAGAGTATATCTATGGACTTCATTACGGGTTTGCCAAAATCCCCGAGAGGATTTGATTCTGTTTGGGTTATAGTGGATAGATTGACGAAGTGTGCTCACTTCGTGCCTTATAAGATTGATTACCCGATGAAGAAGATAGCGGAGTTGTACTTGAATGAAGTCATCCGACTCCACGGTGTGCCGGTTAGCATCATTTCTGATCGAGACTCCCGGTTTACTTCTCGTTTTTGGCAGAGTCTGCAGGAGGGTTTGGGTACGGATCTGAGGTATTCTACTGCGTACCACCCTCAGACCAATGGGCAGACGGAGCGGGTCAATCAGATTGTTGAGGATATGATCCGGTGCTATATTTTAGACCACGGTGGAGCGTGGGATGAGCGTCTGCGACTCATGGAATTTGCTTACAATAACAGTTATCAGGAAAGCTTGCAGATGGCTCCGTTCGAAGCTTTGTATGGGAGGCGCTGTAGGACTCCGTTGTTTTGGGCTGAGGCTGGTGAGAAGCCTTTGTTGGGTCCTGATGCTCTGGAAGAGATGGAAGTCTCCGTGAAGCTTATTCGGGAGAAGCTTCGTTTAGCCCAGGAGAGGTATGAAAAGAACGCCAATCGGTGTAGGTCTGCTTTGGAGTTTTTAGTAGGGGATCATGTATACCTCAAGGTTTCTCCAATGGTTGGTGTGAAGAGATTTGGTAAAAATCGGAAATTGGACCCAAGGTATGTGGGCCCGTTTGAGGTCTTGGAGCGGATTGGTGTGTCTGCATATAGATTGGATTTGCCAGCGAACTTCCCTGGTGTTCATAATGTTTTTCATGTTAGCCAATTGCGGAAGTGTGTGCGCAGCAGTGGGCAACTCTTGGATGTTGTGCCCCAGTTAGAGCCCAACCTCTCTTTCGTTGAGGTGCCAGTTCGTATTTTGGATACTCAGGAGCGTGTGCTGCGAAAGAAGTCCATACCGATGGTGAAAATTCTATGGAAAAATCAGGATTTGGAGAGCGCGACTTGGGAGCTAGAGTCGGCCATGAAGAGGGCATACCCTAACCTGTTTCTCTGATTTGATCGGTATGTTTCCCTTTGTAACTTCTGTTTGTTACTTTTCCTTCTTTTGTAGGAGGGTTGTGCGTAAAGTTTCGGGACGAAACTTTCTTTTAGGGGGAGTGACTGTAACGCCCCGTCTTTTTAGCGATTATTTTTATTCTCGTCTGGCGTTACGATGACGCGTTTCCGTGGCTTGTGCCATGTGTGGAGTACGGTTTAGCTCCTTAGAACTGAGTGCCCTGTTTGGTAGCCTGTTGGCAAGATCTCCCTAGCAAACCGAGTCGTTTTGGTGACCCGGTGTGGCCTCTCGGGGGGATGTTTGTGTTTGGCTTTGTTTGGGTGTAACTCGAGTTCTGTTTGTCGAAAGTTAAATTCGACTTCGCCGTTGTGTTCGTAGCGTGGGTATTTAGCTACGGTGCGAATTTCGTCGAATTCCGAGGTAGTTCGGTTTTCGCGTCGATTTGGTGCTTTATGTAATTTTGTAATTAATAATATAATTATATAATTATATATATATATTTATATATATAGAATTAGAATGAAAGGATCGATCATCTTCTTCCCCGATAGAAACCGGCGGCCCCTTGTACGAGAGAAACGGAGTAACCGCCTACCTTGCCTTCGGACGCCGATTCCCGGAGCGTTTGTGGACGGAATTCGATTCCGAGAGTGCATTTGGATTGCTCTCGTCGAGACCTTCGTTCCTGCGGTAAGAAATTCGATTTTCGTGGAGTTTTGGAAGGATTGGAATTTTCGGGTTTGGAAGTTTTCCGCCATTAATGGCCGAGTCTTTGTTCTAGGTGTTGCGGCCGTTTTGATCCGTGCAAAGAGGAGGAAAGCAGTCCAAAGCTTCGTTGTGAATTGAGGCAAGTGGTATTCTTGCCCTTGCCAAGTGTTTTCTTTGATTTTATTTGCTGAAATTGAAATCCCGGTTAGCCCAGGTTAGAGGCCTTGTTGTTCTCTTTTTCTTGCTAACTATAGGGCTTAGTTCTTCCTACTGAAACCCCCCCTATGTTGTGGTGTTTGGAATCCAAATTGTCGGCGTGAAGCCGTTGTTTCCCTTGCTCTGATTGTTGCTCTGGTTCGGGCGTAGCCGAGAGGGAGAGTTAGGAGGGGGGGTGTGGTTGCCAATTTTCGTTAAGGTATTATTCGAATGGTTAGGCATAGTTTGAATGGTAGTAGCGTGCGACGTTGATAGTTGTCTACTGCTACTGCAGTGGCGTGAGTCGTGTGCGCGTTCCGGTGTCGTTCGGGAAATTCCAAACGGTGCAGGTTGACCGCGCACGGTCATCAACCTTTAGGGCGCACGACCACTGGTCGTGTGCCTCTGTTCGTGCGCGTATAAATTTCAGTTTCCAAAGTTCTGTCTCGGGCAATCGCACGAGCGCTGGAAACAGTGCGCACGACCACTGATCGTGCAACACTGATCGTGCGCAGTTGCTAGGTGTGCTGTCAGGTTTTCCAGGTTCGCTTCGCACGATCATCGGCCGATGAGTGCGCACGACCAGTGATCGTGCGTCACTGATCGTGCGCTTTGTATATTTTCTTTTGATAGGCGAATTTAGATGGTTTCGAGTGTGGGAGTTTAGATACTCAAGTGACAGGCAACTACTCGAGTTCTGGATCTTCTGCCTTGGTCGTTCGACTGTCGTCGAGCTCCGTTTTCTTTAGTGGGTTTGTGAGTAGTAACTTTATTTTGGCGGCAAGTGAGGCTAGCTCACTCAATGCCAAAGTTTAGGTAGGCACTGAGTGCGTTTCACTCAACGCCTAGTCGTGTTGGTTTATTTCAACACTCTTCCTTTACCTTGTGTTTCGTTTCCGAGTGGATTTCCAGTTGTATTTCTGGGTCTTTCTTGTCGGCCGTTTTCTTTATTTTCCTAAAGGCCGAATCGTGGGTCGTGGTTAGTAGTGGTGGTTGAAGCTCTTTATGGGGGTGGAGTTGTGTGATATAGCCAAGGCCACCCATGGATTTCTTGCTCCAGGTACGGGCTGGGCATGTCGGGTGGAAGGTCCCTTGTGTTTTCACGTGTTGACCCTCGAGCTTTTGACTTGGATATGGTGGATTGGGGGACTGCATTTGCCTTCGATCCGGTTCCTCGTTGTTGTTTTTGCTACTATCACTTCCCACAGTTTAGGGTGTTAGAAGTTTCTTCTTTGTTAGTTTGCAGCATTCTGGCTCTTGGTAGTCTAGTAGGCCCTGCAGGATGTTGTTCCTGGGCTGGGTCGTTGCTGTTTCTTTGCACGTTGTGCATTTCTTGTTGTCCTGTTTTGGACAGTTGTGACTCTTTCTACTGCATGTTTTCTGTTATTTTGTCCTTTTGGTTGACTCTTTCATGCAGTTTTACCTTGATTTTTGCTTGCTGAGGTATTCTGTTTTCTTTTGGAATGCCTCAGGTTCTGAGCTGTAGCCAGTCTGGTGGCTAGTTGGAGGTGTTGTTGTTGGTGGACTCCCGGACTTTGGAGTTTTGTTTACCTTGTTTGTGAGGTTGTTTTCAGTACTTTCTTACATATATATATATGTGCTGGTGGGTTCGTGTCAGGTTGTTGGCGCCCACTAGTAGTTTTTACCTTGTACTAGATATATACTATTGCTGCTACCATTTATTTTTCTGGAGATAGTCTACTTGCTTTGAGAAGGTTTTATGTTAGGTTGCTAGTTATTTTTAAACTATAATTATTATTATAAATGAAGCTCATGATCAGCATGTTTTGTAAACTTAATCACTATTTTCCAAATCACGTACGAAAACCGTTTTCTTATATATATTATATAAATTAAGTGTAGTGTCTTGCATAGCATGAGTGGTTCTCTTGGGACCCTTATGCGCTCTTTAGGGTGTAAAACCTAATTAAAGTATTTTTCCGCAGCGTTTAAATATAGTTTTCTTTTGTGGACTAGATGATCCACTGAGCCGAGGGATACGGACTCTAAACATAACTTATTTTCTATTCATTAAGCACATGATTTTCTTGCATAAAGATTGTAGTTGGATTTGCCTGAGCGTCAGCAGTTATCCCCTGCTTGACGTGGCATCATGACGCGTGTTTTCTCTTACTCTGATAATTCTTAATTCGGAGAAAATGCGGGTTGTGACAGAGGCACCTGTAGAAGAAGCTGGACCTGACGTCCTAGTCTTCTTGAAGAATTTTCGATAGCCCGACTTCGACGTAGTCGGCGCTTTGAACTCTGATTTCTTCCCGCTAGATTCCTTCTTAGCTTGCATATTTCTCATATCCTTCTCCAAGGACCGGGCCGAGTTGACCAAGGTTAGGAAACCCTGTGTCATGGGCCCTGACAGTAGCAACCTCAGCTCATCTCTTAACCCTTCGTAGAAGCGGTTAGTCTTTCGCTCCTCATCGACAAAGGTAGTTCTAGCATATCTCCCCAACCGAGTAAACTCGTGGAGGTACTCGTCTACAGTGCTATCTCCTTGCACCAACTTTTGGAACTCGTTCTCCAATGCGATCCTCTACGCTGAGGGGAGGTATCGAGCCATGAACAATCTTGCAAACTCCGCCATAGGAACTTCGGCCAACGGCCTTCCCCTCAACTGGTGTAGCTCTAGGCCTTCCCACCATAACCTTGCGTCCCCATCAAAAAGGAACGTCGCTATCATGCTCTTTTGCCACTCTTCCGTTTCAGTAGCTGTCATCACCCTATTGACTCTTGAGAGCCAATCTTCAGCCTGGGTCGGGGTTCCCGTTCCCGAGAACACCGGTGGGTGAAGGACCATCACATGCTTCAACTATCTTTCAGTTGCTCTCCGAGGTAACTCCGGCTCCACCGCCACCTGCTCAACCCTTCCAGGCTCCGCCGCTTGGAGCGGCACTTGCTCCTCCACAGGAGCAGGCTGCTGCACCTGTCTTGCAGGTTACGCATTAATCATCGCCATGACAACTTCTGCCACCAACCTAATGGTCTTGGCAGACGGAGGTGTTGCAGGCGCCACACTTGGCACACTGCTTGCCTTAGAACCTGGCCGTTCTGACGGCCCAGCACCACTTCTGGTCACCTATAAACGTGCAAAACACCGATAAGCGATTAAATACTATTACAAACAGCAATTATAGGAACACGCAGGTTCCTCAAACATGTGTATTTTCATTCCTAAGTGGACATTCATGGGTTCTTTTCATGTTATAACGATGACGCACACATGTGCTCACCACCCCTTAAAGTGAATTCGCCCACGAATTCATTTAAGTTTGACCGAAACCAGTAGTTTGATACCAATTTGTAACACCCCTATCCGTCGTATAGCATATAGAAGTAGGTCCGGCCGGGGCCCGACGCCATATACTACGGACAGACCGGTTGGTTACGCGTTGAAACCAATCAACCAATCATAACGTCCTACACAACACCTAGCGGAAGCAATTAATAAGTTGCACAATTAAGAACCCTGCCAACAGCATGAATGTCCACTACAAAAACACCCGCAGGAATGTTCCAATACACATAAAACAGAAATGGCCGTAAGGCCTTACATAGTTTGCTTGATACAAAAGTGTTTTCATACATCGGCTCGCAGGCCAGCCACACATGGTCACAATGAAACACTCAAAATTAGGCCATCGAGGGCCGGCTCAGCAACATGGGCTTTAGCCCGCTATTTTCCGCTCGGCTCCGCAGCACCTGCAAGCACAAACCACCGCCCGGTGGTAAACAAAAGCAACGGTTAGCTATGCCGACCAAATTATAACGATCCCACCCCAAAATCGGGGCGGCGATGCTCTTTCCCTGCACTTTATTAGTATAGGCAATTTATTAGCATAAACACACATCATCACAGGCGTAGGCTCGCACGGCCACACACCTCGTGCACACAGGGCACATTCACGGCGAACCGGCCAACGTCACGTCAATTCAAGCCATAGACGTTCCCGTTCCACCACCGCCTCTTGGACGGCCAACCATATGAGCATTTTGCCTTCCTGGCCTTGGTCACGGCAATTTAAGCAATAGACCGCCGAAGACCCTCATCCATGCCAACGGTCCTACCGAACGACGTAGACCGGGTACGGTTCCGCCTGACTCGTGCTCACACCGCAACGACAATTTAATCCATATGCGCAGGTCAAGACTCACCGAGTCCCGCTTCCACCACAACAATCACATAACCCGGTTATATTCACGTTTGCTCCCTGGCCATCGTATTGACAAAACTCGTTTTTGCCCAGTTTTTCGGGTGCACCTTAGAGTTAATCTCTAAGGCTCCCTGTTGCAATCTACCACGTAGAAAACCCGCAAACACCCAAACATCCGGAGTCTTGCCCGGTTCAAATGCAATGCAACATCACCGATCCGGACCAACATGTCCGAATAGGCTTCACACACAATGCCTATATCCGTTTTCGCATACGGACTCTATACAAGGGGGACTTCACATATCTACCCCAAGGAATGCACCAACTCTTCGCTCACTCGCGAGAGAGGGCTTCCTATGCAAAGGAAAAGAGGGCTTCACATGCCCTAGGATGTGAATCGTTACCCTTGCGTTCTTCCGCGGCGCCATGAAAATCTATGCGGATGAAAAGCACCGCAATCTCCTTGCCTCCGAATATCCAAAGACGGTTTGGGATTTGGAGCTCCGAATCTCCTCCGGCGACCGGATCTAGCCCTTCTTCCTCCTCCTTGCTCTCTCCTCTCTCTAGCTTTTAGAAAGAGAACCACTCAAGAGAAATGAGGGTTTTTAAACCCTATTCCCGGGTATAACCCTGGGGAAACAACCCCCAGCCGTCGGATCTCAAATCAAAGAAACGAACGGCCTTGATCGGGCATGAAAATACCAAATCTGCGCCGAACACGGGTTGCAACACGGCCGTGTGCTTAGCCGTGTCACCCATTCGCCGTCTCGACCGACTCAAAAACCAGCACACGGCATTCGACACGGCCTCCGACACGCCCGTGTCACCTGTGACACGCCCGTGTCGGGACCCGTGTCACGCCCCCCCCCCCCCCCCCCCCCCCGTGTGCAATCAGCCAGCTTTACCAACCCGAGAAGGACACGGCCACCGACACGCCCGTGTCAACACCCGTGTCACTACCCGTGTCAGATGACACACCCGTATCGACACCCGTGTCACTACCTGTGTCGGATGACACGCCCGTGTCAATACCCGTGTCGGATGACACACCCGTGTCGACACCCGTGTCGACACCCGTGTCACTACCCGTGTGCCAAAAATGGCACAGGACCAGAAATGTACTGAGGAGGACACGACCATGTGACACGCCCGTGTCACATGCCGTGTGCCTGACAAGCCCTAGGACACGCCCGTGTCCCAGGCCGTGTTCCAGCCTTCTACGGTCATCGACCGCCAAAGCGTCGACCGCACGACCCGTGGTCGAACATGCCCTGACACGTCCTCCGACACGCCCGTGTCGAGACCCGTGTCACCTGCTTCAAAACCACGTCTTGGCTTAAAAATGCCACCCGTCTCTCTTTTGAGTTTCGGGGTGTTACATCGGGGCATGGTGGTCTCCATCCGATTACTTCCCACTGGATACCTCCATCCTACTCAGGCTCTCCATGATCTTCTCCATCTCCTCTGCCTTAGCCAACCAAGAGATGGTGTTGACAGGCGTGACGTAGTACTGCCTCGCCAACCTGGAGTCTCCCTTGATCCTGACCTGGATTCCTTCTGAGTTGAATTTGAGGCACTGGTGGAATGATGAGGGCACACACCAGAAGGCGCTGATGAGGGTCCTTCTGAAGTTGGCGTTGTAGCTGCTCGGAGCGTCAACAATGACGAACCTGCAGTTTCTTGAGGTCCCCCCTAACTTCACTTGGAGTCCGACTCCACCTTCCACCTCCTTTCTCTCCCCTGAGAATCCAAACAGAGGTCCATCCGACGCCACCACTCTCCTTGGCTCCACCTTTATCCCCTCGAACACTTTCTTGAAAATGATGTTGACAGAGCTTCCGTTGTCAACCAAGATCCAGGAGACGGTGAAGCCTTCGACGGCTGCCTTGATGACCAGGGCGTCGCAGAATGGGTCCTCATGCTCCGGCATGTCTTTTGACGAGAAGGAGATCTTTTCCTCCGGGGGAGGGGTCTGGGACGTCGAGGAAACGCTCTGACGGTACATCACATGGAGACTTGCCTTTCGAGAGGCTTCGACCCCCACTCCCCCGTGGATCACAGCTATACCACCTCGGGGTCCTATATCGACCCGGTCCTCGCATACATCATCCCCTCCACCTCCTTGGGGCGAAGCTTCGATCCGCTCCGGCTGCTGCTGGGCTGGAGCTTTCGTCCTCCTCACTTCGAGGAACTCGAGGCAGGTAGCCGTAGCATGACCCTCCAACTCGTGGAGTTCGGAGTATGGTAACTCTACTCTGCCTCCCCCTCTCCCCCTGCGATTCCTCCTCTCCCTTCGGCCAATCATCATTGCTTGCTGGGGTGGGGGCAGGAGCTGTCTTGGGGCTTGCCTCTGGAAGTTGAACCTCCCTTGGCCCCCATGAAAGTTCCCCCCATCCTGGATGAGAGCTCTTCCTAGACCATGGGTAGGTCATCCCTGCTGCCTCCAGCCTGGCTCCGGACCCTCCTATCTCTAGAACCCCTGGGTTCTCTGCTCCTCTCTCTGCCTTCCTTCCTGGTGCCTTGAGCCACCTTGCTATTTTGACTCCACCTCCATCAACTTTGCCAACTTCTTCACAAAGGCCGGGTTGGCTGCCTCCATTGCTATCTCCTCTACCGCCCTTTCCATCAGCACCTCGAAGGAAAGGGGAGCCTTTCAGGTCAAGATCATCTTGAAGAAGCCCTCCTTCAGCCCAACGGTGAAGGCCATTTGGAGAGCATACCCCAGCATCTCCTGGACATCCAGGATCTCCTCTTGGAACCTGTCAATGTAGTGGGTCAGCGACTCCTCAGCCCTTTGTCTTATCAGGAAGATGGATTCAGGACTCTTCTTCCTCTTCTTGGAGGTGGAGAAGCGGAGCTGGAAGCTTCGGCTCAAGTCCTCGAACCCAAAGATCGACCTCGGGGGGAGTTGATGAAACTAGTCCCTTGCCTTCTCCTTCAACGTGATCGCAAAGAGGCGACACTTGAAGGCATCCGTCATCGGCCGGATGGAGACGGCATCCTCAAACTACTACAGGTGCTGGACGGGATCATCCTTCCCGGTATAGTAAGCCATGTATGGCTCTCTAAACCCCTCAGGAACGGGAGCTGAGATGATTAGCTCGCTAAAAGGTGACCCCCTGATGGGGGTTCTCGCGACCTCCACTCGCGCGACCTGCTCGCCTGGTGGGTTAGCACTCGCTGGGCTGGGAAACAGCTCCCGGTCGGTGAGGTCTCGCTCGACCCCTTCTCCCATCCTTTCTTTCTCAGGTCACCTACCTGGTGCACTTCCTTCTCCCCATGCTGGGGTCATCTCGCTTGGGCCCCTGGGAGTTGACTCATCGAGAGGGGGAGGAGCTAGCTCTTGAGGGGTTGGAGTTGAGCTGCCACCCCGAGGAGCCAAACTTCGGAGCATCCCCATGATTCCTTGGATTGAAGCCATGAACTCTTCCCTTCCCACGAAGGGTCTGGGGTTGGGGAGCTCGTCGAGGTCATCACCACCTCCCTGACCTCCAGCCATGACACTCTCCCAAGATCTTCTGTGCTGGTCACTCTCCACGCTCACCGCACCAAAATGTTGAAACCAAAAACTTGGTCTCTGTGGAGTTCGGGGTCCCAAATGAGGGGTGACCTCACACCTACTATACTCGGGGGAACGTCACGGACCGAAGACTTGAGAAATTAGGAACAGACTCTCGGCTCTAGCGTGGAGGTCCCACCACACACCCGGAAGGTCACAAGAACACTTCCCCTCCCTTACAAATGGTTGAGATGGGTACCTTGGAGAGTTCTCTCAACTCTACCAAGAAGAGAACTTGGGAGGAGGAAGCCAAAAACCAATGCCTCTCCAAAGGTACCCAAGGGGGTCTATTTATAGTTTTTCCAAGTCCTGAGTTCGAAATGTCCAAAATACCCTTATGAAAAAACATGGCAATAGGAGGTCCAAAGGGGGGAGGTGGAGGCTAAACCATTTTCCTCCCCCTTTCCCTCACCTCGGACATCCGAGGCGAGCTCACCAAAAGGGGCTGGGCGCCTGGGCGAGCTCCAGGTCATCGGTCGAGCTCACCCAAGGGGCTGGGCGCCCGAGCGAGCTCCAGGCCGCCGGTCGAGCTCGCCCAGGGGGCTGGGCGCCCGGGCGAGCTCTAGGCCGCCGATAGAGCTCGCACAAGGGGCTGGGAGCTCGGGCGAGCTCCATGCCGCCGGCCGAGCTCGCCCAAGGGGCTGGGCGCTCGGGCGAGCTCCAGGCCGCTGGCTAAGCTCGCCCAAGGGGCTGGGCGCCCTGGCGAGCTCCAGGCCGCCAGCCGAGCTCGCCCAAGGGGCTGGGGTGCAGGGGGGTGAGACCTTGGCCTCCATCTGGAGTACCGCTCCTACCTCGCTCATAGCAAGCCCGGGGGGGAGATGCAGATTTTTCCTCCCCCTACAAGTATATTTCTAAGGCCAAGCCAAAATTTGCCACCAAGAGTCCAAAATTTCTAAAAAGCTTATGAACTTAAAGCTGGCCCTACGCCTGCCGAAGAGACCCTACTCTTCGAATACGGGGTTGTACACTACAGTACGGCCTAAAGCTACTATTTGTCCTCTTCTAAGGTAGGTGGCGCTCACCATACTTAACTGGGCCCACAATCAAATTGTGTCGTTGATTCAAATCCTTGGATATAAAAAGAAAAGAGGAGATGGAATTAGGGCAAGGAATCGGATCGATCAAGCATAAAAATAAAAAGGGGCGACTGGACTTCATCGTATCCGACGAGCTTGAAAGCAAAAAGTCCAGCAGTGCTTGTCTAGAAGAAAAAGCGCAAGTAAGCTGTTGGATTTAACATCTCCAACAGCAAGATAGCTGGTGTCATTCTCACCTACACCAGCAAGCTAGCTCAGAAGGATTCTCTGAGCAAAAGGTTGCAGCTTGGGCCAACCCTTGCTACAGGTGCTTCACAGTCTCAGCCAACAAACCTAAAGAACATTCTCTTGGGGAGCTGTGAAGAAGGAGATAGGATAGAGCAATTGGCTCAGTTCAGGAAGATGCTGAGACACAGATCTACAAGTTGCTTCCAGCATATCCTCATCCTTATTCCTATGAAGAAAAGAGTTGAGCCGGAACTCTTCCATCTCAGGTGGAAGTAAGAACTACTGCAGTTACTTCACTAGCTCCAGCTGGATAAAATCCCTAGTACTGAGAAGAGAGAGTTAGGTCTAAGTGTTTACATAGTCCAAAGAAAGGTAGACTCGGGAATTAAATTCATGTAGTCATAAGTTGACTGAGTTTACCTCAGTCAGGAAGCTTGACACTAAGGAACATCTCTTGTGTCAAGAATTAACACTAACCCACTTTCAACCTGTAGGATTCAATTTATCTGAATCTGAGTTGTAGGGCACTTTGTTCCTGAGTGGTAGGTGAAAAAATTTTCACTGAGGTAGGTGCCCTACTGGGGTACTGAGGTAGGATTCAAGTGTGGATCTGAGCTATAGGGCTTAAGCGCCTAAGGTAGGAGAGTGATACTCTCTGAGGTGCGATCCAAGTATGGATCTGAGCTGTAGGTCTTAAGTGCCTGAAGTAGGAGAGTGCTACTCTCTAAGGTAGGATCCTTTGTGGATCTATGGTAGGGCTGTCCTTCCAGCCTGAGTGTAGGGCTTAACAGCCTGAGGTAGGTGACTGGAGAGTCACTGAGCTGTAGGTGACAAGTGTGTCACTGAGCTATAGGCCTTGGAGGAGGCTGAGTTGTAGGTGCCTGGAAGGGCACTGAGGTTGGTACCTTGATTATTACTGAGTGTAGGAGTGCTACAGCACTCTAAGAGTAGGATTGTGTGCCTGAAGTTGTAGGGCTGAGAAGCCCGAGCTGTATGTAACACCTCTACCCGTCATGTAGGATATAATAGAGGGTCCGGTCGGGGCCCCACACCATATTCCACAAACAGGCGGAGACGTCACTAAATAATATAAAGAACCATCACACCCTAACACAGAGCATTCTAGCGGAAGCTTCAGGGTTGAAAACTTGAACTCAATAATAATAGAATGTCCACTTCTACTAAATAGGAATGTATACAACCAAATACACAAGGTGCACAGCCTTATGGCTTTTACAAGTTTCTCTTAACATAAGGTATTGTTTACAAACATCGGTACGCAGGTCGGCCACGCATGACGAAGAGTAAACAAAATAAGGCCTTCGAGGGAAGCAACGCAGCTTGGGCTTCAGCCCGCTAAGTCCTCCTTGGACCAGCACTACCTGCACCTACAAGAACCATCCACAAACCAGTGGCAAGCAGGGCAACGATCAGCATTCAGCTGACCAATTATAAAGACCCTGCCCCTGGCACGGGGCAGCGGAATTCCTTCCCTGCATAGCATTTTACATCAATTACATATATATTCAGCCACCAAGGCAATACATATCACAAATGCCGGCACGACGGCCCGACACTCCGTGCACTCAGGGCACATTCTGGTGTACCGGAAACACTGGATCCCACCACCGTTCAGAGGTCCCAGACATGACGGTCCAATTTGAGCATTCCTAGTCTGATCGGGATGCAATCCATCAACTCTCGCTATGTAATCCTAACAGGGCCTTAAGCTCCCAAGGTTAGACAACCATAACGCGGGTACGGATCCACCTTTCTAGTTGCTCAAAATCGTCAGACTCAAGACTGGACTGACGCGGGTACGACTTCACTTTGCTCGTTTGCCACCAAGGCATTTCCTCTAGTTGCAGCACAACAGATTAACTTCATACCACATGGCACTCACGGCCACAAGAGTTGAACCCAACTTTCACAATTTACTGGACTTCCTCCAGTACTTCCTGCTGCACCAAGCCACTGGCATCCACCATAGATTTTATGCACACAAGTAATAAACACAAATTCTTCTCTGATGTGCAAACAAGCATCACAAATCCAGGCCAACATGTCCAGATGGGCTTCAGACAACATGTCTAACCATACTCACACTTCCAGTTCTAATGCGATACAACAAGGGATGAACCACCGACCCAAGGGAATCACTTCGCCATCCACCTTTTTGGTGGAGGATTCCTATGCAAATGCAGAAAAGAAGGACTTCACTTGTCCAAGAAGGAAATCGTTACCCTTGGAAGACGCTTCGGAGCCATGGGGAGAAAAGTAAACGGATGACAGTTCTCACAGCAGCCTTGCCTTGGCAAATCCGAACTCGGCTCGCGATTTGAACCACCGTAGCACCATCGGCGGCCGGAATCCTCTTCTTCATCCTCCTCTTGCTCTCCACTCTCTCTTACTTTTAAAAAGAGAATGATGAGGTTAGAATGAGAAATAAATCCTCCATTCCCGACCTTATCAAGCTAGGTAGAAACTAGGGCCATTGGACCTCCATCAAAGAAAACTAACGGCTCAGAATCGCTCTCAAAATACATTTCCTGGACTGAACACGGCCTGTGACACGCTCGTGTAACAGGACGTGTTACTTAAGCGGCTACAGAACTGACTCACCAAGTCAAGAACACGGGCTTAGTCACGCATGTGTCAAACACCTGACACGCCCGTGTCAGAAAGCACACGGTCGTGTGACTGGCCGTGTCACTCCTTCAACACAGGACCAGATCACCCGAGAATATTACGGCTAAGGAACACGCCCGTGTCCTTAGCCGTGTGCCAAACACGCCCCTATGACACGCCTGTGTCACAGGCCGTGCTCGCCACTCAACGCTACCCGGTTATTCACCCGAGCAGGACACGCCCTGGGACACGCCCGTGTCACAGGCTGTGTCACCTCTCGACGATCGTCAACCGTTCTATCTCGAGAACTCGACTCGACGCCCACTATAAAAGACACGCCCTTGGACACGCCCGTGTCCCAGGCCGTGTGCACTAGACATGCCCTGGGATACGGCCGTGTCCCAGGCCGTGTCACCCAGCCTGACCCCATTTTGGGACTTATGTTTTTTGGGGTGTTACAATCCTCCCCTCCTTACATAAAATTTTGTCCCGAAATTTGGACATAGTATGGAAGTGCAAGCATTACACAACATGTGATACTTTACATATAAGATTCAACAAAATACAGACGAGCCAACAATTTACATAAATAACTCGGGAAATTCAGCTCGCATGGTCTGCTCTCACTCCCATGTTAGCTCTTCTCGGCCACAATTGTCCCACCGAACTTTGACCATCCCGATTGTCTTGTTCTGCAACTGCTTCTTGGCTCAATCCTCGATATGAATGGGTCTAACCTTTGTCGTTAGCCCATACTCAACCGGCACTCGGTCACTCTCAATTACTTGAGCTGGATCTTTGATCGCTTTCCACAACACCGAGACATGAAACACATCGTGTAAACCACTCAGCTCTTGCGAAAGTGCTAATTGATAGGCGACTTCACCAATACGTTCGACCACTTAAAATAGTCCCAGATACCTCGGGCTCAACTTTTTCATACGTCGTATCCTGTACACACCTTTGAATGGTTTGATTTTCAAGTACACCCAATCGCCCACCACAAACTCCACGTTTCGATGCTTGGCATTGTAATACTTAGCTTTCCTGTCTTGAGCCACCATCAGTCTTTCACGTATCAACCATATAATTGAGTTGGCATCATCTAACTCTTTTCGCCGGTACAACTTCGTTTCGCCAGTCTCCGCCCAAGCCAAAGGTGTACGACATTTCCTACCGTATAAAGCCTCGAAGGGCGCCATCTGGATACTAGCTTAGTAACTGTTGTTATAGGCGAATTCAACCACAACGAGATGATCTTCTACAATCTTCCCAAAATCCAGCGCACACATTCGTAGCATATCCTCCAACGTCCTGTTGGTCCTCTCGGTCTGACCATCCATTTGAGGATGGAAGGCCGTGCTGAAATGAAATTTCGTACCCAACAGTTCGTGGACTAATCTCCAATCACCCGAAGTGAAACGCCCATCTCGATCACTAACGATGCTACTGGGCACACCGTGCAATTGTACAATAGTATCCACTTACAGTTTTGCCAACTTCTCAACTAAATCATCCCTACGGTTCAGGATGAAGTGCGACACCTTAGTTAACTTATCCACAATCACCCATACCGCATCATTTCCATGCTGTGATCTTGGCAATCCATGCACAAAGTCCATGGAAAGATCATCAAATTTCCACGCAGGGATAGGCAATGACTTCAGCAAACTACCCGGTTTTTTGGCATTCCGCCTTTACCAAAGCACATGTTTGACACTTAGCAACATAGTGTGTTATATCCTTCTTCATTCCAGGCCACCAGAACAGCTTCTTCATATCTTTATACATCTTCATGCTCCCGGGGTGAATCAAATATTTGGTGAAGTGGCCTTCATACATCACCTCTTCACGAAGCTTACCCCTATCTTTGACACACAAACGACCGTCCTTCCGAAAAAGACCGTCATTAAACGAAAATCTAGAGTCCGCACTTCCGCTGCATAACATTGTAGACTTTCATCAAGTTCTGTTGCTTGCCGAACTCTATCCGCCAGGTCATACTGTACCTCCGTCCAGTTTAAGCACGCATCTGCAGTGGCATTCCTTTCAACACAAAAAATATTTAATGCCTCCAGTTCTCGAATTAGGCTTTCATCATGCCTTAGTAGCCAACTTTCCCTTGCCGGATTCTGACGAATCAAGGCATCCGCGACTACATTCCCTTTACCGAGAGTATAATGAATCTGGAAGGTGTAGTCACCAAGAAACTCCATCCACCTTCTCTATCGCATATTAAGATCTTTCTGATCCAACAGATATTTCAGGCTCTTATGGTCCATGAATATATAAACTTTCATGCCATATAGATAATGACGCCACAGTTTAAGTGCAAATATCACCACCTTCAATTCCAAATCATGGACGGGGTAATTCCGTTCATGCACCTTCAACTGGCGTGAGCCATAAGCTATCACTTTTACGAATTGTAAAAGAACGCAGCCTAAGCCGCTCCCAGATGCATCACTATAGACCTCAAAGCCGTCTTGACCACATGGCGATGTCAAGATTGGCGCCGCGGTCAAACGACTCTTTAGCTCTTCAAAAGCTCGTGCGCACACCGGAATCCAAATGAACTTCTGATCCTTCCTCATCAATGTGGTGAGAGCCAAAGCTATCCTCAAGAAATCCTCTATGAAGCACCTGTAGTACCCCGCAAGCCCAAGAAAACTCCTGACTTCTACTACTGAAGAAAGAACAGGCCACTCCCGTATAACAACTATCTTGGAAGGATCCACCGCAACGCCCTCTACACTAACCACATGGCCAAGGAAAGCCACTGATGACAGCCAAAACTAACACTTAGAGAACTTGGCGTAGAGCTAATTCTTCCTCAGGGTGTGCAACACCATCCGCAAGTGATTTCCATGATCTTCTTTGGATTGGGAGTATATGAGGATATCGTCAATAAATACGATCACAAAGAGATCCAAGTATTCCCTAAATGTTAGATGCATCAAGTCCATGAATACTGATGGCGCATTAGACAGCCCAAACGGCATTACCGTTAACTCATAGTGACCATAGCGTGTTCCAAACACTGTTTTGGGTATGTCGCATTCACGAACTGTCTACTGATAGTAGCTTGACTTCAAATCTAACTTGGAGTATACAGTCGAGCCAACTAACTGATCAAACAAGTCGTCAATCTATGGAATTGGATACTTGTTCTTTTCTGTTACTTTGTTCAGTTCTCTATAGTCAATGCATAGACGCAAGCTGCCGTCCTTCTTTTTCACAAAGAGAACCGGCGCACACCAACGCGATTGACTTGGGCGTATATAGTCTTGCTCTAGTAATTCTTGCAACTGTACTTTTAGTTCCGCCATCTCCTTTGGCACTACTCGATAAGGCGAGCGGGCCACAGGTTTCGCACTAGCACCAGCTCAATAGCGAAGTCGATTTCCCTTTGGGGTGGTAACCCCAGAAGGTCTTTTGGAAACACATCAGCGTATTCCGATGCAATCGGCACCTCACTCACACTGGCTTTCGGCTCCACCACCTAAATGAGTGTGAAGAATAACTCCACACCTTTCCAAACTGCCTTAACGACTTGGAGAGCAAATATCAATGCCCGACTCGTCCCTCGCATACCACTGAACTTGGCCTCTTGTTCGGTATTTTTCCCCAGTGTAACCTTTTTTGAAGTTCAATCTATACAAGCATGCTGCTCTAAAAGCCAGTCCATACCAAAGATTATATCAAACTCTGATATCGGCAATACTAATTTTTCCACCTTGAAATCCTGACTCCCTATCTTGACCTCAACACAACAAGACTTATCCGTACACATCAAACATCTGTTAGGTAGTAACACCTTCAGACTATCTGTCATGGTCTGTATAGGCACCCCAATTCGCAAGATGAAATCTTCCGACAGAAATGAATGTGAAGCACCTGTATCGAACAGTGCTCGTGTCGGATAGTCCTGTATAAGGACAAAACATATAACACCAAGAATAAAACAAGCACAGCACACAACATAAAATAAAATTAAAAATGCGCGCACCTGTGACAACATCGGCCTACTTAATGGCCTCCTGTTTCCCAAGGTTGAAGACCAGGGGCTGCGCGTGCAATGCAGAAGACTCTACCATAGTCTTCCCTTTCTCCGCATAAGATGCTTCCGTCTTCTTTTCACCCTTTGGAGGGCCAACTCGGAAATCACGTGAAGTGTCCCAACTTCCCACATGTAAAGCAAGCACGAGATCCATACCCAGAAGATGCCTCCGTCACAGTCATTGAAGGAGCTTTTCTAGTAGATTTGGACTTCTTATTCCATCTCCTTCGGTACCCAGACTTTTCCGGACGCGGCAGCTTGAACTCCAGCTTTATCACAGTCATGTTCCCTTTTCTTTGCCCTCTTTTCATATCCTTTTCCAAAGACCGAGCCGTCAGACCAATGATTGGAATCCTTGATTCACAGAACTCGAGAGAAAATACCGCAGCTCATCTCGTAGTCCTCCATAGAACTGACTGGTCTTACGCTCCTCTTCGGTGAAGATATTGCCCGCATACTATCCCAACCGTGTAAACTCATGCAGATACTCATCCACATTATGCTCCCCTTGAGTTAAACGTTGGAACTCCAAATCCATGGAAATTCTTTGCTGCATCGGGAGAAGCTTTGCTAAAAAAAATCGAGAGAACTCATCAATCAAGATTCTCGTCAAACGCCTGCCCGCCAAGTGATGCAGTTCTACCTCGTCCCACCACATCCGAGCCTCTCCCTCAAGCAGGAAAGTGTTTAGTGTGACTTTCTGTTCCTCCTCTACTCTAATAGGTATCAAGAGTCTCTTAATCCTTGAGAGCCAATCATCCGCTTGGGATGGGGAACCCCAGTAAATTGAGGAGGATTGAAGCTCATGAACAGATTCAATTGTTGATCTGCCGCCAGCAGATTAACTACAGCTTCCACTGGTTATTGTCTTATCTCAGCATGCATTGGCACCACTGCAGGACGAGCCTGCCCAGCTTGCTGAGCATTCATAACTGCAATCACTGTCTCTGTAATCAAACGAACAGTTTCAGCAGATGGAGGAGGTGTGGGCACCTCAACAGGTGCCGCACTTTCAACAGAATGTTGAGGTTCCGACTGACCCGCAACACTTCTAGTCACATATATGTGTAGAAACACAATTTAACAAGTAAACAAATAGCAAACATACAAAAATGAATTCACAGGTTCAACAAATAAGTGTATTTACATTCCTAGGTGGACATTCTTGAGTTCAATTTATGTGTTATAACAGCAGTACTAATACGTGCTCGTCACCCCTCAAAAGAATTCATCCGCGAATTCGGAAGAGATCGACCAACAAGCTGACACCAAATTGTAACACCTGTACCCGTCACGTAGGATATAATAGAAGGTTTGGACGGGGCCCCACACCATATTTTACAAACAGGCGGAGACGTCACTAAATAATATCAAGAACCATCGCACCCTAACACAGAGCATTCTAGCGGAAGCTTCAGGGTAGAAAACATGAACTAAACAATAACAGAAATGTCCACTTCTACTAAATAGGAATGTATATAACAAAATACACAAGGTACATAGCCTTATGGCTTTTACAAGTTTCTCTTAACATAAGGTGTGTTTTACAAATATCGGCACGCAGGCCAGCCACACATGAATAAGAGTAAACAAAACAAGGCCTTTGAGGGCAGCAGTGCAGCTTGGGCTTCAGCCTGCTAAGTCTTGCTTGGACCAGCACCACCAGCACCTGCAAGAAAAAATCCACCAACCGGTGGCAAATAGGACAACGGTCAGCATTCAGCTGACCAATTATAACGACCCTGCCCCTAGCACGGGGCAGCGGAATTCCTTCCCTGCATAGCATTTTACATCACATACATATATATTTAGCGACCAAGGCAATACATATCACAAATGCCGGCACAACGGCTCGACACTCCGTGCACTCAGGGCACATTCTGGTGTACCGGAAACACCAGATCCAACCACCGTTCAGAGGTCCCAGACATGACGATCCAATTTGAGCATTCCTAGTCTGATCGGCACGCAAGCCATTGACTCTTGCTATGTGATCCTAACAAGGCAGTAAGCACCCAAGGTTAGACAACCATAATGCGGGTACGGATCCACCTTTACCGTTGCTCAAAATCATCAGACTCAAGACTGGACTGACGCGGGTACGGCTTCACTTTGCCCATTCGCCACCAAGGCATTTCCTCAAGATGCAGCACAACGGATCAACTTCCTACCACATGGCACTCACGGCCACAAGAGTTGAACCCAACTCTCACAATTTCCTGGACTTCCTCCAGTACTTCCTGCGGCACCAAGCCACAGGAATCCACCACAGATTTCATGCACACAAGTAATAAACACGGAGTCTTCTCCGTTGTGCAAACAAGCATCACCAATCCAGACCAACATGTCCAGATGGGCTTCACGCAGCATGCCTAACCGTACTCACACTTCCGGTTCTAATGCGATACAACAAGGGACGAACCACCGACCTAAGGGAATCACTTCGCCATCCACCTTTTTGGTGGAGGATTCCTATGCAAATGCAGGAAAGAAGGACTTCACTTATCCAAGAAGTAAATCGTTACCCTTGGAAGATGCTTCGGAGCCATGGGGAGAAAAGTAAGTGGATGAAAGTTATCGCAGTAGCCTTGCCTTCGCAAATCCGAACTCGGCTCGCGATTTGAACCACCGTAGCACCACCGGCAGACAGAATCCTCTTCTTCTTCCTCCTCTTGCTCTTCACTCTCTCTTACTTTTAGAAAGAGAATGATGAGTTGAGAATGAAAAATAAATCCTCCATTCCCGACCTTATCAAGCCAGGAATAAACCAGGGCCATTGTACCTCCATC
The DNA here is from genome assembly GCA_039513925.1 of Platanthera zijinensis. NCBI lineage: Eukaryota > Viridiplantae > Streptophyta > Magnoliopsida > Asparagales > Orchidaceae > Platanthera > Platanthera zijinensis. Next base: position 124,523,872 of record CM077078.1, on the reverse strand, counting down.
AAAGAAAACAAACGGCTCAGAATCGATCTCAAAATACATTTATTGGACTGAACACGGCTTGTGACACGCCTGTGTCACAGGCCGTGTTCCTTAAGCGGCTACAGAACTGACTCACCCAGTCCAGAACACGGGCTTAGACACGCCCGTGTCAAACATCTAACACGCCTATGTCATAAAGCACACAGCCGTGTGACTAGCCATGTCACTCCTTCAAAACAGGACCAGATCACCCGAGAAGAACAAGTGTAAGGCACACGCTCGTGTCCTTAGTCGTGTGCCAAACACGCCCCTATGACACGCCCGTGTCACAGGCCGTGCTCGCCATTCAACGCTACCCGGTTATTCACCTGAGCAGGACAGGCCCTGGGACACGCCCGTGTCCCAAGCTGTGTCACCTCTCGACGATCGTTGACTGTTCTATCTCGATAACTTGACTCGACGCCCACAATAAAGGACACGCCCTAGGACACACCCGTGTCCTAGGCCGTGTGCACTTAACATGCCCTAGGACACGCCCGTGTCCCAGGCTGTGTCACCCAGCCTAACCCAATTTTGGGACTTATGGTTTTTGGGGTGTTACACTGTAGGCCTTAAAAATAAGGCTGAGGTAGGTGGTCAGTGGACCACTGAGCTATAAGTGCATTGTAGGGCTCTGAGGTAGGAACCTTTGTGGTTCTTATTTTGGATTATGTAGAGAATCTGTGTGTAAGACTGAGGTCCTGAGGTGTAAGCTCTGAGGAGAATTTTTGAGGAGATTGAGCCTTGTCTAACAAAAGTAAGAAAGGTGGGAGGGAAAGTGGATGTACCCAATTGGGGAACCACTATAAATACTTATGTGTTCTGTTGTGTTTCTTGTTCTATTTTATATTGCAGGTATTAAGAACAAGCTCTAGAACATTACATTAGTAAACAACAAGAAGACTTAAAAATCTCAAAGACCTATTCACCCCCCCCCCCTCTGGGTGATTTAACTATCCTTAAAATAAAGACTTTCACATATGTATATATTTTAAGTTGAAAATACATTTGTAAAAAAGTGATTTTTTGAACTATTTTTACAACTGTATTTTACATTGAAAATATAGTCCATTTACAACTATATTTTACATTGCAGTTGTATTTCTACAAGAAAAAAAGTCAGCGAGATCCTTTAAATGCGTTGCATGAACAAAAAATCATCTGTGACTAAGGTGTGGTGGTGGACTGCTGGAAATTAGTTGGAAAAGTTGTAGGAGGTTTGTTGTTCACTCTGAAGCATAGATTTATGTTCCCTGCAATTTTATTTTTCAGCAATTTAGTTTCAATTATACATTTGCATGTGTAATTATTTGTATGTTGTTAGTGATTATCTTGTGAATATGCAAGGAGAAAAAAATTATATAATCAATTATTATATTTACCTCCCTATAGAATAATTATGTAAGCAATCGTGTGACTTTAAAGAAAATTTCGTAAAGTCTGGTCTAGCTAAAGGTTCCATAGCATTAAGAGATTTTCAAAACATTACTGATGTTTTGATAAGTAGATCTTGAATCAATTACAATCTGAGTCTTTTCTCAAGCAGTCTCTTAGAACCTCTCACTGAATCCTTTGAGAGGGATTCTTAAAACTCTTTTTCTCAAATGTAAAAAGTATATCAAGAGAAGATTTTAGTTAAGATGATTCATCTCTTAGTGTCCCCTCTTCGGATTTTTAAGGACAATTAATGATGATCTCTGGAATTTCTGATGAATCTATGAATATCATAATAATAAAGATTATGAGCTCAATCTTCAGATGATCTTTCAAACATTTTCTCTGAATCTGTAGCAACTTTCTCTTGAAAAAAAGAAGTATTATTTATCTTATCAAATTCAATAACTATTAAACCAATCGACTGATACTGGAAGAGATTCAATTGAAGATGATAATCTCAGAAGCTTTCTCTATCGAATTCAATTTTCTCACGATCTGATATAATTTTTTTCATCGTCTGATGTTGATGATTGATAGTGTGTGATTATTTTTACGTTTTTTGTATCACATCACATATATATAGATCGACAAACTTTTACGTCTCCAAGAATCTATTATGTAAATCCCTTCTTGATTTAATTCAGATTGAAGCCACAAACTAAATTTTTTTAAGAAATTCAATCGACATAACATCGAGTTCTTATCGAAGCAACATCGATTTCTAACTATTTATATGAAAATCTATGGAAACGACGTTTCGTCGATATCATGTCCAAGATTATGCTAATTTAATACTTGAGTGTCGTTGACTTATCAAAATTAAGTTGCTTTGAATTCAATTCAAAGCAACTTCGAATTCCAGTTGACGTTGCATCGAGATCTAGTCGATGCATGATGGAAATTCATGTTTTTCTCCTCAATTCAGTAATCCTTTTATATATCTTTTATATCACTGACACCCTAGGACTTCTAAGACCAAATTACCCTCACTATACAACATGTGAAATAGACCTATAATTAAAAACACTAAACATAATTTGTTAAGCTAAATCATAAGGGTTTTTCCCAACATATTTTGATTTACAGCCTCCAAACTAGCAACAGAAACATCTAAGGGCTCGTTCGTGTAACATCCCATTTCCGAGTAGACCCCTAAGAGTGGTTTTGTCATGACTAAGTCATGACAAAACCCTAGAAAGCCCAAGGAGGCCAAGTGACCCAGGCTCAAGGTGAAAATCACCTTGGTCAGCAAGTAGTAGAATCCCAATTACTACCTTAGGCGACCTTAGGGTTTTAACCTGGTCCCATGATACCATCATGGAACCTCTAACCCCAAGGGAGGACAATATATCGCTAAGGACCCATTGCGGTCAACCAAAAAGGGCAAGTTGACTCAAGTCTGGGGAGTGTCGAGTGAGTCGACAAGACCCGACAAGTAGATCAGATACCTACTTAAACAGGCTTTTGGGCTCGGGCATTGAGTGCGTCGAGTGCACTCAACGCCATGGGATGAATAGCTTTGAGTGTGTTGAGTGCACTCGACGCCATCCCACTTAGGAAGATTTCGGGCTCGAGCGTTGAGTGCGTCGAGTGCACTCAATGCCATAGGCTGAATGGCGTTGAGTGCATCGAGTGCACTCAATGCCATAGGCTGGATGGCGTTGAGTGCGTCGAGTGCACTCAATGCCATAGGCTGGATGGCATTGAGTGCGTCGAGTGCACTCAATACCATTTTAATTATAGTATTTCTACCGAATTATGGCATTGAGTGAGTTGAGCTCACTCAACGCCAAAGGCTGAATAGCGTCGAGTGCACTCGATGTCATAGACTGAATGGCGTCAAGAGCGTCGAGTGCACTCAATGCCATTTTACTTAGATTATTCCTGGCAATTTTGTCCTATTTGCTAGTTCGGCAGAACGGACCGTTCCGGGAATTGGGCCAGGATGAGTTAATTGGTCGTTTCTTTTATTAATACTTATTTAATAAAATATTAAGCGGTTCTTTATTAAGACGGTTTAAATCTGAATTTGCGTGTTAAAGGAGGAGAGAGAAAGCTCACGGCCATGGCCGAAAATTGGCTTGCATGGCCATTAATGGCACTTGATGCCTTGGCCTCCTTCCCCTCCTCTTTTATGGCTGGATTCAACTCCTCTAGGGAAGAGGAGGAGTTTCTAGCCGTTACTTGACTAGATTGAGCAATGTTCATCCCCCACCACCATGGACGAGATTCACCATAAAGGGCCATTAATGTCCACCACCAGCTAGACCCCTCCCCTCCCCCATTTTTTTGATTTAAAAGCTTCACTAGACTCCAAGACTTCGTTTCCACACCTTGCCCGAAGGAGACAGAGACTTAATTGTGTTGTTGCAGAGCGCCGGTGACACCTCCACCGCCAACGACTTTCCGTCAGTCGACACGTCTCCAGCTCGCAAACAAGGTCCTCCCCTCCTCTCTCTCTACGGGTAGATCGTAGCATTCTTTTGGTTTAAGGATCAGGCTCAGTTGAGCAGATCGAGTGATGGAAAATCACCGTTTCCGTGAAAAATTAAGGGTATGGTTTGTAAGACACCATTTTTTTTCTTTTTCAAACCACTGGGGTCTTATGCCCAAAATTGCCGCTTTGCGGTGGCACCGACACTCGGGAAGGCCGCCACTACAAAACGCCAATTCTGCCGGCCTTTTTGATCACAAGAAAGAGAAGTAAATATAAACTGAATATAATCAAGTCCACAGAATCACATGTAAATGGAAATCACAACAAGTCCATAAAAATAAAGAAAGCAGAGTACTACAAAAGATCAGTTCAGATGAAATATAAACGGGCTTAATCCCGGTACATCAAAACCTCACTACAATCTCTCGTGGAAGCTATAAGAAAGACTAATCACTCACGGAGCTGGTCACAGGTGCTCCGGAACTAGACTGGCCCACATATATGCGCACCGTGCTCTACTGGTGTTGGTCCCTAGGCTGCTGGTCCCTGTCTCCCATCCGGAGCTCCTGTAATCTTGTGGTCCGAAAACCATTAGTCATAAAGACTAAGCCCTATCATCCCCTACAAATATACTTCCAAAAAATCCATAAAAATTCACATAGCTTCATAATATATTAAAAGATCCTCTAACTAAATTTTATCAACTTCCAATAGGTGGTTACTTCATAATAAATTCCTAAGAAAATAATACAACCTGCTAAATTGTGAATGAAGTGTCCAAAATAATAATCCTAAATTCATAATAAAATTTCCAGAGCTTTGTTATAACCCTAAAACATGATTGACACAATTTAATTCAAGTCCAAAGTTAGAGCATTACATAATAATTCTTCAAAAGAATCTATGATTGTGCACCTTTATAAAAGAACCTATTTGAAAGCTTAACCAAGTACTACGTAACATGATTCAAAGTTTAATATGACTATAAACATAACTTTTACCATCCTCTCATGGAAATTCAAGATCATTTCACCCCTCAGTTATTCCTTAAGGTGTAAAGGCCTAATTTAATACAAAGTGGATTAAGTGTTGTGCCTAAGTACAAATACTCCCAAACACCTCCCTAGGGAATATTTCCACCCTAGAACCACATGGACTAAACCCTATGTCCATATAAGAACATATCATCCTATGCCCTTCACAAACCCCCATAGTTCAATCCTTAATGTGTGAGCTAGGGTCCTAGGGCAAACCCACCCCAATTCATCTAAAATTCCATGAGAGGGTGTTTTCACTGACCATGGGGCTCTTGCCAAAATCCCAACTCATTTGGGTGAGAATTGGCCCCACCATGCCCCAAAAATCCCTTTCCCTAATTTTCCCTTAAAAGGCCAAACTTTGGCCTCACAAAAACCTAATCATATCAAACCTAATTGAGCTGAAATTTTTATCAGGGTTAAATAATAACCCTAGAAATCCGCCACGAAAATTTTGGAGACATTTGAGGTCATTTTACCATCTAATTAAATCATACATGGATTATTAAATTTTTACAAAAACTATAGAAAATTTATATCCAAAAAATTCTCATTTTTGGATATATTGAGGGTATAGATAAGAATGTCCCCCATCCCAAATTTCAAGTCATTTGGATGGCTGGATTGATGGGGGCACTCAAATCATTCCATGTTCAACCCAATGTATATATCTCACCAAAATGAGTGATGTGGTCTAACCAGGACTCCAAATTGGTTCAAATCAATTTTAAAATATACTCATAGATCTACAATTTTCATATTAACAGTTTTTCCTGATCTAGCCTCTAAATATTTTTAATATTTAATTTAAAACCACCCTGTAAATAAGACAGAAATTGAAATAATATGAATTAATAATTTAACCCAGCACAAATCTTAAAGCAGATCTATCGTCTACTGGTCATCTTCTTACTCTAGCCAAGGGCTAAGATTAGCCTGACCTGGAGCGCATTCCAGACGTTGCTGCCGGCCATCTAGCCTCCTCCCTAGCCAGCCACCACCACCACCACCTCCGTTGAGGTGGTGGCCATCGCCGGGCGGCGGCGCGGCCGGCGGAGAGGCAAAATTCGGCGAACCCGACAAGTTTTTCTTTGCGGAAATAACCAAGAAGAACACCTCTTCACGATCGGGATCAGTTGAGCCCAATTCTTAATCCTAAGGAAAGCTATGATCTACCCGTAGAAAGAGAGGAGAGGAGGACCTTATTCGCAGGCTGGAGGCGTGCAGATCGACGGAAAGCCATTAATGGTGAAGGTGTCGCCGGCTGTCTTCAACAGCACGAAGAACTCCCTTGTCTCCTTCAGGAAAAGTGTGGAAACGAGTGCTTGAGGTCTAGTTATGCTTATAAATCAGTAAAATGGTGGAGGGGAGGGGTCTAACCGATGGTGGCCATTAATGGTAATTTCAGCCATGGTGGTGGGGGATGAATATGGCTCAATCCATCCAATTAACGGCTGGAAACTCCTCCTCTTCACTAGAGGAGTTGAATCCAGCCATAAAAGAGGAGGGGAAGGGGCCAAGGCATCATGTGCCATTACTGGCCATGAAAGCCGGTGCTCGGTCATGGCTGAAGCCTTCTTCATTTTCATAACCGTCGTCCATATGGCCTACCTCCATTTGAACGATCAATTTTTTTTTAAATAAGACTTAATTAGGTGTTAATAGAGAAACGGCTAATTTTAAGACATCCTGGCCTGCTTCCCGAAATGATTCGGTTCAGCTGAACTAGCAAACAGGATAAAGCAGCCAGAAAAATTCTAAGTAAAATGGCGTTGAGTGAGCCCAGCTCACTCAACGCCATCCAGCCTACGGCGTTGAGTGGGCTCAGCTCACTCAATGCCTTCCAGCCGACGGCGTTGAGTGAGCTCAGCTCACTCAATTCCATACAGGCCAAACAAGATGGCGTTGAGTTCAGTCAGTGCACTCAACGCCGTTTAGCTTATGGCATTGAGTGCACTCGACGCACTCAACGCCATTGTGAAAGTAGCGAAAAACGACTAGAAAACAAGACGGAACTTTGAATAATGAAAGTTTTATTATCCAACAAGATATCATTTACAAAGGTATGGCCTCCCGTTAATAGAATGGAGGAGATGGGAGAGAATACAAACTAACAATGTGGGACAAAAAAATGTACAGAGATTGTGTAGTTAGAAACACGCAGACCGAACAAGCCGCGCGGTTAGACAATGGGCTAACCGCTCGGCAATACCAGAGAAAGAGAGCGAGATGATGTAGGAGACCGCTAGACCGCCCAGTCTCCAAGCCACCTGAGACAAGCCGCCAGACCGCTGGACAACAAACTGCAACATTGTGGAAATCAACCCGCTGGAGAGTAACCGCAAGACTGCGCGGTCTACAACCCACCAGGCTCAAACCGCCAGACCGCTCGGTCTCATACTTCAACACTCCCCCTCAAGCTGTAGCATAGATGTCAATCATGCCCAGGTTTTCACAAATGTGGAAGAAGGAAGTAGAAACCAGCTTGGTGAAGATATCTGTCAACTCTTTGTCGGAGGTGACGAACGGAGTGCAAATCTGTCTCTTCAAGACCTCTTCTCGGATGAAATGGCAGTCGACTTCTATATGTTTCGTTCTCTCATGGAAGACCTCATTTTTGGATATGTATATAGCGGCTTTGTTATCACAGAACATAGGCAGAGGATAGTCATAGACCTCTCCTAGGTCAAGCATGAGAGCCTGCAACCATTTTAACTCACATGTTGTTGACGCCATACTCCAGTATTCGGCTTCTACACTAGACCTTGAGACAACAAACTGCTTCTTTCTCTTCCAGCCCACAAGATTACTTCCAACAAATGTGCAAAAACCTGATGTAGATTTACGGTCACCTTTATCATCCGCATAGCTTGAGTCTGAGTAGGCTTCGACTCTCAGATGACCATGCTTCTGAAAGAGTAGCCCTTTTCCCGGTGCTGCTTTGACATACTCTAGTATCTTCATGGCAGATTGAAGATGACATTCCCTGGGAGCTTGCATGAACTGACTGATTTTTCCTACAGCATAGGCGATATCAGGTCTGGTCACCGTGAGATAAATGAGTTTGCTCACCAGACGTCTATATCTCGCTGCATCGGATATAAGAGTTGAGTCATTTGTCCATGTTTTGTCCTCTCCAGTAGCTATGGGATACCGGGCCGGTTTGGCACCGGTCAATCCTGCCTCTTGTAGAAGATCAAGAGCATACTTCTGTTGGGAGAGAACCAACGAGTCGGTCTTCCGAGAGATTTCAATCCCCAAGAAATATTTCGGGGAGCCCATATCCTTCGTGACTAGGTGTTGACGGAGGTGTTTCTTTGTCAAGTCCACCCCAGCCTGGTCATCGCCGGTAAGAAGAATATCATCCACATACACCGCCAAAACCACAAGGCCCGATGCGGTTTTGCGAATAAACAACGAGTGATTGGCCGAACTTCTTCTAAAGCCAATGGCAACCACAATGCCACTAAACTTGTCGAACCATGCCCAAGGGCTCTATTTTAGGCCGTAGATGGCCTTCTTCAATCGGCATACTCGTGTCTCCCCCTGAGCAACATACCCAGGAGGTTGCTCCATATAGACGTCCTCCTGAAGATCCCCATAGAGAAAGGCATTCTTGACATCAAGCTGGGAAATAGCCTAATCCCTGTTGATGGCCACAGAGAGAAGAACCCGGATGGTGCTGAGGCGAGAAACCGGGGAGAAAGTATCAAAATAGTCAACTCCATAAGTCTAAGTAAATCCTTTGGCCACCAGTCGGGCTTTGTAACGATCCACAGTGCCATCTGGGCGAAACTTCACAACAAACACCCAGTGACAGCCAACCACATCAGTACATATCGGTAGAGGAACAAGGGTCCAGGTATCCCTTTCAGTAAGAGTGGCCATTTCCTCATCCATGGCAGATTTCAAATGAGGAATAATAAGAGCCTCCTGGTAAGTGCGGGGAGTGATAATAGCCGAGATAGCCAAAGCAAAGCACCTGCGAGAAGGATTAAGCCGATCATAGGAAACAACAGCCGCAAGCGGGTGTTGTGTACACGCCCGCACCCCTTTGCGAAGAGCAATGGGAAGATCTAGGTCGTCTCGTGCCTCAGGGACCGGAGCGTCCGTGGAGGAGAAGGCTTGCCCGGGACTAGAGAGAGACGGCTGCAGAGAAGATGGAGGGGGTATAATGGAGAGAGGAGGAGACGGAGAAGGAGATGATATAGGAGGGGAGACGTCGATATACGTGGAAGGAACACAAAGAGATGGTGGAGAGTTAGAGACAGTAGGAAGAAGCGGGGAGTGAGAGGAGAAGTAGGATGCATTTTCGAAGAAGGTGACGTCCGCGGAAACAAACTGTTTGCGCAGAACGGGGTCAAAGCAATAATAGCATTTTTGAGTGTTCGAGTACCCCAAAAAGACACTTTTGTGGAACGGGGGGAAAGCTTGTCACGGGTAGCATACGGAGCATGCACAAAAGCCGTACACCCAAAGATACGGAGAGGAAGAGGAAAGGGTTCCTTGCCCGGGTAGAGAATGGAGAAGAGGGTTTTGCCGTGGAGAACCGAAGAGGGAATGTGATTGATGTGATAGCAGGCGAGGAGAACAACATATCCGCAGTAGGAGCGAGGCACCTGCATCTGCGTCATGAGAGTGCGAGCGATATCGAGGAGATGACGGTTTTTAATCTCCGCCACCCCATTTTGCTGGGAGGTGTAAACATAGCTGGTCTGATGAATAAGACAATGTTGCATACAAAAAGATGAAAACTCATGACTGAGATATTCTTTAGCATTATCACAGCGTAGTACTTTAATAGAAATAGCAAACTGAGTTTTAATCATATTATAAAAGGATTGCTATACAGATAAGAGTTCAGAGCGATCTTTTAATAGATACACCCAGGTACATCTAGAGAAATCATCAATAAAAGTTACAAAGTAAGAACTACCCCAACCAACGGTGAGAGTAGGAGCAGGACCCCAAACATCAGAATGAATGAGATCAAAAGGGCGAGAGGAACCACGGCCTTGCTTCAGCGGGAAGGAGGAGCGGTGATGTTTGCCAAGCTGACATGCATCACAGTTGAGCGGAGGACTGTTCTGAGGTAAGTCGGGAAGAAGCTGACGAAGATTCCGAGGAGGAGGATGTAAAAGGCGAAGATGCCATTGAAGCAGATCGGTAGACGAGGAAGAGAAGACGGACAGAGCGGAAACATTGACGAGGAAGTAGAGGCCGCCGCTCTCAGTCCCAGTAGCAATCATCCGTTAGGTCCTCGGGTCCTGAAAACAACAATAAGTAGGAGTAAATAAGACAGAGCACTGAAGTTGCTTGCATAAAGTAGTAACAGATAACAAATTGCAAGGGAACTTCGGGACATAGAGAGTGTCCGCTAAGTGAAGAGACGGGGCGACTTGAACCATGCCCATCCCATGAACCGGGGAATGTGAACCATCCGTAAAAAGAACCGGGGGTAACCGATCATGCGTTTCTAGGAGAGAGAAGCATTGAGGGTTTCCGGTCATGTGATTTGTAGCACCAGAGTCAATCATCCATTTACCTTGGGTAACGACGTGTGCACTACCTGAGGTCGTGGCAACAGAAGCAGATGGTCGAGAGGAGGCGGAGGTTGAGGAAGAAGTATCACCAGAGGGACGAAGATGAGGATGTTTCTACCAGCAGCGGTCAACAGAGTGGCCGGTACGACCACAGTGAGAACAGAGGAACCTTGACGGACCGCGCGTGCCTGACTGACTGCGGCCATTAGTTCCACCCCGCTCAACTTGGTGAGCATAAGTGTCATGTGGAGGAGGGTAGGACAACATAGGACGCTGGAACAGCGAAGTAACAGCGGCGATGCGAGCCGCGGTGGAATCCAAAGTGGGAGACTCATCTTCTCCCAAGATCTGCTGGCGGATCATATCAAAAGACTCGGGGAGTCGCAGAAGATAACAAACAATAAAGAGTTCCTGGAAGTGTTTATGCTGCCCGGCCAAGTCCGCGGAGAAGGGGCGATTCTAGAGGATTTCGGCGCCAAGAGCCTGAACTTGCTGATAAGCCACAACATGAGACATGGAAGGCCGAGCGAAGAGATCTGCATAGAGATTATAAATGCGGGATGTCTGGGCCCCCTTCGAGTAGAGAGCAGCAAGGTGAAGCCATGCGGTCTTGACTGTCTCATCATGGCGTATGACAGGAAGGCATTCATCGGAGAGGTTGTTAGCCAACCAAGTGCAGACAAGCGCATCACTGGCATCCCAGTCATCAAATTCAGCAGAGTATGGAGGAGGAGGGTCATCGGTGAGGTGATGACGTTTGCGCTGAGAGAGAAGAAGAAAGGTGAAAGAAACGCTCCAATCCGGATAGTTGGAACCAACTAGTTTAGAAACCGTGCCAAGGTTTCCGGAAGAAGTAGAAGGAGGAGGAAGAGCCGGATTGGCTACATGAGTGGTGGCAGTTGAATTCTCGGAAACAGACATAGAAGAAAGCAATGGGAGGCCGTGCGGTTAGGAAACAAGCTGCGGGAAAGAAGAAGGAGAGTTGCAGCAGTCACGATGTCAGACACCAGTGCCCAGAAAAGCCACGACCAAGCCGCAGAACCAAGCAGAGGGAAAGAAGTCGGGCGGCTTGAAGACAGACTGCGCGAACAGAAGAGGGGGTTGCTGGGAGGAGAAAGGCGAACAAGGCAAAAAATAGGTCTCGGCGACTAAGAAGAGGAGGAGGGCGCGGTGACTAGAATAGGTCGCAAGCAAGGAGCAAGCAAAAGAAACAGGCCGCGCGAACAGGGCGCAAGAAAACAGGCGGAAGAAACAAGTCGCAAAAATAGGTCGCCAGATGAATAAGAAGCAAGCTGCGCGGACAGGTCGCGCGGTCAGGGAGGGGCACAGAATCAGGAGTAAAAAATCAAGTCCTCTAATACCATGTGAAAGTAGCGAAAAATGACTAGAAAACAAGCCGGAACTTTGAATAATGAAAGTTTTATTATCCAAAAAGATATCATTTACAAAGGTATGGCCTCCCTTTTATAGAATGGAGGAGATGGGAGAGAGTACAAACTAACAATATGGGACTAAAAAATGTACAGAGACTGTGCGGTTAGAAACACGCATACCGAACAAGCCGCGCGGTTAGACAATGGGCTAACCGCTCGGCAATACCAGAGAAAGAGAGCGAGATGTTGTAGGAGACCGCTAGACCGCCCGGTCTCCAAGCCACCGGAGACAAGCCACCAGACCGCCAGATAACAAACCGCAACATCCTGGAAATCAACCTGTTGGAGAGTAACCGCAAGACCGCGCGGTCTACAACTCGCCAGGCTCAAACCGCCAGACCGCTCAGTCTCATACTTCAACAGCCATCCTGCCTAAGAACGATGGCATTGAGTGCAGTCAGTGTACTCAACGTCGTTCAGCTTATAGCGTTGAGTGCACTCGACGCACTCAACGCCATCCAGCCTTTTAACGATGGTGTTGAGTGCAGTGCACTCAACGCCTTTCAGCTTATAGCGTTGAGTGCACTCAACGCTATCCAGCCTTTGGACGATGGCGTTGAGTGCAGTCAGTGCACTCTATGCCATTCAGCTTATGGCATTGAGTGCACTCGACGCACTCAACGTCATCCAGACTTTGGCGTTGAGTGCACTCGATGCACTCAACGCCCGAGCCCAAATCCTGTTTTAAGTAAATTTCTAACCTACTATTTGTAGACCAAGGTGATTTTCACCTTGAGCCCGGGTCACTTGGCCTCCTTGGGCTTCCTAGGGTTTTATCATGACTTGGTCATCACAAAACCTCTCCTGGGGGTCTGGTCGGAAATAGGATGTTACAAATCCCAATATACAAAAATAAAAATTTTGTCCCCGAAATTAAGGTTAAGCCTACGGGGGTTTCTACTGGAATAGAAGAAATTGTAACATCCCTACAGTTTAAGGTATACCTAAATCGAAGAGTTCCGGATACTTTTGCTGCATCAAGTCCTGTGGCTCCCATGTATGCTCCTCCTGCCCATGATTGCTCCACAGAACTTTGACTAATGGAACCTTCTTACGTCGCAAGACCCGCACTGTCGTGTCATCGATTTTGATCGGCTCCAAGTTGACTGATCGATCTGAGGCCACCAGGCCATCTGCTGTGGAAATCAGTTGCTCAGGGCGTAGTAGAGCCCTCTGTAGTGAGGAGACGTGGAATACGTCATGAAATCCCGCTAACTCCGGCGGTAGCTCCAGTCTATAAGCCAAGGGGCCCATCCGATCCAGGATCGTGTATGGCCCCATATACCTCGGACTGAGCTTCTTCCGCCCGTGAACCCGCGAGACTCCGTGCATCGGCCGTATCTTCAATAAGACTCGATCCCCCACCTGGAACTCCAGCTGATGATGCCTCGCATCGTAATATTTGGCCTGCCTACTTTGGGCTTCCAACATCCTGTCCCGGATCAATCTAATCTGAGCATCAGTTTCCCCCACAAACTCCGAGCCTAGTGCCTGCGGACCCTCATCCTAAACCCATGATTGTGGTGTCATGCACCTCCGTCCATATAACGTCTCATATAGAGTCATTCCTATGCTGGACCGATGGGCGTTGTTTTATGAAAACTCGACCAGCGGTAGCAATCTCTCCCAAGGCTCGCCGCGATCCAAAATACACAGGCGCAAAAGATCTTCCAATGTACGATTGGTTCTCTTCGTCTGCCCATCAGTCTGAGGATGAAAGGCCGTGTTGAATGTCAACCGCGAACCCAGATGAGCCTGAACTGACCTCCACTCCCTGGATGTAAATCGCCTATCCCGATCTGAAACGATAGTCTTGGGCACCCCATGATAACGCACAAACTGCTCAATGAACCTACGTACTAATACACCAACTGGAGCGTCCTTCGCCACTGGAATGAATCTGGCCACCTTTGTTAGCCTGTCCACTATCACCCATATCGAGTCATTTCCCTCACCGGATCGAGGTAGCCCATGTATGAAGTCCATGGCTATATTCTCAAATTTCCACTCCGGCATCGGAAGTGGCTACAGCAAGCCGAAAAATTCCTACACTCTGCCTTTACGAGTTGTCAGGCCTCGTAGTGCGTCACAAAGTACGTAATGTCCTTCCTTATACTCGGCCAGTACATCGTCCTCTTCAAATCTTTTATCATCTTGGTGATCCCTGGGTGCACCGAGTATCGGCTATAGTGAGCTTACGTCATAATGTCCTCCATGATCTGGCCCCTTGCCGGTATGTAGACCCTACCTCTGAAACATAAGAGCCCATCCCTCAGGGAGTACTCTGTATCCGTGCCTTCCCCCAAGGCTCTGAATATCGGCTCAACTCTCACATCCAGCTTCTGCCCATCTCTGATGTGGTCCTGAATATCATCAGTGGTAACCATCGATCCCAGGTACTCCATGTATAACTCTGGGTCATCCTCAGACACTAGTGATATTTGCATCTCCTCGAATGACTAAACCAACTCCAAGGCCATTAGCTGCGGGCCTACTCCTGACGTACTCGCTCTCCAGCTCAAAGAGTCTGCGACCACGTTTGCCTTCCGGGGATGGTAGTGAATGGTATACTGGTAGTCCGACAGGAACTCCACCCAGCGTCTCTGCCTGATGTTTAACTCCTTCTGTGTGTCTACGTATTTCAAGTTCTTGTGGTCTGAGAAGATGTCGCGGTGAACTCCGTAGAGGTAGTGTCGCCAGATCTTAAGAGCAAAAACAACTACCCCCATCTCCAAGTCGTGCACGAGGTAGTTCTGCTCATGATTCTTTAGCTGACGGGAGGCGAAGGCTATTACATGCCCGTTCTGCATTAGAACGATACCCATCCCTTGATAGGAAGCATAAGTGTACACCTAGAATCCTTCCTTCCCTAAAGGAAGAGAAGGGATGGGAGCCGAGGTAAGACGATCCTTCAGCTCCTAAAAAGCAGACTCGCATCGTGGCGTCCAGATAAAAGGAGACTCCTTCTTTGTCAGAGACGTAAGAGGGAGGGAAATCATAGAGAACCCCTTTATGAACTTCCGGTAATAACCGGCAAGTCCTAAGAAACTTCGAACATCCGAGGCCGTCTTTAGTGGTGGCCAATCCCGTACCGCCTGGACCTTCGCCGTATCTACTTCCAAACCTTCTCCACTGATGACATGGCCCAAAAAGGCCACCTCCTTTAGCCAGAACTGGCATTTGATGTACTTGGCATACATCTTATTCTCTCGAAGCTTCTCCAAAGTCAAGGCCTGATGCCTCGCGTGCTCCTCCTCCGACTTCAAATAAATAAGGATGTCGTCGATGAATACAATAATGAAGACATCCAGATACTCTCCGAACACCCGGTTCATCAAGGTCAGGAATGCGGAGGGTGCATTCGTGAGCCCGAAAGGCATCACGGTAAACTCGTACAATCCATATCTACTACGGAAGGCCGTCTTCGGGATGTTGAAAGTGAGGATAGATATAACTCTAGAGGGGGGGTGAATAGAGTAATCAAAAATATGACAATCTACTCAACTCCCTTAGAGTAAATTTGCGGAATAAGTATTTAGATATATGAAACCCTAGAGCCTAACAAAAAGTGAGGTGCACAAGAGAAAGCTAACTGTAATTACAGTTTAAGCTTTAGTCCTAACACAGCAACTAGCAATCCTAGTTAATTCTACTCACAGCCACAGTGCAGTAATTAAGATAAGCAACACAGACAACACAAGAAGATTTATAGTGGTTCCCTCTCAATAGGTACATCCACTCTTCTACCACCCTGGTAGGAATCCACTGCAGGTTTTTGTTCAGGTGCCCTGCCACCAACTGATCTGATTTAGGTAGATCAAGTAAACCCTTTGAGCTTTTGATCAGGAGTTCAAAATCCAACATAGGTTTTTGCTCAGGTGCCCTGCCACCAAGGTTCACTTTTGAAGGGAGTAATAACCCTTTGTACAGGAGGTTGAGAGAGTTAGAAAGTCTTCTCTATTTTTAAACAAAATTAGAGAAGCTAGTGGATTGCACTGAGCTATAGAAAGCTCTGAAGGAATCAAAGCTCCACCTGGCTTAGAGAATATCCAGGAAGAAGCCTTGCTTCAGGGTGCAGGTTCTCTTCAGAACTCTTGACAGAGAAGATCTGTTGTCTTGAAGTTCTTGAAGGAACAGCTTGATTAAGACTCTTGATGTGGAATGGTTGTTCTTCTTCAACAGCTTTTCTTTATTCTTCTTCTACTACTTGAAGCTCTAAGTATGAATGTTCCTATAAGCAGGATGAACTCATGATTGAAGAAGAGAGTTGTTCTACACTTGTTCTTGTTGTTGAATCTGTGTATCTGAATATATGTATATCTCTATTAACTGTATGTGTATTTCTTTCAATAGCTCTTTATATATCAGCCTTTGTAATGGCTTCTAACTTTCTCTTGATTTGAATCTTGTCTTCTTCTGAGATCTGCAATCTGGGCTGCAAATAACACATAGTACAAATAACCTGAAGAAGTACATTCTATAAAGAAATAAAGCTTTCTTAGAAGCTGCTTATCCATTCTGCAAGTCCAAAAGATATTATAGAAAGTCACATCAAAAACAAACTCTTTACGGCCAGAGAAAGACATTTGTGTCTAATGGCTATAAAGGACAGCATGGCAGATAAAGCACACAGATTTGTCAACTAATAGGACAAAAGACTTTGTCAGATAGAACTTGACTTATGCATAAAGAATCAGGCAAAGATTGCCTTGATATATAAGCATAAAATCAATGAAATAATCTTTAATAAAATAAGCCAGATATATAAGAAATAATTCACAGAAGAGAAAGAGTACAATATCTCTAAATGCAGACAAAAAGATAGTCGAACGAATCACGACGATCGTCGAACTATCAGAGCAGATAGTCAAACTATCAGAACAGATAGTCGACCTACAAGAAATCTGTCGGGACAGAAAAAGTCGAGCAGGACTCGACAATCGACGATACTGAGACCACTGATCGTCGAGCTTAACAGAGATGAACTAACTTAGAGATAATCGATCTGCTGTCTGACGATAGTCGATCAACTGATAGACGATAGTGAAGCGGCGTTCGACCATAGTCAAACTAAAACACTTAACCATATTTTCAATCTGGATAAACAATAACTCTACATAACTGATAGGATCTAACCTAAATCTAACCTTTGACCATAGATAAATCTTGGGTCAAGAAACTAATTGAGAAGACTTAACTCAAATCCAAACTAGGGTACCAACAATCTCCCCCTATTTGGGTCAAGTCTCTCAAAACAAAAAGAATGTTATAAATAGATATAAAAACAACAATAAACTATTAGGATCAAAGTGTATTATATCATATCAATAAGCAGCATTTCATATCAAACATAAAATCAAACAATCAAGCAAAAAAGACTGTTAATACAAATAAATTTAAACAATATCAGAGTCTGGTTTAGAAGTGAAAGAAACAGGAAGGAAGGAAATTTTCCTTTTAGGATCAAGAGCATCCTTCTTTGAAATCTTCAAGTCCTATTCTCCAATAATCTTAGATTCACTTGCTCTTGGCAAAACAGCCTCTGGATGCTTTTCCATATATATTGAGGCATCAAAAACTTCTGGTCTGACTTAATATCTGTCTAGTTCCTTTTCTCTAAACTTTGGCATAGTTGTTAAGCCTGTTATGTCTTTGCCTTCAGCTTTAGCTTTTCTAATTTTGGCTGATCCAACTAACTCAAGAAATTTTGCCATCCTGAACTCAGTATTAAGTTCTTGGCTTTCATAAGCATTTTCATCAGCTGGATCTAGAGGCTTTATAGTTTTGAACTTTGTAGAAAGGTCTAACAGACCTGCAGCTGGTTATATGTCTTCTTCAATAACAAGAGATGATGGTGGAGCAACCTCTGCAAAATTCTTGCTTGACTTGTCAGAGTAAATTACTCTTTTTCCTTTTGAATCTACTTGCTTAATCTGAGCTGGCTTTCTGGAGGGAAGAATTTTGCTCTCCTTAGAAGGTGAAACTTTTCTTTTCGGTGAAGGAGGAGGAGAAAATGTTGGTTTCTGGTAGGTCATCTCCTTCACCTGCTCTTTAGGTCCAGCTACTTGTCTTTGTTGGCCTGAATGAGATCTATCCTGGTAACCTGGGGTTCCTCTTCTCTGATAGGCTTGATAAGGAGTAAATCTGGCTGGAGGAGCTGAGGGATTAGAAGATACATTCCCTAAATCTCCTACACTAGAAGGAGGAGGAGGAGGAGGACCTCTAGGAGTCTACTTGGGAGCTGGAGTATCATATCTTTTGCTCTTCTTCCTCTTCTTCTGCTGATTTCTAGACAATCCCATCCAATGTTGAAAATCCTTACACTTGGGGTCAATCCCTTTCAATATGTAATAGGGGATGTCATTCTCTGGATTTGGAGGAGGAGGAGCTTGAGCTTTCCTTTTCCTTTGAGAAATTTTCCTTTTCTTGGTTCCTTCAGAATCCTCTGAATCTTCCTCATCATCAGAATGAGATGACTGAGGTTGGTCATATGGATCAATGATATCTTGAACAGCTTTTTCTTTAGCTTTAAAGCAGCCTTTTCTTTTTCTTCTTCTATGGCATCCTGAGCCAATAGGAAATCCATGTCTAATCCTGGAGTATCATCCCATACAGTTGATTTCTCTTCTAAAACATCTATAACTGTCTTGAGGACCAGTTCTTCTGGAGCAGGTTCTGGAGCATCTTGAGCTTGATCTGTAGCCAAAGGAACATAAAAATTTTCTAAATGGCATAGAAACATCCCTTCAAGGTATTCACAAGTTAACATGTCAGTCAACAGGTCAGTGAATTGAGTAATTGTATTACCTGCAGAATTTCCTAATTCCCAAAGATCATCTAGGTATGAGGTAATGACTCCTTTTAGATACATGGCAACAATAGGAGTTGTTGATTCTTCAAGACAAACTCTGAAAGCAAATTCAGCCTCAGTTATAACTTGAGCTTCTGGAGCAACAGCTGTGTCTTGAATTTCAGTTGTAACTTCAGCTGTATCTTGAACTGCAACTGATGTTGTAATCTCTGAATCTGAAGCTGTATGAATTTTATCTGATGGTGTATCTTCTGGAACTACAGCTGAAAGAATGACAAGTGGAAGTCCTAAGACATCTTCCTGGAATATCTCCCCCTGCTTGACTTCAGTGGGTACTGAACTCAGGCCCCTAAGAGAAGAGGGCTCAGCAAAATTTGAGAGGGCTGTAATGGAGGATGTAAGAGATGAAATGGAGGCAACAAGAGGGGCAATTGCTGCTTCAATCATTAATTTGATTGAAGGAGTAATTAGCTCCATGATGCTTGCAATGAGAGCTGGTGTGATTTCAAAAGATGTAGATGGGGGAATCACAATAGGTGGATGAACATCAGGGATAATGTTCTCCTAATGAGATGCAGATGCATGAACTGGTGATGGAGATGCAGATGTATGAAGATCAATATGATCTTTATGTAAAATTGGTGACTGAGGTGGAGTTGGAAGTGTCTCAGTAACCAACGGATCGATGCAAAGATTTGAAATCCCAGCAAGGTATGAAGGAGTTAGAGATGTTGGTGGTGATGCATGGAGAATAGCAGTGGATGTAGATGGCACTGCAATAGAAGTGGATGGCAATACAGATGCAGATGTAGATGGAATGGGGGAAATGGAAGAGCCACCTTCAATTAGGTGGGGAGTGACTGTTACTGTCCTTGTGTTCTCAGATGGAACAGGAGCAACCCCAGCAGGTGAAGGCTTCTAGATATTCCTTCTCCACTTGATGAACAGAGTGGGATCCATATTCTTGCTTGCATTGATTGATGTTGAGACTGTTCCCAATAGCTGAGGATACTTCTCTCTTAGAAATATCCCAATCACCCTACCAAGGGTTACCTCTTTCTTTGAATTCTTTTTCCTGATTAAATCAAAAACTATTCCAGCCCAATTTATTGCTTTCCTGTTAGCAATAGCACACATTAAGGCAAACTACTGCCTGGTAATGTTATCGTGCGCAGAGTGCTTTCCCAATAGCACTTTCCCTACTAGTTCTGCTAAGAACTTGATCTTCATCGGGAAGCTTACCTTCAGCAACTTGGAAGGAATGCCTTCAGCATGTCCTAGCTCTAATAGCATCCGGCTATACTCCTGAGTATCTTGATCATACTCTTCTTGACCATTAATCAAAACAAAAATCTCAGTTAAGATGGAAGGAGTCAAAATTACCTCCTCACCGCCGATTGTCCCTGTCATCGATTCGTCGCTGAAAGACGATGTATAGACCCATTCTTTGATTTCTGGAATATTTATCTTAATCCTTGTAGACATAAGCTTCTCCAGTCCTTGATCTTTGCATACATGTAACATTTCGAGAATATCGGCATCGCAGGCATTGAAAGAATCAAAATCGACGCTAAAGCCGGCATACAACTTCATCACGGTCAGCAAAGCTGGAGCAATCGCCATGGATTCGGTTGGGGAAGATGAGAGAGACGAAAACAGAAAGCGCGGGGAAAAGCTCATGTCAAACCTTTCAAGCAGGAATGAGGAATATGAAATGATGAGCTCTGTCTACTACAAAAAGCACGATCTATTAACCTAGGTCGACCATCGGTTTATATTTAAACAGCAATCATCGACCTATTTCAACAGATACTAGAAATGATGGTCGATCGATCGTTCGACGATCGTTTCCTGAAGTAAAGTAGTCGAGCTATCGATCGACTATTTCCGTCTTCACAAACAATCGAGCCTTCATCAACCATAGGTCGATGATAGGCTCAACCTGTTCGACTATGGTCGAACGACATTCGACGATATTCGAGCAGATTTCAACATAGGTAGAAATTACTTGGTCTACTCCATTTATCATACCTAGTTGATTCAAAAAGAACAGATGCTTCTGTTCATCTAAGGGCTTGGTGAAAATATCACCTCTCTGAAGGTCAGTGGATATGAACTCAAGACTGATTTTGTTCTTTTCCACACAATCTCTTAGAAAATGGTGTCTGATCTCAATGTGCTTGGTCCTAGAGTGGTGCACAGGATTTTGTGCTATGTAAATAGCACTGGTACTGTCACACATGATTTTTGTGTTCTTGAGTGTGTACCCATAATCCAAAAACAAGTTTTGAATCCACAGGATCTGTGAACAACAACTAGCAGCTACTATATATTCAGCCTCTACAGTTGAAGTTGAGACAGAAGCCTGTTTCTTGTAGAACCAAGAGACTAATCTCTCTCCAAGGAACTGACATGTCCCTGAGGTACTTTTCCTGTCAACTCTACAACCAGCATAGTCAAAATCAGAGTATCCAATTAACTCAAATTATGATTCAGCTGGGTACCACAGTCCTAAATTTGGACATCCCTTCAGGTATCTCAAAATTCTCTTGAGAAGAATCAAATGAGATTCCTTAGGGTTGACCTGGAATCTAGCACATAGGCATATGGAAAACATTATGTCAGGTCTACTTGCAGTTAAATACAATAGGGAATCAACAATGGCACTATAGTTTTTCTGATCAACTGGCTTACCCTTATCATCAGAATCTATAACTACATTTATAGCCATGGGTGTATGCATTGTTGAAGCATCAGCCATCCAAAAATTCTTTACCAATTCCTTGGCATATTTGGATTGGGAGATGAAGATGCCATCAGCATCTTTCTTTACTTGGAGACCAAGAAAGTAAGATAGCTCACCCATACTACTCATCTCAAACTTAGAGTGCATCAGGTCTGAGAACCTTTTGCATAGTTTGGGATCAGTGGAACCAAAGATAATGTCATCCACATACTTAAACTAATAGGATTGTGTCCTTGTGATGCTTAACAAATAGGGTTCAATCAACTATTCCCCTAACAAAGTTGTGCTCTAATAGGAAACTAGCTAGAGTCTCATACTAGGCTCTGGGTGGTTGCTTAAGTCCATAAAGAGCTTTTTGCAACTTATAAACAAATAAGGGTTGAGTTGAAGAAACAAACCCAAGAGGTTGTTCAACAAACACCTCTTCCTTTAGCTCACCATTTAGGAATGCACTTTTAACATCCATTTGAAAAACCTTAAACTTCATATAGGCTGCATAGGCTAGAAAGATCCTTATTGCCTCTAGCCTTGCAACAGGGGCAAAAGTTTGGTCATAGTCTATACCTTCCTCCTATATATAGCCCTGAGCTACAAGCCTTGCTTTGTTCCTTATAATAGTTCCTTGAGCATCCAACTTGTTTCTGAACACCAACTTAGTGCCTATGATCAGTTGGCCTTTTGGTATTGGAACCAAAGTCCATACATTACATCTTTCAAATTCATTAAGCTCCTCTTGCATAGCAAGGATCCAGTGGGGATCTAGCTCAGCATCTCAATTTGTGAAAGGAAACAGGCATGCATCACATCCTGTCTTAATTTATGTCTTGTTTGCACACCAGCTGATATGTCACCAATCACTTGAGATGTAGGATGATCTCTAAGTGTGACAAGATCAGTAGGTGGGATGTGATCTTCAACAACAGTTTGGATTAATTCCTCTTGTGGAATAAGATTAACTGTTGGTGGTACAGTAACTGCTTCCACAAAGTCTTCATCACTGTCTGAATCAGTGATATGAAGATTTGATAGAGGGCGAATCTCTTCGGTGAGATCCTTGCATAACTCTGGTACCTGCAATGAGTTTTAGGAAGGAGAAGTTTCCTTCTCCTTGTAAAACATTTTTGACTCATCAAAGGAAACATGCACAGACTCTTCTATTTTTAAAGTTGATTTGTTAAACACCCTATAAGCTTTGCTTACTTGGGAATATCCAAGAAAAATTCTCATTAAAGCTTTTTCTTCAAACTTTCTAAGGTATTCTTTGTTATTATTGTGAATGTACACTACACAACCAAAGACTCTAAAATAGTTAATTTTAGGTTTCTTTCCTTTAAGTAATTCATAAGGAGTTTTACCCTTAAGCTTATGTATTTGACTTCTGTTCAAAATATAATTAGCTGTGCTAACAGCTTCTGCCCAATAAGAGAGAGGCATGTTAGCATCTGCCAACAATGTTCCCACAGCTTCAATTAGGGTTCTATTTTTCCTTTCCACTACCCCATTTTGTTGAGGAGTTCTAGGAGCAGAGAAGCTATGTTTGATACCTTCTTTCTCATAGAATTCTTGCATGAGAAGAGACTCAAACTCAGTACCATGATCACTTCTGATCAAGGCAACATGAGTAGAATACTCAGTCTGCACACATAGCAGAAAGTCTGTAAGAACTTTGAAGTTATCAGCCTTAGTTCTCAAAAAGAACAACCAAGTGAACCTAGAGAAATCATCTACAATCACTAAAGTGTAAAATTTCCCTCCTAGACTCTATACATTTATTGGGCCAAAAAGGTCCAAGTGCAATAAATACAGGATTCTAGGTGAATCACTCTTATTTACAGATTTGAAAGAATTTTTGGTTTGCTTGCCTAATTGACAAGCCCTGCATTGACCTTCCTTCTTGTAGGGGAAAGAAGGTAAGCCTCTAACAAGGTTTTATTTAGATAACCTAGATATATTCTTGAGGTTAACATGGCTAAGCCTTTTATGCCATAAGGTGTTATTATTGGTTACTTCATTAAACAGGCAGATTTCAGATTGAGTTGAATTAAAATCTACTAAGTAAATGTTACCCTGTATAATGCCTACTAACACTACATTACTATTTAAAGTAATATTGCAAAGAGTGTCAGTGAATGATACCTGATAATCTGCATCACATAACTGGCTTACTGAGATTAAGTTGTGCTTCAGCCCAGTTACATATGCAACCCTTTTGAATGTCACTGCTCAAATGGTAAACTTACCATATCCTTCTGTTTGACCACAGCTGGAATCCCCAAAGATCACCTTTGGTCTAAGCTTGGCCTTGAAGCTTGACAGATTGTTTTTTGTTTCCTGTCATATGTTTGGAACAACAACTATCTAAATACCATTTGTCTTTAGTAATTGGATAGGTCTTCACCTACAAAATAAACAGTTAGACATTGTGGACCCAGACAACCTTGGGTCCATTATTTTTCACATAATTAAAACTTGAAATGAAATAATAAGTAGGCTGAGGTTTATATCCTAAGGGATAGGATCTCTTAGGTGGAATACTCCATGCAGTTGATGGGTCAATGAACCTAGTGTTTCTATTTTTCTTAGTGTTTCTCAGGTTCTGATTATTATTTTGAAAATCATGTTCAGATCGACGTTCGATGATCGATGCCCAGATCGTCGAGTATCGGTCGACCATTGGGCCTTCGATCGTCGAGCATAGTTCGACGATTTTTGTATTTCTTTAAATTTTTGTCTTCTCTTTTCTCTCTTAGCCTTATTTAAAGCTTTGTTAACTTGATTTACTTGCTCAGTATTCTTTATTCCATCAGCTGAAATAAAGTTTACTGGAGTGGAAAGATGGTTTTTCAGAACCATGGGGGGTTCACTTGGTGAAGCTCCTAAGCCTAGCTTATTTTTACCTGTCCTAGTGTTTGACATGCTAGTAATCTCTAGCAGCTTAAGACTTCTACCATTAAGAGATTCTTCTAATCTTTTAGATTTGGCTAGTTCAGTTTTAAGAAATTTGATTTCTTCAGTAGATCTAGTGAGTTCAGCTTCTAGCCTAGCATTTTCACTAAGTAGGGATTCTGATTAAGCTATTCTATTTCTAAGCTCCTTAATTTCCTTCTCTGAGCTAATTAAGTCTAAACAGAGAGATTTAAATTCAAATCTAAATTCAACAGAAGTAAAATCATAAGAAGACAATACCTGATCTTCAGTAGACATTTCTTCTTCATCAGAACTCTCTGCAGCTGAATGATTACTGCAGGCATCAATTACCATTAGGCAAATTTCTTTTGCCTTCTTCTCTTCCTCATCTTCACTGGAGCTTGAGGAGGAAGATTTCTCATCAGTATCACTCCAGGTTTATGCCACAAATCCTTTCTCCTTCTTCTTGTTTTTTTAGGAGGAGGACTTGGAATGGTTCTTCTGATATTCTTTGTCTTTTCTCTTCTCCTTATTCTTTTCCTCTGGACACTCAGGTAGAATGTGTCCAGGTTTCCTGCAGCCATAACATATAAGTTCTTTAGCTAGTGTTCTGTCATACCTTGGGTTGTCTTCATATCTGGAAGACTTCTTTCTAAAGTCTTTTCTGCCCATTTTGAGAAACCTTTTGGCAAATAGTGACATTAGCTCCTTATTTGATTGGCTTCCTTCAGATGCATCAGCAGCCTTTAGAGAAAGAGTTTGCTCTTTCCTGGTAGGAGTGGGAATCTTGGCTTCAGCTTCAGCTTCCCTGGTCTTCAGTACTTGCTCAAATGATTTGAGCTTGCCAAGGAGAGCTTCAGTTGAGATCTCAGTTGTACTTCTAGACTCTTTGATGGGCCAGATCCTTAGATCCCATGTGCTGGGGAAGCACATCAATATTTTGTCATTGACTTCTGTCAATGTGATCTCTTTATCAAGGGTTCTCAGCTCATTGATGATGGAGCTGAGCCTGGTGTACATTGCATCAACTGATTCTGCTTCAGTCTTCTTGAAATTCTCATATTGGGATGTGAGGTTGGACCTTCTATCCTTCCTCTCATCAGCTGAACTAGCTACAATGTGGTTCAGTGAGTCCCACATGGCTTTTGTTGAAGTGCAATCAGCCACTTTCTGGAAAGTTTCATAAGACATGGTCTGAGCCAGAATGTTCATAGCTTTTGCATCAGCTATCTTTGCTTTCTTGTAAGCATCATTGTAGTCAGAAGGTGTCACTGCACTCAGATTTGTTGAAGTTGTAGTAGTAGTTGCAGCAGGTGGTGATGATGGTCCTGTCAAAATAGAAGAAAAGATATCTTCATCAATAGAATTCAAATACAGTCTGATCCTTGCCTTCCAGATACTGAACTTAGCTAAGTTGCATACTGGAGGTCTAGTGCTAGAGTAATCCTTGTACTGGGCCATGAAGTTAATATCTATAAACTTGGTATCTATCTAGATCTTGTGAATCAGGTGTTAGCATGTACAGTCAGTCAACCTCCCTCTGATACCAATTGAAAGTGAGGATAGATACAACTCTAGTGGGGGGTGAATAGAGTAATCAAAAATATGACAATCTACTCAACTCCCTTAGAGTAAATTTGCGGAATAAGTATTTAGATATATGAAACCCTAGAGCCTAACACAAAGTGAGGTGCACAAGAGAAATGTAACTGTAATTACAGTTTAAGCTTTAGTCCTAACACAGCAACTAGCAATCCTAGTTAATTCTACTCACAGCCACAGTGCAGTAATTAAGATAAGCAACACAGACAACACAAGAAGATTTATAGTGGTTCCCTCTCAATAGGTACATCCACTCTTCTACCACCCTGGTAGGAATCCACTGCAGGTTTTTGTTCAGGTGCCCTGCCACCAACTGATCTGATTTAGGTAGATCAAGTAAACCCTTTGAGCTTTTGATCAAGAGTTCAAAATCCAACACAGGTTTTTGCTCAGGTGCCCTGCCACCAAGGTTCACTTTTGAAGGGAGTAATAACCCTTTGTACAGTAGGTTGAGAGAGTTAGAAAGTCTTCTCTATTGTTAAACAAAATTAGAGAAGCTAGTGGATTGCACTGAGCTATAGAAAGCTCTGAAGGAATCAAAGCTCCACCTGGCTTAGAGAATATCCAGGAAGAAGCCTTGCTTCAGGGTGCAGGTTCTCTTCAGAACTCTTGACAGAGAAGATTTGTTGTCTTAAAGTTCTTGAAGGAGCAGCTTGATTAAGACTCTTGATGTGGAATGGTTGTTCTTCTTCAACAGCTTTTCTTTCTTCTTCTTCTACTACTTGAAGCTCTGAGTATGAATGTTCCTGTAAGCAGGATGAACTCATGATTGAAGAAGAGAGTTGTTCTACACTTGTTCTTGTTGTTGAATCTGTGTATCTGAATATATGTATATCTCTATTAACTGTATGTGTATTTCTTTCAATAACTCTTTATATATCAGCCTTTGTAACGACTTCTAACTTTCTCTTGATTTGAATTTTGTCTTCTTCTGAGATCTGCAATCTGGGCTGTAAATAACACATAGTACAAATAGCCTGTAGAAGGACATTCTATAAAAAAAATAAAGCTTTATTAGAAGCTGCTTATCCATTCTGCAAGTCCAAAAGATATTAAAGAATGTCACATCGAAAACAAACTCTTTACGGCCAGAGAAATACATCTGTGTCTAACGGCTATAAAGGATAGCATGGCAGATAAAGCACACAGATTTGTCAACTAATATGACAAAAGACTTTGTCAGATAGAACTTGACTTATGCATAAAGAATCAGGCAAAGATTGCCTTGATATATAAGCATAAAATCAATGAAATAATCTTTAATAAAATAAGCCAGATATATAAGAAATAATTCACAGAAGAGAAAGAGTACAATATCTCTAAATGCAGACAAAAAGATAGTCGAATGAATCACGACGATCGTCGAACTATCAGAGCAAATAGTCGAACTATCAGAACAGATAGTCGACCTACAAGAAATCTGTCGGGACAGAAAAAGTCGAGCAGGACTCGACGATCGACGATACTGAGACCACAGATCGTCGAGCTTAATAGAGATGAACTAACTCAGAGATAGTCGATCTGCTGTCTGATGATAGTCGATCAACTGATAGACGATAGTCGAGCGGCGTTCGACCATAGTCGAACTAAAACACTTAACCAGATTTTCAATCTGGATAAACAATAACTCCACACAACTGATAGGATCTAACCTAAATCTAACCTTTGACCATAGATAAATCTTGGGTCAATAAACTAATTGAGAAGACTTAACTCAAATCCAAACTAGGGTACCAACAAATTTCCTCCTCCCAAATACGAATCTGGTAGTTCCCCGATCTAAGATCTAGCTTTGAGAACCAATGGGCTCCCTCCAGCTGGTCAAATAGCTTGTCTATCCTTGGTAAGGGATAAGTATTCCAAACCGTCAACCTGTTCAGGGCCCGATAATCTATACACAGCCGAAGAGTTCCGTCCTTCTTCTTGACGAATAATATCGGAGCTCCCCATATTGAAGAGCTAGACCGGACAAACCCGGACTCCACTAACTCCTGAAGCTGGCTTCGGAATTCCACCAACTCCTTCGGGGCCATTCGATAGGGAGCTCTGGATACCGACTTAGCCCCCAGTATGAGCTAAATCTGGAATTCCTTCTCTCGGTGCGGGGGTAGCCCTGGTAGCTTCTCTAGAAATACATCAGCAAAGTATCGCACTACTAGAATATCTGAAATGGAGTCCTTGGACACGACTGCCTCAAAAATAACCTGATAAACCTCCTCCCCCTACAGATGGGCCTTGATGGCCTGCACAATTGATAATAACATTTAGGGGGCTGGTAGAATACCTTCGATAATAATAAAGGAGTTCTCGTGCCTCACGGTGATCCTCTTTGCCAAGCAATCAATCTGGGCATGGTTCCAGTACAGCCATGTCATGCCCAGGATAAGATCATAGTCTGGCATCCTCAGGATCGTCATTGGTGCCTCAAATGCCTTCCCGCCGATCTCCGCATCCATATTGCAATGTGCAGAGGTCATTAGCTCTGATCCATCGGGTAGACGCACCCTCACTATCTTTCCGGTGAACTGCTCCACGCCTGTCAGTCCTCTCACGAAATCTTCCGACACAAACAAGTGCGAAGCACCAGTGTCGAAGAGTGTGTGAGCGGGCTTGCCGCTGATGAAAATTATGCCTGAGGTAATTTAGTGTCTTAGTATTCTGGTTATAGTTTGTCTTCTCTTAATTTATAACTAGGCTATGTCCAAGAAAACTAGTTCCTATGAAGGGAAAGAAAAATTTAAATGTACTGTCATACCTGTGATAACCTGCTCCGTGTTCCAGGGATGTGTCAGGTCTAGAGCATACACCTGCTCCCTCTCTGGCCTGTGGCATCGGCCTTGATATCCTTATCCTCGATTATGTCCTCCGACGCCAAACTACTGGGGAGTTGGGGCGCCCTGAAGTGCTTTTGGGGGTGCTCGCCTCATAGGACAGTTCCTCTTGATATGCCCCGGCTGATTACACTGAAAGCATACCGGTGCCTGCTCTGCTATCCTTAGCATCTCCAGCATCTATAAAGGCTAAGGAGCCAATACCCCCTTACTTCTCTGCTCCTGCCCAATCTCCTGACGAGGTTGATCCCCGTTTCTTCTCTCCCCAATAACCTGGCCTCGAGGATGGTCTATACGACCTCCGATCACTGCATCGTCAGCTGGTCTTTTCCGAATCTTGACTGTAAGGTGATCCGCTTCTCTCTTTTTGTCCATCTCCAGAATCCTGGCTAGGCTCCCCTCTGAGATGAAGAGGAGGGTCTGTCTCATATCATCTTGTAGTCCCATGTAGAATCTCCTGGCATAGCCAGCATCATCCAGCTGATAAGCGTCTGCATAGCGGGCTAGGTGAGTAAACTCTTGATAATACTCCAGCACCGTCCTGTTCCTCTGCCTCAACCGCAGTAACCTATCCTCCAGCTCGTCCCTTGCCGACTGAGGTATGAAATGTCCTAGGAGTGATGCTCTAAACTCTTTCCAAGTAATATCTACGCAATCAATACCCGCAAAGGTGGTGTCCAGCTGTGACTTCCACCGCCACTTCCCATGTGACTCCAGGCAGGAAACTGCCAAAGCAACTGCCTCCTCAGTAGTGCATCAAATCCCCACAAGCATCTCATAGATGGTATCTAACCATTCCTTCGTGAGTACTGCCGACTCCATCCCCAAGTAGGATGGAGGGGAAAGTCTCCGGAAGACACTCATCCAGTTGGCTCCGGGGTTTGGCTGTGGAGCCAGGGCTTGTTGATCTATGAAGGCCTCCAGAATGGCCTCCAGTGTCTGCCCCATCTCCGTCTGCTGGAACAGAGCTGGAGGCGATGGAGGTGGGACCATATTCGGAGCCTGAGGTGTCCCCTGCTGTGGCGTAGGGTTCGTCGCAGGCTACAGGGAAAAATTCCATTTGTTAGACAGCGTATGAATGGAATATAAGGATGGGATAAGATTGGACTTACATGTGATTTCCCTTATGGGCACACCACTGCTTCGCTGCTAGTTTGTCCGCAAACTAAGCTCGCACGGGGGCGGCCCAAGATTTTTTTTGTGGACTGCTTCTCTTACGATCGAGGTCTGCTCTGATACCACTTGTAAGACCCCCTTTTTTTCTTTTTCAAACCACCGTGGTCTTATGCCCAAAATTGTCGCTTTGTGGTTTCACCGACACTCTGGAAGGCCGTCACTACAAAACGCCAATTCTGTCGGCCTTTTCGATCACAAGAAAGAGAAGTAAATATAAACTGAATATAATCAAGTCCATAGAATCACATGTAAATGAAAATCACAATAAGTCCATAAAAATAAAGAAAGCAGAGTACTACAAAAGATCAGTTTAGATGAAATATAAACGGGCTTAAGCTCGGTACATCAAAACCTCACTACAATCTCTCGTGGAAGCAATAAGAAAGCCTAATCACTCACGGAGCTGGTCACAGGTGCTCCGGAACTACACTGGCCCACTTCCATGTGCATCGTGCTCTGCTGGTGCTGGTCCCTGGGTTGTTGGTCCCTGTCTCCCATCCGGAGCTCCTGTAATGTTGTGGTCCAAAAACCATTAGTCATAAAGACTAAGCCCTATCATCCCCTACAAATATACTTCCAAAAATTCCATAAAAATTCACAGAGCTTCATAATATATTAAAAGACCCACTGACTAAATTTTATTAACTTCCAATATGTGGTTACTTCATAATAAATTCCTAAGTAAATAATACAACCTGCTAAATTGTGAATGAATTGTCCAAAATAATAATCATAAATTCATAATAAAATTTCCAGAGCTTTGTTATAACCCTAAAACATGATTGACACAATTTAATTCAAGTGCAAAGTTAGAGCGTTACATAATTAATTCTTCAAGAGAATCTATGATTGCGCACTTTTATAAAAGAACATATTTGAAAGCTTAACCAAGTACTACGTAACATGATTCAAAGTTTAATATGACTATAAACATAACTCTTACCATCCTCACGTGGAAGTTCAAGATCATTTGACCCCTCAGTTATTCCTTAAGGTGTAAAAGCCTAATTTAATAAAAAGTGGATTAAGTGTTGTGCCTAAGTACAAATACTCCCAAACTCCTCCCTAGGGAATATTTCAACCCTAGAACCACATGGACTAAATCCTAAGTCCATATAAGAATATATCATCCTATGTCCTTCACAAACCCCCATAGTTCAATCCTTAATGTGTGAGCTAGGGTCCTAGGGCAAACCCACCCCAATTAATCTCAAATTACATGAGAGGGTGTTTTGACTGACCATGAGGCTCTGTCCAAATTGGCCCCACCATGCCCCAAAAATTCCTTGCCCTAATTTTCCCTTAAAAGGCCAAACTTTGGCCTCACCAAAACCTAATCATATCAAACCCAATTGGGCTGAAATTTTTATTAGGGTTAAATAATAACCCTAGAAATCAGCCACCAAAATTTTGGAGACATTTGATATCATTTGACCCTCTAATTAAATCATACATGGATTATTAAATTTTTACAAAAACTATAGAAAATTTATATCCAAAAATTCTAATTTTTGGATATATTGTGGGTATAGATAAGAATGTCCCCCATCCCACATTTCAAGTCATTTGGATGGCTGGATTGATGGGGGCACTCAAATCATTCCCTGTTCAACCCTATGTATATATCTCACCAAAATAGGTGATGGGTCTAACCAGGACTCCCAATTGGTTCAAATCAATTTTAAAATAAAGTAGACTCATAGATCTACAATTTTTATGTTAACAGTTTTTCCTAATATAGCCTCTAAGTATTTTTAATATTTAATTTAAAACCACCCTATAAACAAGACAGAAATTGAAATAATATGAATTAATAATTTAACCCGGCACAAATCTTAAAGCAGATCTATCGTCTACTGGTCATATTCTTCCTCTAGACAAGGGCTGAGATTAGCCCGACCTAGAGCGCGTTCAGGACATTGTCACCGGCCATCCAGCCTCCTCCCTGGCCGGCCACCACCACCACCACCTCTGTTGAGGTGGTGGCCATCGCCAGGCGGCGGTGCGGCCGCCAGAGAGGAGAAATCTGGTGAACCCGACAAGTTTTTCTTTGCGGAAATAACCAGGAAGATCACCTCTTCCCGATCAGGCTCAGTTGAGCCCGATTCTTAATCCTAAGGAAAGCTATGATCTGCCCGTAGTGAGAGAGGAGGGGAGGACCTTATTCGCGGGTTGGAGGCATGCAGATCGACGGAAAGCCATTAATGGTGAAGGTGTCGCTGGCGGTCTTCAACAGCATGCAGAACTCCCTAGTCTCCTTTAGGCAAAGGGTGGAAACGAGTGCTTGAGGTCTAGGGAAGCTTATAAATCAGTAAAATGTGGGAGGGGAGGGGTCTAACCGATGGTGGCCATTAATGGTAATTTCGGAACTGGTGGTGGGGGGATTAATATGGCTCAATCCAGCAAAGTAATGGCTAGAAACTCTTACTCTTCCCTAGAGGAGTTGAATCCAGCCTTAAAAGAGGAGGGGAAGGGGCCAAGGCATCAAGTGCCATTATTGGCCATGAAAGCCGGTGCTCGGCCATGGCTGAAGCCTTCTTCATTTTCATAACCGTCGGCCACGTGGCATACCTTCATTTGACCGGTCAATATTTTTTAAAAAATAAGACTTAATTAGGTATTAATAGAAAAATGGCTAATTTTAAGACATCCTGGCCCGCTTCCCGAAACGGTCTGGTTCAGCTGAACCAGCAAACAAGCTAAAACAGCCAAAAAAATCTAAGTAAAATGGCGTTGGGTGAGCCAAGCTCACTCAACGCCATCCAGCCTACGGCGTTGAGTGAGCTCAGCTCACTCAACGCCATCTAGCCGATAGCGTTGAGTGAGCTCAGCTCACTCAACTCCATACAGCCCAAACAAGATGGCGTTGAGTGCAGTCAGTGCACTCAACGCCGTTCAACTTATGGTGTTGAGTGCACTCGACGCACTCAATGCCTTCCAGCCTAAGAACGATGGTGTTGAGTGCAGTCAGTGCACTCAATGCCGTTCAGCTTATGGTGTTGAGTGCACTCGACGCACTCAACGCCATCCAGCCTTTTAACGATGTGGTTGAGTGCAGTCAGTGCACTCAATGCTGTTCAGCTTATGGCGTTGAGTGCACTCGACGCACTCAACGCCATCCAGCCTTTGGACGATGGCATTGAGTGCAGTCAGTACACTCGACGCCGTTCAACTTATGGCATTGAGTGCACTCGATGCACTCAACACCATCTAGCCTTTGGCGTTGAGTGCACTCGACGCACTCAACGCTCGAGCCCAAATCCTGTTTTAAGTAAATTTTTGACCTACTATTTACAGACCAAGGTGATTTTCACCTTAAGCCCGGGTCACTTGGCCTTCTTGGGCTTCCTAGGGATTTGTCATGACTTGGTCATGGCAAAACCTCTCCTAGGGGTCTGGTCAGAAATGGGATGGTACAGGGTTCGCCGGATTCCACCCCTCCGGCGGCTGTGCCTCCGTCTGGCGATAGCCACCACCTCAACGGAGGTGGTGGTGGCTGTGGCCGGCCAGGGAGGTGGCTGGATGGCCGGCGGTAGCGCTTGGAAGTCACTCTAGGTTGGGATAATCACAGCCTTTGGCTAGAGGAAGAAGATGACCAAGAGGCGTTGGATCTGCTTCAAGATTCGTGCTGGTCTTAATTATTAAATCCTATTATTCTAATTTCTGACCCGTTTACTGGGTAGTTTTAAATTAAATATTAAAAATAGGTAGGCCCCTCTACAGGAAAGATGAACAACATTAAAGTTGTAGGCCGTGAAGTCTAGTTTTATTTATAAATTTTTTGAACCCAGTTGGATAACTGGTTTGACCACAGCACCCATTTTGGTGGGGTCTATAGCTAGGTTAGACCAGATAGTATTTTGAGTGCCCCCACCAATCCAGCCATCTAAATGACTTGAAATTCTGGATGGGATTCACTATTACCTATACCTAGAACATATCCAAAAATGAGGATTTTTAGAAAAACAGTTTATAATAGTTTTTGGAAAAATTTAATAATCCATATACAAATTAATTAGGTGTCTTAAATAGATCAAAAAACCCCAATATTTTGATGGGTGATCTTGGGGGATATCATAAGGCTCTGGTAAAAATCTCACCCTAATTGGATTTGATTTGAATAGGTTTTGGTGTGACCTAAGTTTAGTCTCCTAAGGGGTAAATTAGGGCAAAGGATATTTTCGGCATGGAAGGGCCAATTCTCACCCAAATGGGTTGGGACCTTGGTCAAAGCCCCATGGTCAGTAAAAACACCCTCTCAAGGAGTTTGAAATGAATTTGGGTGGGTTAGCCCTAGGACCCTAGTTCAAACCCTAAGTTTGGACTTTAGGGGTTTGTGAAGGACATAGGGTGATATGTCCTTATATGGACTGGGTATTTAGAGCAAATAATTTTAGGGTGGTTAAATTCCCTACGAAGTGATTGGGCAGTAGTTAGACACAAATACCTCACATAAACCACTTAATAAGTGTTTAGGTCTTTACACCCTAGGAATTTTTTAATGGATCATATAACCTTGATTCTTAGTGAAACTTTGGTAGGATTGTTTTCATATTATTATTTATATCTGAAAATTCTGTTATGAATTTTAGATCAATAAATATAGAACTTCTTTTACAAACCATCAAATTATACTATCTATTTAGGAATTTCTTATGAGTTAACCACTCACTGGAATTTTATGAAATTCAGTCAGAGGACCTTCTATGATGTTATAAAGCTTTTTAAATTTTTTTGGAATTTTTGGAAATTTGTTTATGTGGGTTGCTTCACAAAGTGATATTTTTCATGTAAGACAATTTGAAATAATTTTGGTACTTACTAGGCTTGAAAAATTATGATATTTGCTCAGAGGTCCTATTTGCTCACCCTTAAGATTCAATAATTTTTCTATAATTTTCTAATGATAAATTGTAATACTTCCCTCTCTATCCATGATTGTTGGAATTACATTGGATTAATTAATTAGAAGCCAAAGCATTTAAGGAAAATTATGGAATTTGATAAGTATTGTTAATTCTCTATTATCTAGTGTTCATAAATTTTTGGTGGCCATTACTTGAGAAAATATTGTACATCTGATCAATTCAAGCATGGATTAGTTTGGAAAGAAATTAATTAAATATCAAACAAATTAGGAAAATTGTGAATTACTGGATTTAGCCCAATCATGTCATGATAGACTTCCAGTAAATAACTTAAGATATTTGGATAAATATTTTGAGTATTTCCCATTGTATACATCATATAGTTAGGATGGTCTGCATTTAGTAAAAACTGTAGGAATCATAATATGGTGCAAAATGAACTCAGGCAGATGGGATGTTTGTGTATTGATTTGGCAAGTGAATAGGAGGGGTAGAGTGTTGGAATGGCTAGTGTTAAGTGGTGTCCAGGATCGACGAAGGATCGTCTTTTCCGTGAAGAGGAAGAGTCAAATATACTAGGGTTAGATCCAATAAAACATTTAAGGGATTGGGAACTGAGTAGCAACCAATAATAATAAGTGTCTTGTGAAAGGGAGTTCTGGGCTTCAGCCCATCGTTGTTCCTAGTGCCCTTTGAGAGCCCTTCACAGGATATGTCGGGGGCAGTCCTTGGCTAACGTAAACTGTAGGAATAATAAACTAAAAGAGCAACTAGTATAACTAGGGTTTCACATTCACACACCCCGGTAGCTCGGGAGGTTGATTTGGTTGGTTTGATTACCATCCGGACTGTAGGTTCGGAAGGTAGATGCACGGACGAGATAGCCCAGGGAGCCGGTGGCTCGAGGTTTGGATATAGAATAAGGAGGTGGGTCTTCGTTATTGGACGGTCGTTCACACCGACATTGATACGTTGACTCGGCGGTGTGGGACACTTAGCTAAAGAGAGTCTGGTGGATATAGCCAGCATTAGTACACAGATACTCTAGGTTGTGTTCTTCTCGGGGTATACGGAAGGTATAGGCCCGGTAGTGTGGATACCCGCCTAGGACAGGGGGGCCTGACCCACTGTCTCTGTTTGCCACTATGGAGGTTCCTGGGAGTGAAGCTATCTGCCCAAATAGGGGGAACTAAAGGTCTGTGCTCATAGATAGGTGTGCGTGAGTTGCACTTACATCATGGCATAGCATTTCACTACACTCATATTTGCATACAACCGACACCTAAACATATAAATCAGTATGGCACTTTTTATACGATGGGAGCCTTGCAGAAGACCCCTTAATTTATAAGTTTGTATGAGCATTCATATAAGTTTAGGTTACTTATTTCTTACCTTGTCTTTCTTACATATATTATCTTCTCTACTTGTTTACTTTACTGCTCACTATTGTAGAACTGCTAGATTGTACCTTTCTACCTTAGCTGTTTATAAAATATATATATATATATAACTGCTAGATTAGTTCCACTGTCATCTTTTTTTCTACTCTTCACCTTTGTAGCTTCCCTTTTCTCCTCTCCCCTCGGTGCCTAGGAGCCGTGGGGGAAGGGGTAGGGGATGATAGGACTTAGTCTTTATGACTAATGATTTTCGGACCACAACATTACAGGAGCTCCGGATGGGAGACAGGGACCAGTAGCCCAGGGACCAGCAACAGCAGAGTACGGTGCGCATGAAGGTTGGCCAATCTAGTTCCAGAGCACATGTAACAAGCTCCGTGAGTGATTAGTCTTTCTTATAGCTTCAGCGATGAGTGATATGTAGTGAGTACTCTAATGTACAGGGCTTGAGCCCGCTTATATTTCATTTATACTGATCTTTTGCAGTACTCTCTTCTTTCTATATTGATGGACTTGCTGTGATTTTCATTTATATATGATTTTGTGGACTTGATTATATTCAGTTTATATTTACTTCTCTCTCTTTTGTGATCGAAAAGGCCGGCAGAATTGGCATTTTGTAGGTGCGGCCTTCTTGAGTGTCGGTGCCATCGCAAAATAGCAGTTCTAGGCATAAGACCCCGGTGGTTTGAAAAAGAAAAATAAATGGGGTCTTACAAGTGGTATTAGAGGAAACCTCGATCGAAAGAGAAGTAGTCCAAAAAAACCTTCGGCCACCCCCGCACGAGCTTAGTTTGCGGACAAACTAGCAGCAAAAGCAGTGGTGTGCCCATAAGGGAAATCACATGTAAAAGTCCATTTTAACTCTTTATTTTATTCCATTTGTACGCTATCTAACAAATGGAATTTTCCTTGTAGCCTGCGACGGACCCTACTCCACAGCAGGGGACACCTCAGGCTCCGAATATGGTTCCACCTCTGCCGGCTCCTGCTCCGCTTCAGCAGACGGAGATGGGGAAAACACTGACGGCCATTCTGGAGGCCTTCAGAGCTCAGCAAGCCCCGACTCCACAGCCAAATCCTGGGGCCAACTGGATGAGTGTCTTCCGGGGACTTTCCCCTCCATCCTACCTGGGGACAGAGTCAACAGTTCACACGGAGGAATGGTTAGATACCATCTATGAGATGCTTGCGGGGATTCGATGCCCCACTGAGGAGGCAGGTTCTTTGGCAGTCTCCTTCCTGGAGTCACATGGAAAGAGGTGGTGAAAGTCACAGCTGGACACAACTTTTGAGGATATGGATTGCGCAGATATCTCATGGAAAGAGTTTAGAGCGGCACTCCTTGGACATTTTGTACCTTAGTCGACAAGGGACGATTTGGAGGATAGGTTCCTACGGTTGAGGCAGGGGAACAGGACGGTGCTGGTGTATTATCAGGAGTTTACTCACCTAGCCTGCTATGCAGACTCTTACTAGTTAGATGACGCTGGCTATGCCAGGAGGTTCTATATGGGGTTGCAAGACGATATGAGATATGCCCTCCTCTTCGTCTCCGAGGGAAGCTTGGCCAGGATTCTGGAAATGGCCAAGAAAAGAGAAGTGGACCAGCTTACAGTCAAGAGCCGGAAGAGACCGGCTGACGATGCAGTGATTGGAGGTCGTAGAGACCTTCCTTGAGGCCAGGTCATTGGAGAAAGAAGGAACGGGGATCAACCCCGTCAGGAGTTTTAATATGATAAAAGGCATCAGGGGGTATTGGCTCCCCAACCCTTACAGATGTTAGAGATACCGAGGACAGCAGAGCAGGCTTCGGTATGCTTCCAATGCAATTAGTCGGGGCATATCAAGAGGAATTGTCCTATGATACGAGCACCCCCACTATCACTTCAGGGTGCCCCACCTCCTCGGCAGTTTGGTGGCCGAGGACACGACTGAGGATGAGGATATCAGGGCAGAGACCATAGGCTAGAGAGGGAGCAAGTGTATGCTCTAGATCTAGCACAACCCCGAAACCCGGAGCAGGTTATAGTAGGCATAGTTTTCCTCAGTGGCAAGCCTGCTCACACGCTCTTCGACACCGGTGCTTCACACTCGTTTATGTCGGAAGATTTCGTGAAAGGACTGGCAGGCATGGAGCAGTTAGCCGAAAAGATGATGATGGTGCGTCTACCTGGTGGATCAGAGCTAATGACCTCTGCACCTTTCAATATGGAGGTGAAGATCGGCGGGAAGGCTTTGAGGCACCAGCGACGATCCCTAGGATGTCAGACTATGATCTGATCCGGGGCATGACATGTTTGTACTGGAACCATGCCCAGATTGACTGCGTGGTGAAGAGGATCACCGTGAGGCACGAGGACTCCTTTATTATTATCGAAGGTATTATACTAGCCCCCCATATATTATTATCATCTGTGCAGGTCGTCAAGGCCCACCTACAGGGTGAATAAGTTTATCAGGTTCTTTTTGAGACAGTCATGGCCAAGGATTCTATTTCTGATATTCCAGTGGTGTGGGACTTTGCCGATATATTTTTGGAGAAGCTACCAGGGCTACCCTCGCACCGAGAGAAGTACTTCCAGATTCAGCTCGTACCGGGGGCTAAGCCTGTATCCAGAGCTCCTTATCGAATGGCTTCGAAGGAGTTGGTGGAGTTTCGAAGAAAGCTTCAAGAATTAGTGGAAGTCGGGTTTGTCTGGCCTAGCTCTTCACCATGGGGAGCTCTGGTGCTATTCGTCAAGAAGAAGGACGAGACTCTTTGGATGTGTATTGATTACCGAGCCCTAAACAGGCTGACGGTCCGGAATACGTATCCCTTGCCAAGGATAGACGAGCTATTTGACCAGCTGGAGGGAGCTCATTGGTTCTCAAAGCTGGACCTGAGATCGGGGTACTACCAGCAACACATTCGGGAGGAGGACATCCCGAAGACGGCCTTTAGCAGTAGATATGGACTGTAAAAGTTTACCGTGATGCCCTTCGGGCTCACGAATATAACCTTCGCGTTCATGACCTTGATGAACCGGGTGTTCGAAGAATATTTAGTTGTCTTCGTTATTGTATTCATCAACGACATCCTTATTTATTC
Organism: Platanthera zijinensis; assembly: GCA_039513925.1. NCBI lineage: Eukaryota > Viridiplantae > Streptophyta > Magnoliopsida > Asparagales > Orchidaceae > Platanthera > Platanthera zijinensis. Next base: position 124,484,532 of record CM077078.1, on the reverse strand, counting down.
GAGGACAGAGGAGGAGCACGCGAGGCATCTGGCTTTGACTTTGGAGAAGCTCCGAGAGCATAAGATGCATGCTAAGTTCACCAAGTGCCAATTCTGGCTAAAGGAGGTGGCCTTTTTGGGCCATGTCATAAGTGGAGCAGGTTTGGCAGTAGATTCGGCGAAGGTCCAGGCAGTACGAGATTGGCCACCACTGAAGACGGCCACAAATGTTCGGAGTTTCTTAGGACTTGTCAGTTATTATCGGAAGTTCGTAAAGGGGTTCTCTCATATTTCCCTCCCTCTTACATCCCTGACAAAGAAGGAATCTCCTTTTATTTGGATGCCACGATGCGAGTCTGCTTTTCAGGAGCTGAAGGATCATCTTACCTCGGCCCCCATCCTTGCTCTTTCGTTAGGGAAGGAAGGATTCTAGGTGTGTACGGATGCTTCCTATAAGGGGATGGGTGCCGTTCTGATGCAAAACGGGCACGTAATAGCCTACGCCTCCCATCAGTTGAAGAAATATGAGCAGAACTACCCGGTGCATGACTTGGAGATGGGTACAATTATTTTTGTTCTAAAGATCTGGAGACATTACCTCTACGGGGTTCACTGCGACATTTTCTCAGACCACAAGAACTTGAGATATGTAGATACACAGAAGGAGCTAAACATTAGGCAGAGACACTGGGTGGAGTTCTGTCGGACTACCAGTACACCATGCGCTACCATCCTGGGAAGGCAAACGTGGTGGCAGATGCTCTGAGTCGGAGAGCGAGTACGTCAGGAGTAGGCCTGCAGCTGATGGCCTTGGAGTTTGTGAGGTCATTTGAAGAGATGCAGATATCACTAGTATCTGAGGATGAGTTGGAGTTATACATGGAGTACCTAGAATCGATGATTACCACCGATGGTATTCGGGATCGCATCAGAGATGGGAAAAGACTTGATGCGAGAGTTGAGCCAATATTCAGAGCTTTGGAGGAAGGCATGGAAGGAGATTACTCCTTGAGGGATGGACTCCTATGTTTCATAGGCAGGGTTTATATACCGGCAGGAGGTCGGATTCGGGAGGTCATCATGACGGAAGCTCACTGTAGCAAATACTCGGTGCACCCAGGGATCACCAAGATGGTAAAAGATTTGAAGAGGATAATGTACTGGCCGGGCAAGAAGAAGGACATTACGTATTTTATGACGCATTGCGAGGCTTGCCAACTCGTAAAGGCAGAGTGTAAGAATCTGGCCGGATTGTTACAGCTACTTCCGGTGCCGGAGTGGATGTTTGAGGATATAGCCAAGGATTTCATACATGGGCTACCTCGATCCCATGCGGAGAATGACTCGATCTTGGTGATAGTGGACAGGCTAACAAAGGTGGCCAGATTCATTCCAGTGGCGAAGGATGCTCTGGTTAGTGTATTAGTATGGAGGTTCATTGAGCAGTTTGTGCACTATCATTGAGTACCCAAGACTATCGTTTCAGATCGGGATGGGCAGTTTACGTCCAGGGAGTGGAGGTCAGTTCAGGCCCATCTGGGTTCTTGGTTGACATTCAGCACGTCTAATTATCCTTAGAACGACGGGCAGACGGAGCGCACCAACCATACATTGGAATATCTTTTGCGCCAATGTATTTTGGACCACGGCGAGCCTTGGGAGAGATTGTTGCCGCTGATCGAGTTTTCGTATAACAACACCCATCAGTCCAACATAGACATGGCTCCTTACGAGGCATTATATGGACGGAGGTGCAGGACCCCACTATCATGGGTTCAGGATGAGGATCCACAGGCACTCAGCTCGGAGTTTTGGAGGATTCTGATGCTCAGATTAGATTGATCCGGGACAGGATGTTGGAAGCCTAGAGTAGGCAGGCCAAATATTACGATGTGAGGAATTGTCAGGTGGAGTTCTAGGTGGGAGACTGGGTTTTCTTAAAGATACGGCCAATGCACGGAGTATCACGGGTTCGCGGGCAAAAGAAGCTAAATTCGAGGTATATGGGCCTTACAGGATCCTGGAGCGGATCGACCCTTTGGCTTATAAACTGGAGCTACCACCGTAGTTAGCGGGATTTCATGACGTCTTCCACGTCTCCTCACTACAGAGAGCTCTACTGTGCCCTGAGCAGCTAATTTCCACAGCAGACGGCCCGGTGGCCTCGGATCGATCAATCAGCTTAGAGCCGGTCAGGATCGATGACATGGCAGTGCGAGTCTTGCGACGTAAGAAGGTTCCATTAGTCAAGGTTCTGTGGAGAAATCATGGGCAGGAGGAGCATTCATGGGAGCCATAGGACTTGATGCAGCAGAAGTACCTAGGACTCTTCGAGTCAGGTATACCTTAAACCTTAGGGATGTTACAATTTCTTCTATTCCAGTAGAAACCCCCGTAGGCTTAACCTTAATTTCGGGGACGAAATTTTTATTTTTGTATATTTGGATTTGTAACATCCCATTTCCGACTAGACCCCCTAGGAGTGGTTTTGTCATGACTAAGTCATGACAAAACCCTAGAAATCCCAAGGAGGCCAAGTGACCCAGGCTCAAGGTGAAAATCACCTTTGTTAGTAAGTAGTAGAATCACAATTACTAACTTAGGCATGACCTTAGGGTTTAAACCTGGTCCCATGATACCATCATGGCACCTCTAACCCCAAGGGAGGCCAATATGTCGCTAAGGACCCATTGCGGTCAACCAAAAAGAGGCCAAGTTGACTCAAGTCCGGGAAGCGTTGAGTGAGTCGACAAGACCCGAAAAGTAGATCAGATATCTACTTAAACAGGCTTTTGGGCTCGGGCGTTGAGTGCGTCAAGTGCACTCAACGCCATGGGCTTAATAGTATTGAGTGCATTGAGTGCACTCAACGTCATCCCACTTAGGAAGATTTTGGGCTCAGGCATTGAGTGCGTCGAGCGCACTTAACGTCATAGGCTGAATGGCGTTGAGTGCGTCGAGTGCACTCAACACCATCATACTTGGGGAGAATTTTAAGGCGAGTGTTGAGTGCGTCGAGTGCACTCAACGCCATTAGCTTGATGGCGTTGAGTGCGTCGAGTGCACTCAACTCTATAGGCTGGATGGCATTGAGTGCGTCTAGTGCACTCAATGCCATTTTACTTAGAGTATTTCTGCCGAATTATGGCATTGAGTGAGTTGAGCTCACTCAACTCCAAAGAATGAATAGCGCCGAGTGCACTCGACGCCATAGGCTGAATAGCGTCGAGAGCGTCAAGTGCACTCAACGCCATTTGACTTAGATTATTCCTGGCAATTTTGGCCTATTTGTTGGTTCGGCTGAACCGGACCGTTCCGGGAATTGGGTCAGGATGAGTTAATTGGCCGTTTCTTTTATTAAGACTTATTTTATAAAATATTAAGCGGTTCTTTATTAAGACGGGTTAAATCCAAATTTGCGTGTTAATGGAGGAGAGAAAAAGCTCACGGCCATGGCCGAAAATTGGCTTGCTTGGCAATTAATGGCACTTTATGCGTTGGCCTCCTTCCCCTCCTCTTTTATGGCTGGATTCAACTCATCTAGGGAAGAGGAGGAGTTTCCAGCCGTTACTTTACTGGATTGAGCCATGTTCACCCCCCACCATCATGGCCGAGATTCACCATAAAGGGCCATTAATGGCCACTGTTGGAGTAATTTGCCAGTAGGACACATGTGTGTGGGACCGACCCCGTGGATTTCCCCATCGTGTTCCTGGTCTGGGTGTTGACCCCGGTGGGCCCCCTGTGGCGGAATATCCCCGCGGTCCTGTGGTTGTGATTAGTCCCACATCGCTCGCAGCGCTTGGTCCTCGATGTTTATATACCCCGCCACCCTTCATCTCAATACCTGGGTTTTGAGATGCGATATGGGTTGGCGGGTTCTCACATGGTATCAGAGGGAGGTTGTCCTGCTCCGAAGGTGTGTTGGAGTAATTTGCCAGCAGGACACGTGTGTGTGGGACCGACCCGTGAATTTCCCCATCGCGTTCCTGGTCTGGGAGTTGACCCCGGTGGGCCCCCTGTGGCGGAATATCCCCGCGGTCTTGTGGTTGGGATTAGTCCCACATCGCTCGCAGCGCTTGGTCCTCGGTGTTTATGTACCCTGCCACCCTTCATCTCAATACCTGGGTTTTGAGATGCGATATGGGTTGGCGGGTTCTCACAGCCACCACCAGCTAGACCCCTTCCCTCCCCCATTTTATTGATTTAAAAGCTTCACTAGACTCCAAGCCTTCGTTTCCACACCTTGCCTGAAGGAGACAGAGACTTCATTGTGCTGTTGCATAGCGCCGGTGACACCTGTAAGACCCCATTTTTTTTCTTTTTTAAAACACCGGGGTCTTAGGCCCAGAACCGCCCCCTTGCGGTGACACCTTCACGCCCTGAAGGGTCATCACCACAAAGCGCCGATTCTGCCGGCCAATTCCATTACAGAAAGGTAGCACAATGAAGTAAAAGCAAGTCCACAATAAAATCACATATATAGAAAAAGAAGTCTCGACGAAGGGAGTGTCCACAGAATAATATATCAGAGTACTAAAAATAAGGGCTTATGCCCGGTACATCATGTCCTCACTACAAATCACTCATGCGGAAGCAAAAACAGAACATCTACTCAAGATCGAGACTCACGGTCCTGGCTGTATGAACTCCAGAGCTAGACTGCCCCATCTCCAAGCGCACCGGTCTCTGGGGCTTCTCCCCGTGCTGGGCTCCACGATTCCCTAAATGATGTGGTTCAAAAACCGTTAGTCATAAAGACTAAGCCATATCATCCCCTACCCCTACCCCCATAGCTCCTAGGTACCGAGCGGAGAGGAAGAAAGGGAAGGGCTGAAGGTGGAGAATAAATCAAAAGCAGGTGACAGCAAACCTATGCTAGCAATTCTATAGCAAATATGACAGAAACAGAAAGTAAGAAATGTAACCTTAACTTATATGTGGAAGAACCTAAGCCAAGGGATCTTCTGCAAGGCTCCCGTCGTATAAATTGTCCCATACCAGTTATACGTTGGGGTGTCGGTTATCAAACAGCATCATATATATATAGAATTTAACCTTAATTTATAAACTTGCCCACACAAGCTTATAGACCAAGGGGTCGTTTTGTAAGGCCTATTGTATAAGCGTCTCATTCCACTTAAACATTAGGTGTCAGGGGTTAAATGAATCGATTATGCTATGATATGCTAGTGAGTATGATGAATCATGCAAGTGCAACACACACACATGACTCTGTGTACACAGACCTTTAGTTCCCCCTTTTGGAGCCGTTACCTCCCAGGATACCTCCGTAGTGGAAGACGGAAGCGGTGGGTTGGGCCTCGCCCACCTCTAAACCAGTAAAGCACTACCGGTCAGACCTATCGTACGCCTCAACGCTTGGCGCACGAAGCGGACTCCTGCGTACTCTTGCCGGCTGGCACACCGGACTTCTGTTGGCAAAGTGCTAACCACACTTGTCGAGTCAATGTATTGGCGTCGGTGCATCGAACCTCCAATATCGAAGTCCCACCACCTTAATTTTCTTTCCTTTTATGCACATGCAAATTTAATCGTAATCAAATAAAAACCAAGTCGAAGCTCCCCGGACCAAAACGTCCATCTCTTAACCAATCGAGTCGAAGCTCCCCGGACCATTCCGTCCGTCTCATAACCAATCGAGACGAAGCTCCCAACAATCTTCCTGTGCTAATAGTGTTTGTGAAATGTGAGATCCTAATTACTAGGTTACTCTTTCCAGTTTGTTATTACAGTTTACGTTAACCCAGGACTGCCCCCGGTATTCCCTGTGAAGGGCTCTCAAAGGGCACTAGGAACTATGATGGTAGCTGAAGCCCATCGTTCCCTTTCGCAAGGCACTTATTGTTATTAGTTGATTCCCTTTACCCATTCCCTTCTCATATTACGATAGACTAACCTAGGGTGATTTTTAACCTTCCTCTCTTCGGGAAAGACGATCTTTCGTCGAACCCGAGCACCTCTTAACTCTGTTCATCACCACTTCTCACTACTCTTCATATCATTCTATTACGAAATCATCCACCTCTATCCACCCAGACAAAATGATTAACTCCAACAACTATCCCAGATCATGTTCTATTGCAATTTAACAATTTGATATATGCAGACCAACCTAGATTATATGTCGAACCGAATAGGAGATAATTTAGATAATCATCCAAATGCCCTAAATTATTTACTAGAGGTATATCATAATATGATTAGCCTATAATCAGAAAACTATAATTTTCCTAATTTAGCTGGCATTTAATTAATTTCCTCAAAAATTCCATGGGCTACCGGTTTGAACATGAACTACCCTAAGTACTCATGCAGGATGTCCAACAAAATTATTATAAATATTTTGCTATCTCAATATGGTAAATCCAAAGTATCACAATTTTTCTATCATCAAAAGGGCACTAAAACTATTTTAGCAATATTTTCTATCTTTCATTATTTATGAATCAAGTATAAAGAATATCCATCAAAAAATTATAAATTAATTATATTATGCAGATACAACCTTAAAAGTAGTATTGGCCGAGTTTTATAATTTTTCAACAGCAATATCATCTATAATTAATTTTTAAACCATAAAACCCCTTTTTAACATTTGTGGATTAAGTAAAAGATTTACTCAACTAAAAATTATACAAAAATTCAGGAGCAACCATTCTAACCTAGTACATTTACTTCCAAGATTTCATGGGGTTTAAATGAACCGAAAGATCTAAATAATTAAAACATCAATTAGGGCTATAACAAACTTTACAAATGAAGTGCTGAGAATAAACATCATAAAATTCCAGTAAAATTTCTATAGATTATACCTACTCCAAAACTCACTCTACCCAAGTTTCACAGCTTTTAGATAATGTTTAGTTACAGATTTTACTTATTTGGTATTTTACCCTAAAGCTAAGGTTAGGGTTTTGAGGTATCTAACTATCTCCAAATCCTACAAAATTCTATCCAGATGATTTATATTATGCTAACGTTGACTCTACTGAATTGTAAGGTAATATGAGGGCATTTGCCTCCATGTCCTTCACAACCCTCAAAACCCTCCATTTAGGGTTTGAGTTTGGATCCTAGGGTAAATCAACCCTAAACCACACCATTTTTCTCCAAGTGGGTTGTAATAACCCTTCTAAGTCAGTTGTCAAAATATCAGCCTCTGTTGAGGTGATTTGACTGTTCTAACCTCTTAGTGAAGTTTTTACTCAAAAACGCCTCATTAATGCCTAGTTAAGAATAGGTGACTTCCTATCCAAAACTCATCCAAATGGCTTGAAATTTTGTACAGAGCTAGGTTTTATAGTCAGGGACCATCCACCAAAATTTGGGATGGTTTGTAGGTCATTTGACCACTTAAAAAATTACTCTAACTTTATTAAATTAAAACAAAAACCTTAGGCAAAGTGTCTCCAAAAATTCCCATTTTTGGATAACCTATAGGTATGGCTAAGGGTAACCCCCTGCCCAAATTTCGGGTCATTTGGACAAGGGACGAAGAGTAGGCATTCATTTTAGTTCCTGCCCAACTATAGGTACATCCCCCACTAAAACGTGTGCTGCGGTCAAACCGCTTAACCAAACGAGTTGAAATAAATTTTAAATTAATTTAGACTCAAATGGCTACAACTTTTGTGACTGGAAATTTTTCCTAAATCGGCCTCTAAGTACCTCGTTTTGCAGCATTCAAAATACGCCCATTTATATATATTTTTCCTTATATACTATATTCATAACTTTATAATATAATTATGCTTTATTGTTCATCTTCTACAGAACCCGAGAACTGAAACCAGAAAACTTATATTTCCTATAGCTCTTCTGCGATCTGTCGTCGGCCGTCCGGTCACTTCTCTGGAAAGCCACCACCACCACCACCTCCGTCGAGGCGATGGCTATCGGTCGGCGGTGGTTTGGCCGCCGGAGGTGGCGGTTTCCGACGTACCCGAAAATATATTTTTCATGGTTTTTCCATGAAAACACGAGATAGGTCCGGCTCCTTTGAGCACGAACTTCCTTTATAAGATCCTAAGATCTACCCATAAGAGAAGAAGTAGAGGAGGACCTTGTTCGCGGTTTGGAGGCGAGATGAACGTCGGATTGTCATAGCACGGTGGTGGCGTTCCCGAACTTCTCCTACAGCAAGAACAATAACTCAAATCCATTTGGTCAAGAGTGTAAACTTCTCATCTTGCTCTAAGGGGGCTTTTATAGATCACCAAGTGGGGAGGGGAAAGGGTAAGCATTTATGGCCATGAAGACTCTCCTCTTAATATTATTTCGGTTACGGTGGAGGGAGAGGAAAAGGTGGAAGATGAAATGACTGATTCAGGTGGTGATTTCCTATTGGATCAACACTTCCTCATTTTAATAAGTAATTAGAGAAGAAAACGGCCCATAAATACTCCTAGTGTAACTTTCCATACCAGAATTTATTATAACGCGTGTTAGAATAATTTCGGGCCCGAACCGACGTTTCGGCCTCTGTCACGGGCGTGACATGTCAGTCACAGGCGTGACAGGCCCGTGTGGAAAATTTTAAGTTCGCCGATCATCTTCCTGAGATCGACGATCGTCGAAGGGGGTCACGCCCTAGGTCACGGGCGTGATATGTCGGTCACGAGCATGACAGACCCGTGATGCAAATTCTGAGTTCGCCGATCGTCTTCCTGAGATCGACGATCATCGAAGGGGGTCACGCCCTAGGTCATGGGTGTGACGGGTCGGTCACGGGCATGACCAACCCGTGATGCAAATTCTGAGTTCGCCGATCGTCTTCCTGAGATCGACGATCGTCGAAGGGGGTCACGCCCTAGGTCACGGGCGTGACATGTCGATCACGGGCATGATAGGCCCGGGTTATAAATTCTACGCTCGCTAGTCGTCTTCCTGAGATCGACGATCATCGAAGGGGGTCACGCCCTAGGTCATGGGCGTGACATGTCGGTCACGGGCGTGACAGACCCGTGATGCAAATTCTGAGTTCGCCGATCGTCTTCATGAGATCGTCGATCGTCGAAGGGGGTCACGCCCTAGGTCACGGGCTTGACGGGTCGGTCACGGGCGTGACTAACCCGTGATGCAAATTCTGAGTTTGTTGATCGTCTTCCTGAGATTGACAATCGTCGAAGGGGGTCACGCCCTAGGTCATGGGCGTGACGGGTCAGTCACGGGCGTGACTAACCCGTGACCCGAAATCTTGGTCGATATACTTCAATTCTTAGGTTTCCTAGGGTTCTATCACAACAGACCGACTCCTAGGGGTCTAGCCGGAAATGGAATGTTATAACACCTCCACCGCCAATGGCTTTCCGTCGGTCGGCACATCTCCAGCCCACAAACAAGGTCTTCCCCTCCTCTTTCTCTACGGGTTGATCGTAGCATTCTTTAGGGTTAAGGATCGGGCTCAGTTGAGAAGATCTGGTGATGGAAAATCACCGTTTCCATGAAAATTAAGGGTCGGGTTCGCCGGATTCCGCCGCTCCGGCGACTGTGCCGCCGCCTAGCGATAGCCACCACCTCAACGGAGGTGGTGGTGGCAGTGGCCGACCATGGAGGTGGCTGGATGGCCGGTGGCAGTGCTTGGAAGTCACTCCAGGTCGGGCTAATCACAGCCCTTGGCTAAGGGAAGAAGATGACCAGGAGGCATTGGATCTGCTTCGAGATTCGTGCTGGTCTTAATTATTAAATCCTATTATTATAATTTCTGACCCGTTTACTGGGTAGTTTTAAATTAAAAATTAAAAATAGGTAAGCCCCTCTATATGAAAGATGAACAACATGAAAGTTGTAGGCCGTGAAGTCTAGTTTTATTTAAAATTTGTTTGAACTCATTTGGGTAAGTTGTTTAACCAAACACCCATTTTGGTGTGGTCTATACCTAGGTTAGACCAGATAGTATTTTGAGTGCCCCCACCAATCCAGCCATTCAAATGACTTGAAATTCTTGATGGGGTTCACTATTACCTATACCTAGAACATATCCAAAAATGAGGATTTTTAGAAAAACAGTTTATAACAGTTTTTGGAAAAATTTAATAATCCATATACAAATTAATTAGGTGTCTTAAATAGATCAAAAAACCCCAATATTTTGGTGGGTGATCTTGGGGGATATCATAAGGCTCTGGTAAAAATCTCACCCTAATTGGATTTGATTTGAATAGGTTTTGGTGTGACCAAAGTTTAGTCTCCTAAGGGGTAAATTAGGGCAAAGGATATTTTCGGCATGGAAGGGCCAATTCTCACCCAAATGGGTTGGGACCTTGGTCAAAGCCCCATGGTCAGTAAAAACACCCTCTCAAGGAGTTTGAAATGAATTTGGGTGGGTTAGCCCTAGGACCCTTGTTCAAACCCAAAGGTTGGACTTTGGGGGTTTGTGAAGGACATAGGGTGATATGTCCTTGTATAAACTTGGTATTTAGAGCAAATAATTGTAGGGTGGTGAAATGTCCTAGAAAGTGATTGGGTAGTAGTTGGACACAAATACCCCACATAAACCACTTAATAAGTATTTAGGTTTTTACACCCTAGGAATTTTATAATGGGTCATATGACCTTGATTCTTAGTGAAACTTTGGTAGGAGTGTTTTTATAGTGATATTCATATCTGGAAATTCTGTTATGAATTTTAGATCAATAAATATTGTACTTTTACAAACCATCAAATTGTACTATCTACTTAGGAATTTCTTATGAGTTAACCACTTACTGAAATCTTATGAAATTCAGTCAGAGGACCTTTTCTGATGTTATAAAGCTTTGTAAATTTTTGTGGAATTTTTGGAAGTTTTGTTGTGTGGGTTGCTTCACAAAGTAATATTTTCCCTGTAAGATAATTTTAATTAATTTTGGTACTTACTAGGCTTGAAAATTTTTGATATTTTCTCAGAGGTCCTATTTGCTCACCCTTAAGATTCAGTAATTTTTCTATAATTTTGTAATGATAAATTGTAGTACTTCCCTCTCTATCCATGATTGTTGGAATTACATTTGATTAATTAATTAGAAGCCAAAGCATTTAAGGAAAATTATGGAATTTGATATGTATTGTTAATTCTCTGTTATCTAGTGTTCATAAATTTTTGGTGGCCATTACTTGAAAAACTATTGTACATCATGATCAATTCAAGCATGGATTAGTTTGGAAAGAAATTAATTAAATATCAAACAAATTAGGAAAATTATGAATTACTGTATTTAGACCAATCATGTCATGATAGACTCCCAGTAAATAACTTAAGACATTTGGATAAATATTTTGAGTACTTCCCATTGTATACATCATATAGCTTAGGATGGTCTGCGTTTAGTAAAAACTGCAGGAATCATAATATGGTGCAAAATGAACTTAGGGAGATGGAATGGTTGTGTATTGATTTAGCAAGTGAATAGGAGGGGTAGAGTGTTGGAATGGCTAGTGTTAAGTGGTGTCCGGGATCGACAAAGGATCGTCTTTTCCGTGAAGAGGAAGAGTCAAATACACTTGGGTTAGATCTAATGTAACATTTAAGGGATTGGGAACTGCGTAACAACCAATAATAATAAGTGCCTTGCAAAAGGGAGCTTTGGGCTTCAGCCCATCGTAGTTCCTAGTGCCCTTTGAGAGCCCTTCACGGGGTATGCTGGGGGCTATCCTAGACTAACGTAAACCGTAGGAATAATAAACTAAAAGAGCAACTAGTATAACTAGGGTTTCACATTCACACACCCAAGTAGCTCAGGAGGTTGATTTGGTTGGTTTGATTGTCATCTAGGCGGTAGGTTCAGAAGGTAGATGCAGAAACGAGATAGCCCGAGGAGCCGGTGGCTCGAGTTTTGGGTACAAAATAAGGTGGTGGGTCTTCGGTATTGGACGGTCGTTCACACCGACGTCGATACGTTGACTCGGCGGTGTGGGACACTTAGCCAAAGAAAGTGTTGGAACACCCTATTACTAATTTGGGTAAGGATCACTATGCTTGTCTTAGGAATCCCAGTTGACCTAGTTGTATAGTTGAGAAGGTCAACATTAGAATGAGTCTAGGGCTTAGAACTTAGGTTTGGAGCTGCCCCCAGGACCATTCCAAGATCAAGGTTGAAGAGCTAAGTCTAAGGCAATTTTCGTCGAGCTCAGGTCGACGAATCGTCGAACTCCGTTCGACGCTCTCTAAGCTCAACTTCAATAAATCGTCGAACTCCGGTCGACGATCTTCGAGCTCAGATCGACTATCTGCTTTGTCTAGCTTCTTCTTAGTCGTCGAACTCCCCTCGACTATCTTCTAGCTCAGTTCGACGATCCCTCCTTCAAGTTATTTCTCAGGTCGGTGAGCTCGGTTCGATGATCTTCGAGCTCAGATCGACGTTTTCTGTCTGCTTGTCCATTTTATCTCTGAGCTCAGTTCGACGATCGTAGAGCTCAGATCGACGTTTTTTTTGGAGAGATCGACGCTTTCAGGAATTCAAATGCTGCTGTTCTTTGGAATGTTTTTGAATATTATCAGCATTTATGTCAGAAGATCTCCCAGCCGTTTGTCTTTATTCTAGAGCAAGTTTCAAGGAATTATTCAGAGAATGTTTGCTGGACTTTCCTCTAGAAGACAAGACTCTTTTTGGAAGACATTTATGACTCCCAACGGCTAACTTGGGCAAGGAAACTTCAGAAAATTTCAATTCCTCTCTTCTGTGTTTTTAAGATATGCAGAATACACAAGAGAAAAACATACACAGATTGACAAGAAAAAAAGTGAACACACAGAATAGAGAATACTGATAGCAGAAGAACAACAGAAGAACTGTGACTTCAAAAAAATCTTCTTGCTGACTGAAAAGTGTTCACAATCTCATCTCAGAACTCCAGACATCTCATTTTCAGCCTTCTTGCTGAAACCCTCCTTTGCTGGAGATCAAAGTTCTGAAGACCTATCACCCTAGAGCAAAGCTTCTTTTCCTGAACCTTTCTACATCTCAGGGGGAGCTTTGACATCATCAATCCACTTGTGCTTCTCTCATTTGATTGAGAACATAGAAGACACCCTTCACGCTTATTTTTCTTTTCCTGCTGTAAAAGGGTTCTTGAACTCCCTTCAAAAGTTCTGTCTGGTTCTGAGAGCCTTGTCAAAACTCAGTGGTGGCAAGATGTCACAACCCGCATTTTCTCCGAATTAAGAATTATCAGAGTAAGAGAAAACACGCGTCATGATGCCACGTCAAGCAGGGGATAACTGCTGACGCTCAGGCAAATCCAACTACAATCTTTATGCAAGAAAATCATGTGCTTAATGAATAGAAAATCAGTTATGTTTAGAGTCCGTATCCCTCGGCTCAGTGGATCATCTAGTCCACAAAAGAAAACTATATTTAAACGCTGCGGAAAAATACTTTAATTAGGTTTTACACCCTAAAGAGCGCATAAGGGTCCCAAGAGAACCACTCAAGCTATGCAAGACACTACACTTAGTTTATATAATATATATAAGAAAACAGTTTTCGTACGTGATTTGGAATATAGTGATTAAGTTTACAAAACATGCTGATCATGAGCTTCATTTATAATAGTATTTATAGTTTAAAAATAACTAGCAACCTAGCATAAAACCTTCTCAAAGCAAGTAGACTATCTCCAGAAAAATAAATGGTAGCAGCAATAGTATATATCTAGTACAAGGTAAAAACTACTAGTGGGCGCCAACAACCTGACACGAACCCACCAGCACATATATATATATCTGTAAGAAAGTACTGAAAACAACCTCACAAACAAGGTAAACAAAACTCCAAAGTCCGGGAGTCCACCAACAACAACACCTCCAACTAGCCACCAGACTGGCTACAGCTCAGAACCTGAGGCATTCCAAAAGAAAACAGAATACCTCAGCAAGCAAAAATCAAGGTAAAACTGCATGAAAGAGTCAACTAAAAGGACAAAATAACAGGAAACATGCAGTAGAAAGAGTCACAACCGTCCAAAACAGGACAACAAGATATGCACAACGTGCAAAGAAACAGCAACGACCCAGCCCAGGAACCACATCCTGCAGGGCCTACTAGGCTACCAAGAGCCAGAATGCTGCAAACTACCCAAGAAGAAACTTCTAACACCCTAAACTGCGGGAAGTGATAGTAGCAAAAACAACAACGAGGAACCGGATCGAAGGCAAACGCAGTCCCCCAATCCACCATGTCCAAGTCAAAAGCTCGATGGTCAACACGTGAAAACACAAGGGACCTTCCACCCGACATGCCCAGCCCGTACCTGGAGCAAGAAATCCATGGGTGGCCTTGGCTATATCACACAACTCTACCCCCATAAAGAGCTACAACCACCACTACTATCCACGACCCACGATTCGGCCTTTAGGAAAGTAAAGAAAACGGCCGACAAGGAAAACCCAGAAATACAACTGGAAAATCCACTCGGAAACGAAATACAAGGTAAAGAAAGAGTGTTGAAATAAACCAACACGACTAGGCGTTGAGTGAAACGCACTCAGTGCCTACTTAAACCTTGGCGTTGAGTGAGCTAGCCTCACTCGCCGCCAAAATAAAGTTACTACCCACAAACCCACTAAAGAAAACGGAGCTCGACGACAGTCGAACGACCAAGGCAGAAGATCCAGAACTCGAGTAGTTGCCTGCCACTTGAGTATCTAAACTCCCGCACTCGAAACCAGCCAAATTCGCCTAGCAACACAAAATATACAAAGCGCACGATCAGTGACGCACGATCAGTGGTCGTCCGCACTCATCGGCTGATGATCGTGCGAAACGAACCTGGAAAACCTGACAGAAAACCTAGCAACTGCGCACAATCAGTGTCACACGATCAGTGGTCGTGCGCACTGTTGCCAGCGCTCGTGCGATTGCCCGAGACAGAACTTTGGAAACTGAAATATATACGCGCACGAACAGAGGCACACGACCAGTGGTCGTGCGCCCTAAAGGTTAATGACCGTGCGCGGTCAACCTGCACCGTTTGGAATTTCCCGAACGACACCGGAACGCGCACACGACTCACGCCACTGCAGTAGCAGTAGACAACTATCAACGTCGCACGCTACTACCATTCAAACTATGTCTAACCATTCGAATAATACCTTAACGAAGGAAATTGGCAACCACACCCCCCCCCCTCCTAACACTCCCTCGCGGCTACGCCCGAACCAGAGCAACCATAAGAGCAAGGGAAACAACGGCTTCACGCCGACATTTTGGATTCCAAACACCACAACATAGGGGGGGTTTCAGTAGGAAGAACTAAGCCCTATAGTTAGCAAGAAAATGAGAACAACAAGGTCTCTAACCTGGGCTAACCGGGATTTCAATTTCAGCAAATAAAATCAAAGAAAACACTTGGCAAGGGCAAGAATACCACTTGCCTCAATTCACAACGAAGCTTTGGACTGCTTTCCTCCTCTTCGCACGGATCAAAACGGCCGCAACACCTAGAACAAAGACTCGGCCATTAATGGCGGAAAACTTCCAAAACCGAAAATTCCAATCCTTCCAAAACTCCACGAAAATCGAATTCCTTACCGCAGGAATGAAGGTCTCGACGAGAGCAATCCGAATCCACTCTCGGAATCGAATTCCGTCCACAAACGCTCCGGGAATCGCCGTCCGAAGGCAAGGTAGGCGGTTACTCCGTTTCTCTCGTACAAGGGGCCGGCGGTTTTCTATCGTGAGGAAGATGATGGATTTCTAATACTATATATATATATATAATTATATAATTATATAATTAATTACAAAATTACATAAAGCACCAAATCGACGCGAAAACCGATTCACCTCGGAATTCGACGAAATTCGCACCGTAGCTAAATACCCACGCTACGAACACAACGGCGAAGTCGAAATTAACTTTCGACAAACAGAACTCGAGTTATACCCAAACAAAGCCAAACACAAACATCCCCCCGAGAGGCCACACCGGGTCACCAAAACGACTCGGTTTGCTAGGGAGATCTTGCCAACAGGCTACCAAACAGGGCACTCAGTTCTAAGGAGCTAAACCATACTCCACACATGGCACAAGCCACGGAAATGCGTCATCGTAACGCCAAACGAGAATAAAATAATCGCTGAAAAGACGGGGCGTTACAGTCACTCCCCCTAAAAGAAAGTTTCGTCCCGAAACTTTACGCACAACCCTCCTACAAAAGTAGGAAAAAGTAACAAACAGAAGTTACAAAGGGAAACATACCGATCAAATCAGCGAAACAGGTGAGGGTACGCCCTCCTCATGGCCGACTCTAGCTCCCAAGTCGCGCTCTCCAAATCCTGATTTTTCCATAGAATTTTCACCATCGGTATGGACTTCTTTCGCAGCACACGCTCCTGAGTATCCAAAATACGAACTGGCACCTCAACGAAAGAGAGGTTGGGCTCTAACTGGGGCACAACATCCAAGAGTTGCCCACTGCTGCGCACACACTTCCGCAATTGGCTAACATGAAAAACATTATGAACACCCGGGAAGTTCGCTGGCAAAACCAATCTATATGCAGACACACCAATCCGCTCCAAGACCTCAAACGGGCCCACATACCTTGGGTCCAATTTCTGATTTTTTCCAAATCTCTTCACACCAAACATTGGAGAAACCTTGAGGTATACATGATCCCCTACTAAAAACTCCAAAGCAGACCTACGCCGATTGGCGTTCTTTTCATACCTCTCCTGGGCTAAACGAAGCTTCTCCCGAATAAGCTTCACGGCGACTTCCATCTCTTCTAGAGCATCAGGACCCAACAAAGGCTTCTCACCAGCCTCAGCCCAAAACAACGGAGTCCTACAGCGCCTCCCATACAAGGCTTTGAACGGAGCCATCTGCAAGCTTTCCTGATAACTGTTATTGTAAGCAAATTCCATGAGTCGCAGACGCTCATCCCACGCTCCACCGTGGTCTAAAATATAGCACCGGATCATATCCTCAACAATCTGATTGACCCGCTCCGTCTGCCCATTGGTCTGAGGGTGGTACGCAGTAGAATACCTCAGATCCGTACCCAAACCCTCCTGCAGACTCTGCCAAAAACGAGAAGTAAACCGGGAGTCTCGATCAGAAATGATGCTAACCGGCACACCGTGGAGTCGGATGACTTCATTCAAGTACAACTCCGCTATCTTCTTCATCAGGTAATCAATCTTATAAGGCACGAAGTGAGCACACTTCATCAATCTATCCACTATAACCCAAACAGAATCAAATCCTCTCGGGGATTTTGGCAAACCCGTAATGAAGTCCATAGATATACTCTCCCACTTCCAAGTCGGGATATCTAGTGGAGTCAACTTACCACCAGGCCTTCCATGATCGGCCTTCACACGCTTGCAAGTGTGACACTCAGCAACATATCGGGCTATATCTCCTTTCATACCATACCACCAAGCAATTTGCTTTAAGTCACGGTACATCTTCGTAGATCCTGGATGGTAGGCAACGCTGGAACCATGAGCCTCACTGCAAATCATACTCTTAATGTCCCCAACAGCGGGAACGCAAAACCTGCCGCGGTACTTCAAAGTACCCGCATCATCAATAGAAAAATCTGGCAACTCTCCCTTCTCTGTCCTGGTAAAAAGGTGCAACAGATCCGGATCGTCCTTCTGATGCAGTCTAGTCAAAGAAATCCAGGACGGCTCTTCCACTGATAAGCTACTCTGCAAACTACAGCATCCCACTGAAATATCCATCAGGAGGAACTCCTCAACTAATCGATCGGCGGAGAGGTTAAAGATCTTTCCCGTCTTTCGGCTCAGGGCGTCGGCCACCACATTGGCCTTGCCCGGATGATACTGGATTTCCACATCATAATCCGCCACATATTCAAGTAACCGCCGCTGACGCAGATTCAACTCCTTCTGCGTGAACACGTACTTCAGGCTCTTATGGTCAGTAAAAATCTTGCACTGAGCCCCATAAAGTAAGTGCCTCCACAACTTCAATGCATAGATAACCGCTGCAAACTCAAGGTCATGCGTAGGATAATTCCGCTCATGAGTTTTCAACTGCCTTGACCCATAAGCAATTACTTTTCCATCCTGCATTAATACGCATCCCAGACCTATATGCGAAGCATCCACATACACATCATAATCCACGCCCTCAGTAGGAAGGGTCAGAACGGGAGCAGTACACAATCTCCTCTTTAACACCTGAAAAGCTTCTTCGCACTTCTCGCTCCAAACAAAAGCCACATTCTTCTGAGTCAGCTTGGTCAATGGTGCGGCTAGAGAAGAGAAACCCTCCACGAATCTCCTGTAATAGCCAGCCAACCCTAAGAAACTTCTGATCTCCTTAGGAGTATTCGGCCTACTCCAATCCGTCACTGCTGCAATCTTTTCTGGGTCAACCGAGATCCCATCCTTGTTCACCACGTGGCCTAGAAAAGAAACCTGAGGCAACCAAAATTCGCACTTGCTCAACTTGGCGAATAACTTGTGGTTCCTCAACTCTGATAGGACCAAACGCAAATGCTGCTCGTGCTCCTCAGCACTGCGAGAATAAACCAACACGTCATCAATGAAGACCACAACGAACTTGTCTAGGAAATCCTTGAACACCCTGTTCATCATATCCATGAAGGCTGATGGTGCGTTGGTCAGACCAAACGACATCACCAAAAACTCAAAGTGCCCATGCCTCGACCTAAACGCAGTCCGTGGAATATCTGCCTCACGGATCCTGAGCTGATGATAGCCCGAACGAAGATCGATCTTGGAGAACACCGTGCTACCACGCAACTGGTCAAATAAATCATCGATCCTCGGCAGAGGGTACCTGTTCTTGATAGTGACCTTGTTCAACTCTCTATAGTCGATGCAAAGCCGCATCGACCCATCTTTCTTCTTTACGAACAAAACAGGAGCACCCCAAGGCGACGAACTCTGCCTGATAAAACCTTTAGCCAACAACTCATCTAACTGAATTCGCAACTCCTCTAACTCACGAGGGGCCATCTGGTACGGCGCCTTAGCAATAGGACGCGTACCCGGCTCCAAATCAATAACAAACTCCACATCCCGCTCAGGAGGGATACCAGGAAGATCATCAAGAAAAACATCGGCGAAACCACGAACAATAGGAATCTCCTCCAAGCGTGGCACGCTAACAACGGTTCCAACCGCCGAGACTAAACAAACACAACAATCAGAAAGAAACAATCTCTGAACACATACCGCAGAGAGAACAGGAGAATCCTGACACGGATCAGCATACACGCTGCCGGGCTGACCGTCGTCCCTGATGAAGTCCAAGCGCTTTCCTTGCACTGAATGACCGCATCATACCGAGAGAGCCAGTCCATGCCCAAAATGACATCGAAGTCCTCTAGATCAATCATCTTCAGATCCCCCTTCGCAAGAAAATCCCCCAACAAAACCGGGCAATCCAAAATACCCAAATCTGACAACACAGATTCACCAGAGGGAAACTTGACACAGAAGGAATCCCGAACACGATCTAGAGACAACCGATGACGCTCCACAAAGGCTCTAGCCACGAACGAGTGGGTAGCTCCGGAGTCAAACAGGACACGCGCCCAGTGATTCTTCACCTTAAATTTCCCTATAGGAACGCACAAAACTAAGGAACTAGCACAACAGTACCGCAAACAATCTAGCAACTAAACTACCAGGCTAGAAAGAAAAACAACCAACTACTAACCTGAGATCACCTGGGTCGAAGTCTGAGCCTCCTCGGAAGAAATCACGTTCAGCTTCCCTTTTCCCTTGTCCACATGCTGAGGTGGAGGTAATGCCTGCAATGGAACTGCAGGAAGAGCTGACTGGACCTGAGGACACCTCGACTTAACGTGACCCTTCTGCCCACACTGATAGCAGACTCTAACCCTGGACCAACACTGGGCTGCATCATGCCCGGATCACTTGCAAACTGAACAGGAGACATCTCTCCCAGGAGCACCCTGAATAGCATGAACCTGCTCCTTCTTCTGAGCTGCCGCCTTCTTGAAACACCTCTCGACTGGATGGCCTGACCGGCCACAAAAACTGCACACCACCCTGCTCCTATTTCCCGGAACAGCATCGGGTACTAGGGGTTTCTTCTCCTCTACCAACTTCCTCTTATCCTTCCTCAACTGCTGGCCTCTGCTCTTCGCCGTCTCAATGGCCTCAACCTTAAGAGCAGCCTCTACAACTCCAGCATAAGTCACTGACCCATAAGCACTGGCCAACTGCTGCACCTCACTCCTCAAACCACTGAGGAATCGCTTAACCCGATCAGCCTCAATGCTGACCAATCCAGGGGCAAAACGGCTCAACTTACTAAACTCTATCTCATACTCACCCACCGTGAGCTGCCTTTGCTTCAGATAGAGGAAATCATCCATGAGGCGGTCACGCTCGACCGAGGGTAAGAACTTCCTCAACAGCATCTCCTTGAACACTTCCCAAGAGCATCCGGCTACCAGGCTCTCCTTCTCTCTCAGCCACCAACTCTTAGCCAAACCTTTAAGCTGATAGGCGGCTATCATCACCCTCTGATCATCTGAAATCCCTGAATACGAGAACATCTCCTCCATGGAGATTAGCCAGTCGTCTATCACCATGAAATCTGCCTTCCCATCATAAGTGGGAGGGCTCAGCCTCTGAAACTGCGAGACGAAGGCCATCTCTGCTGGCACCACCACTAGAGGTCTCAAGGGTGCAGGAGGAGGAGGAACAGCTAACCCCCCTGCAGGAACTTGCGCACCCTGAGCCTGCCCTGCCACAACTGCCACCAAAGACTGAATCTGGGCTTGCACCTCCTCCAACTGCCTCCCCATAGCTTCGCTACTCTGACGCAGACCCTCGATCACCGCATCGTTCTGAGCTCCAGAAGATTCACCCTCAGACAGGGGAGTCGCTCGAGTCGCAGGACGCCTAGCCATCCTAAAAATCAATACAACGCGAATCAGATCCAAATCCCACGACTAGAACCGACTACCAGTACAGACAATACATATGTAGATATAGACTTAAAGCTGCTAAACTTGCTCTGAGAGTTTATCTTCTTCACAATAATTAGATGATATGCCCTAACCTAGGATGGTTAACCACCACCTCACTAACTCTTGTGCCTAGATCGGATGCATGAACTTATGTTAGTTTGAAAACTTATGTGTGTACATATGTCATCCTGCAAATCTTTAGCTCGGCGCGTTGTGCTTATGCAATGTTATGATATGCATGATTGTGCTATGCATTCTAAAAAAAAGGCCCTAATGCATGATATGAGCGGCGTACACATGAAAATGTTATGCATCCCATACTACATAACATTTCCATGCAACGAAAAAGAAACGTGCTAGTCGCAGTCATGTGGTGAGGTTATGCATCCCATACTACATAACCCTCACATGTAGCCCCTATGGTGGATCCATATACGAACACATATTATGCATCCCATACTACATAATATGCCCCGTATACTTCATGTTATGCTATGAGTGTAGTGTTCGTGCTTTTGCCAAGACATGCTGATGACATATCGGTGTGTGAATGACATGATGCTGAACTACTAACAGCATCCAAGGAAGGTTGCCCAACTAACTTGTCAAGCAACCTCCCTCTGATACCAACTGTCACAACCCGCATTTTCTCCGAATTAAGAATTATCAGAGTAAGAGAAAACACGCGTCATGATGCCACGTCAAGCAGGGGATAACTGCTGACGCTCAGGCAAATCCAACTACAATCTTTATGCAAGAAAATCATGTGCTTAATGAATAGAAAATCAGTTATGTTTAGAGTCCGTATCCCTCGGCTCAGTGGATCATCTAGTCCACAAAAGAAAACTATATTTAAACGCTGCGGAAAAATACTTTAATTAGGTTTTACACCCTAAAGAGCGCATAAGGGTCCCAAGAGAACCACTCATGCTATGCAAGACACTACACTTAGTTTATATAATATATATAAGAAAACAGTTTTCGTACGTGATTTGGAATATAGTGATTAAGTTTACAAAACATGCTGATCATGAGCTTCATTTATAATAGTATTTATAGTTTAAAAATAACTAGCAACCTAGCATAAAACCTTCTCAAAGCAAGTAGACTATCTCCAGAAAAATAAATGGTAGCAGCAATAGTATATATCTAGTACAAGGTAAAAACTACTAGTGGGCGCCAACAACCTGACACGAACCCACCAGCACATATATATATATCTGTAAGAAAGTACTGAAAACAACCTCACAAACAAGGTAAACAAAACTCCAAAGTCCGGGAGTCCACCAACAACAACACCTCCAACTAGCCACCAGACTGGCTACAGCTCAGAACCTGAGGCATTCCAAAAGAAAACAGAATACCTCAGCAAGCAAAAATCAAGGTAAAACTGCATGAAAGAGTCAACCAAAAGGACAAAATAACAGGAAACATGCAGTAGAAAGAGTCACAACCGTCCAAAACAGGACAACAAGATATGCACAACGTGCAAAGAAACAGCAACGACCCAGCCCAGGAACCACATCCTGCAGGGCCTACTAGGCTACCAAGAGCCAGAATGCTGCAAACTACCCAAGAAGAAACTTCTAACACCCTAAACTGCGGGAAGTGATAGTAGCAAAAACAACAACGAGGAACCGGATCGAAGGCAAACGCAGTCCCCCAATCCACCATGTCCAAGTCAAAAGCTCGAGGGTCAACACGTGAAAACACAAGGGACCTTCCACCCGACATGCCCAGTCCGTACCTGGAGCAAGAAATCCATGGGTGGCCTTGGCTATATCACACAACTCCACCCCCATAAAGAGCTACAACCACCACTACTATCCACGACCCACGATTCGGCCTTTAGGAAAGTAAAGAAAACGGCCGACAAGGAAAACCCAGAAATACAACTGGAAAATCCACTCGGAAACGAAATACAAGGTAAAGGAAGAGTGTTGAAATAAACCAGCACGACTAGGCGTTGAGTGAAACGCACTCAGTGCCTACCTAAACCTTGGCGTTGAGTGAGCTAGCCTCACTCGCCGCCAAAATAAAGTTACTATCCACAAACCCACTAAAGAAAACGGAGCTCGACGACAGTCGAACGACCAAGGCAGAAGATCCAGAACTCGAGTAGTTGCCTGCCACTTGAGTATCTAAACTCCCGCACTCGAAACCAGCCAAATTCGCCTAGCAACACAAAATATACAAAGCGCACGATCAGTGACGCACGATCAGTGGTCGTGCGCACTCATCGGCTGATGATCGTGCGAAACGAACCTGGAAAACCTGACAGAAAACCTAGCAACTGCGCACGATCAGTGGTCGTGCGCACTGTTGCCAGCGCTCATGCGATTGCCCGAGACAGAACTTTGGAAACTGAAATATATACGCGCACGAACAGAGGCACACGACCAGTGGTCATGCGCCCTAAAGGTTAATGACCGTGCGCGGTCAACCTGCACCGTTTGGAATTTCCCGAACGACACCGGAACGCGCACACGACTCACGCCACTGCAGTAGCAGTAGACAACTATAAACGTCGCACGCTACTACCATTCAAACTATGTCTAACCATTCGAATAATACCTTAACGAAGGAAATTGGCAACCACACCCCCCCCCTCCTAACACTCCCTCGCGGCTACGCCCGAACCAGAGCAACCATAAGAGCAAGGGAAACAACGGCTTCACGCCGACATTTTGGATTCCAAACACCACAACATAGGGGGGGTTTCAGTAGGAAGAACTAAGCCCTATAGTTAGCAAGAAAATGAGAACAACAAGGTCTCTAACCTGGGCTAACCGGGATTTCAATTTCAGCAAATAAAATCAAAGAAAACACTTGGCAAGGGCAAGAATACCACTTGCCTCAATTCACAACGAAGCTTTGGACTGCTTTCCTCCTCTTCGCACGGATCAAAACGGCCGCAACACCTAGAACAAAGACTCGGCCATTAATGGCGGAAAACTTCCAAAACCGAAAATTCCAATCCTTCCAAAACTCCACGAAAATCGAATTCCTTACCGCAGGAATGAAGGTCTCGACGAGAGCAATCCGAATCCACTCTCGGAATCGAATTCCGTCCACAAACGCTCCGGGAATCGCCGTCCGAAGGCAAGGTAGGCGGTTACTCCGTTTCTCTCGTACAAGGGGCCGGCGGTTTTCTATCGTGAGGAAGATGATGGCTTTTCTAATACTATATATATATATATAATTATATAATTATATAATTAATTACAAAATTACATAAAGCACCAAATCGACGCGAAAACCGATTCACCTCGGAATTCGACGAAATTCGCACCGTAGCTAAATACCCACGCTACGAACACAACGGCGAAGTCGAAATTAACTTTCGACGAACAGAACTCGAGTTATACCCAAACAAAGCCAAACACAAACATCCCCCCGAGAGGCCACACCGGGTCACCAAAACGACTCGGTTTGCTAGGGAGATCTTGCCAACAGGCTACCAAACAGGGCACTCAGTTCTAAGGAGCTAAACCATACTCCACACATGGCACAAGCCACGGAAACGCATCATCGTAACGCCAAACGAGAATAAAATAATCGCTGAAAAGACGGGGCGTTACACAAGACACCTTATCAAAAAATCTAGTTTTGGTTTTTGGGCACCTTATCAAAAGCTCATTGGTGTCAAGACACCTGATCAACTCATCTTGAGTGGATTCCTACCAAGGGTGGTAGAAGAGTGGATGTACCCAGGTTTTTGGGGAACCACTATATTTCCTTGTGTCTTCTGGTTTGTTTGTGTGATTTGTCTGTTGTGTGCTGTGCTCTTTACTTCTTGGTTTTTAACCTCTTACTAGCACTCTACACTATATCATAAATTGAATTTTATATGTGCTGTTTATTTCAACTGTGAAAAATTATTTTAAAATACTCTATTCACCCCCCCTCTAGAGTTGAGATAGATCTTACCCTCACTTTCAATTGGTATCAGAGGGAGGTTGGTTGCTCATACAGGCTAACACCTGAACCAAAAGATCCTTGATAAGATCAATCTCTTAAGAGGATTATTTTCTATACATCTAGCTTTTTATTTAAAGACATGGCACAGAACAAAGATTATGCAAGCACCAGACCACCAGTGTGCAACCTTTCTAAGTTTGCACTCTGGAAGGCAAGGATTAGATTATACATGAATTCTATTGATGAAGACATTTTCAATTCTGTCTTGACAGTTTGTCCAACTCCACCAGCAAGCTCAAGTACAAGTGCTGTTCCACCTCCTTCTGGAACAGATGCAGATATAAAGAAGTGGAAGACTGCAGATGCTAAGGCTATGAACATCTTAGCCCAAACAATGTCTGATGAAATTTTTCAGAAGGTAGCTGAATGCCACTCAGCCAAAGAAATCTGGGACAAACTCTCTGAAATTGTCTCAGGATCTGCTGATGAAAGGAAAGATAGAAGATCTCATCTGATAAGCCAATATGAGAACTTCAAAAAGGGAGAAGCTGAATCAGTGGCTGACATGTACAATAGACTAAGTCTAATTGTCAATGAGCTAAAAACCCTAGACAAAGAAATCTCACTGACTGAGCTGAATGACAAAATCCTGATGTGCTTCCCCAGCACTTGGGATTCAAGAATCTGGCCAATCAAGGATGCCAGAAGTTTAAATGAGATTACTACTGAAGCTCTCCTGGGCAAGCTCAAATCCTATGAGCTGCTCATTAAAAATAGAGAAGAAGAACAAAAGGCTACCTCTCCAGCCACAAGGAAAGAAAAGACCATAGCCTTCAAAGCTGTAGAAGAGGAGCCTGAAGATAAAGCTACAGGAAATGATGAGCTCATAAGTCTACTGGCCAAAAGATTCTACAAGATGGCCAGAAAAGACTTCAGAAAGAGACCATATAAGGGTCATGATAAACCAAGGTATGATAAATCAAACAACAATAAAGAAATTATATGCTTTGGTTGCAGGAAACCAGGCCACATTGTGTCTGACTGTCCAGAAAACAAGAATAAGGACAAGAAGGAAAGAAGAGAAAGAAGAAAAGAAAAGGATTACAAGAAGAATAGCTCAGACAAAGCCTCCTCCAGCAAGAACAAACATACAAGGAAGGGCTTTGTTGCTGAGACATGGAGTGAGTTTGAAGAAGAATCTGAAGCCTCATCCAGTTCCAGTGATGATGAGGATGATGCAGATGAAAAAGAATTTTGCATGATGGCTGTCAATGCCTCACAGCAAAACTCTGATGAAGAATCAGAATCAGACTCAGAAACTCAACCAGATGAAGATTAGGTAATCAACTCTTTTGATTTTAATTCTGAGGACTTCAAAGATGAATTTAAGACACTGTTTCTAGATCTATTAAAATCTGAGAAGGAGATAATCTCTCTTAGGAATCAATTATCTGAGCATAGTGTCCTAAACTCAAAGAACCTCAAACTCTCTGAGGAGTTAGAATGCTGTTGGGAGGAGATAGCCTCACTGAAAAGTGAACTATCAAAGGCCAAAAAGTTTGAAGAATCCCTAAATGGGAGAAGTATCAGACTGATGGACATCACAAGCACAGTGAACTCTAGATTTAATAGCACACTGGGCTTGGGTGCCTCATCCAGCCAACCTATAATTTTGACAACTCCAATCAAGTTTGTCTCTGACAAAGGAAAGGGAGTAATAGAGGTACCCAGGAAGAATGCAGATCTGTCAGAGAAAAATTCAGTTCAACAGAAAGCGTCGAGCAGAGCTCGACGATCGTCGAACAGAGCTCGACGATCTAACTACAGATCGTCGACCTCAGCTCGACGATATCCAAATTCTGAACTTCAGCATAATCGATCTTCGAACAGAGATCGACGATCTGACCCAAGATCGTCGACCTCAGTTCGACGATCGTCGAACAGAAATCAGGACTGTGAACATTCCTTCAATGGCACATCTAGATTCAATCCTAGAAGTCCCACATCCCAAGGCTTTAATCCCTATACTGAATGGATAGTACCTCCTAGGAGATACCATCCTGAAGGTTATAAGGATCAACCTGGGATGTCCTTTATTTCAGAATTCAAGGGATATCAACCTAGGCCCAAGGTTAACTGGGTCAAAAACAAATAAGCTGTTTTTGTGCAGGTGAAGACCTATCCAGCATCAAACCATCAATGGTATCTGGATAGTGGATGCTCAAAGCACATGACAGGGGACAAGGACAACTTCACTTCCTTCAAAGCC
Source organism: Platanthera zijinensis (assembly GCA_039513925.1). Lineage (NCBI taxonomy): Eukaryota > Viridiplantae > Streptophyta > Magnoliopsida > Asparagales > Orchidaceae > Platanthera > Platanthera zijinensis. Next base: position 124,457,409 of record CM077078.1, on the reverse strand, counting down.
AAGCTTGGACCCAAAGTAATTTTTGGAGACTCAAGCTTTGGAACTACAAAAGGATATGGTGCAGTCAAAATTGGCCCAGTCACATTCAAGAAGGTGGCATATGTTGAAGGACTCAAGCACAACTTGATAAGTATCAGTCAACTGTGTGATGAAGGATATCAAGTGACATTCAACAAAGCCATATGCAAGGTCAAGTCAGAGGACAACACAACTGTGTTGACAGGTAACAGAAGAGGTAACATTTACTTAGTGGATTTTCATTCACCTATAGTAGATATTTGCCTGTTCAATTCCATTTCAAATTCTAATATTTTATGGCGTAAGAGACTAGGGCATATTAACCTTAGAACCATTGCTAAGCTATCTAAAGACAACCTTGTTAAAGGACTACCTTCTGGTCCCTACAAGAAGGAAGGACTTTGCAAGGCTTGTCAATTAGGCAAGCAAACTAAAAGTAGTTTTAAATCAATTAATAAGAGTGATTCACCTAGGATCTTGTACCTACTGCACATGGATCTTTTTGGACCCATATATGTACAAAGCCTAGGAGGGAAATCCTATACTCTAGTGGTTGTAGATGACTTCTCAAGATTCACTTGGGTATTCTTTCTGAGGAAGAAGTCTGATAACTTCAAGTGTTTGACAGATTTTCTCAAATGCATTCAGATTGAGTTCAACACTCACATTGCCCTGATCAGAAGTGATCATGGGACAGAGTTTGATTCTCTTCTCATGCAAGAGTTCTGTCAAAGTGAAGGGATCAGGCACACTTTCTCAGCTCCTAGAACTCCTCAACAAAATGGGGTAGCTGAAAGGAAAAATAGAACACTCATTGAATCTGCAACTACATTATTGGCAGATGCTTACCTACCTCTATCCTTTTGGGCTGAGGCAGTGAACACCTCCAACTATGTGTTGAACAGAAGCCTGATACACAAGCTGAAGGGCAAGACTCCCTATGAATTGCTTAAAGGGAAGAAACCTAAAATAGGCTATTTTAAAGTTTTTGGTTGCACTTGTTTTATTTATAATAATGACAAGAAATATCTAGCAAAATTCCAAGCTAAAGCTGATGAAGGAGTGTTTCTGGGATACTCCATGATCAGCAAGGCCTATAGGGTTTATAATAAATCTTCCTGTAAAATTGAAGAATCTGTTCATATTATTTTTGATGAAGCTAACAAGTCTTTCAAGGAGAAGAATTCTTCTACCATAGAACCTTTGCAGGTACATTCTCTAGCTGAAGACTTGAACAAATTGCAAGTTGCTGAAAAGAATGAGAGCAGTGATGATGAAGAAGAAGTTCAACATCTTGAAGAAAATCATCCTGAAGAGCAAGTTGCTGCTCCACTAGAGGAGACAACAACACAGGCTGGTGAACAATCAACACTCCCTGTTGACTTAGTAACAACAAGAGATCATCCAATCACCCAAGTAATTGGAGAAATTTCAGCTGGTGTGCAAACTAGAAATCAGGTCAACCAGAACCTGATGCACACTTGCTTCCTATCTCAAATTGAGCCTCAATCCATACAAGATGCAGAGCAAGATCCACACTGGATCATTGCAATGCAAGAGGAGTTGCATCAATTTGAAAGGAACAAGGTTTGGGAACTAGTGCCTAAGCCAAAGGATCATCCCATTGTTGGAACAAAGTGGGTATTCAGGAACAAGCTAGATGATCAAGGAGTTATAGTCAGAAACAAGGCAAGGCTAGTTGCTCAAGGGTACTCTCAACAAGAAGGAATAGACTATGATCAGACATTTGCACCAGTTGCAAGGTTGGAAGCCATCAGAATATTCCTAGCATATGCTGCTCACAAAGGTTTCAAAGTGTATCAAATGGATGTAAAGAGTGCATTTCTCAATGGGGACATCAAAGAGGAAGTCTATGTTAGACAACCTCCAGGTTTTATCTCTCTAACTCACCCTGATTATGTTTACAAATTGCATAAAGCACTATATGGTCTCAAGCAAGCTCCTAGAGCATGGTATGAGACCCTAGCATGCTTTCTTCTGGAAAATGATTTTGTTAGGGGGAGAGTAGACCAAACTCTTTTTATTAGAACCCATAAGTCCCATACCCTACTAGTGCAAATTTATGTAGATGACATTATTTTTGGTTCTACTGATTCAAAATTGTGCAAAAAGTTTTCCAAGCTTATGCACTCTAAATTTGAAATGAGTAGCATGGGTGAGCTGTCCTTCTTCTTAGGACTGCAAGTCAAGCAACATGCTGAAGGCATATTTATTTCTCAAACCACGTATGCAAAAGAATTGGTTAAGAAATTTGGTATGTCTGATGCATCATGTATGAAAACACCCATGCCCTCAAATGCTGTAATAGATGCTGATGAATATGGGAAACCTGTTGATCAGACAACATATAGAGCAATAATTGGCTCTTTATTGTACCTTACAGCTAGTAGGCCTGATATAATGTTTGCTACATGTATCTGTGCTAGATTCCAAGTTAGCCCTAGAGAGTCACATTTAATCTTAGTTAAGAGAATTCTTAGGTATGTAAAAAAGTTGTCCAAATCTAGGTCTCTGGTATCCAAAAGATTCAGCATTTGATTTAACTGAATTTTTAGATGTTGATTATGCTGGATGCAGAATAGACAGGAAAAGCACCAGTGGAACATGTCAGTTCCTTGGTGACAGACTTGTCTCCTGGTTTTGTAAGAAGCAAACATCTGTGTCAACCTCAACTGCTGAAGCTGAGTATATGGCTGCAGGCAGTTGCTGTTCACAAATATTGTGGATACAGAATCAGCTCTTAGACTATGGCTACAACTTAGAGAAGTCTAAAATTTTCTGTGATAATACTAGTGCTATCTCTATAGCACAAAATCCAGTCCTCCATAGTAGGACAAAACACATAGAAATTAGGCATCATTTTCTAAGAGATAATGTAGAGAAAAATAAAATTGAACTTCAATATATTCCTACTGATTTGCAAAGGGGAGATATTTTCACCAAACCTTTGGATGAAAAGAAACACAGTTTCTTCCTAAATCAGTTAGGCATGTTAGATGGAGGAAGCCTTAATTAAATTACAAGATTTTGAAAAGCTAAAACAGACCAAGACTAGGCCAAAAATCCTTCTTTTTGTGTCTGTAGAATGAGTTTAGACTCTGAACTGCGCTCGACGTTTTCCCCAAAATCGTCGAACAAAGATCGACGATTTTCCAAAAATCGTCGACCAGAGATCGACGCTTTTGCAGTCGTCGATCTGAGTTCAGAGCCCTCGCTAGAACTAGGATTTCTCTCTTTCTGATCAGAGGTCGTCGAGCTGAGCTCGACGTTTTTCAACATCGTCGAACGAAGATCGCCGATTTTGAAGACTCTTCAGATTCCCTCTGTAGCCCAAATCGTCGAGCTAAGCTCGACGTTTCGTCAAGCTGAGCTCAACGATCTTCCTTTTCGCCGTCGAACCCTAATATAAAATCTTTCTTTCAGCCATCGTTCTCCTTTTGCGCTTTCATACTCTGCAACTTTCTTTCTTTTCCCTCCAAATTCTCTACGCTTGGTCATTTTTGGTTTTCTGTTGCAGGTGAATATGGCTGAATCAAGTGCTGTTATTGTTAAGATGAAGTTCGACACAGGCTTTGACATCGACATAAACTCCTTCGATGGAAGCGACCAGCGCTTCAAGGACATCCTAAACTTATTCAGAGAACAACAGCTGACTCCAATAATGACTACAAGGATGAAGATCGCCTCAGAAGAAATTAAAGAGTGGTGTTATACCGCAACAGACGAGACTGAGAATTCTGTTGTCGGCACCATTAAGGGGACTCAGGTACTTCTATCCCCGGCTCTTTTAACAGAAGTTTTTCAACTCAGTACTGGAGAAGACTCCATTGAACTGTCTGGAGAGGAGTATGACTCCATGCTGGATAGGATGGGTCACAATGCAGTCAACCCTCATAAGCTATTGAAGAAAAATCTGGCTATAGAATTTCAGTTCCTGGCTGATGTAGTTGGGAAGGTGCTGTTGGCCAAGCACTCAGCTCATGACACCATATCCAGATATCAGTTCTGCCTGATGGGAGCTTTATTAGCTAAGAAACACCTTGACTGGGGCTCCATCTTCTTCACTCTGATTAAGAAGAAGATCAATAAGAATGCAGTTAGTTGTGGGAGAATCTTAGGGGTCTATCTGCACAACAGGTGCCCTGACCTTTTAACCTCCTCTGGCATGTTCATCAATGCATCCAAGAGGCTTTCCTGTGCCCTCTTCAGTAAATGGGACAGGCAGATCATAAACCCCTCCAGGGCTGCTGCACCACTTCATTCAGGCACAAGGACTATTTCAGTCACTCCTCCAGCAGAAGAGCTGCCTGCTTCTTCCCCTCCTCCAGCCATATCCACCCAAGCCGTCACCTCCTCGCCACCAGTCACCACCATAATCATCTCATCCCCAATTACCATTTCCTCACCTATGTCATCCCCTCCTCAATCCACCTCAGAGGGATTCCATCCTCTCTTTTCCTATTCAACCTTCACCCTACCATCCTTCTCACTTATAGATGATTCCTTCATGGATGATTCACCCTCTACTCCTCCTGAGCCACCCTCAACTTCCTCCTTTCAACAAATGCTCCATGACATTCTCTCTCAACCCTCCTTCACACCCTCTCTTACTTCCCCTATCTCCACCTCAACCTCCTCTATCTCCATAATTCCATCTTCTGAACCAACCATTCCCTCTCCACCTTCCTCCACATTTTCAGTTTCATCCACCATCCCTCCATCCACCTTTGCTCCTACCTCTGCTCAAGCCCCACTTGAGCATGTGGATCTTCCTCGTTTGGCAGATAGGCTGTTTGAGTTGCAAGCTCCCAAGCTGGCATCTCTACTGGAGTCTTCCCTGGCTCCACTCCTGAAGCAAGTCCAGGAGCTATCTACCAAGCTTGCCTCCCTTTCCTCCTCCCTGGCTATCCCTTCTTCTGGGTGCCTTGATTCACCTCTCTCTAAACCAAGGCAGGGGGAGATGCCTTATGAAGAAGTGGATGTGCCAGCTGCTGATCATATGTCTGCTCCAGCTCCAGCTCTTGGATGTGCTTTTGCACTGAATCTGCAGAGGCTGCTATCTATATTTGATACAGTCCATTTCAGCTGTCTGCCTGCAACTCCTGCTGAAGATTTGTCTAAGGCCATTGTGCCTGTATCTATCTGTGATCCCAGCCATATTGATTCCTACATCAAGTCCTGGAAGGCTGTGGATATCTCTGATGCTGCTACTAAGGCCACTGTGCCTCTTTTTGTTGAAATTGCTGTTGCTGCTACTGCTGACATAGAGATGATTCCAGCAACTGATGCTGATGAAATTGCTGTTGAGACTGCTGATGAAGAGCTTGCCTCATACTTAGTAGATCCCACTCCTCCTGCTCCTGCTCTAGTGTTTGCTGCTGATTATGTCTGCTCTGCTGCTGCTCTCTCTCCTCCTGCTCCTACTGTTTCTGCAAAACTTAAAGCTCAAGAAGAGCTTATCAGAAGAATTGATGATCTGTATGATCAACCTCAAAGTTCTGAGAGTGATCAGTACAGGACTGATTCTGATGATTCTGCTAGCACTATTGCCAAGAAGAGAAAAGCTAGAAGTAAAGCAATGATGTCAGTCCCTCCTACCAAAGCCAAAGACTCCAATGATATTCCATACTACATCCTGCATGACTGCCCCATCTCTGAGCCATGGATGCAATACTCCAAGAATCAACAGAAAGCTATGAAGAAGAAGAGGAAGCTAGACAAATATGAAAAAGGATCTTCTCAATATCAGCCTCCTCCTCCTCCTCCAGATTCTGGCTCAGGCTCAGCTCCTCAAGCTCCAGTTTCCAGACACAGTTCTTCCCAGTATTATCAAAGATCCTATCAAAGGGGACAGCATCAAAGGGGATATCAATCCAGAAGAGATCAATTTAGAGGAAGCCAGAGAGGGCATAGACTTCATCCAAGGGAAGGGCAAGGTCACTCTGACCCTTCTTCAGGTCCTTTCCCTTACAAGCTGAAAGACACAATTGTCTCCAGGACTCCTTCTACTGATTCTGAAATCATCAACAGATATGAACCTCCTATTCCTTTTGAAGATCCTGAGAACAACCCTGTGTCCTGGACAGCCAGAATGAAAGAATTGGCTGCCCTTGATCAAATAAAAAAGGCCAGAGAACAAGGCAAGGATACATCAAACATAACTACTTTATCAGAGCAGAGAAAGAAAGAACTAGAGAGATATGCATCAAGGAAATTCTTCAATCCAGAAGACTATATGAAGCTGCACCCTGAGGCTGTTGTTCCAAGGCCCAAATCTCAAACTTCTCTAGGTGCAGAGGATGACAGAAGGTCAAAGAAAGAAAGTTAGAATCCTAATAGAGAAATTTTATTTAAAAAAGGAACTGAAAGGAAGTGAACTGTGTAAGCTAAACATTTCATCCACCTTTGGACATCTGCTGTTATTTATCTGTGATCTGCTTTGCTGCTATATATCTTCTCTGCAATTTTGTATTAGCTTCTGTATTGTTGTATGCTTTTTATTCCCTATGATTTTCTGTAAATAGTAATCCTAACCCAAATAGGGGGAGATTGTTGGAACACCCTATTACTAATTTGGGTAAGGATCACTATGCTTGTCTTAGGAATCCCAGTTGACCTAGTTGTATAGTTGAGAAGGTCAACATTAGAATGAGTCTAGGGCTTAGAACTTAGGTTTGGAGCTGCCCCCAGGACCATTCCAAGATCAAGGTTGAAGAGCTAAGTCTAAGGCAATTTTCGTCGAGCTCAGGTCGACGAATCGTCGAACTCCGTTCGACGCTCTGTGAGCTCAACTTCAATAAATCGTCGAACTCCGGTCGACGATCTTCGAGCTCAGATCGACTATCTGCTTTTGGCTAGCTTCTGCTTAGTCGTCGAACTCCCCTCGACTATCTTCTAGCTCAGTTCGACGATCCCTCCTTCAAGTTATTTCTCAGGTCGGTGAGCTCGGTTCGACGATCTTCAAGCTCAGATCGACGTTTTCTGTCTGCTTGTCCATTTCATCTCTGAGCTCAGTTCGACGATCGTAGAGCTCAGATCGACGTTTTTTTTGGAGAGATCGACGCTTTCAGGAATTCAAATGCTGCTGTTCTTTGGAATGTTTTTGAATATTATCAGCATTTATGTCAGAAGATCTCCCAGCCGTTTGTCTTTATTCTGGAGCAAGTTTCAAGGAATTATTCAGAGAATGTTTGCTGGACTTTCCTCTAGAAGACAAGACTCTTTTTGGAAGACATTTATGACTCCCAACGGCTAACTTGGGCAAGGAAACTTCAGAAAATTTCAATTCCTCTCTTTTGTGTTTTTAAGATATACAGAATACACAAGAGAAAAACATACACAGATTGACAAGAAAAAAAGTGAACACACAGAATAGAGAATACTGATAGCAGAAGAACAACAGAAGAACTGTGACTTCAAAAAATCTTCTTGCTGACTGAAAAGTGTTCACAATCTCATCTCAGAACTCCAGACATCTCATTTTTCAGCCTTCTTGCTGAAACCCTCCTTTGTTGGAGATCAAAGTTCTGAAGACCTATCACCCTAGAGCAAAGCTTCTTTTCCTGAACCTTTCTACATCTCAGGGGGAGCTTTGACATCATCAATCCACTTGTGCTTATCTCATTTGATTGAGAACAGAGAAGACACCCTTCACTCTTATTTTTCTTTTCCTGCTATAAAAGGGTTCTTGAACTCCCTTCAAAAGTTCTGTCTGGTTCTGAGAGCCTTGTCAAAACTCAGTGGTGGCAAGACACCTTATCAAAAAATCTAGTTTTGGTTTTTGGGCACCTTATCAAAAGCTCATTGGTGTCATGACACCTGATCAACTCATCCTGAGTGGATTCCTACCAAGGGTGGTAGAAGAGTGGATGTACCCAGGTTTTTGGGGAACCACTATATTTCCTTGTGTCTTCTGGTTTGTTTGTGTGATTTGTCTGCTGTGTGCTGTGCTCTTTACTTCTTGGTTTTTAACCTCTTACTAGCACTCTACACTATATCATAAATTGAATTTTATATGTGCTGTTTATTTCAACTGTGAAAAATTATTTTAAAATACTCTATTCACCCCCCCTCTAGAGTTGAGATAGATCTTACCCTCACTTTCAGAAAGTTTGGTGGATATAGCCAGCATTAGTATGCAGATACTCTAGGTTGTGTTCTTCTAGGGGCGTATGGAAGGGCTAGGCCCGGTAGTGTGGATACCCGCCTAGGAGTTGGGGGCCCGACCCACTGTCTCCGTTTGCCACTATGGAGGTTCCTGGGAGTGAAGCTAGCTGCCCAAATAGGAGGAACTAAAGGTCTGTACGCATAGAATCGTGTGTGTGAGTTGCACTTGCATGAATCATGGCATAACATTTCACTACACTCATATTTGCATACAACCAACACCCCAACGTATAAATCGGTGTGAGACTTTTTATACGACGGGAGCCTTACAGAAGACCCCTTAACTTATAAGTTTGTAGTGGAATTCATATAAGTTAAGGTCACTTATTTCTTACCTTGTCTTTCTTACATATGATGTCTACTCTACTTGTTTACTTTACTGCTCACTATTGTAGAACTGCTAGATTGTACTTTTCTACCTTATCTCTTTATACAATATATATAACTGCTAGATTAGTTCCACTGTCATATGTTTTGCTACTCTCAGCCTTTGTAGCTTCCCTTTTCTCCTCTCCGCTTGGTGCCTAGGAGCCGTGGGAGAAGGGGTAGGGGATGATAGGACTTAGTCTTTATGACTAATGGTTTTCAGACCACATTACAGGAGCTCCGGATGGGAGATAGGGACCATCAGCCCAGGGACCAGAACCAGCAGAGTACGGTGCGCATGGAGGTGGGCCTGTCTAGTTCCGGAGCACCTGTGACCAGCTCCGTAAGTGATTAGTCTTTCTTATAACTTCTGCGATGAGTGATATGTAGTGAGGACTCTGATGTACCAGGCTTGATCTCGTTTATATTTCATTTGTACTGATCTTTTGCAGTACTCTCTTCTTTCTATATTGATGGACTTGCTGTGATTTTCATTTATATACGATTCCGTGGACTTGATTATATTCAGTTTATATTTACTTCTCTCTCTTTTGTGATCGAAAAGACCGGTAGAATTGGCGTTTTGTAGTGGCGGCCTTCCCAAGTGTCGGTGCCACCGCAAAATGGCAGTTCTGAACATAAGACCCTGGTGGTTTGAAAAAGAAAAAAAATGGGGTCTTACAGTTCGTTTGAGCGGAATTAAGATCTTAGAATTGAAGGTCTAATTCTAATTTAGCTGTTCGTTTGCACGCTTGACATTGGAATTGAAATTTTAATGAATTTTGTGAATTGATTTTTAACTAAAGACAGTTACTTCCAATTTATATAAGAATTGGAAAATTTCGATCTAGACGAGTTTTTCGCTTGAGCGCGTGTTTTTCGCCGGGGTTAACATTTTTTCGCACGGACACACATTTTTCGCCCGAGAGCGCGTTTTTTGCCCGGGCGGCGTTTTTTTCTCGAGCACGTGTTTTTCGCCCGGGCGCGCGTTTTTTGACCGGGTGCCCGTTTTTTCACGCGGACGCGCATTTTTCGCCTAGGGACGCATTTTTCGACAAGGCGTGCGTTTTTGCCCGGACGCGCGTTTTTTGTCCGGGCCCGCGTTTTTTGCCCGGACGCGCATTTTTTGCAATGGCACTCGTTTATCTATCGCAGGTGCTCTTTTTTCCCCTAGGGCCACGTTTTGTCGTCCGGATACGTTTTGTTGCACGGGGGCGCATTTCTCGTTGGGGCACGCGTGTAAGATTCCCCTTCCCGGAACACAAAACACGGCACGAGAGGGGTCTTATGCCCAGAACAGCCGCCTTGCAGTAACACTAGCACTCGGGCCAGCCTGTACCACAAGACGCCTATCCTGCCGGCCACAACCAATATCAACATATAAATGCCAACCCAACCATTATAATATAAAGAAGTCAATCCACACTAAGCATAAGTCCATAAGTACAGCAGAGAAACTAAAGAAGCTTCTACATAATCAGAGTACGTAAATAGAATTTCTCCGAAGGGCTACAACAAAATCTCTCTCACTCACATCTGTAACCGACGGTAGCGACGGTACCGTACCCTCAGGCCCTGTCGTCCTGGCCTGGCTGTCCAGTTGCAAGACCTGCTGCTCCACCTACGGGGTTTCCTCCTAAAAAGGAAGACGTAGCAACCGTTAGTCATAAAGACTAAGTGGCTTCACATCCGCTCCCCCGGCGACTCCTCGGCACCAGGCGGAGAAAGAAACAGGTACAATATATCTAAATTTGTAGTACAAGCAAGTGAAGTAAGTATACATGACATAAGTAGCAATATAAGTAGTGTATAAATGAACAACCTCTTAATCTACAATTCTACCATCTACAGCAGCAAAAGAGTATAATGTTAAAACAGTAAGTAACTCAACTTATATGGATGCCCATACAAGCATATAAGTTGAGGGTTGTTCAGCATTAAGTAACCCATCGTATAGGAGTGCCCATACAAACTTATACGATGAGGGTCTTATGTATGTATTGAAGTGCAATGCTATGTATGCAATGCAATGACACACTCATGATCAAGCACATGCAATCGCTATGTCGACACAGACTCATAGTTCCCACTATTTAAGCAGGTAGCTAACCTCTCAGGCATCATCCGTCGTGGCCAAACTGTGACAGTAGAGCGGGAATCTCCACTACTAGGCTGGTCTCCACACTACCTAGCCTAGGCCTCCGTACGCCTCAACGCTAAGAACACAACAGCGGAGCTCACATGCGTACTATGGCTCAGCGGGTTCTCTTGGGAAAATGTGCACCAAGATCCTAGCCCCGAACTGGCCTAAAGTATGACACGGAAGGAGCCCCGGAAATGAGCACGAAAACCAAGCCCAACCATTCACTTGGCACGGAAGGAGCCTCGGGACGTGAACACCGAGGACCAAGCCCAACCGCCCAAGGTCTAACTGTCAACTCCCATCGGTGTGACGATTGGCGAGCCCATAGACCTGCAACACTATCCCTAACCCGAGATTACGACACCGCGTGTTGACTCACACCACATGTAATTCCACAATATCGTAGTATGGAAGGAGCCTCGGGACCTAAACACCGAGGACCAAGCCCAACCATCCATCAAATACGGAAGGAGCCTCGGGACATGAATACCGAGGACCAAGCCCAACCATCAATCAAATACGGAAGGAGCCTCTGGACGTGAACACCGAGGACCAAGTCCAACCGTCCCTTACTCATCTCAACCTCATTCCAACTAGTGATGGTCAACACCGCACTTATTAACTTCCACAATGCTACCCGTAGGGAGACGACACTCTAAGCATTGGATTCCTAATTCCCTTCTATCCATTCAGCGCACATCGTGGCCATAGTTAAATCATTTATATGCCCTTCCAAATGGATTCAACATGATATAGATAATGGACATCAATATACATCTACCAATTTACTTCAGGCTTTTTCCTTAAATTAAGCTTGTCCACAACTCGTTATACGGATTCAGATTTATAACATCAACTTATCATATCACAATGATAATCATGTAAAAAGAGTTCACCCAAACCTCGAGTCGGATAGCAACATTAAATTCCACCAAACCGAATTCCACATTACACAGCCAAGAATTTAGGTGCAGCATTAATCAGGGCAGCAACTTCGACCAAAGATTCCCATGGCTACAGAAATCCGGCGAGTGCATGTAACCACTCGTTGGAAAGATAATTTCAAGGGCTACAACTTTCGTGTTTAGGCAAAAGCCCAGATCTGGCCAGAACACCCCCGATATTGGCCATGAAGATCGCTGCGTGCAGAAATCAGATTTCTGCACGCATCTTAAGGCGAGATGAACGACATCCGTTCATCTTCCTCCTTGCACCGATCTCACAAAAAATCCTCCAGAAATTCGTCCACCCTTATTCACCCTCACAAAGCCGTACTTCTCCACGAATCACTCTCTCATCTCCACTTTGAAGGATGAAGAGGTTGAAGAAGACTAAAGCCTAGAAAACAACCTAGGCACGGCTTTCCCTAAGAAATCTTCTCCTCACCAACAAGACTCTATGGAGTCGATATCTCTCCTAGAATATAACTACAGATCTAAAACCAAGGGAGAGGGGAGGAAGCTCACTTCATTTCAAGCAGTACCATCATTCGCGGCCATGGATGTAGTCATCCTCCTCCGCGGCATCCTTGCTTGGCGCAGTTGTTCTTTACGGCAAAGGAAGGAGAGAGAGAGAGAGAGGGCCGCCTCCAGGACTTCCGAAGATTTCCCTCGGCTCTGTCGGTTTTGCAAGGTCCGCGATGACGGCAAGGTCGATCGGCAAAAATGGCTAGGGTTCGGCTTTATCTTCCCTTATAAACCGATGTATTAGGTTAAGTCCCTTCTGCCACGTGTCAACGTCCAATTGGACCGCCCCTAATGGGTCATATTGAAGTGACCCAGTCCAAGGAAGCCAAGCCGCAGCCAGCCCGGTCTGGTTCAGTCCGCACGCCCAGGACAGCAGAACCTAGGAAACTGTCTAAGGAAAAATTGGCGGGTATCATCCTGATACCCGTCGATCGGCATACATTGCTACTGATATCCGTCAATCGGTGGGTATCATTCTCGATACCCGTCGATCGGCATGCATAGCTACTGATACCCATCGATCGGCGGGTATCATTCTCGATACCCGTCGAATTTCACTTAACCTACTTCTCAATCTGCAGCTCTAAATCCGATGGGTATCGACCACCGATACCCGTCGAATTCGGCGGGTATCATTCTCGATACCCATCGATTTTCACTTGGTCGAGTTCCTTCACTCCAACTACTGGTTGGGGTATCCTTAAACCCAACCCTTCATGCCACACTCCTGACACCCTTCATCAGTGCACCACAAGTCTGAGTCGAGTCTCTTGACTCAAAACTCGTGCGAGGGGCCTAGCCCGAAACGGGACCTTACAATTCCTATAAACAAAATAAAAGATTTCGTCCCCGAAATCAGGCTAGAGCTATGGGGATGCAAGTACAAAATAATATGCACTATAAGATGTTACCTTGGGAGAACAGCTCCGGGTAGCGCTTCTGCATCAAGTCCATCGGCTCCCATGTGAACTCCTCCATCCCATGATTAGACCATAGCACTTTTACCAAGGAAACACTTTTGCGGCGCAAGGCTCTTTTCTCATTATCAACAATCCGCACCGGTTCCAGTCACACAGATCTGTCAGATGCCACAGTACCATCAGTTGTGGGGATGTATTGTTCGGGCCGCAACAGCGCCTTCCGAAGCGACGATACATGGAACACATCGTGGAGATTCTCTAGCTCGGGCGGTAGCTCCAGCCGATAGGCCCAAGGGCCAATCCTTTCCAATATAACATAGGGCTCAACATACCGTGGGCTGAGCTTCTTCACTCCCCGCACCCGTGACACTCCATGCATCGGCCGGATTTTCAGGAACACTTTATCACCCACTTGAAATTCCACCATATGGTGCCTTGCGTTATAATACTTTGCTTGCCGACTCTGAGCCTCAAGCATGCGATCCCGTATCAATCTGACTACCGCATCAGTATTGTCAATATACTTAATTCCCAATGCCTTCGGGTCTTCGTCTTGCACCCAAGACAAGGGGGTTCTACACCTCCTTCCATATAGGGCTTCATGGAGTGCCATGCCAATGCTAGCTTGATGGCTGTTGTTGTAGGAGAATTCCACTAAGGGCAAGAGTCTTTCCCACAGCTCTCCCCTATCTATCACACACAACCTCAACAGATCCTCCAATGTTCGGATGTTCTGATCTGACTGCCCATCCGTCTGAGGATGAAATGCGGTGCTGAAGGTAAGGCACGAGCCCAAATACGCCTGTACTGCCTTCCACTCCTTGTAGGTAAAGCGACCATCACGGTCTGAAACTATCATCTTAGGTACGTCGTGATACCGTACAAACTGCTCCATGAAAAGGCGTACTAAGACATCCACATGAGCCTCCTTCTTCATTGGGATAAATAGGGCTACTTTGGTCAAGCGTTCCACAATCACCCACACTGAATCATTTCCTGAGCGGGAGCGAGGTAGCCCATGTACAAAGTCCATGGAAATATCCTCGAACTTCCACTCAGGGATTGGCAACGACTGCAACAGGCCACCGGGACTCCTGCACTCCGCCTTCACTCTTTGGCAGGCTTAACAATGCGTGACAAAGTATCGGACATCCTTCTTCATTCCTGGCCAACACATCGTCTTCCGTAAGTCGGCGTACATCTTGGAAATTCCCGGGTGCACTGAATATTTAGAGCAATGTGCCTATCTCAAGATATCCCCCCAGATTTTACCGCCCTTGGGAATGTAGAGCATGCTGCGAAAGTAAACGAGGCCGTCCTTTAGTGCGTACTCGTCGGTAGCCCCGTCCTCGAAAAACTTGAGTGTCGGGGCCAGAGCCGCATCCAATCCTTGCTCCACTCGGATTCGGTCCCGGATATCACAAACCATGCTCATGCTGGACCAGTACTCCGAATATTCTGCCAAAGGACCCTTAAATATCAATGTAATATCCATCTCCTCAATCATCCGCGCCAACTCCATGCTCATCAACCGAGACTCTGGGCTCGAGCCAGGTACTTTCCTGCTCAACGCATCGGCTACAGAGTTTGCTTTTCCGGGGTGGTAGTTCAAGGTGAACTCATAATCGCATAAAAACTCTAACCACCGCTATTGTCTTAGGTTCAACTCCTTCTGGGTATAAACGTACTTCAAGTTTTTATGATCCGAGAAGATTTCGCAGTTGATGCCGTATAGATAATGCCTCCATACCTTCAAGGCGAACACCACTGCTCCTAGCTCCAAATCATGCACCGGGTAATTAATTTCATGCTTCTTCAATTATCTTGAAGCATAAGCAATCACATGCCCGTGCTGCATCAACACCGCTCCCACCCCCTGATAAGACGCGTCCGTGTACACTTGAAATACTTCCTTTCCAGACGGATGGACAAGAATGAGGGCGGAGGTGAGTCTATCCTTTAATTCCTGGAATGCCGCTTCACATTGGGGTGTCCACTCAAATGGCACACCTTTCTTTGTCAAAGAAGTAAGCGGGAGGACAATCTTGGAGAATCCTTTTACGAACTTGCGGTAGTATCAGGCAAGTCCAAGAAAACTCCTCACATCGGCCGCCGAATTCAAGGGCGACCACTCCTTCACGGCACGCACCTTGGCCGGATCCACAGCTAGTCCAGCCCCACTTATTACATGACCCAAGAAAGCCACTTCCCTAAGCCAGAATTCACACTTACTAAACTTGGCGAACAGGGCGTGCTCTTTTAACTTTTCCATAATTAAGGCCAGATGCTCGGCATGTTCTTCCTCCGTCTTCGAGTATACTAAGATGTCGTCAATAAACACAATGACGAAGACATCTAGATAGGCCTCAAACACTTTATTCATCAAGCTCATGAAAGCTGATGGGGCATTTGTGATCCCAAACGTCATCAGCGTAAACTCATATAAGTCGTACCTTCAGCTGAAAGCCGTTTTCTGGATATCGTCTTCTTGTATTCTCAATTGATAGTAACCCGAGCGCAAATCTAGCTTGGAGAACCAATGCGCTCCCACCAGTTGATCGAACAACTCATCGATCTGAGGTAATGGATAGGTGTTCCGTACCGTCAATCGGTTGAGCTCCCGATAGTCTATACATAAATGCAGGGTTCCATCTTTCTTCTTAACGAATAAAATAGGGGCTCCCCAAGGTGATGAGCTGGGGCGCACAAACCCTGATTCTACCAACTCCTGCAGTTGAACTCTAAACTCTGCGAGTTCTTTGCGGGCCATTCGATAAGGGGTCCTGGAAATAGGCTTAGCTCCGGATACAAGCCTAATCTGAAAATCCACTTCTCTATGCGGGGGTAACCCTGGTAATTTTTCAGGAAATACCTCAGGGAAATCCCGTGCTACCCGCACATCCTTCACATCTACCCTCACCTCCTTTAGTTCGAAACATATCATGTAGACTTCATCCCCTCTCATATGAGCTTTCAAGGTCTGGATTAAGGATAACAATAATCGTGGTGCGAAATTTATACCTTGGAAGATTACATCAGTGTCTCCATGTCTCAAATGGATTTGCTTCTCCGCATAGTAGATTCTTGCATGGTGCCAATCCAGCCATGCCATGCCAAGAATGAGGTCAAATTCTGGTATTCTCAAAATTGTGGCGGGGGTATCAAAGGTCTTTCCCCCAATGGTTATCTCCAACTCACACTTTGCGGTTGCCATCATCTCAGATCCGTCTGGGAGGCGTACTCTTCGAGCAATACCAGTGAAATATTGCACTCCGTGTATATCCTTGATGAAGTCTTCAGACACGAAATAATGTGAGGCACCAGTGTCAAATAACGTATAAGCCGGTTTCCCGCCGACCATCACGGTGCCTAAGTGTCATTAATAATACTCAAGCTAGATGTCTGGTATATCTTAAGCCACTAGAGGATATTAATGGACGCAAAATGGCTAATTCAAATCGTACCTGCAATCATCTCCTGAGGATTCCGCTATTGAGTCATATCCAAGGCATACATCGGATCCCGAGCGGGTCCGGGGTTTCTTCCTCCTTGTCCACGTCCTCGACCACACACATACCCTCGCTCCCGAGGGGCTGCTGGAGGGAAAGCAAAAGGCGCATCTTCAAACAGTTGCAGACAGTAGCGTCGAATATGTCCCGGTTGGTTGCATTCAAAGCACACCCATTCCTGCCTTCCGCCGTGTTGCTGAAATTGTTGAGGTGGAGGTAATGCTGGCGGTTGCGGAACCGGGCGCTCCTCTCTAAAATTCTGGGGGAAACACCCGCCACCTCTCCGATATCCTCTTCCTCTTCTATTGTAAAATTTCCTTCTTTTGCTGGGGCCGGCTTCCATCACACCCTCTGCTGGCCTCTTACCACTTCCCAAGTGGTCCGCTTCCAATCTCTTCGCCATATAGATAATCTCCGCCAGACTAGAGTCCGCTATAAACAAAAGGGCTTGCCTTAGGGGATCTCGCAAGCCTTTGTAGAATCGTTTGGCGTACCCTCTATCATCCAACTCATAGGAGTCAGCGAATATAGCCAAGTGCTGAAACTCCCGTTGGTACTCTGTCACCGACTTGGACCCTTGCTTTAGTTGCAAAAATCTCTTTTCAAGATCATCCCGAGCGGCCGAGGGGATGAAATGCTCTAAGAAGGCTTCAGAGAATTCGCTCCAACTAATGTCCGTGTACACTCATCCATGAAAAGTGGAGCCCATGAGGGACTTCCACCACCTTTTGGCATGCAGCTCTAAGAGTGTCACCAAAAGGGTAACCGTCATGTTGTTTGGGCATCTTATTCCTGCCAACAACTCTTGTACAGTGTCGAGCCACTCTTCCGTACGCACCGCCGACTCTGTCCAAATATAAGCGGGAGGGGAGAGAGCTCGAAAAATGCTTAACCAACTAGATCCCGGACCTTGTTGTTGTACAGGTGTCTGCTGAGATTGGGACCTAAAGGCATCAAAAATAGTAGTGAGCGTCTTTCCCAGCTCTGATTATTGGAATTGTGTAGGTACGGACGGGGCGGGGGTGCCCCTCACTGGCTCAGCATGTACTGGGATCTACACATAGGGTACAAACCTAAGTTTAGGTTGGCTAATCTAAGGTCAAAGATGGACAAACTTAGTGTGAATTACATATGGGCACACCACTGCTTCCGCTAAGTCAGTTTGTCCCCAAACTGACTAATCAAACGGGGGTGGCACCATTGTTAAGTGACTTTCTCCGTGGAGGATCGTATCAAGCTGATACCATTTGTAAGACCCCCCCTCCCGGAACACAAAACATGGCATGAGAGGGGTCTTATGCCCAAAACAGCCGCCTTGCAGTAACACTAGCACTCAGGCTATCCTATACCACAAGACGCCTATCCTGCCGGCCATAACCAATATCAACATATAAATACCAACCCAACCATAATAATATAAAGAAGTCAATCCACACTAAGCATAAGTCCATAAGTACAGCAAAAGAGAAGCTAAACAAGCTTCTACATAATCAGAGTACGTAAATTGAATTTCCCCGAAGGGCTACAACAAAATCTCTCTCACTCACATCTGTAACCGACGGTAGCGATGGTACCGTACCCTCAGGCCCTGTCGTCCTGGCCTGGCTGTCCAGTTGCAAGACCTGCTGCTCCACCTGCGGGGTTTCCTCCTAAAAAGGAAGACGTAGCAACCGTTAGTCATAAAGACTAAGTGGCTTCACTTCTGCTCCCCCGGCGACTCCTCGGCACCGGGAGGAGAAAGGAACAGGTACAATATATATAAAACTATAGTACAAGTAGGTGAAGTAAGTATACATGACATAAGTAGCAATATAAGTAGTGTACAAATGAACAATCTCTTAATCTACAATTCTACCATCTACAGCAGCAAGAGAGTATAATGTTATAAAAGTAAGTAACTCAACTTATATGGATGCTCATACAAGCATATAAGTTGAGGGTCGTTCAGCAGTAAGTAACCCATCGTATAGGAGTTCCCATACAAACTTATACGATGAGGGTCTTGTGTATGTAATGAAGTGCAATGCTATGTATGCAATGAATTGACACACCCATGATCAAGCACATGCAATCGCTATGTCGACACAGACTCATAGTTCCCACTATTCGAGTAGGTAGCTAACCTCTCAGGCGTCATCCGTCGTGGCCAAATGGTGACAGTAGAGCGGGCATCTCCACTACTAGGCTGGTCTCCACAGTACCTGGCCTAGGCCTCCGTACGCCTCAACGCTAAGAACACAATAGCAGAGCTCACATGCGTACTACGGCTCAGCGGGTTCTCCTGGATAAATGTGCACCAAGATCCTAGCCCCGAACTGGACTAAGGTATGACACAGAAGGAGCCCCAGAAATGAGCACGAGGACCAAGCCTAACTGTTCACTTGGCACGGAAGGAGCCTCGGGACGTGAACACCGAGGACCAAGCCCAACTGCCAAAGGTCTAACTGTCAACTCCCATCGGTGTGACGATTGGCGAGCCCGTAGACCTTCCACACTATCCCTAACTCGGGATTACGACACCGCGTGTCGACTCACACCACATGCAATTCCACAATATCGTGGCATGGAAGGAGCCTCGGGACGTGAACACTGAGGACCAAGCCCAACAATCCATCAAATACGGAAGGAGCCTCGGGACATGAACACCGAGGACCAAGCCCAACCATCCATCAAATACGGAAGGAGCCTCGGGACGTGAACACCGAGGACCAAGTCCAACCGTCCCTTACTCATCTCAACCTCATTCCAACTAGTGACGGTCAACACCGCACTTGTTAACTTCCACAATGCTACCCGTAGGGAGACGACACTCTAAGCATTGGATTACTAATTCCCTTCTATCCATTCAGCACACATCGTGGCCATAGTTAAATCATTTATATGCCCTTCCAAATGGATTCAACATGATATAGATAATGGACATCAATATACATCTACAAATTTACATCAGGCTTTATCCTTAAATTAAGCTTGTCCATAACTCGTTATACGGATTCAGATTTATAACATCAACTTATCATATCACAATGATAATTGATAGTTCGTTTTGTAGCCTAAACTATTATGGTATTTTCTAGTTTTCAATTTACAAATCATGTCTTGTATGCTTATATTTTGGCCCCTTTTTGTATATATTATTGTCACTAACGTTTTTCCTTCTTTTTGCAGGTTTTTACAAAGTTTTGCTGTTACACGCCCCATGGTCATGCCCTCCTAGGGCGTGTACCTAGGGCGTGTAACCCAGTGGAATGAAGCAAACGGTATGAAGACAGAAGACAAACATTTCCATCTGACACACCCCCGACACGGGCGTGTCACATTCAACACAGGCGTGTACATAGGGTGTGACCCGCATTTCCGCAAAATTTTCCGCCGCAAGTGCATTTCCATCATTCACCAACAAGTCACGGACGTGTCTTCCTAGTCACGGGCGTGTACCAAGGGCGTGACCTGCAAAGTTCACAGTTTTGGCGCCAGCAGCAACTTTGACTTTTCTACCGGAAGACACAGACGACACGCCCCAGACACGGGCGTGACGGAGGGCGTGTCACCCCAAGTTTCGAGAAAAATAAGCTACCAGCAGCTGTTTCCTGCCAGAGTTATTGCATCGCTTTCGTACCTAACCCGACACGCCCCCGACACGGGCGTGACGGAGGGCGTGACTCGGCCGAAAAAATTCTATAAATAGAAACCCCTCTCCTTGAGCCCAGTATCCAGATTTTAGGAGGAGTAGTGCTGCCACTTTAGTTTTTCATGTCTTAAGCTTTTCTCTTCCCCTTTCTCATTTCAAGTAATTACATTTTTTATGCAAGCCCTTTTAGCATTTTTGTACTTCCTTTTTACAGTATTTGTAATCATCGTAGAAGGTGTTCTTATAGTATCTGTGTGCCCTACTTGTGATTCCTCTTCATTAAGAAATAAAATAGTTCGCTATTCTCTTTCCCTTCTGCTCGGTGTTAGTTTCCATATTATTAATATGATTTTCATCTTCTATACCATGAGTGACTAAATCCTCCTTGTACTCGATCTTGATGATCCGAGGTTTGAGTGATTAAGTTATGATGCTTTAATTTTACCTTTTCTTTTAAGGGTTTAGCCTTGAATTACTCTTGATTTCTTTTGGGTTGGAGATATATCATCGATATATATTCTCCGCCTTAGCTTTCATGCTTGGCTAGCCGAGAGGCCGATAGTTTGAAGTGAGCACTCAAGAGGAAAGGGATTGGTATGCACCCCTCGAGAGAGGCAGACATTCAAATCTCCCGGATTGGAGTAAAATCTAATAGTGGGGTTCACCGCGTAAAGCGAGCTTTAGGCCTCTAATTTAGACGAAAGTCGGTCGGACCGTCCTAAACTCAGTCGGGCACGACTTCGAGAGAAGCGTGTTTAAGCTTTAGGAACCTCCACGGTCAAGAAACTTTTCCCTATTAAGTTTGGGTTTTTATCGCAATTGTTTATTAACTCTAGCCGAGGTGATTCTTGATCGAGTGCATTTCCATCCCATTATTTCAACACTTTATCGTAATCGCTTCTAATATTTACTGCAGTAGTTCTCTTTCTAGCTTTAACTGTATTTCCTTTCTTAATTGCAATTTCTTCTCTTTTAACCCTCAAGATTTTCCTTCGATAAAATAATAGTCTTCATGTGAGTAGATGTACTCAGCAGTTCCCGGATTTCAATACGACACTTGTGTCCCCTAACTACAGTTCGATAGGTATACTTGCCTAGATGGATTGCTAGTTCAGTTGCTTTTATTTTCTTGATGATTAGTTGACAACAAGTTTTTGGCGCCGTTGCCGGGGAACAACTTATGTTGATATATTGAAAACACGAACCTATTACTTTTATCCTCCTTGCAAATCAAAAATTCAAAATATATATATATATATTTACTACTGTTTTTAATAGAAACCTACATCATAAGTTTCCTACACCAACAAATTCTCTCAAAAAGGGCAAAGCGGCTTTAAGTGCCGCTATCTTGTCTAGTACCTTGCGAACCCTTCACTGGGTAGTCCTTGGGAAGTTTGGGAGCTAAAACATCTAAAAAATATATTTAAAATAATAATAATAATAATAATAATAATAAACAATACTTCTCTCTTTCTTCTTCCAGTGCATGACCCGGGGAAGTCCGTCGGTTATTTTGGACTTGGACCACGAAATCGAGCGTACTCTTCGGAGAAGATTGCGATTTCAAGGCCCTACTCTCCAAATACCGCTTGAACATTTCAATTCATATTCTACCTTAAGAATGGAAATACCCAATGCAGAGGAAGTCTTGCAGAGACCCAACCAAGAGGAAGTCGTGCAAAGGACTATGTCCCATTATGCAAGACCAAACCTGGAGGGTATAGAATCTAGCATAGTTCGCCCCGCTATTGCTAACAATAACTTCGAACTAAAGCCTAGCATAATTCAAATGGTGCAGCAGTATGTACAGTATGACGGACTCCAGGACGAAGATCCAAACGCACATATAGCTAGCTTTCTTGAGATCTGTGACACCTTCCAAATTAATGGTGTCTCAAATGATGCTATTAGGCTAAGATTATTTCCTTTCTCTCTTAGAACTAAGGCTAAGCAATGGATGAACACACTACCTAAAAATAGCATCACAACCTGGAATGAATTAACCGAAAAAATTTTGGCAAAGTATTTTCCGCCGGCTAAAACTGCAAAACTTAGGAACGACATTTCCGCTTTTGGACAAATCGACTCTGAAACCTTATACGAGACTTGGGAAAGATTCAAAGAACTATTAAGATGATGCCCACATCACGCGCTGCCTGTATGGTTACAAGTGCAGACGTTCTACAACGGGCTAAATCAAAATACAAAGCAAATGATAGACGCAGCTTCTGGCGGTACTTTAAACCATAAGACCCCGGAAGCAGCTCTTGATCTTTTTGAGGACATGGCCATGAACACTTATCAGTGGAATGTGCCTAGGTCCCACCCAAATAAGCCTGCAGGTATCTACGAAGTGGACAACGTCTCTCAGCTCGCTCTGCAAGTAGAAATCTTAAGCAAAAAGATAACGGAGATGACCGCTGCCTCCACCGCTCAGGTATGAGAATCTGCAACTCCTTCCTCAGAACATTTAGATTATGTTAATAATATTCCTAGAAACGCTTTTAATAATTTTTCTGCTGCGAATTTTCATCCTCCGGGTTTTAGTTTTCCAAATAGCTATAACCCTGCTTTAAGAAATCATCTGAACTTTTCATGGAGTAATCCATCGAATGCGATACGCCCACCACCGCAAAATGATTTTTCTGCACCACCACCACCTCTTCAAAATTTTCCAAAACCTCCAAGCTTGGAGGAGTTACTTTCCAAATATATCACCACAAATGACGCTACGATAAGGACCCTAACTGGATCCGTAAAAAGTCTAGAAAATCAGGTAGGACAGCTCGCAAAAATTATTTCTGAGCGACCCACCGGTTCTCTTCCTGCCAATAATGAGCCCAACCCAAGAGAGCAAGCAAAAGCTATGACTCTTCGGAGTGGGAAGCAAAGTTCTGGCATGGTTTGCACAGAGCCCGAGGCAAGCTCCACCCCCATTTCAAAAAATCCACACTCTGCTGAAGAAGTTATCACCCCTGTTTTAGAAAAAGATCTCACTCCATCATCCATCTTTAAAAATAATCCAACCTCGCCATACCCTTCTGAACTTAATAAACAACGTCAGGATGATCAGTATTCCCGCTTCCTGGAGATGTTCAAACAAATCCACATAAATCTGCCCTTCCACGAAGCTATTTCGCAGATGCCGAAATACGCAAAGTATATTAAGGACCTCCTCACCAACAAGAAGAAGTTAGAAAACCTTTCGCATGTCACGTTAAATGCTGAGTGCTCCGCTGTTTTAACAAACGGTTTGCCGAAGAAAATCAGTGACCCGGGTAGCTTTTCTATCCCGTGTATCTTCGGTGATCTTTTTGTTAAGCACGCGTTAGACGACTTAGGCGCGAGTATTAACTTAATGCCCCTCTCGTTGTTTAAAAAGCTAGGAATCGGTAGCCTAAATCCCACGCGGATGAGTATCCAGCTAGCTGACCGGTCGGTCAAGTACCCGTTAGGAATTATGGAGGACATTTTAGTTAAAGTCGATAAGTTCATCTTCCCGGTGGATTTGGTCATTTTGGACATCGAAGAAGACGTCGAGGTTCCCCTGATCCTTGGCCGACCCTTCCTTGCCACCTCCAGAGCCATCATTGATGTGAGCAATGGTAAGCTCTTCCTTCGAGTAGGCGATGACGAAGTCACTTTTTCTATCACACCTTCAATGAAGAACACGTTAGCAAATGATGACTCATGTTATTTCGTAGACACCGTAAGTGATGAATCCTCCTACTGCCTCTCCAACTTCGAAAAAGAGTTTTCTGATTTTTTTCCTACTCTCCTCTTCCCGCTGAATCACTGCAAGGAAGCGATGAATCTTCTGATTACCTTTTTGAATTTGAAAAAGAATTTTCAGATTTTTGTTCTTCCTCTTTTCTTCCAACTGAATTGCTACAAGAAGTTGTCTTAGCTGTTAGCCCCACCCCTTATTATGTTCCTTATAAAAAAATTTATGAAGATATTATTTTTGAAAAAGAAAGAATTTCTAAATCCTCTTATAAAGAACCCCCTACCCTGGAACTTAAAGAACTTCCTGAACACCTTAAATATGCTTTCTTAGAACAAGATTCCAAGTTACCCGTTATCGTTTCAGCCTACCTCACGGATACGCAAAACGAGAAACTTCTTCTAGTTCTACGTAAGAGCTATTGCTTGGCAAAATTTCTGATATCAAGGGCATAAGCCCATCCTTCTGTACCCATAAAATTCTAATGGAAGATAATTCACGTAACTCTATTCAACCTCAGCGCCGTATAAACCCGAATATGAAAGAAGTAGTTAAGGGCGAGATTATGAAGTTATTAGACGCAGGAATTATCTACCCTATTTCAGACAGTAAGTGGGTTAGCCCCGTTCAGGTAGTACCTAAGAAGGGAGGGATAACGGTAGTTATTAATGAAAATAACGAATTAATCCCGACACGGATAGTGACGGGTTGGCGTATGTGTATAGATTATAGGAAATTGAATGATGCCACCCACAAGGATCACTTTCCCTTGCCGTTCATCGATCAGATTTTAGATCTATTATCCGGCCATAGATTTATTGTTTTCTCGATGGCCTCTCGGGGTATTTTCAAATCCCCATTTCTCCCGAGGACCAGGAAAAAACTACGTTTACTTGTCCCTTTGGCACCTTCGCATACCGAAGAATGCCGTTTGGATTGTGCAATGCGCCAGCTACATTCCAACGATGTATGCTCACTATATTTGACAAGTACGTAGAAAGCATTATGGAGGTATTTATGGATGACTTTTCCGTGTTCGGTGATGCGTTTGATAGTTGTTTAGAAAATCTAGAAAAAGTCTTAGAACGATGCGAAGAAACTAACCTCGCCCTCAACTGGGAAAAATGCCATTTTATGGTGAGGGAAGGCTTAGTTTTAGGTCATAAAATTTCTGCGAAAGGTATTGAAGTGGACAATGTTAAGATAGAAGTTATTGAGAAGCTGTCGCCGCCTACAAATGTAAAAGCTATAAGAAGTTTCCTAGGCCACGCAGGATTTTATCGCCTCTTCATAAAGGACTTCTCGAAGATCACCAAGCCTCTTACCCATCTATTAGAAAAAGACGCCCCATTTATTTTTGATGACCTTTGCCTTGTTGCTTTCAATTTAATAAAAGAAAAATTAATTAACGCACAAATTATGATAGCTCCAGTGTGGGACCTTCCATTTGAGATAATGTGCGATGCAAGTAGTTTCGCAATGGGAGCCGTATTAGGTCAACGCATATCTAAAAACTTCCACCCTATCTATTACGCTAGTAAAACGCTCACATCTGCATAGGAAAATTACACCACGACCGAGAAAGAGCTCCTAGCTGTAGTTTTTTGCTTTTGATAAATTTCGTCCCTACATTACACTTTCTGATAGTTTTACTATCAAGACAACCTAAACACCTAGAGGGGGGGTGAATAGGTTCTAATTGCTTGTTTATACTTTTAAGCATAATTCAATTACAGAATTAAAACATCCAGCACAGCAATCACAGAAATTTAATCATCACAGATTGCACAATATTTTATAGTGGTTCCCCAAGGTTTGGGTACATCCACTTTCCCCCTTCACCTATCTAACAGTATGCTAGATTCGGCCAAACTTCCACTATTCTCAGATCTGCAGATCCTACAGCTCAGAACCTGGATAGGTTCCTATAACTCAGAACCCAGAATGGTTCCTACAACTCAGGCACAACAGCCCTACCTCAGCCTTGCCACAAGGCCTACAACTCAGAGAAGAACCTTCTCCTACACTTAGGCAAACAGCCCTACCACTCAGAGATCAACTCTCCTACACTCAGCCTTTATATCACAGGCTTACAACTCAGATCTGTATAAAACAGATCCTACAGAAATTTAGAAAAGAAGTTTTAATGTCTTGCCTTTGTTGAGAGAGAAGAGGACAAGACAATTCTTGATCAGCTGATGAAATCAACTGAATCTGAGCTTTCTTCAAAGCTTCTTGAATCTGAACTTAGCTGAGTTAATTTCCAAACAGGTTCTTGAGAAACCACTGACGGCTTCCTTCTTCTTCTTCAAATGGGTGGATCCCTCTCTATCCAACACCTTTGATGATACTTCTGAATTCTTGTTAGAACTCTTCTTAGATTGATCCCGAGATCGTCTTCTTAGATCTTCTGATGAAGATCTTCTTTTGTGTATTACTCCTTCTTGATTTGATTTCTCAAATTGATTGCCAAAATTCAATCTCTTGTTACTTCTCTCTGAATCTATCTATTTATAGACCTTCTTAATGGTAACCGGCTGATCCGGTTTATAACTGTCTTCTGACGAGTCTGACAACATCAGTTAACTGGCTGCAACCCACAGCTGTCAAGTCTTTAAATAAATCCTGTGCCTTAGTCTTGGACAGCAAAGTGTCGAGACAGTCTGTCAGAAAGTGTCGAGACCAACTGTCTATATGTGTCGACACAAGTGACTTTGGTGTCGACACAGTCTTTGAAGATGTCGACAAGTTTGCCTTTAAGTTGACACAGCTTCTTCAGAAAATAACTTGGTCTTGACTCTGCAGTGTGTCGACACAAGTCCTGTGTGTCGACACAGTTGTTGTAGATTCAGAACTCAGTATGTGTCGACACTGCCTTCAGGTGTCGACACAGCAATTGTCGACTCTGCCAAAATGTGTCGACTTAGTCTTCTGGTGTCAACACAAGTATTGTCGACTTCTGCCAATGTGTGTCGACTCTGTCTCATTGTGTCGACACAGCCTCCCAGTGTCGACACAAATGTGGTCGACTATCTTTCTGTGAGTCGACGCTGCTTCTCAGTGTCGACATTAATGTGGTCGACTATCTCCTTCTGTGTCGAGGTCGACTATCTTTTTCTGTGTCGAGGTCGACAATCTTTCTCTGTGTCGACACAGCTTCCGTCAAGTGTCGACACAAATATTCTGAAGTGTCGACACTGTTTCTTCAGGTGTCGACACATGGACTTAGAATATTTTTCTGCATTCTTTAATACTTCTTCATCTGCACATGTCAACTTAAAACAACATCAAATACACCTTGATGTATATCATTGAGCTAAGTTGGACTTCTTCAAATCAGGTACATATTTTCCAATGTACCCAACAATCTCCTCCTATTTGGAGAAGTCATAACCTTTAAAGCCAATGATATACATCATTTATAAAAAGTATAAAATGATGATATATGACATAACAGGAATACTTAATAAAAAACAAAATATGAACAATCCATCACAGAGTGAACATTATATGATTCCAAACAATATTTTGTTTATAACTTAGTAATGTTTGATTACAGATTTTTACATTGAATGATTTAATCAAAACATTACAAAATACTTTTGAAAGAACTTAAAATTAAGACTGATCAGGCTCTCTTATGACAATCCCTTTGCTAGATTGGATTTGAGCCTTCACAGGAGCTTCAGCAACTTCAGCTGGCTTCTTGCCTTTTTGATCAGCCTTCTTCTGTGCTTCTTCCTTGAGCCTTTGCCTTTCAAAGTAATGATATTCCTTTGGAAAGTACTTGCTCGGCTCCTGAGCATCTGGTGGCAGCCTACCCAGCTTGGCTTTTCTTCTGAACTGTACTATTGCCTCTTGCCTAGCTTCATGCTTTTGCCATTCCATTTCATTATACCACTTTCCTCTTTCATGAACTTGGTCTTTTACAGCCTTCCATGTAGTGAGTATAATATTTCTTGAAGTATGGCTCCACTGCTCAAAATCTGGCTTAAGTTCAGCCTGCTCTCTAAATCTTTTCTTGGATAGTAGAGCATCTTGCTGTTCTTTCAAGTTGGCATCAGGCTTATCAACTTTTTCAATAATAACCTTGGTAACCTCCTTTGGAGGACTATACATATCCTGAACTTGCTGATCAATCATATCAAAATCTGGAGGAGGGTAAATGACTTGGGCAATCTCAGGTTGATTGCCTTCAAGTAGACCTGATGAATGCCTGACTCAGCCACCATAGCATCATCACACAAAGGTGGATATTCCAATGTGGCTTGAATACTATTTGTCACCCACTTAGTGTGCTCTGAGCCAGCATGAACTAACAACCTCTCCCCCTTTATGACTTCTCTGGTAATATGATCTCTTAGATCTTCCTTCTGAAATCTGATCTGGCCATCCAGATAATTCACACCCTCTTTAAAAAATGGTTTTAACTTTTGAAGCTTGTCAGATATGTCCTTTTGAGAGGTAGTGATAGCAGTTTTAACTGATTCAATAGCATCTTGAAGTTTCTTATCAAATTCTTCCATCTCCTTTCCCCTTGCTTCAGTCAACCCTTCAGTTGTCTTTTTCAACTCATTAAGAATCACATTGTGAGAGTCTTCAAGATTGGCATTCATGTTTATCTGATTTGTAAGAACATAGCCTTGCTTCAGTGCTATATCATCTGCTTTGGAAATA
The DNA here is from genome assembly GCA_039513925.1 of Platanthera zijinensis. Classification (NCBI taxonomy): domain Eukaryota; kingdom Viridiplantae; phylum Streptophyta; class Magnoliopsida; order Asparagales; family Orchidaceae; genus Platanthera; species Platanthera zijinensis. The sequence continues at coordinate 124,428,765 of CM077078.1, read as the reverse complement.
ATTGATTGCTGTTGTTTTGCCAAGAATACTACAGCATTACCTCCCTTATGGAAGCAATCTGTCATCTCCTTCTTATGCATATTGACTTCAAATCTAATTGACTTTATATCTTGAGCCAAGTCAAATTGAAGGGACTTATTGCTCTCATCAACATATTTTTCAACAGTCAATCTATGTTCATCCAACTTAACTTGCAAATCAACCATAAACTTGTTATAATTAAATTCAGAATAGGACTGTTTAGTTGTAGTCTGTAGAGCTTGCTTATAACTTTTGCTCCTTCTCTTGAAGACAACAAGTTTTCTCTTCTTATCCATTCTGACTTCTTCACTATCAGATTTAGATGAACTATCCATTTGAACTCTTTCTTGAGGAGGAGGAGGTATATCTGTCTCAGTGCCATGTTGTTCAGCCTCAACATGCACAGACTCCCCGTCCACCACTTGCTCCTCCTCAATTTCTTTCTCCTTCTCAACCTCTTGCTCGATCTCAGCTTCTTGCTCTATCTCCATGTCTAGGGCCTTCTCAATATCTTGCCCCTCTTCTACTTTATCAGTAGCAATATCAACATTAGGAAATAACTCATCTAGAGTATATTCCTTCTGAGCTTGAATAGAAGATGTATCATTCAGATCTTCAATATTCAAATCTTTGGAGATATCAATTTGTTCTGCCTCTTGCACTGGGTCAGACATCTTCTCCCCCTGTACTTGTTCAGTATTGGTAATGTCCTGGGCAGGTGAGTACACTTGCTCCCCCTGCACCTGTGCAGAAATAGAAATTTTAGAAATGTCTTTTGTAGGAAAATACACCAGCTCCCCCTGCAACTGTACCTGGTCAGGAGTAGATACATTCTGGGCAGGAGAATGAGCTTGCTCCCCCTGCATCTGTGCAGGTATAGTTTCTTGCTGGGCTGGAGTAGACTCAGGCTGATCTTCAACCTGCTTTCTCACTAGTTCTTCTTGAAGCTGCTCAGTATCTTGAGCATGAGAAGGGGATTTCACCGGGGTGTCCTGTCTGCTTTCATCAGGCACATTTTTAGACAGCACCCTATCCCACCTAGAAAACAATCTCATGTCCATCTTTCTCATGTGATTGATCTTTGTTCCTGGCAGTTGTTACATTACCTCAGGGATCACTCCAGTCAGATATAAACTCATAATTCTTGCCAGATTTGGCTTCTTGATTCCTTCCTTGATCTTTTCAAAGATTACAGCTGACCAATCAGTTGGAATTGTAAACACAATTCTGGTCATTAGGCAGAACATATAGGCTGAAATACTATCATGTCCCCCTGGTTTGCACAGAATCACCTTGCCAACTACTTCAGACAAAAATTTCCCTTGCTGATTCATCCCTTTCCTGTTGAAAGCAGCTCCAATCTTCAGGGTGGGATCCAATCCGCACCATTGGAGAGCCTCCCTTGACTTAGAAGCAGGGACTTCTTCTTCATTCTCAATTATTGGTAATTGGAGAATCTTCCTTAAACTTCTTGGGGTAATCTTCACTGTCGACCCATGAACAGTGGACTTTATCTTGAGAATATCTGAATCCACTGATGCAGAGTTAAAGAATTCATGCACCTCCTTCTTCCATATCTTAGAAGGTTCAGAAACTAAAAACTCTAATCCGGATTCAGAAATAAGAGTGATAACCCGTTGAACATCTGTTGGGGCTTCTGCAAAGGCATTCCGTACCAACTCATAACCTTCGTTGACGTTGTCTTCAATCTTCGGCGCCATTGATCAGTTGAGAAAGCTTGAGAGAAGAGAGAGAGAATGTCGACACAGGGTTTCAGTCTTGAAAACCTTGTAAGCGTGTCGACAGATTAAGTTCTTGACCTATTTATACCTTCTATTGAAAGAAGATCAAAAGTCGGCAAAAACAGACTATTAGTGTCGACACAGATGGAATGTGTCGACACAAGCTTCTATTGTCTCGACATCAAGTCTGTCTACTATGTGTCGACACCAATTTGTGGATATGTCGACACCTGGGATATATAGTAGAGCATCAGAAATTCTGTGTCGACTCTTAGTATAAGTGTCGACACAAAATCTGTAAGTGTCGACACCACTATTCTGATGAAGTCGACACTACATTCCTGGATAAGTCGACAATTTGATTCTTAATTGTCGACACATATTCTCTGTATCGACACAATATCTCTGACTTGTCGACATTACTTCACTGAGTCGACACATTATCACTGAATGTGTCGACACCATTTTACTTGGCCAATTTCTGTTGTTCAAAACAACTTGAAAGTACTTGAAAGTACTTGATACTACTTCAATACCATTCATGATGATTTTGTTAATACACTAATCAATGGTTAACATGCCTAATTCAATTTTAAATTTATTGAATTTGATTTCATCTAGTGGCTTAGTAAATACATCTGCAATTTGATAATCTGTTTTTACAAATTCCAATGAGATGTCTTCTTTTTCTACATGTTCTCTAAGAAAATGGTATTTAATTTCTATATGCTTAGTTCTATTATGAGAAACTGGATTATTAGCAATAGAAATTGCACTCTTAGAATCACACAAAAGAGGTGTTCTACTTACTTGAATACCATAATCTTTAAGCTGATGCTGCATCCATAATAGCTGTGCACAGCAGCTTCCAGCAGCAACATACTCTGACTCAGCTGTGGATATTGCCACACTGGTCTGCTTCTTACTACTCCATGAAATCAGTCTTCCTCCCAGGAATTGACAAGTACCTGTAGTACTCTTCCTATCCTCTCTACAGCCTACAAAATCTGCATCTGAATAACCTGTTAGTAGAAAATCTCTATTCCTAGGGTACCAAAGGCCTAGATTAGGTGTGCCCTTAAGATATCTCAGAATCCTTTTGACTGCAGTATAATGAGACTCTTTAGGGCAGGCTTGGTACCTAGCACAGACACATGTAGCAAACATAATATCTGGTCTACTAGCAGTGAGATATAGTAGAGAACCAACTATTCTTCTATACAAAGTCTCATCAACAGGTTTACCTGCATCATCTTTGCATATAGGCATACTTGTTCCCATAGGAGTTCTCATGATGGAGGATGACTCCATACCATACTTCTTAATTAATTCTTTGGTGAACTTTGACTAGGATATGGACAAGCCATCATCAGTCTGTCTTACTTGGAGTCCCAAGAAGAATTTAAGTTCCCACATACTGCTCATCTCAAACTTCCCTTGCATAAGTTTGGCAAACTTTTTACAAAGGTTGTTTCAGTAGATCCAAAGATTATGTTATCAACATAGATCTGAACTAAGATGATCTTGCCTTTGGATTCCCTAAGGAATAGAGTTTTGTCTATTTTTCCTCTTGAGAATTTATTCTCAATAAGGAAAGTAGATAGGGTTTCATACCAAGCCCTTGGGGCTTGCTTTAACCCATACAAAGCTTTTCTAAGCTTATAAACATAATCAGGTTTAAGAGGATCTACAAAACCTGATGGCTGCTCTACATATACTTCTTCTTTAAGATCACCATTCAGAAATGCTGACTTCACATCCATCTGGTATACTTTGAAGTCTTTATAGGCTGCATAGGCAAGGAACATTCTGATTGCCTCCAGCCTTGCTACTGGGGCAAAGGTTTGATCAAAGTCAATCCCTTCTTTCTGCCTGTATCCTTTAGCAACCAATCTTGCTTTATTCTTCACTATTACTCCACTCTCATCCAACTTGTTCCTATAGATCCATTTTGTCCCAATTATATTGTGGCCTCTTGGTTTAGGAACAAGCTCCCAGAAATTGCACCTTCTGAATTGATTCAGCTCCTCTTGCATAACATCAATCCAGTGCTGGTCTTGGATAGCTTCTTCAAACTTCTTAGGCTCCATTTGTGACAGGAAACTTGAATGCAAAACTGTGCTTTGACTTCTGCTTCTAGTCTGCACTCCCTGTCTTGGATCACCTATTATCTGATCAGCTGGATGGTCTCTTAAATGTCTTGTAGCTGGAGGAAGATTCCCTTCTGGTTGAACATCTCCAGCTCCTTCATTATGCTGAACCTCTTGGTTTTCTTCATCTTCTATTGTGTCTTGTACTCCCCCTGGACAGTAGCCTTCATTTTCCAATGCTCCATCTTCCCTTGAAGCTTCAGCATTGGAGAGCTTGTCCATTCTTTTGCTTATACCTGTTGAGTCATTTGATCTACAAGACAACTCACAGTTGATTAATCTTGTTTCATCAAACACAACATGCACAGATTCTTCAACAACTTGAGTATCAAGTTGAAGATTCTATAGGCCTTACTATTTTTACTGTACCCAACAAATATCCCATCCTGGGATTTGGCAGCAAACTTAGTCAAATATGACTTACCATTGTTAAGTATATAGCATTTGCAACCAAAGATCCTGAAGTAGGATAGATTTGGTTTTCTACCTTTCATAATCTCATAGGGAGTCTTTTTGTGGCTCTTGGTGATAGAAGCCCTATTGATCACATGACAAGCAGTGTTTACTGCCTCAGCCCAGAAATATTCTGGAAGAGAGGTGTCACTCAATAGAGTTCTACCAGCTTCAATTAATGTTCTTTTCTTTCTTTCAGCAATTCCATTTTGCTAAGGTGTTCTAGGTGAGGAGAACTCTTGGAAAATCCCAAAGTCTTCACATAACTTTGTCATGCTTTCAGATTGAAACTCAGTACCATGGTCACTTCTGATTTTGACCACTGTACTATTCAGTTCATTCTGAATTTGCTTCACAAAATTAAGTAAGACACTTGGGGTTTCAGATTTTTGTCTCAGAAAGAACACCCATGTAAATCTAGAATAGTCATCTACAACCACAAAAGTGTAGACCTTCCTACCTAGACTATGAACTGGCATAGGACCAAAAAGATCCATATGCATGAGGTATAAGCACCTCACAGAATCCTTGTTTTCAAGGCTTTGAAAGGAGGATTTTGTCTGCTTGCCCTTTTGACAAGCTGAGCATATCCCTTCCTTTATACACTTAACTTGAGGACCATTCCTCACTAACTCTTTGCTAAAGAGTTGGCCAATTGTCTTGTAGTTAAGATGAGCCAATCTCTTGTGCCACTTAACACAATGAGAAGCATTGTCATCAGCTACAAGACAGATGAGAGAAGCCTTATTCTCACATACAAAATTAAGACAATATACATTTCTCTTCCTATACCCAGTCAAAATGATCTCTTGATCACTTGACCTTTTGATATGACATCCATCCTTAACAAATGAAATGTCATATCCTAAATCACTCAGCTGGCTTATGCTTATTAGATTATGTTTCAAACCTTTTACATAAGCCACTTGGGTGATAGTAATTAGGTTAGAAGAAATGTTAACAAACCCTTTGATGACTCCTTTTTCAGATCCACCAAAGATCACTTTAGGTCCATCTTTGACAGATGAATACTCCTTCAGCAACCCCTTTGTTCCAGTCATGTGCATGGAACAACCACTATCCAAGTACCATATAGGGGCATGGCTACTTGGATTCACCTGCAACACAGATTTACTTACCCTTAGAACCCAAGCAAGTCTTGGGTCCTTGGTTCAGGTTAGCATAAACAAGGCTACCATTATCTCTTCTAACAGGCAAACTATTGTTCTTTCTAACACTTGTGTTGTACCAGCAGTCTAGTGCAAAATGGCCTCTCTTGCCACAGCACCAACATTCAAACCTATTGTATCTAGTTCTAGATACATCCTTGACAAAAGAATTTTTGTCCATTGCTGGTGCTACAGCAGCTTCACCCACTGATTTTTTATAACCGTTGGGTTTATGAACATGGGTAGACCTGTTGGCATTTACACCCTTATTTTTCAGAACATTAGTCTTAATATGACCATGAATATTTTCATGATCATATTGGTTAGAAGGCACTTGCACCTTTCAAAACTTAATAGGGACTGAAAAGTTCAGTGGCTTGATAGGAGCTTTGCCTTTCCTCTTGAATCGGCCAGCCCTGGAGTTACCTTTGAATCCTAATCCTGCCTTACCCTTTTGATTCACAAATTCATCTATCAAGGGTAAGACAGACTTTGGCTTAGAGTAACTAGCCACTAAATCTTTTTCAATTCTTAGTCTAGCCTCCAGACTCTTCACTTGATCATTGGTATAATTAATTGTGCCCATCTGAATAATAGTTATATTCTTCAGCTTGGCAATTTCATTTAACTTCTGATCAATTACTTTCTCTAACTCAGTTGCAGCTACCCTTAGTTTAGCAATTTCATGAGCCTGAGATTTAACCAGGTTCTTGCTTTTCTTAAGGGCCTGCAACAAGTCCCCATACTTATCTATCAATTGATAGACATCTCCTTCAGATTCAGATGCATCTACATCACTTGATGCAGATGTAGCTGATTCTGTACTTGTACTACAAACAGATTTCATAGAAGGACATTGTACTTTATTAGGACTAGACTGATTCTGGCATATGTCCTCTTCTGATCCTGCCATCAGTCTCATGCACTGATGATCCTCTTGATCATAGATGGAGTCTACCAACTGCAGAAACTCCTCTTCTTCAAATGCAACATATAGTCCAATATATGCTTCTGCTTTAGATTCTGACTCTGAAGTTGACTGATCTGTTAGGCTCTTATCCTTCTTTGCAACAAAAGATTTCTCCTTCTTGCCCTTTTTATGAGTATTCTTCTTGTCTGAAGACTCCTTTCTCTTATCAGGACAGTCAGCCACTACATGTCCAGGTCTATTGCAACAATAGCAGATAATCTTTGAAGTAGTAGCCTTGCTGGGCTTTGATCTGCTCTTTTCTTTCCTTGATGACTTTTTCTTCTGATAATAGTCATCAACTTGCTGTGAAGTTGAAGGCTTAGACTTCCACTGCTTCTTCTTTAAGAATCTTTGGAATTGCCTTGTGAATGCAGCAAAGTCTACATCTGAATCACAGCTTTCTGAACCCTGATTATCTGAATTTTCAGAACTAACTTCTGCAATTTCCTTAGGAGGGGATGGTGATATCCTCCTATTCTTTCTGATGGCTTCTGCATTGAATGCCACAGTCTTTTCTCTATGCTCTCCTCTTGAATTCTTTTCCTCCTCCTTCCTCACCATAAGTTGCATTTCATAGGATAGCAGCTTTCCAAACAAGGTGGGAGGAGAGATCTCTGCCAATTTAGCCACTTCTCTTATGGCACAGATCTTTGTGTCCCAATCCTTTGTCAAGGATCTTAAGAATTTGTCATTTAGTTCATAGGTACTGAAGACTCTTCCATAGGACATTAACTCATTCACAATTCTATAGAATTTCTTATAGCATTCAGTTATGCTATCAGTTTTTCCTTGTCTAAAACTTTCATATTCCTGGTTGAGCATAGACTTCCTATCCTGTCTTACTTCTTCAGATCCCTCCATGTAGACAATCAAGGTGTCCCATATTTCTTTGGATGTCTTGCAGTGAATCAGATTCTGAAATGTAGAATCATCTATGGCACTCACAATAATATTCTGAGCTCTCTTGTCCATGGTTGCCAAAATGATTTCATCCTTGGTCATTTCAGAATAACTCTTTGGAGTTTGAATATTAGCATCAAGAACTGATACCTTCATTGGAATGAAGGGTCCTTCCTGAACTGTGATGTATATTCTTGGGTCAGATGCTTCCATGAACAATCTGACTCTTTCTTTCCAAATTCCAAAGATTTCCTTCCTACAGATGGGTAACTTCATTGACCCTAACTCCTTGTGATTTTCTCCAGAACCCATCTTCTTGAATCTTGATTCTGCCTTTCCGATCTACCTCAGACTGTTAAGTCCTTTTTGAGGAACCTCCCTCTGATACCACTTGATAGTTTTACTTTCAAGACAACCTAAACACCTAGAGAGGGGATGAATAGGTTCTAATTGCTTGTTTATACTTTTAGGCAGAATTCAATTACAGAATTAAAACATCCAGCACAGCAATCACAGAAATTTAATCATCACAGATTGCACAATGTTTTATAGTGGTTCCCCAAGGTTTGGGTACATCCACTTTCCCCCTTCACCTATCTAGCAGTATGCTAGATTCGGCCAAACTTCCACTATTCTCAGATCTGCAGATCCTACAGCTCAAAACCTGGATAGGTTCCTACAACTCAGAACCCAGAATGGTTCCTACAACTCAGGCACACCAGCCCTACCTCAGCCTTGCCACAAGGCCTACAACTCAGAGAAGAACCTTCTCCTACACTCAGGCAAACAGCCCTACCCCTCAGAGATCAACTCTCCTACACTCAGCCTTTATATCACAGGCTTACAACTCAGATCTGTGTAAAACAGATCCTGCAGAAATTTAGAAAAGAAATTTTAATGTCTTGCCTTTATTGAGAGAGAAGAGGACAAGACAATTCTTGATCAGCTGATGAAATCAACTGAATCTGAGCTTTCTTCAAAGCTTCTTGAATCTGAACTTAGCTGAGTTGATTTCCAAATAGGTTCTTGAGAAACCACTGACGGCTTCCTTCTTCTTCTTCAAATGGGTGGATCCCTCTCTATCCAACACATTTGATGATACTTCTGAATTCTTGTTAGAACTCTTCTTAGATCGATCCCGAGATCATCTTCTTAGATCTTCTGATGAAGTTCTTCTTTTGTGTATTACTCCTTCTTGATTTGATTTCTCAAATTGATTGCCAAAATTCAATCTCTTGTTACTTCTCTTTGAATCTGTCTATTTATAGACCTTCTTAATGGTAACCGGCTGATCCGGTTTATAACTGTCTTCTGACGAGTCTGACAACATCAGTTAACTGGCTGCAACCCATAGCTGTCAAGTATTTAAATAAATCCTGTGCCTTAGTCTTGGACAGCAAAGTGTCGAGACAGTCTGTCAGAAAGTGTCGAGACCAACTGTCTATATGTGTCGATACAAGTGACTTTGGTGTCGACACAGTCTTTGATGATGTCGACAAGTTTGCCTTTAAGTCGACACAGCTTCTTCAGAAAATAACTTGGTCTTGACTCTGCAGTGTGTCGACACAAGTCTTGTGTGTCGACACAGTTGTTGTAGATTCAGAACTCAGTATGTGTCGACACTGCCTTCAGGTGTCGACACAGCAATTGTTGACTCTGCCAAAATGTGCCGACTTAGTCTTCTGGTGTCGACACAAGTATTGTCGACTTCTGCCAATGTGTGTCGACTCTGTCTCATTGTGTGGACACAGCCTCCCAGTGTGGACACAAATGTGGTCGACTATCTTTCTGTGAGTCGACGCTGCTTCTCAGTGTCGACATTAATGTGGTCGACTATCTCCTTCTGTGTCGAGGTCGACTATCTTTTTCTGTGTCGAGGTCGACTATCTTTCTCTGTGTCGACACAGCTTCCATCAAGTGTCGACACAAATATTCTGAAGTGTCGACACTGTTTCTTCAGGTGTCGACATATGGACTTAGAATATTTTTCTGCATTCTTTAATACTTCTTCATCTGCACATGTCAACTTAAAACAACATCAAATACACCTTGATGTATATCATTGAGCTAAGTTGGACTTCTTCAAATTAGGTACACATTTTCCAATGTACCCAACACTTTCAAAAATCATCGTTTTTACGGACCACTCGGCCCTCAAATATCTTCTTGCCAAAACAGATGACAAGCCACGCTTGATTCGCTGGGTCTTACTCCTCCAGGAGTTTGACTTAGAGATCCGTGATAAGCGAGGAGCCGAGAACTTGGCCGCCGACCATCTGTCCAGATTAGACAATCCCTTTATAGAAAAATTAAATGAAAAATCTTTTAATGATTATTTTCCTGATGAGAAACTGCTTTCAATAAACGCATCTACTTCTCCTTGGTTCGCACACATCGCCAACTATTTAGTGGCTCGGGTGCTCCCAAAAGATTTATCCTCTCAGCAAAAGAAGAAATTCTTTTCTGAGTTAAAGAACTATTTTTGGGAAGACCTGCATCTCTTTAGAGTCTGTGCGGATCAAATGATAAGGAGATGTGTTTCTTGTGAAGAAGGAATTGATATATTAAAACATTTACATGAAGGACCGACAGGTGGGCACTATCAAGCTGCTCGCACCGCTCACAAAGTGCTAAGCGTGGGTTTTTATTGGCCTAGCCTATTTAAGGACGCGCAAGCCTTTGTGAGTAGGTGTGATAGTTGCCAACGGTCGGGCAACATTTCCAATAAAAATGAAATTTCGCAAAATTATTTCCTTGAGTGCGAAGTTTTTGACCTCTGGGGGATCGACTTTGTTGGCCCATTTCCTTCTAGCTTCGGAAATAAATATATTTTAGTTGCTGTTGATTATGTTTCACGATGGGTAGAAGCCCAAGCTCTTCCTACGAACGACTCCCGAGTTGTAGTTATGTTTTTAAAGAAATTATTTTCTCGATTCGGTACGCCGCGAGCAATCGTTAGTGATAGGGGTTCCCATTTCTGTAACACGCAGTTTTCTAAAATCCTTACTAAATACGGCGTTACGCATAAGATTTCAACTGCCTACCACCCCCAAACTAACGGACAAGTCGAAGTAGTAAATAGAGAAATTAAAAGAATTTTAGAAAAGACTGTTTCGACTTCTAGGAAAGACTGGTCAACCAAACTAGACGATGCTCTATGGGCCTACCGAACAGCGTACAAAACTGCCCTCGGATGTACGTCGTATCGGTTGGTCTATGGAAAATCTTGTCATTTACCCATAGAATTAGAACACCGCGCTTTTTGGGCCTTAAAATCTTTAAACTTCAATCCCCACTCTGTCGGTGACTTTAGAAAATTTCAACTTAATGAACTCGACGAGTGGCGCTCTTACGCCTATGAAAATAACAAATTTTATAAAGAGCGGACGAAGCATTTTCATGACAAACACTTAAGGCACCCAAAAACCTTTAAGCAGGGTGACCAAGTTCTTTTGTACAACTCTCGTTTATGTTTATTTCTGGGCAAGTTAAAATCACGATGGTCTGGACCCTTTACTGTTTCCGAAGTGTTTCCGTATGGAACTGTTATTGATTTCACATCCTGATAAGGGTAATTTCAAAGTAAATGGTCAGCGTCTTAAACTATATTTCTGTGGTGATGTCAGTCCTAACTGTGTTAACTCTATCTTCCATGATTAGATTCTCAAACATTTTAAAACTCTATTTTATCATTAGAACTTTGAACATTATTATTTTGGACAAAATATATTGGGACATCAATATTCTTTTGATGCGTCGAGCTCAAACGACGCTTTAAACAAAGGGCACTCTTGGGAGGCAACCCAAGTGATTTTTCTTTTTTCTTTATTTTACACTTTTTTTTGGTTTCCCCGGATGACTATAACAAGCCAAAGCCTCTGCAATCACCCGCTCCAATGCTGTTGGATCTATCATAAAGTCTGAAGAAGATTTTGCTAGAAGTTCCAAAGCGCAAGCATGTGGGAGAAGCATCAATCAACATTCGCGACGCATAAATCCGGGGAAGTACCTGTTTTCAATTCTGTACTTTCATTCATGTTTCATTTACTCTCTCTCTCTCTAACCTCCTTTCTCCATTGAGGACAATGTCCATTTTAAGCTTGGGGGGATTTCCTCCTTCATTTTGCCATTCGTGTATATATTTGTTTTTACTTTAATAGTTTAAGCAATAGTACCCCTCGCTTTTTGTTTTGTTTTTCCCAAAATCCCATATAAACAACTTAGCTAATTATAATATTTCTAAATCGTTCTTTAAATTATGTTTCACAAGTAAAATGTTGGTCATGCTGTGTTTCTAATTCACGGTAACATGTTAATATTGAAACGTTTTTTGTAAATTTTTTTATGGTTTTCATCCTTTATTTTCTTTACTTTCTCAAAAATTCGTCATCCACTATTTTCCTTTTCATAATTTTTGTAATATCAACCTCTGATTAGAGTAGTAGATGTGAACGATCCAAGTCGCCTTTTATTTCTATTTTCAAGATAATTTTATAAATCTTTCTTTATTATCTAAGACTTGCTTTTTGAAAATTTTCAAATCTATGTTTTAAATGAATTTAAAAAGCATGAAAATGATTTAGGCCGTTTTTGTTTTCGTTTGAGCCTTCTTGCCAACCTAAAATTCCTTTACTTTTAGTAAGCCACTTTTGAGTCTTTTTCTACTTTCAATTGATAGCTCCACTTACCATTTCATTTTTACCAAAGCCAACTTTTCCAACCTATCTAATCGCACTACACTTTTTTGAGTTTCAATAAAATTTTTATAATCATGATAGGTTGTTTTGGGATATTCATGAAGAAAATTTTGAAAAAAAAGAAGTATTCTCAAAAGAAGTGTTTGACTTTAAATGGCCAATTTCAAAATGAAAATAAAAATATTATGGCCTTTGTTTTCTTTTGAAAAAAAAAGAAAAAAAATGGAAAAGAAAAAAATTTATTTTGTTCATTATAAATTTTTGAAACTCGTTGTTTTGATTTAGTGTGATTTTAAGCCTCCTTGTTTATCTTTGAATTCCACTCCTAATCATAATCCTAAACCAAACATTTCAGTCCTATTAAGTCCTTTTGATTCATGCTTTTTATTTTTATGTATTAGCTAAGTAAAGAGGAAAAGTGGACTAGTGAAGTTTTGGATTTAAATTTAGATTTTTGTTATTTGATTGATATGGTTATAATTTGCCTCTTGGATCTAGTAACAACTCAATGCGTTTTTTTTCATCTGGTTGATTTGCTTACAGGATTTTTGTTGAAATTGTGGATGATTTATTTTCGTTAGTAAAGCTTATAAATTGTAAACCATGTTTAAGTAATTGTTTTAGGTTTACGTTTCACGTTCTCCCTACTTGGAATTTCGCATGATACTTGTGTTGACTTAATTAGAATTCTCCTGATTAGTCATCTGTTATTTTAGCTAGTTTTTTATATCTTTGCTTGGGGACAAGCAAAGCTTAAGCATGGGGGAATTTAATAGTTCGTTTTGTAGCCTAAACTATTATGGTATTTTCTAGTTTTCAATTTACAAATCATGTCTTGTATGCTTATATTTTGGCCCCTTTTTGTATATATTATTGTCACTAACGTTTTTCCTTCTTTTTGCAGGTTTTTACAAAGTTTTGCTGTTACACGCCCCATGGTCACGCCCTCCTAGGGCGTGTACCTAGGGCGTGTAACCCAGTGGAATGAAGCAAACGGTCCGAAGACAGAAGACAAAGATTTCCATCCGACACGCCCCCGACACGAGCGTGTCACATTCAACACGGGCGTGTACATAGGGCGTGACCCGCATTTTCGCAAAATTTTCCGCCGCAAGTGCATTTCCATCCTTCACCAACAAGTCACTGGCGTGTCTTCCTAGTCACGGGCGTGTACCAAGGGCGTGACCTGCAAAGTTCACAGTTTTGGCGCCAGCAGCAACTTTGACTTTTCTACCGGAAGACACAAACGACACGCCCCAGACACGGGCGTGACGGAGGGCGTGTCACCCGAAGTTCCGAGAAAAATAAGCTGTCAGCAGCTGTTTCCTGCCAGAGTTATTGCGTCGCTTTCGTACCTAACCCGACACGCCCCCGACACGGGCGTGACGGAGGGCGTGACTCGGCCGAAAAAATTCTATAAATAGAAACCCCTCTCCTTGAGCCCAACATCCAGATTTTAGGAGGAGTAGTGCTGCCACTTTAGTTTTTCATGTCTTAAGCTTTTCTCTTCCCCTTTCTCATTTCAAGTAATTACGTTTTTTTTATGGAAGCCCTTTTAGCATTTTTGTACTTCCTTTTTACAGTATTTGTAATCATCGTAGAAGGTGTTCTTATAGTATATGTGTGCCCTACTTGTGATTCCTCTTCATTAAGAAATAAAATAGTTCGCTATTCTCTTTCTCTTCTGCTCGGTGTTAGTTTCCATATTATTAATATGATTTTCATTTTCTATACCATGAGTGACTAAATCCTCCTTGTACTCAATCTTGATGATCCGAGGTTTGAGTGATTAAGTTATGATGCTTTAATTTTACCTTTTCTTTTTAGGGTTTAGCCTTGAATTACTCTTGATTTCTTTTGGGTTGGAGATATATCATCGATATATATTCTCCGCCTTAGCTTTCATGCTTGGCTAGCCGAGAGGCCGATAGTTTGAAGTAAGCACTCAAGAGGAAAGGGATTGGTATGCACCCCTCGAGAGAGGCAGACATTCAAATCTCCCGGATTGGAGTAAAATCTAATAGTGGGGTTCACCGCGTAAAGCGAGCTTTAGGCCTCCGATTTAGACGAAAGTCGGTCGGACCTTCCTAAACTCAGTCGGGCACGACTTCGAGAGAAGCGTGTTTAAGCTTTAGGAACCTCCATGGTCAAGAAACTTTTCCCTATTAAGTTTGGGTTTTTATCGCAATTATTTATTAACTCTAGCCGAGGTGATTCTTGATCGAGTGCATTTCCATCCCATTGTTTCAACACTTTATCGTAATCGCTTCTAATATTTACTGCAGTAGTTCTCTTTCTAGCTTTAACTGTATTTCCTTTCTTAATTGCAATTTCTTCTCTTTTAACCCTCAAGATTTTCCTTCAATAAAATAATAGTCTTCATGTGAGTAGATGTACTCAGCAGTTCCCGGATTTCAATACGACACTTGTGTCCCCTAACTACAGTTCGCTAGGTATACTTGCCTAGATGGATTGCTAGTTCAGTTGCTTTTATTTTCTTGACGATTAGTTGACAACAATAATCATGTAAAAAGAGTTCACCCAAACCTCGAGTCGGATCGCAACATTAAATTCCACCAAACCGAATTCCACATTACACAGCCAAGAATTTAGGTGACGCATTAATCCGGGCAGCAACTTCGACCAAAGATTCCTGTGGCTACAGAAATTCAGCTAGTGCGTGTAACCACTCGTTGGAAAGATAATTTCAAGGGCTACAACTTTCGTGTTTCGTTGAAATCCCTGATCTGGCCAGAACACCCCCGAAATTGGCCACAAAGATCGCTGCGTGCAGAAATCAGATTTTTGCACGCATCTTAAGGCGAGATGAACGGCATCCGTTCATCTTCCTCCTTGCACCGATCTCCCAAAAACTCCTCCAGAAATTAGTCCACCCTTATTCACCCTCACAAAGCCGTACTTCTCCACGAATCACTCTCTAATCTCCACTTTGAAGGATGAAGAGGTTGAAGAAGACTAAAGCCTAGAAAAAAAAACCTAGGCACGGCTTTCCCTAAGAAATCTTCTCCTCACCATCAAGACTCTATGGAGTCGATATCTCTCCTAGAATATAACTACAGATCTAGCACCAAGGGAGAGGGGAGGAATCTCACTTCATTTCCAGCGGTACCATCATTCCCGGCCATGGATCTAGTCATCCTCCTCCGCGGCATCCTTGCTTGGCGAAGTTGTTCTTCACGGCAAAGGAAGGAGAGAGAGAGAGAGAGAGAAGGCCGCCTCCAGGAGTTCCGATGATTTCCCTCGGCTCTGTCGATTTCGCAAGGTCCGCGATGACGGAAAGGTCGATCGGCAAAATGGCTAGGGTTCGGCTTTATCGTCCCTTATAAACCGATGTATTAGGTTAAGTTGTAACGACCCCATCCGTTACATGACGTATAGTAGACGGTCCGGCCGGGGCCCCACACTATATGCCACAAACAGACGGTGAGGTCACAGGATAATACCAAACCATACACGCATCCTAACTCAGAGCGTGCTAGCAGAAGCTTGAAGTTGTAATTTGAACTCTAATCAGGAATGTCCAATATATAATCCACAGTTATATATATAGCCACGGAATGTACAACAAATACACAGGGTTTGGCCTTAAGGCCTTACAGCTCCTCTTTCCACACCGTATGGATTACAAACCTCGCGCGCAGGCCGGCCATACATGAGTAAAAGAAAACAAGCAAAAACATTCGCTTAGCCTTCAAGGGCCAGCCGCAGCAGCAGCAGCAACAGCAGCAAGGGCTTCAGCCCTTCATTTACCACTTGGCTCTCCAGCACCTGCATAGGGACAATCCACCCAAACGGTGGCAAACATGGCAACGGTCAGCATTCAGCTGACCCAATTATAACAATCCTACCCCTTTCTTGGGGCAGTAGCATTCCTTCCCTGCACAGCATGGTATCAACAATAGCAAATGTGTGCTCGCAGGCACACTCAAGCCATCACAACCGTCGGCCACACGGCCCGACAGTCCGTGCACTCAGGGCACATTCTTGGTTCACCGGAAAACCAGGGTCAACACCACCGTTTACACGGTATTGAGCATTCTAGTCTTTTTGGCGCGCGGGCCTAAGACTCTCATTATGCGCTCCAACAAACCTATAACCAGGCTTCCTAATCGGACGGACATAACGCAGGTACGGATTAGCCACCCCCCGTTGCTCAAGTCGTCGTGCCACCTCGAATACGGAAGTATCCATGGTAATTTATAGGCGCGGGTCGGTTTCACCTTTCCTGTTCGGCAATCTGCCTTTTCATCGAGTTGCAGCCCAACGGCTCAACCACACACAAAGTGGCAACGCACGGTCACAAGAGTTGCATCCAACCCTCTTCATTTCCTGGACTTCATCCAGTACTTCCTGCTGCACCAAGCAACAGGTAGGCACAAGGCAAAACAAGCCATAACCACGGAGTCTTCTCCGATATGCAAACAAGCATCACCAATCCAGACCAACATGTCCAGATGGGCTTCACACAGCATGCCTAGATCCGTACTCCAATTCCGGACTCTAACAAGGGGGACTTCACATATCTACCCCAAGGGATGCCACAACCCACCGCACACTCGCGGGGAAGGGTTTTCCCTATGCAATGCAGAAAAGAAGGACTTCACATGTCCAAGAAGGGAGATCGTTACCCTTGACGATCTCTTGGGAGCCATCAAAATCTAGCCGGTGAGAAAGCACCGCAGCAGCTTTGCCTTCATAGCGCTGGCCTCGGATCTCGAATCGGACCACGGGAGCTCCGCCGGTGGCTTGATCTCCTCCTCCTCCTTCTTCCTCCTCTCTCTTTCTCTCTTCCTTAACCAAATGAAGAATGAACTCTTCCTCAAGCCTCTGCTGACTTAATCCAGCCAGGAATCACCTGAGCCCTTGGATCAAAAGAGAGAAAAGGAACGGCCACGATTTTCCCAAAATCCCATAATTTTGGCTGACACGGCCTGTGACACGCCCGTGTCACAGGCCGTGTACCCTTAAGCGGCACACGCGGTACTCGTACCGACTGAACTTTACCAGAACACGGGCATCGACATGCCCGTGTCGGACCTGACACGCCCGTGTCAATCATGAGACACGCCCGTGTCACCCCTGCCTCATCGAGCTCCAAAACCAACAAGCATTACACGGGTAGGCACACGGCATCGGACACCCCCGTGTCAAATCTGACACGGCCGTGTTCAAGGCTTGGTTCTGGGCCGTGTACTTCCCTGACTCGAACTGCCCATTATTTGAGTGACACGCCCTGGGACACGCCCGTGTCCCAGGCCGTGTACCCCCGACACGCCCTGGGACACGCCCGTGTCCCAGGCCGTGTAAAATAGCCTGCACCTCAAATCCATTTTTGAGATTTTTGGGGTGTTACAATCCTCCCCCCCCCCCCCCTTAATAAAATTTCGTCCCGAAATTTGACACGGTAAGGAACCAGAAAATACAATGCTATAACTTTATAACTCTGTTATAACAAAAGTTACACGGTCTACAATTTATACAAACAGCTCGGGAAATTCAGCTCGCATGGTCTGCTCTCGCTCCCATGTTATCTCTTCACGGTCACAATTGTCCCATCAGACCTTGACCATCCCGATCACTTTGTTCCGCAACTGCTTCTCGGCTCGATCCTCGATCTGAATGGGTCGAACCCTCGTCGTTAGCCCATACTCGACCGGTACCCGATCATTCTCCACTACTTGAGCTGGATCCTTGACCGCCTTACGAAGTACTGAGATGTGAAATACATCATGTAATCCACCCAAGTCTGCTGAAAGTGCTAGTCGATAAGCAGCTTCCCCAACTCGCTCCACCACCTCAAATGGACCAAGATACCTCGGACTTAGCTTTTTCAAACGCCGAATCCTGGACAAGCCTTTGAAGGGTTTGATCTTCAAATATACCCAATCACCCACCGCGAACTCCACATTCCGGTGTTTGGCATTGTAGTACTTTGCTTGACGATCTTGGGCTATCACTAGCCTCTCCCGAATAGAGCGTATAAGCCAGGTAGCTTCTTCGACTTCCTTTTTCCCACTCAGCTTAGATTCGCCTGCTTCTGCCCAAGCTAACTGTGTACAACATTTATGACCATACAAAGCCTCAAATGGTGCCATGCCGATGCTCGCTTGGTAGCTATTATTATAGGCAAATTCTACAAGAAAAATATAATCTTCCCACCTCTTACCAAAGTCTAGGGCGCACATGCGGAGCATGTCCTCCATCGTCCTGTTAGTTCGTTCAGTCTGGCCATCCGTTTGGGGATGAAAGGCCGTACTAAATGCTAATTTTGTACCCAACATTTGATGAACTAGCCGCCAATCATTCGATGTGAATCGCCCATCACGGTCACTGACGATGCTCCGAGGAACACCGTGCAGTCGAACAATCTGCTCCATATAAAGCTTGGCCAAGGTTTCCACTGAATCGTCTCTTTTGTTTGTAAGGAAGTGCGCCACTTTTGTCAACCGGTCCACAATCACCCAGATTGAATCATGACCGCGTTGAGATCTCGGCAACCCGTGCACGAAATCCATCGAAATGTCATCGAACTTCCACTCCGGAATGGGTAACGACTTCAGGAAACCGCCAGGCTTCTGGCATTCTGCTTTCACCAACGCACAGGTATTGCATTTCGCCACATAACGTGCTACATCTTTCTTTAGTCCAGGCCACCAGAACAGCTTTTTCAGATCTCTGTACATCTTTGTGCTCCCTGGGTGAACTGAGTACTTTGCAAAGTGAGCTTCGTACATCAACTCTTCCCTCAATTTACCCACACTCGGGACGCACACTCGACTATTTCTTCGTAACAAACCGTTATCCCAAGAGAACTGGTCATCCGGCCCATCTTTAGCATAGCGCTGGAGACTTTCATCAAGCTCCGTTGCTCGCCGAACTCTGTCCGTAAGGTCATATTGAACCTCCGTCCAGTTCAAGCATGCATCGGTCGAAGAACCCTTGTCAACGCACGATATCTCCAATGCTTCCAAGTCCTGGATCAAACGCTGATCATGCCTCTGCAACCAGCTTGCCCGTACCGGAGTCCGACTCAAAGCATCAGTGACCACATTTCCCTTCCCGGGAGTATAGGGAATCTCGAAGGTGTAGTCCCCAAGGAACTCCATCCATCTTCGTTGTCGCATATTCAGATCCTTCTGATCCAACAAATACTTTAGGCTTTTGTGATATGTATAGATGTCCACTTTAACGCCATAAAGATAGTGCCGCCACAACTTGAGCACAAAAATTACCGCCGCCAACTCCAAATCATGGACGGGGTAATTCCTCTCATGCACTTTCAACTAGCGCGAGCCATAAGCAATCACTTTACCAAACTGCAGAAGGACGCAGCCTAAGCCGCTCCCGGAAGCATCACTATATATCTCATAGCCATCTGTACCACATGGAGATGTTAACACAGGCGCCTTCAGCCGACCGGGCAAGCGCAGCCGGCAGTTGTGCCAGTTCGTGTTGATGTAAGACCCGAGCCGATTGAGGCAGTCGACCAACGAGCAGCTGACCGACAGTTGAAGCAATTCTTGAGCTTCAGTCCGCCTACGTTTACGGGACTGGGATCCCCAACGCAGGCAGAGGATTGGTTATCGCGTGTCAAGCGGATAATGACAGCGATCAGGGCGGAGGAAACTCTAAAGGTCACCTTGGCCACCTTCATGCTTGAAGGAGAGGCGCGGTTGTGGTGGGACGAGGTTGAAGTACACCATTTGGCGGGCAGGCAATTAACGCAAGTATCGATTGAGGAGTTCTCTCGAATATTTCTGGTGAAACATGTCCTAGCGACGCAACGCATTGCCATGGAAAATGAGTTCCAATGGTTAAAGCAAGGCGAAGATAGTGTGGATACCTACCTGTATGAGTTTACAAGGTTGGGACGGTATGCGGGAACAATCTTCGCGGATGACCAAAGGAAAACGAATAGGTTCTATGAAGGATTGCGGGATGAGTTGAGGTTGCTGCTTTCGAGTTCAATGAACCAAGGGTTGCAGGCGTTGGTTGATACTGCATGTGCGTTGGAGAAGGACATGAGGCTAGTGCAAGGGAACAAGGGCTTGGTTGTGTCGAAACCAGAGCAAGCACCTCGCCCTGGCAAATCGTTCTACCAGAAGAAAGGGGGCAAGAGGTCCAAGCCGTCTGGGCAAGTGTCTTTGACTGTTGTGTCGGGAGCGACGTCAAGGCCGGAGTCTCGTACATGCTTTACTTGTGGCCGGGTGGGGCATCTAGCCCGTGATTGTCGGGTTGTTCAGCCCAAAGGGGAAAAGAAGACGGGTACGTCTTATGCTGAGAAGGGCAAAGCGGTGGTTGATTCCTCTGCGTCCCAGGCACAGCCCTGAATATATCACCTTGGTCAGCAGGAGGCGATTAAGCAAAGTGACGTCGTCACAGGTACGAGTTAAGATAGCTTACTTGCTTACGTGCTATTGCCTTTTGTTATATATCGCTTGTGCATGATGTGTGTGCTGCAGGCTTTGTCCTGATTCGGAATCGTCCGGCGAGAGCCCTGTTTGATACGGGTGCTTCGCATTCTTTTCTTTCTGAGGACTTCGTATCTTGAATTGGGGTGCCGAGTCATGTGACGGTTGATAGTACAAGGGTGCTATTGCCAAATGGCTGTGTGATGCTTGCGGTTAGGGCTTGCGATGTGGATGTTCAAATAGGAAGTCAAGATTTCGGTCTGAGTGCAGCTGTGCTACCGTTATCGGAGTTTGATGTGATCTTTGACATGGACTGGCTCTCGGAGCAGCGTGCCTTTATTGATTGCAACTCCAAGGAGATCACACTGGGCCAGAATACCGGACTTGTGACGAAGTTCGCTGGTATGCGAGGAGTTGGCGGGACTTTGTTGTCTGCGCTCCAAGTCGTCAATGCTGTTCGGAAGGGCGCGGAGTTATTTCTTCACGCTAATTCAGGCTGTTGAGCCAAAGGCCAGTGTCGGTGAAGTTCTGGTTGTGTCAGAGTTTGCCGATGTGTTTCCTAAAGATCTTCCTGGGTTACCACCCCAGCGGGAGATTGACTTCTCTATTGAGTTGGTGCCAGGTGCTAAACCTGTGGCCCGCTCACCATATCGCATCGCGCCAAAAGAGATGGCTGAGTTGAAAGTCCAATTGCAAGAGTTGTTGGAGCAGGGATACATACGCCCAAGTATGTCACCTTGGAGCGCGCCTGTTCTCTTTGTGAAAAAGAAAGACGGTAGTTTGAGGTTATGTATTGACTACCGCGAATTGAATAAGCTGACGGAGAAAAACAAATATCTGATTCCACAGATTGATGACCTATTTGATCAGCTGGCAGGATCAACGGTATATTCCAAGTTGGATTTGAAATCGGGATATTATCAGTTGAGGATTCGGGAAGGTGACATTCCCAAGACGGCGTTTGGAACACGCTACGGTCATTATGAGTTCACGGTAATGCCGTTTGGCCTATGTAATGCGCCTTCGGTATTTATGGATTTAATGCATCGAACGTTCCGAGAGTACTTGGATTTGTTCGTGATTGTGTTTATCGATGACATCTTAGTATACTCTCAGTCGGAAGAGGATCATGCAAACCATTTGCGGTTGGTCTTGCATACCTGCGGAGGAATAAGCTTTATGCTAAGTTCTCAAAGTGTGAGTTCTGGCTCTCTTCAGTAGCCTTTTTAGGCCATGTGGTAAGTGGAGAAGGTATCACGGTGGATCCGTTGAAGATAAGAGCCATTCGAGATTGGCCAATGATGTCTTCAGTGGCCGAGGTCAGGAGCTTCCTTGGGCTTGCGGGCTACTATAGACGGTTTGTGGAAAACTTCTCACGGATTGCTTTACCTCTGACCATGCTGACGAGAAAAGATCAAAGGTTCATTTGGATGTCGGAGTGTGCGCGTGCTTTTGAAGACCTGACTCTGATACCAAAATGTAACGACCCCATCCGATACATGACGTATAGTAGAAGGTCCGGCCGGGGCCCCACACTATATGCCACAAACAGACGGTGAGGTCACAGGATAATACCAAACCATACACGCATCCTAACTCAGAGCATGCTAGCGGAAGCTTGAAGTTGTAATTTGAACTCTAACCAAGAGTGTCCAATATATAAACCACAGTTATATATATAGCCACGGAATGTACAACAAATACACAGGGTTTGGCCTTAAGGCCTTACAGTTCCTCTTTCCACACCATATGGATTACAAACCTCGGCGCGCAGGCCGACCATACATGAGTAAAAGAAAACAAGCAAAAACATTCGCTTAGCCTTCAAGGGCCAGCCGCAGCAGCAACAGCAACAACAGCAAGGGCTTCAGCCCTTCATTTACCACTTGGCTCTCCAGCACCTGCATAGGGACAATCCACCCAAACGGTGGCAAACATGGCAACGGTCAGCATTCAGCTGACCCAATTATAACAATCCTACCCCTTTCTCGGGGCAGTAGCATTCCTTCCCTGCACAGCATGGTATCAACAATAGCAAATATGTGCTCGCAGGCACACTCAAGCCATCACAACCGTCGACCACACGGCCCGACAGTCCGTGCACTCAGGGCACATTCTTGGTGCACCGGAAAACCAGGGTCAACACCACCGTTTACACGGTATTGAGCATTCTAGTCTTTTTGGCGCGCGCGCCTAAGACTCTCATTATGCGCTCCAATAAACCTATAACCAGGCTTCCAAATCGGACTGACATAACGTAGGTACGGATCAGCCACCCCCCGTTGCTCAAGTCGCCGTGCCACCTCGAATACGGAAGTATCCATGGCAATTTATAGGTGCGGGTCGGTTTCACCTTTCCTGTTCGGCAATCTGCCTTTTCATCGAGTTGCAGCCCAACGGCTCAACCGCACACAAAGTGGCAACGCACGGCCACAAGAGTTGCATCCAACCCTCTTCATTTCCTGGACTTCATCCAGTACTTCCTGCTGCACCAAGCAACAGGTAGGCACAAGGCAAAACAAGCCATAACCACGGAGTCTTCTCCGATATGCAAACAAGCATCACCAATCCAGACCAACATGTCCAGATGGGCTTCACACAGCATGCCTAGATCCGTACTCCAATTCCGGACTCTAACAAGGGGGACTTCACATATCTACCCCAAGGGATGCCACAACCCACCGCACACTCGCGGGGAAGGGTTTTCCCTATGCAATGCAGAAAAGAAGGACTTCACATGTCCAAGAAGGGAGATCGTTACCCTTGACGATCTCTTGGGAGCCATCGAAATCTAGCCGGTGAGAAAGCACCGCAGCAGCTTTGCCTTCATAGCGCTGGCCTCGGATCTCGAATCGGACCACGGGAGCTCCGCCGGTGGCTTGATCTCCTCCTCCTCCTTCTTCCTCCTCTCTCTTTCTCTCTTCCTTAACCAAATGAAGAATGAACTCTTCCTCAAGCCTCTGCTGACTTAATCCAGCCAGGAATCACCTGAGCCCTTGGATCAAAAGAGAGAAAAGGAACGGCCACGATTTTCCCAAAATCCCATAATTTTGGCTGACACGGCCTGTGACACGCCCGTGTCACAGGCCGTGTACCCTTAAGCGGCACACGCGGTACTCGTACCGACTGAACTTTACCAGAACACGGGCATCAACATGCCCGTGTCGGACCTAACACGCCCGTGTCAGTCATGAGACACGCCCGTGTCACCCCTGCCTCATCGAGCTCCAAAACCAACAAGCATTACACGGGTAGGCACACGGCATCGGACACGCCCGTGTCAAATCTGACACGGCCGTGTTCAAGGCTTGGTTCTGGGCCGTGTACTTCCCTTACTCGAACTGCCCATTATTTGAGTGACATGCCCTGGGACATGCCCATGTCCCAGGCCGTGTACCCCCGACACGCCCTGGGACACGCCCGTGTCCCAGGCCGTGTAAAACAGCCTGCACCTCAAATCCATTTTTGAGATTTTTGGAGTGTTACATAAGTCCCTTCTGCCACGTGTCAACGTCCCATTGGACCGCCCCTAATGGGTCATATTGAAGTGACCCGATCCAAGGCGGCCATGCCGCAGCCAGCTCGGTCCGGTTCAGTCCGCACGCCCAGGACAGCGGAACCTAGGAAAACTGTCTAAGGAAAAATCGGCAGGTATCATCCTGATACCCCTCGATCGGCGTGCATTGCTACCGATACCCGTCGATCGGCGGTATCATTCTCGATACCCGTCGATCGGCGTGCATAGCTACTGATACCCGTCGATCGGAGGGTATCATTCTCGATACCCGTCGAATTTCACTTAACCTACTTCTCAATCTGCAGCTCTGAATCCGGCGGGTATCGACCACCGATACCCGTCGAATTCGGCGGGTATCATTCTCGATACCCGTCGATTTTCACTTGGCCGAGTTCCTTCACTCCAGCTACTAGTTGGGGTATCCTTAAACCCAACCCTTCATGCCACACTCCTGACACCCTCTGTCAGTGCACCACGAGTCTGAGTCGAGTCTCTTGACTCAAAACTCGTGCGAGGGGCCTAGCCTGAAACGGGACGTTATAACGCGTTTCTCTCCCGGCCGCGCGCTCCTCGCCCGGGCGCGCGCTCCTCGCCCGGGCGCGCGCTCCTCGCCCGGGCGCGCGCTCCTCGCCCGGGCGCGCGCTCCTCGCCCGGGCGCGCGCTCCTCGCCCGGGCGCGCGCTCCTCGCCCGGGCGCGCGCTCCTCGCCCGGGCGCGCGCTCCTCGCCCGGGCGCGCGCTCCTCGCCCGGGCGCGCGCTCCTCGCCCGGGCGCGCGCTCCTCGCCCGGGCGCGCGCTCCTCGCCCGGGCGCGCGCTCCTCGCCCGGGCGCGCGCTCCTCGCCCGGGCGCGCGCTCCTCGCCCGGGCGCGCGCTTTTCGCCCTTGCGAAAAAATGACGTATATGCGAAAAAAATTCGGTTAGGGCGAAAAAATCACGTAGTGCGAAAAAACACCTCCGGGGGAAAATTATGCGTCCTAGCAAGAAAATGCGACAGGGTGAAAAAAATGCGCCCGAACGAAAAAAAACACTTCCGGGCGAAAAAATTGCGCTAAGGCGAAAAAATCACGGCCGGGCAAAAAATTCGCGCAGGGGTGAAAAAATCACGTTCGATTTAAAAAATCGCATCCCGCTGAAATAATTGCGTCTAGCCGAAAAAATCGTCCCTGGGCAAAAAAAATGCGGTCGGACGAGAAAATGGTGTCGAGGCCACAAATTCGTAAATTGATCAATTCTACAATATTCATCACTATTATTTATTAGACGAATACTAGAATTGGAATTAGTCACCAATATTCAATTCCACAATATTTTCTCATAATATATTCCAATATCAAATTTCAATTCCGAGCAAATGAACGGACCACAACAGAAAATTTGTGCTAGTTTCATAAAGTCAATTTATTTGAACAAAATGAGGGTGATGTTCTTTTTTTATAAAGCCCACGATGAGTAGTTTAGAGATATTATTGATAATGACCAATAAATTTAGGGTGTTGTTATTAGAAAACCCACTTTAGTTACTAGCAAACCGGAAAAAAAACAGATTCAGTCATTTTTTCCATTTTTTTCTCTTCCCAAAAATTACTACTAGCAAATCAATCTTGTTTTTTTGTAATTTATGCATTTTTGAATCTTTAGCCCCAAATGTTTCTCATTTGAAAAAGTGATCAATATGAAAGTTGTAGGCCTTGATGATATCTACAATTTTTATGTTGACCAGTTTTTTTATTTTAAGCCGTTTAGGCCTCCAATTTGGGCCCGAAAAAAGACACGCACGTAACGAGTCGTCCGTACAAATTTTTGGCGTGACTTTTTTTGAGCCGGGGGTCTAAACTGCTTCAAATCAAAAAATGTTCAACATGAAAGTTTTAGATCTCGTTGAAAT
Source organism: Platanthera zijinensis (assembly GCA_039513925.1). Taxonomy (NCBI): domain Eukaryota; kingdom Viridiplantae; phylum Streptophyta; class Magnoliopsida; order Asparagales; family Orchidaceae; genus Platanthera; species Platanthera zijinensis. The sequence continues at coordinate 124,402,830 of CM077078.1, read as the reverse complement.
CTACAACCTTTATGTTGAACAATTTTTTATTTGAAGCCGTTTAAGCCCCCGATTTGTCTCCCAAAAAAAGTCACGCCGATCCCGGGCGTTTGTACATATGTTCGGCGTGACTTTTTCCGGGGCCAAAAAGGGGGTCTAAATTGCTTCAAATAAAAAAGTGTTCAACATTAAAGTTGTAGATCTAGTCGAAATCTACAACTTCTATGTTGAACACTTTTTAATTTGAAGCCGTTTAAGTTCACGATTTGTCTCCCGAAAAAAGTCACGCCGATCCCTGGCGTCTGTACATATGTTCGGCGTGACTTTTTCCGGGGTCAAATTGGTTGTCTAAATTGCTTCAAATCAAAAAGTGTTCTACATGAAAGGTATAGATCTTGTCGAAATCTACAACTTTCATGTTGAACATTTCTCATGAAAAATGTGTGTATAAGACGCAGTTCAAAAAGACGCAAATATTCTTATATACACTTAACTCGTATATACATCACACCCTTATAGCAATTAGAGATCAAATATATTTCAAAATCGGGCGATATTTTATTTAAAGATTTTGGTGCAGATGATGATATTGTGCTGAAAAAAAGTTTTGGACATACTAAACAAAATTTGCGGCCTTTTGACTCGTTTCTAATGCAAACATAAATGATTGAATGAATACATTTGAAATCATTTGTAATGTCATTATATGTAGTGAGTTATTTTGAATGAATGAATGTTTTTAAATAAAATTTAATTTTTTTTTAAAAAAATTATGTTGATTTGCTAGTAACAAAATGATTTCCAAATAGTCATTTTGAAAAATGAAGGTTTGCTAATAGTAATGATTTGCTAGAAATCAAATTGAGTTTGGTAGTAACAACACCCTAAATTTATGATAAGTGCGCCTCAGGATCACATGTTTCACTTTGATATAAGTTTCTGGCACTTGGCTAGATCTTGCCAGACCATTGGGGTTGGTAGGCGATGGTAGTCGTCCTATTGGAAAATTGATTGGACGAAATATTTGAGGACTCATTTAAGCTTTGATTGGCGGGGCGGATACGTGCTGCCTCGCGTATCTCACCGTCCCGCCGCCTCTATGAATTTAAGGAATGCGCGCGGTGGGGCGGTAAAGCTCTGCCCCCTTCGTGAGATTTTCGCAGAAATCCATCTCACTGCGGAAGCTGCGTTGGCGGTTAGGCGGTGCGGTGATTTCCGCGAAAGCACCACCTGTAAATTTTTCTGATTATATGTGGACTAATTCAATTAAGTCGTCTCGGTCAAGCGTATGTGTCAATACGATTTTATTTGGATCTCCCGCGAGTGTACGTCAAAATTGATTTGCACGAATAGTCGAAACCAGTGATAGGTGTGCTAGATTATTTCGACTTTCATTCCGCAAGCTTGGTCTTCCCATGGCACGTTCAGATTGATCGGTTCTAATTTGTGTTCTCGATTCATTTTACGTTGTCACGAATTTTAGATTAAGTAAGAGTTGGGTTGCCTCGAGCATTTTTCACTCCACTCTTAATCCCTCTCCTATTTAGGAGTAATTGTTCTGTACGTGTAGCGTTTCTTTTTTTGGGAGTGGGTGAGATTCAAGCCGCTCAGCTTTAAATCAAACATTTGTTATTTAACAAGCTTTAACAAAATAAAAAAATAATAAAAAAACCAAGCAAAACTCAAATTTCAAAGAACGATCGAATGGCTCTTGCGTTACACGCGCTCCTTTCTCTGGGAGCGGGTAGGGAAGGAATTTTTTTTTCCTATTTAGGGACCAAAAACCTATCATTTCGGTATGGAAAAATCTGATTCTTGAACAGGGCGAACTGGTTGCTTGCGGTTATTGTTGTCATTCTTCTCTCCCGATTGAAACTGCTCCTCTTCACGTCTCCGTGCAAACTGTTGCCTTCCGGAGTTCCGGTTGAGATCTCCGACGAAGCCAATCGACCTTCTTCCTTAGTTTTATGTTTGCATTTTACTGTAGCTTCGCCAAGATCGCGAACAGCCCAGCGAACGGCAATTTTCATCTTCTCCATCGCTAATTTTTAGTCCCGGAACCTTGCCGGCTCTCAGTCCGGAAAGCAGAGCATAAGAACAACGAGCTACAAGATTTTTATTTCTAATCTCTAGCCGATCAGGAGACTTACAATCAAGAGTCGATTTTTCTTTGGCTTTGATTTCCAAGGTTGAATAGGAAACTTTTGCTTTTGGGCTGATTAGACAAAATTAACAGTGAATTAATTTTCACTAAAGTTTGGATGTCTGAGTCTTATACCACAAACTTAATTCGTTCTAACACACACTTTTTTGATAATGTTGGCCACTATGATACTGAGTTTAAAAATGGTATGCATATTTAATTCATTTTTTTTGCACTTTATAGCGCAACGCATTTGTTTTCATAAACTTCATTATTTGATCGCATAAATTTTACAAGTGATTAATTTTTGCTACACTGTTGCACAGGAATTAATTAATTATGTTCATGTCAATCGTGCACGCATAGATCGCACAACATTATTTGATTTTATTGATCTCATTTCGTGAATTTATGTGATCTGCGCGCTTTATATGTATTTCTAACATTTGGTATCAGAGCGAACTTGAACATATGAATTAGTTTCATTCATTGTCGGTGTAGTTGATTCTGATTAATCACTAGCGATCATACATATAAAACCTATTAATTAATTTCATAGAATATCAATGCGTTAGGCACTTGTAAAGTGCATTAATTTTAAGTCCATAAGTAGTCGTGATCTTTAGACACTTCAGTGCCCTTTTTCATTAATTACAAGATTACGACACTTAATTTGATGATATTTTAGAGAATCCCAGTGTAGGAGGATCTTATGGGTTAATTGAACTGTAGCCGCCAAAGTGCATGTTTGATTGATTTACGAGATTTCATTCATACACGGCTGTGGGATTTCTCTAGTTCTAGCCTGTGATCATTCACCCAAAGGTGATGGTTGCGTGATAGGATTAGAGGGTTGCACAAGAGCATTTGAGCGAAAGTGCGAAGGTTCTAGTAATCTATTTTTGGTAGTTTTGCAAAATCTTAAACACTGTCATGTCTCGCTCGGTGTAGAGGATTTCTAACTGCGTGACACATATTCTCCCCAAAGGTGTTGCGTATTGACGTGTCTTAATTCTTATGTGTGTGTTAATTAAGGTTTTAAAACACACTTGTCCTCATTGCTAAATATGCATTATTTTCTTTTTCAGTCACCTTTACTGTGCATAATAATTTGGCGACCATTAAAAAACTTACTGGGTCCAACTTTAAGAAGTTGAAGACCGATATCATGTTCGTCGTGCAAATGACAGACATAGATCTATCCCTGATATCTGATAAGTTTGAGGAGTTGACTGCGAACAGTATTCGTACTCAGAAAGATCATTATGCAGTGTAGCATAAGTCCAATAAGATATGTCTACTAGCAATGAAGAGGTCTATTCCATAGCACCTACTTAGTGGACTACCAGAGACTGCTGATGCGCTCGATTTTCTTACTGTTGTGGGACAGAGGTATAAGGCGTTCTCTAATGCTTAGATAGGGACTCTCATGCAAGATCTCTTTACTATGAGGTACACTAGTGATGGTATAGTTCGTGATTACATTCTGAAGATGATGTACTATTAGACAAAGCTCCAAGAGTTGGATATAGTTCTCCCTGAGACTTGCATAGTGCATCTGACACTTCTGCCACCTGAGTTTAGTATCATGAAGACTACATATAATTCTCAGGATGAGGCTTGGAAACTGAATGATCTGATCACTCTATGTATTGCTAAGAGAAGCTAAAGAATGAAAAGACTCACACCGCATTGTACGTCTCAAAGTCTTCATTCAAGAAGAAGAAGAAAAAGAAGTCCAAGACTCCAAGTAAGTTTCAGGATGGCCAGTGTAGTGGGGCAAAAGATACTGCTGGTGTCATTAATAAAGTTTTGATATGTTTCTTATGTAGAAAGAAAGGACATGTGAAGCATAAATGCCTAAAATTCATGTCTTGGATGGAAAAATGTTGGCTCACACATAAAGATAATTCTCTTGCACTCGTCCTTTGTGAATCCAACTTAATTGAAGCCCAATCTAGTTCCTGGTGGTTTGATAGTGGAGCAACTAATCATGTTACTTACACATTACATGGGTTCACCAACATGAGGAGGCCAGGCAAGGAGGAGTGTAGACCCACGATGGGAAATAATGTTGAAGTTGAAGTCTAGTTTATAAGAGATATCTGCTTGATTTTAGATTCTAATTTTAATCTTTTGTCAAAAGACACTTTTTATATTCCTACATTTCGGAGACACTTAATTTTTGTTTCTGCTTTAGACAGACTTAATTATGATTTTAACATTTTTTGTGACTTAATTTAGTTGTTTTATGAATCATATGTTGTTGGCCATTGCACATTGTTAATGGTTTATATAGAATGTGTCTTTCTCCTAATGAAATAAGCAATATCCAGTCTGGGGTTGTGGAAAATCAGCCTTTCACAGCAAACAACATGCTAGCAATCCAAAATGCACAGAAGGAGTTGATGGACATACACAAAAATATTCTTGAAAGAAGAATGGATTGATAGATTTAACTTCAAGACAACCTAAACGCATAGAGGGGGGTGGGTGAATAGGTTCTTTTCCTTGTTTTAAACTAAGGCAGAATATAGCTTCAATTCTTTAAGACAAATCTCAAATTCCTACAGTTAACACAGCACATGCAATCACAGAATCTAAAATAACACAAGCATCATAGATTGCACATAGATTTATAGTGGTTCCCCAAGGTCTGGGTACATCCACTTTCCCCCTTCACATATCTAGCAGTGTACTAGATTCGGCCTAACTTATTCCTTCTTCTCAGATCCACAGATCTTACAGCTCAGAACCTGAAAGGTTCCTACAACTCAGAACCCTATAAGGTTCCTACAACTCAGGCTAACATCCCTACCTCAGCCTTGCCACAAGGCCTACAACTCAGAGAACCAATTATCTTACACTCAGGCTCAATAGCCTTACCTCAGCCTTGCCACAAGGCCTACAACTCAGAGATCAAAATCTCCTACACTCAGCCTTTATAACATAGGCTACAACTCAGATCTTTGAAAAGATCCTACAGAATTTGATAAGTAATTTGATGGTCTTTTACCCTTGTTGAGAGAGAAAGGATAAGAGAATTCTTGATCAGCTTCTTGATGAAACTGATGACTGAAATCAACCTGTGCTTAGCTTTCTTCAAAGCTTCTTGAATCTAAACTTAGTTGGGTTGATCTCCTTTGAAGTTGACTGACTGCCAGCTTCCTTCTTGGATTCTAGATATGGATCTGGATCATCTTAGTAGATTAGTTCAGGATCTACTTCTTAAGAGACTTGTGATTGTCTCCTTCTTGATCTCAAAATAGCTGAAGCTCTCTCCCCCCAAATCTTCTGAAGTTTCTTCTGAATTATGGAATGAATTCTCCTTAGACAAAATCTGAGTTGATGAACACTACAGAATGTCTTCTTAGATCTTCTCACGAAGATCTTCTTCTGTGACTTGCACTTTCTTGATCAGAGATCAATCTCACAATAGTTATATTAGTTGTGTGTATGATCCATCCTTCCTTCTTCTGAATCCATCTATATATGGACTTCATCCATGGTAACTGGCTGATCCGGTTTCTAACTAACTTCTGACAAGTCTGACAGCTTCAATAAACCTGTTGTAACTCACAGCTGTCAAGTCCTCAAACAGTTCTTGAGCCTTTGTCTCTATCTGCAAAGCGTCGAGACTGACTGTCTTAAAGTGTCGAGAAAATCTGTCAATACGTGTCGACACAAGTGACTTAAGTGTCGACACAGACTTTGGTGATGTTGACATAGCTGCCTTGATGTCGACACAGCTTCTTGACACTGCATCTTGAGAATGTATCGACACTGATTATTTGTGTCGACACAATCACTTCTTCACTCTACAGCAATCAACTATGTTAAAACTCTGTTGTGTGTCGACACAAGTCCTGTGTGTCGACACAGTTGTTGTAGACTAAGAATTCTGTGTGTCGACACTGCCTCCAGGTGTTGACACAGTTGATGTCGACTCTGCTTTTGTGTGTCGACACTGTCTCCTGGTGTCGACACAGTTGATGCCGACTATCTATTCTGTGGGTCAACACAGTCTCCCGGTGTCGATATAGTTGATGTTGACTATGCTTCTGTGTGTCGACACAGCCTTTTCCAAGTGTCGACACAAACTTGTTGAAGTGTCAACACAACTTCCTCTGGTGTCGACACATGGACTTAGAAACTTTTTCTTACATTTTAGCCAATACTTATCCTGCACATATAAACTCAGAATAACATCAAATACACCTTGATGTATATCATTGAGCTAAGTGAGACTTCTCCAAATCAGGTACACATTTTTCAATGTACCCAACAATCTCCCCCTATTTGGAGAAGTCATAACCTTTTTGTCAATGATATACACCACTTATGATAAATAAACATGATGATGTGTACAAGCATTATTTAACAGGGTAACTTATAAAAAAAACAAATATCAAAATCACATCACAGAATAAGGATGCAAACTAAATGAACATCGAACATGATTTTGTTTATTATATCAAAAAGTCTCTTAACACTGATTACATAGATTTCTTTACAACTAAAAATTACATAGTTCTTGAAAAATCTAGTAAAAATTAAACTAAGGCTGGACTTGCTCCTTGATTACTATTCCTTTTACAGATCTAATCTGAGCCTGCACAGGTGGTTCTGTATCTTCAATGAGCTTCTTGCCTTTCAAATCAGCCTTATTTTGAGCTTCAGCCTTAATCCTTTGCCTTTCAAAGTAATGAAAAGGCTTAGGGAAATACTTGCTAGGCTCCTGAGCATCAGGAGGTAGCTTCCCACTCTTAGCCTTCCTTCTGTATTGAACTATGGCTTCTTGCCTAGCCTCATACTTCTGCCACTCCTGCTCATTATACCATTTACCCCTTTCATGAACTTGGTCTTTTACAACTTTCCAGACAGTTAATATGATATTTCTAGATGTGGGGCTCCATTGCTCAAAATCAGGTTTTAACTCTTCCTGCTCTCTAAATCTTTTCTTTGATAATTGAGCATCTTGCTGAGCTTTCAGACCAACTTCTGGAATATCTACCTTTTCAATAATAACATTAGTAACTGGTTGAGGAGGGCTGTACATAGACTGAACTTGTTGATGTATCATCTCAAGATCTGCAGGGGGGTAAATAACTTGGGCAACCTCAGGTTGATCACCTTCAAGTAGAGCTGGTTTGTAACACCCCTACCCATTACGTGCAACATAGTAGAAGGTCCGGCCGGGGCCCCACACCATGTCTTACAAACAGGCGGAGACGTTACTAAGTAATACCAAATACGCATCCTATCACAGAGCATTCTAGCGGAAGATTAAATGGTTGCAAGAATGAACTCAAACATCAACACAGAAGTCCACAGCTAAACCAAACATGCCATAATATAAAACCACAAGTATGGCCTTATGAACTATTACAAGTGTTACTCTTTATACAAGAAGGTAACTTCCATACTTCGGCACGCAGGCCAGCCACACATGAGTTCTTACACAAGGTACAAAAATAGCCTTCGAGGGCTAGCACTCAGCAGCAGCAGCTTAGGGTCTTCCACCCTCATCCCTGCTTGGCCCTTCTTGACCTGCACGCAAAAGATCCACCAGGCAGTGGTAAATAAAGCAACAGTCAGCATTTGGCTGACCATTTATAACGACCCTGTCCCTGGCACGGGACAGCGGAATTCCATCCCTGCGTATCACTTAAAGACAATCAAAAGGGTATGCTTTAGCACATCACACTTGTACGCCCGTACAAGTCATCATCCATCACAAACGTCGGCACGACGGCCCGACGTTCCGTGCTCTCAGGGCACATTATCGGTGTACCGGAAAACCAGGGTCCCACCACCGTTCAGAGGTCCCAGACATGACGATAATTTGTGAGCATTCCAATCCTCCATGGCTCAAATAGCCGGAGCGATTCTCATTCTGTGATCCTAACAGGGCCTTAAGCACCCTACAGTTAGACAACCAGAATGCGGGTATAGATCAGCCTTGCCCGTAGCTCACATACGTCAAACGTCGATCAGGACTGACACAGGTACAACTTCACCTTGCCCGTTGGCTTTTCCATAGTTGCAGCCCCACCGGCTCAACAAGTAGCATCACCACTACAAGGGTTGAGATCACACAGCATCAACCCATCCACATAATATCCTGCTGCACCAAGCTGCAGGTGTCCACCAAGAACATCACACGCATCACAATAATACAGAGTCTTGCTCTGATATGCATACAATCATCACCAATCTGGACTAACCTATCCAGATGGGCTTCACACAGCATGCCTACCCGTACTTCTCGCTTTCGGGACTACTCCAACAAGAATCAAGGGATTGAGTTAAACATCCCAAGAGAATTCAACTCTACCTTTGTAGAGGATTCATGCATATGCAAAAAGGAAGGATTTCACAAATCCAAGGAGGAAGTCGTTACCCTTGGAGGACGTTTTGGAGCCATGGCAAGCACTGCTTGGAGCTCTGCCTTCCCGAATATGGCCTCCGATCGCGAATCCGAGCTTGGACTAGCTGGATCTCCCTCTCCTTCCTCCTTCTTCTTCTTCCTTCCTTCTTCCTCTTTCCTTCTCTCACTTAAGAAGATAAAGTGAGGAAAAGTTTGCTGGTTCGGGGTCTTATAGGGGCTGGAAAAACTGAAGACCACCAGATCTGGAAAGAGGGAAACAAACGGTCGAGATCTGCAAAAAAAGTCAATTTCGGCCCTGACACGCCCGTGTCACAGGCCGTGTCCCTTAAGCGGCCCTTAAGCGGCAAAGAACCGCCTCACCATACGGGTTGAACACGCCCGTGACCACCGCCTAACCTGACACGGCTTGAGACACGCCCGTGTCTCTGGCCGTGTCGCCTCTCTCGACGAATCTCGTCGATCGCCGAGATTATACTCGCTGATCGTCGACACGATCTCGCCGATCGTCGAGAAGGACACGCCCTGTGACACGCTCGTGTCATAGGCCTTGTCGCCTCTTCTCGTCGATCTTCGATCACAATGCTCAACGATCGTCGAACGCGCGACCTGCAGCAACCCGAGGATGATACGCCCTGGGACACGCCCGTGTCTCAAGCCGTGTCACTCCAAAAACACCTGAAACCCAACTTTGAAACTTACTCGAGACCAGCTCGAGTATTAGCTTGACACGCCCTGGGACACGCCCGTGTCCCAAGCCGTGTCACTTGGCCTGAAAACCAAAACTGGGTTTTGGGGTATTAGGTTTTGGGGTATTACAATCCTCCCCTCCTTGCAGAAAATTTTGTCCCGAAATTTGAATGACTGAAAAACTCAATAAAGTCCATATCTATTGATTATTACAAGGTCTAAAACACAACCACTTACAAAAATAACTCGGGAAATTCTGTCAGCATGGTTTGCTCACGCTCCCAAGTAAGCTCTTCTCGGCCACAATTATCCCACCAGACTTTGACCATCCCGATTGTTTTGTTCCTCAATTGCTTCTCAGCGGCATCTTCAATCCGAATGGGCCTAACCTTTGTCGTTAGCCCACTATCGACTGATACCCGATCTGCAACTATCACATGCAACGGCTCTTTTATTGCTCTCCGCAACACCGATACATGAAACACATCATGTAAACTACTTAATTCAGGCGGTAGCAGTAACCGATAGGCTTCCTCACCGATGCATTCAATCACCTCAAAAGGTCCTAGATACCTCGGGCTCAACTTTTTCAGACGCCGTATCCTGGACACACCTTTAAAAGGCTAGTTTTTTAGATATGCCCAATCACCCACCACAAACTTTACGTCCCGGTGCTTGGCATTATAATATTTTGCCTGCCTATCTTGAGCAATTAACAATCTTTCACGAATTGTACGTATCGTTTCATGCATATCAGTCACATCTTGCCGCTTGAAAAGCTTCGTTTCACCCGTCTCCGCCCAAGATAACGGTGTGCGGCACTTCCTGCCATACAAAGCTTCAAAAGGGGTCATCTGAATGCTGGCCTGGCAACTGTTGTTATAGGCAAATTCAATCATGAACAAATGATCTTCCCAGCGACTTCCAAAATCTAGCGTACACATCCGGAGCATATCTTCCAACGTCCTGTTGGTTCTTTCAGTTTGACCGTCCGTCTGGGGATGAAAGGCCGTACTGAAATGCAACTTTGTGCCCAACAACTGATGAATTAGCCTCCAATCTCCTGATGTGAAGCATCCATCTCGATCGCTAACAATGCTACAGGGAATTTTGTGCAATCATACGATCGAATCTACGTACATTTTAGCCAATTTGTCGACTGGATCATCTCTTCGATTTGGAATAAAATGAGCAACTTTTGTTAACCGATCCACAATCACCCAAACCGCATCATTACCCCGCTGAGATCTCGGCAATCCATGCACGAAGTCCATGGAAATATCATCAAATTTCCACACTAGGACCGGTAATGACTTCAGGAATCCTCCTGGCCTTTGACATTCCGCTTTCACCAGAGCACATGTATGGAACTTAGCAACATAATGTGCTATATCTTTCTTCATACCCGGCCACCAGAAGTTCTTTTTCAGATCCTTATACAATTTTGAACTTCCAGGATGAATCGAATACCTTGAAAAATAGGCTTCGTACATGATTTCTTCGCGAAGATTTCTTTGACAAGGAACACATACGCGATCGTCTTTTCTCCAGAGTCCATTGTCAAAAGAAAACCGAGAGCTCTTATCTTCCGCTTCATAACGCTGCAGACTATCATCCAATTCCGTCGCTTGGCGGACCCTATCCATTAGGTCATACTGTACCTCTGTCCAATTCAAATACATGGTCGCAGCAGTGTGTTTCTCCACACAAGTAATATCCATCCGTTCTAGCTCGTGGATCAACTGTTCATCATGGTATGACAACCAATTTGCCCTTGCCGGAGTCCTACGACTCAGGGCATCTGCGACTACATTCCCTTTACCAGGGGTGTAATGAATTTGGAAGGTATAATCACCAAGAAATTCCATCCACCTTCTCTGTCGCATATTTAAGTCTTTTTGATCTAAGAGATATTTCAGACTTTTGTGGTCTGTATAGATATCCACCTTTACACCATATAAATAATGACGCCACAACTTAAGTGCAAAGATGATTGCGGCCAATTCCAAATCATGGACTGGGTAGTTCCACTCATGGGCTTTCAATTGGCACGAACCATATGCTATCACCTTACCACGCTGAAGGAGAACGCAGCCTAAGCCGCTACCCGATGCATCACTGTACACCTCAAAACCATCTATGCCACAAGGTGTTGTCAAAATTGGGGCCGTAGTCAACCGACTCTTTAACGCTTCAAAAGCTCGGGCGCGCTCGGGCGACCAAACGAACTTTTGTTCTTTTCGCGTTAGGGTAGTGAGAGGCAATGCTAGTCTTGAGAAATTTTCCACAAAACGCCTGTAGTAGCCCGCAAGTCCAAGAAAACTCCTGACTTCGGCTACCGACAAAGGAACAGGCCACTCCTGCATAGCAACAATCTTGGCAGGATCCACAATAATGCCTTCTCCACTAACTACATGGCCCAGAAAAGCCACGGATGACAACCAGAAATCACACTTAGCAAACTTGGCATAGAGTTTCTTTTCCCTCGGGGTTTGCAATACCATCTTCAAATGATTTGCATGCTCTTCTCTGGATCGGGAATACACCAGGATATCGTCAATAAAGACGATCACAAAAAGATCCAAATATTGCTTAAACGTTCGGTGCATCAAATCCATAAACACCGAAGGTGCATTAGACAATCCAAAGGGCATCACCGTGAACTCATAATGCCCGTAGCGTATGCCAAACGCCGTTTTGGGTATGTCACTTTCCTGAACCCTCAGCTGATAATAACCTGATTTCAAATCTAGCTTAGAATACATCGAAGAGCCCACTAGCTGATCAAACAAATCATCGATCAGTGGGATCGGATACTTATTCTTCTCTGTCAGCTTGTTCAGTTCTCGATAATCTATGCATAGACGCAAGCTGCCGTCCTTCTTTTTCACAAAGAGAACCGGCGCACACCAAGGTGTCTGGCTTGGCCTTATAAAACCTTGATCTAGCAATTCTTGCAACTGAACCTTCAGCTCCGCCATTTCCTTTGGCGCTACACGATAGGGGGAACGGGCCACAGGTTTTGCACCCGGTACCATTTCTATCGTGAAGTCGATTTCTCTTTGGGGTGGTAAACCCGGAAGGTCTTTTGGAAACACATCCTGGAATTCCGACACAACAGGTACCTCATTCACACTAGCCTTTGGCTCTACCGCTGCTACTAGCGTGAAGAACAACTCGACACCCTTTCGAACGGCCTTCCGAACTTGCAGAGTGGATATCATCATCTCATTTATCCCCTACATGCCGCTAAACCTAATTTCTTGGTCGGTGTTCTGTCCAAACACAACTTCCTTAGAATTACAATCAATGCAAGCATGCTGCTCTGACAACCAATCCATACCGAAGATTATGTCGAATTCCGAAATCGGCAGCACAAGTGCTTCCAATCTGAAGTCCCAACTTCCTATTTTCCCTTCTACACACCCAGACTGATCCGCGCACAAAACACATCCGTTAGGTAAGAGTACCTTCAAACTTTCTATCGTGCCTCGTATCGGCGCGTCAATGCGCAATACGAAATCCTTTGACAGAAACGAATGTGACACACCAGTATCAAACAATGCTCGTGCTGGATGCTCCCAAATTAGGACGAAGCCTAACATAGCAACAGCATAATAAACACCAAAAACATAGCAGCACTACACAAAGGGAAAAGAACTTAGAGATCACGCGCACCTGTGACGCCGTCGGTCTGCTTAATGGCCTCCTGTTGTCGCAGATTGAAAACTCGAGGCTGCACTTGCGAAGCAGAAGACTCTGCCACCACCTTCCCTTTTTCCGCATAGGACGCGCCCGGCTTCTTGTCACCTTTCAGAGGACCAACCCGACAGTCCCAAGCAAGATGTCCCGGCTTGCCACACGTATAGCAAGTGCGGGATTCATAGCCCGACGATGCTTCCGAAGTAACTAATGAAGGAGCTTGCCCAAAACGTCTGGACTTCTTACCCCATTTCTTTCAAAATCCACTTCTCTCCGCACGCGGCGGTTTGAACTCCGGTTTTGCAACAGCCAAAGGTACTTTAGATTGTCCTCGCTTCAAATCTGCTTCCAATGCCCTCGCGGTGCAGACCAGAGCTTGAAATCCCTAATTCACGGAACTCGAGAGTAAATGCCACAACTCATCCCGCAGTCCCGCATAAAACTGACTGGTTTTGCGCTCTTCCTCAGCAAAGATAGCGCCCGCATAATGCCCCAAACGCGTGACCTCATGTAGATACTCATCCACGCTACTCTCCTTTTGAGTCAACCGCTAAAACTCCAATTCCAAAGCAATCTGTTGCTGCAACGGCAAATGCTTGCCCAAAAACAACCGAGAGAACTCGTCCATAGAGACTCCCGTCAACTATCTGCCTGCCAAGTGGTGCAGTTCTACCTCATCCCACCATAGCCGAGCTTCTCCTTCAAGAAGAAAAGTGGCTAACGTGACTTTCTGTTCCTCCTCAACCCGAAGGGTGGTCAAGATGCGCTTGATCCGAGCAAGCCAATCCTCTATTTGAGCCGGGGAACCCGCCCCGGTAAATGTCGGAGGATGAAAGCTCATAAACCGCTTCAGCTGCTGATCTGCGGCACGCTGATCAACCGCTATGCCCACCGGTTCTTGACGCACTTCCAAAGGCACGGGAGCCTCAGGTCGAGCTTGCCCTGCCTGCTGAGCATTCATCACCGCAAGTACCGTTTCTGTTGTAACGCCCCCATTCGTCACATGGAATATAACAGAGGGTCCGGCCGGGGCCCCACGCCATATTTCACAGACAAACGAGAGAGCCACTTGAGAGTATCAAAAATCTGTCTACACGCATCTTAACTCAGAGCATTCTAGCGGAAAATTATTAAGTTATAGACCTCAATATACTTAATGTCCACACTATATAAATAACACATTTATATATCATACCAGGAATGTTTACACGAATACACCGCACACGGCCTTAAGGCCTTACAGGTTTCTCTTTACAAATATATAAATTCATACATCGGTACGCAGGCCGGCCACACATGAAATCCAACACTTTGCACGGCCTTCAAGGGCCTACCAGCAGCATGGGCTTCTGCCCGCTCAATCCAATCAGCCCGCAACACCTGTATATGGACGTCCACCCCATGGGTGATAAACAAAGCTACGGTCAGCATTCAGCTGACCAATTATAACGACCCTTCCCCTTACCCGGGGTAGTGGTTCCTTCCCTGCATGTAAAGCAAGCACAACATATATATATATATCACACACACAGCATCACAAATGCCGGCCTCAATGCCAGGCACTCCGTGCACTCAGGGCACATTTATGGTTTGTACTTGGTAGGCGGGCATAAGCCTCCAAACCCCTGTTGAAGACCTCACGCACCCGTCTCACTCAGAGGTACGCACCTCTCCAAAACTCGTGAGCACTACCAGTCGACCTACCCACGTAGTGTAACAAGCCTAGGGAATTCGCCCTGCTGCTTTGCTACCAATCGACCGCTCATCCGATCTTAACATCGCAACTTGGTGGAATTGGCATAAGCCTCCAAACCCCTGTTGAAGACCTCACATGCCCACCCACTCAGAGGTGTCCGCACTCCAACAACCAGCTCTTAACAAGCATGCAACCAAAGGAGCTATGCAAAGCATCCTTCACACCAAGCACATCGTCCTCACCATCTCCGCAGGCTAAACGATGAATACACGGAGACTTCTCCGGTTCACAATATAAACATCACCAATCCCGACATACGTCTGGATGGGCTTCACACAGCATGCCTATGCCGTACTACATACTTCTGGCTCTAGATGCAGACTCAACTGCTGGAATCGCTTACGCTTTTCCATCTCTTGATGGAGGATCCCATGCACATGCATAAACAAAGGGCTTCACCTGCCCAAGGAAGAAAGACCGTTACCCTTGACGATCGCTTCGGCGCCATGGAAGAACTAGCCGGATGGAAATCACCGCAGCGACCTTGCCTCCGCAACGCTGAACTCGGCTCTCGATTCGGACCAACGAAGCTCCACCGGCAGCCGGAAAGCTCCTCCTCCTCCTCCTCCAAGCTCTCCTCTCTTTCTTCTCTTTAGAAAGATAATGGCTAAGTGAGAATGAGATTTCATCTCAATCCACGGCCATATAGAAGCTGGAAAGGCTTTGGACCACAAGATCCAAATAGAAGGAAACGAATGGCTGAGATCTGCTCTGAAAAACATTTCAAAGGGCCTGACACGCCCTGTGACACACCCGTGTCACAGGCCGTGTACCCCCAGTCGGTTAGCAACCGACTCAAAAGATACCAGAACACGGGCTTGGACACGCCCGTGTCGGACCTGACACGCCCGTGTCGGTCATGTGACACGCCCGTGTCACACCTGTTACACGGTACTCCACGAGCGCTAAATCCAGTCAGAGCAGTACACGGTTAGGCACACGCCCTTGGACACGCCCGTGTAAAATCTGACACGGTCGTGTGCAAGGCTTGGTTCCGGGCCGTGTACATTTCTGACTCAAACCGGCTATTTATTGAGTGACACGCCCTGGGACACGCCCGTGTCCCAGGCCGTGTACCCCCCGACACGCCCTGGGACACGCCCGTGTCCCAGGCCATGTCAACCAGCCTGCACCTCAAATCCAAGTTTGAGATTTTTGGGGTGTTACAATCCTCCCCTCCTTAATAAAATTTTGTCTCGAAATTTAGCGCAACACACATGTATCAACACAACCACGCTGTTGCGATACAAACCAAAACGATCCAGGTTTAGAGCTCAGAGGCCGCAGCTTGTCTCGCCCCATGGAATCGTACCACCACAACTGTTTGTCACAAACATAGATACATACATACAATATAACAAAAGATAATAAAGTGCAACTTCACTTTATTTCGGCTTCTCCGCATCTCGCAGAATCCGTTTCGCGACTTCCATTAAGTCCAAAGCACGAATTTGCTGTTCTGCTTGGTTTGCACTTTGCGGCTCCTGCAACTCAAGAGTGTAAATTCGAGGTTGCGCCCGCGATGCAGACGATTCTGCACTAGCGGTATGTACCAACGCTTGAAATCCTTGGTTCACTGAACTCGGGAGAGCCAACCTCAGCTCATCACGCAGTCCTTCATAGAACCTATTCGTCTTTCGCGCCTCTTCCACAAACGTCGACCCCGCATACTGACCAAGTCTGGTAAACTCATGCAGGTAATCGTCTACGGTCTTATCACCCTGCGTCAGACGCTGAAATTCATTTTCCATTGCAATTCTCTGCGACATTGGCAAGTATTTCGCCCAGAATAATCTGGAGAATTCGTCCATCGATATGTCGCCCAGGTCTCTACCTCTCAACTGGTGCAACTCGATCTCATCCCACCAAAGCCTCGCCTCTCCTTCCAGTAGGAAAGTGGCTAACGGGACTTTCTGCTCCTCACTAATCCTGAGCGCAGCCAGGATTCGTTTCACTCTGGAGAGCCAATCCTCTGCCTCTGTTGGAGACGTCGTCCCGACAAACGTAGGCGGATTAAACTCCATAAATTGCTTCAGTTGCTCGTCCGCTGCTTGCACAGCAACCGGAACCTCAACATGCTCTTGCCTCGCACCAACCTGTACTGGTGCCACAGCAGGCCTCGCTTGCCTGAATGGTTGTGCTTGAAGCATGGCAAAGATCACCTCCGCAACTAAGCGCACCGTTTCCGCAGAAGGGGGAGGTGTAGGCACCTCAGCTGGTGCCGCACTCTCATCCGAACGCTGGGGCTCAGACTGCCCAGCTCCACTCCTTGTCACCTATAGGTGAACAAGAAAGCATTACTCTCCATGCTAAAATGGCAAACAAACCGAAAAGACACACACACATTCCTAGTGGACATTCTTGAGTTCAATTATGCGCTCCCAACTCAACCTTAACCTCTGATACCAAAGTTGTAACGCCCCCATTCGTCACATGGAATATAACAGAGGGTCCGGCTGGGGCCCCACGCCATATTTCAAAGACAAACGAGAGAGCCACTTGAGAGTATCAAAATCCTGTCTACACGCATCCTAACTCAGAGCATTCTAGCGGAAAATTATTAAGTTATAGAACTCAATATACTGAATGTCCACACTATATAAATAACACATTTATATATCATACCAGGAATGTTTACACGAATACACCGCACACGGCCTTAAGGCCTTACATGTTTCTCTTTACAAATATATAAATTCATACATCGGCACGCAGGCCGGCCACACATGAAATCCAACACTTCGCACGGCCTTCAAGGGCCTACCAGCAGCATGGGCTTCTGCCTGCTCAATCCAATCAGCCCGCAACACCTGCATATGGACGTCCACCCCATGGGTGATAAACAAAGTAACGGTTAGCATTCAGCTGACCAATTATAACGACCCTACCCCTTACCCGGGGCAGTGGTTCCTTCCCTGCATGTAAAGCAAGCACAACATATATATATATATATCACACACACAGCATCACAAATGCCGGCCTCAATGCCAGGCGCTCCGTGCACTCAGGGCACATTTATGGTTTGTACTTGGTAGGCGGGCATAAGACTCCAAACCCCTGTTGAAGACCTCACGCACCCATCTCACTCATAGGTACGCACCTCACCAAAACTCGTGAGCACTACCAGTCGACCTACCCACGTAGTGTAACAAGCCTAGGGAATTCGCCCTGCTGCTTTGCTACCAATCGACCGCTCATCCGATCTTAACATCGCCACTTGGTGGAATGGGCATAAGCCTCCAAACCCATGTTGAAGACCTCACACGCCCACCCACTCAGAGGTGTCCGCACTCCAACAACCAGCTCTTAACAAGCATGCAACCAAAGGAGCTATGCAAAGCATCCTTCACACCAAGCACATCGTCCTCACCATCTCCGCATGCTAAACGATGAATACACGGAGACTTCTCCGGTTCGCAATATAAACATCACCAATCCCGACATACGTCTGGATGGGCTTCACACAGCATGCCTATGCCATACTACATACTTCCGGCTCTAGATGCAGACTCAACTACTGGAATCGCTTACGCTTTTCCATCTCTTGATTGAGGATCCCATGCACATGCATAAACAAAGGGCTTCACCTGCCCAAGGAAGAAAGACCGTTACCCTTGACGATCGCTTCGGTGCCATGGAAGAACTAGCCGGATGGAAATCACCGCAGCGACCTTGCCTCCGCAACGCTGAACTCGGCTCTCGATTCGGACCAACGAAGCTCCACCGGCGGCCGGAAAGCTCCTCCTCCTCCTCCTCCTCCTCCAAGCTCTCCTCTCTTTCTTCTCTTTAGAAAGAGAATGGCTAAGTGAGAATGAGATTTCATCTCAATCCACGGCCATATAGAAGCTGGAAAGGCTTTGGACCACAAGATCCAAATAGAAGGAAACGAACGGCCGAGATCTGCTCTGAAAAACATTTCCACAGGCCTGACACGCCCTATGACACGCCCGTGTCACAGGCCGTGTACCCCCAGTCGGTTAGCAACCGACTCAAAAGATACTAGAACACGGGCTTGGACACGCCCGTGTCGGACCTGACACGCCCGTGTCGGTCATGTGACACGCCCGTGTGACACCTGTTACACGGTACTCCACGAGCGCTAAATCCAGTCAGAGCAGTACACGGTTAGGCACACGCCCTTGGACACGCCCGTGTCAAATCTGACACGGCCGTGTACAAGGCTTGGTTCCGGGCCGTGTACATTTCTGACTCAAACCGGCTATTTATTGAGTGACACGCCCTGGGATACGCCCGTGTCCCAGGCCGTGTACCCCCCGACACGCCCTGGGACACGCCCGTGTCCTAGGCCGTGTCAACCAGCATGCACCTCAAATCCAAGTTTGAGATTTTTGGGGTGTTACATCTGTAATCAAACGTACAGTTTCAGCTGATGGAGGAGGGGTGGGCACCTCTGCCGGTACCGCACTCTCAACAGAATGCTGAGGTTCTGACTGACCCGCAACACTTCGCGTCACCTATATGTGTCAAACCACACAATTCAGCGACAAGCCACACAACAAACAGTCAAAACAAACACACAAGTGTAACACACCAGTGCATTTCAAATCTATGTGGAAATGTTTGAGTTCAATTGTATACACTCACACACGAGCTCGCCACCCCACAAAAGAATTCGTCCACGAATTCAGAGGAGGGAACCAAGGAATCTGATACCAAATTGTAACACCCCTACCCGTTACGTGCAATATAGTAGAAGGTCCGGCCGGGGCCCCACACCATGTCTTACAAACAGGCGGAGACGTTACTAAGTAATACCAAATACGCATCCTATCGCAGAGCATTCTAGCGGAAGATTAAAGGGTTGCAAGAATGAACTCAAACATCAACACGGATGTCCACAGCTAAACCAAACATGCCATAATATAAAACCACAAGTACGGCCTTATGGCCTATAAAAAGTGTTACTCTTTATACAAGAAGGTAACTTCCATACTTCGGCATGCAGGCCGGCCACACATGAGTTCTTACACAAGGTACAAAAATAGCCTTCGAGGGCTAGCACTCAGCAGCAGCAGCTTAGGGTCTTCCACCCTCATCCCTGCTTGGCCCTTCTTGACCTGCACACAAAAGATCCACCAAGCAGTGGTAAACAAAGCAACGATCAGCATTTGGCTGACCATTTATAACGACCCTGTCCCTGGCACGGGACAGCGGAATTCCTTCCCTACATAGCACTTATAGACAATCAAAAGGGTATGCTTTAGCACATCACACTTGTACGCCTGTACAAGTCATCATCCATCACAAACGTCGGCCCGACGGCCCGACGTTCCGTGCTCTCAGGGCACATTATCGGTGTACCGGAAAACCAGGGTCCCACCACCGTTCAGAGGTCCCAGACATGACGGTAATTTGTGAGCATTCCAATCCTCCATGGCTCAAATAGCCGGAGCGATTCTCATTCTGTGATCCTAACAGGGCCTTAAGCACCCCACGATTAGACAACCAGAACGCGGGTACAGATCAGCCTTGCCCGTAGCTCACATACGTCAGACGTCGATCAGGACTGACACGGGTATAGCTTCACCTTGCCCGTTGGCTTTTCCACAGTTGCAGCCCCACCGGCTCAACAAGTAGCATCACCACTATAAGGGTTGAGATCACACATCATCAACCCATCCACATAATATCCTACTGCACCAAGCTGTAGGTGTCCACCAAGAACATCACACGCATCACAATAATACAGAGTCTTGCTCTGATATGCATACAATCATCACCAATCTGGACTAACCTATCCAGATGGGCTTCACACATCATGCCTACCCGTACTTCTCGCTTCCGGGACTACTCCAACAAGAATCAAGGGATGGAGTTAAACATCCCAAGAGAATTCAACTCTACCTTTGTAGAGGATTCATGCATATGCAAAAATGAAGGATTTCACAAATCCAAGGAGGAAGTCGTTACCCTTGGAGGACGTTTTGGAGCCATGGCAAGCACTGCTTGGAGCTCTGCCTTCCCGAATATGGCCTCCGATCGCGAATCCGAGCTTGGACTAGCTGGATCTCCCTCTCCTTCCTCCTTCTTCTTCTTCCTTCCTTCTTCCTCTTTCCTTCTCTCACATAAGAAGATAAAGTGAGGAAAAGTTTGCTGGTTCGGGGTCTTATAGGGGCTGGAAAAACTGAAGACCACCAGATCTGGAAAGAGGGAAACAAACGGCCGAGATCTGCAGAAAAAGTCAATTTGGGCCATGACACGCCCTGTGACATGCCCGTGTCACAGGCCATGTCCCTTAAGCGGCCCTTAAGCGGCAAAGAACCGCCTCACCACACGGGTTGAACACGCCCGTGACCACCGCCTAACCTTACACGGCCTGAGACACGCCCGTATCTCTGGCCGTGTCGCCTCTCTCGACGAATCTCATCGATCGCCGAGATTATACTCGCCGATCATCAACACGATCTCGCCGATTGTCGAGAAGGACACGCCCTGTGACACGCCCGTGTCACAGGCCGTGTCGCCTCTTCTCGTCGATCGTCGATCACAATGCTCAACGATCGTCGAACGCGCGACCTGCAGCAACCCGAGGATGACATGCCCTGGGACACGCCCGTGTCTCAGGCCGTGTCACTCCAAAAACACCCAAACCCCAACTTTGAAACTTACTCGAGACCAGCTCGAGTATTTTCTTGACACGCCCTGGGACACGCCCGTGTCCCAGGCCGTGTCACTTGGCCTGAAAACCAAAACTGGGTTTTGGGGTATTATATGGTTGCACACCTGACTCAGCCACATTATCATCATCACACAAGGGTGGATATCCCAGAGTGGCTCTAATACTGTTGGTTACCCATTTGGCATGATCAGAGCCTGCATATACTAACACCCTCTCCCCCTTTATGACTTCTCTGGTCACATGATATCTCAAATCCTCTTTTTGAAATCTGATTTGCCCATCCAAGTAATTGATTCCATCTTTAAAGAATGACTTTAACTTTTTAAGCTTATCAGAAATTGTTTGCTGAGAGGTAGTAATAGCTGTTTTAAAGGAATCCAAAGCTTCCTATAGCTTCTTATCAAATTCTTCTTTCTACTTATTTCTTGCTTCAGTCATTTCAATAACTGTTTTTCTTACTTCAGTGACTATCTTATTGTGAGATTCAGTCAGAATATCATTCATTCTTATTTGATTTTCAAGGATATAGCCTTGTTTGACAGCAATATCATCCACTTGTTTCTTTATTTCTGCTTGTTGTTTTGCTAGAAATATCACAACATTGCCCTCCTTGGGGAAGCAATCTATCATCTCTTTCTTATGCTGATTTACCTCAAATCTGATTGATTTTATATCTTGGGCTAGATCAAATTGGAGGGCCTTATGGCTTTCATCAACATATTTTTCTATAGCTAATCTCTGCTCATCCAATTTCACTTATAAATCTACCAAAAAATTATTGTAATCAGTCTCAGGAGCTGATTGAGAAGTAGTAGCTTGTAAAGCCTTCTTATAGCTCTTGCTTCTCCTCTTAAAAACCAGCAGTTTTATTTTCTTAATATTTGCAATCTCCTCATCCCAAGAATCAGAGGAACTGTCAATATTTACTCTTTATTTGGGACTAGGAGGCATCTCCTTGTCAGCCCTATGCTCCACCTTCTCAAGGTTAACTTGCTCCCCCTCAACTACTGCTCCCTCTATGTCAGGAAACAACTCTTCCAGAGTGAACTCTTGTTGATTGTGAACTGGTGATACAGCTGTCTCTGGAGCATCAGCAACTACAGATGTATCCTCCATGATCACATCTAGTGCTGAACTGTTGACATGAGGAGACAGAAGAATAGATTGTGAATCTAGTTCACTTGCCAAGTGAATTCTCTCTTCCCCTTGAACTTTGGCAATAACTGACTCCCCTACACTTGTGCCTTCAATGTGTCCTCCTGCACATGATCAAGATCAGTACTGTCATGGACTGGTGATTTAGCTGCAGTCTCTTGGGTATCCAAATCAGGTGTGTCCTTGGAGAGGACCCTATCCCATTTGGATATGATCCTGATGTCCATCCTTCTCATATGATTTATTTTAGATCCTGGAAGCTGATGCATTACCTCTGGAATTGCTCCAGCTAGGTATAAACTCATTAATCTTGCCAAATTGGGCTTCTTGATACCTTCTTTTATCTTCTCAAATAGAACTACAGACCAATCTGTGTTAATCTTGTCGATTATCCTTGTCATCAGACTGAACATATAGGCAGAGAGCCTATCATGTCCTCCTGGTTTACACAAAATAACCTTCCCTACCACTTCAGATAGAAATTTGCCTTGTTGATTCATTCCTTTTCTGTTGATGGCTGCTCCAATCTTCAGGTTGGATCCAGTCCACACCACTGAAGTGCCTCCCTTGTCTTTGAGGCTGGACCTCTTCTTCTTCCTGAATTCTTGGTAGGTGAAGAATCTTTCTTAAACTTTTTAGAGTGAGTTTGACTCTATTACCATGAGCTGTCGATTTAATCTTTAGTCCAGTGCAATCCACTGTTGCAGCTGCATTGAATTCAAATACTTATTTCTTCCAGATCTTTGTAGGTTCAGAAACAAGAAACTCTAACCCAGAATCAGTAACTAGGGTAATGACCCCTTTAATCTCTGTCGCCGCATCATCAAAAGCATTGCGCACCATCTCATAGCCTTCGTTAATGTTATCTTCAATTTTTGGCGCCATTGGAAAGGAGAGAAATTTTGAATAGAGAGAAGAGAGTTTGTCGACCCAAGGGTTTAGTCTCAAAAATCTGGTGAGTGTGTC
Organism: Platanthera zijinensis; assembly: GCA_039513925.1. Classification (NCBI taxonomy): domain Eukaryota; kingdom Viridiplantae; phylum Streptophyta; class Magnoliopsida; order Asparagales; family Orchidaceae; genus Platanthera; species Platanthera zijinensis. The sequence goes on along the minus strand of CM077078.1, from coordinate 124,379,411 downwards.
GACAAAATACTTTCTCGACCTATTTATACCTTTTTAAAACAAAGAAGGTCAAAAGGCGGGCAAAAACTGTCTAAATGTGTCAACACTGTTGGAAAGTGTCGACCCATACATCTATTGTCTCGACCACGGCGCTGACTACCATGTGTCGACATCAATTGATGATATGTCGACACAGGACATACTTAGTAGTTCATCAGAAATTCTGTGTCGACTCTTATTGCAAGTGTCGACACAATTTTTGGAGGTATCGACACCATTACTCTGGTTGTGTCGACACTACTTTTCTGGATGTGTCCACACTTTGTCCCTTAGGTGTCGACACTACGATACTGCGTCGACACAATTTTCCTGAATTGTCGACACAACTCCTCTGTGTCGACACATTATTACTGAATGAGTCGACACAATTTTACTTAGCCACTTATGTTAATCTAACATATGGTCAACATTCCTAATTCAATTTTAAATCTATTGAATTTAGTTTCATCTAGAGGCTTAGTAAATACATCTGTAATTTGATAATCTGTCTTAACAAATTCTAGTGAGATGTCCTCTTTCTCTACATGTTCTCTAAGAAAATGGTATCTTCTTTCTATATGCTTGGTCCTACTATGTGAAACAGGATTATTAGAAATAGAAATATCACTAGTAGAATCACAAAATAAAGGTGTTCTACTTACCTGAATACCATAGTTTTCTAGCTGGTGTTGAATCCACAACAGCTGTGCATAACAACTTCCTGCTGCCATATATTCAGACTCAGCTGTGGAAATTGCCACACTAGTCTGTTTCTTACTGCTCCATGACACAAATTTTCCTCTTAGAAATTGACAGGTGCCTGTAGTGCTTTTCCTATCTTCTCTACAACCTGCAAAGTCTATATCTAAATATCCTGTTAGTAGAAAATCTCCATTCCTAGGGTACCAAAGGCCTAGATTAGGTGTGCTCTTTTGATATCTCAAAATTCTCTTTACTGCAGTGTAATGAGATTTTTTAGGGCATGATTGGTACCTAGTACAGACACATGTTGCATACATAATGTCTGGTCTACTAGCAATGAGATATAGTAGAGAGCCAATTATACCTCTATACAAAGACTCATCTACAGGTTTACCTGCATCATCTTTGCATATAGGCATACTTGTTCCCATAGGAGTTCGCATGGTGGAGGATGATTCCATACCATACTTCTTAATTAACTCCTTGGTGAACTTAGACTGAGATATAGACAAGCCATCATCAGTCTGTCTTACTTGGAGTCCCAAGAAGAACTTAAGTTCCCCCATACTGCTCATTTCAAACTTACCTTGCATAAGTTTAGCAAACTTATTTCAAAGGTTGCTTTCTGTAGACCCAAATATTATGTAATCTACATAAATCTAGACTAAGATTATCTTTCCTTTGGACTCCCTTAGGAATAAAGTTTTGTTTATTTTTCCTCTTGAGAATTTGTTCTCAATAAGGAAAGTAGACAGGGTTTCATACCAAGACCTTGGGGCTTGCTTTAACCAATACAAAGCTTTCCTAAGTCTATAAACATAATCAGATTTGAGAGAATCTACAAAACCTGAAGGCTGCTCTACATAGACTTCTTCTTTTAGATTTCCATTCAGGAATGCTGATTTTACATCCATTTGGCATACTTTGAATCCTTGATATGCTGCATAGGCAAGGAACATTCTGATTGCTTCCATTCTTTCTACTTGGGCAAAGGTTTGATCAAAGTCAATACCCTCTTCCTGCCTGTACCCTTTTGCAACAAGTCTTGCTTTGTTCTTCACAATAATTCCACTCTCATCAAATTTGTTCCTAAAGATCCACTTTGTTCCAATGATATTGTGGTCTTTTTGTTTAGGAACTAACTCCCAGACCTTGCACCTTCTGAACTTATTTAGCTCTTCTTGCATGGCATTAATCCAGTGTGGGTCTAGGATAGCTTCTTCAAACTTCTTTGGCTCTAATTGAGATAGAAAACTTGAATACAGGGCTGTGCTCAAATTCCTGCTTCTTGTTTGCACTCCATGTCTTGGATCACCAATTATCTGATTTACTGGATGATCTTTTAAGTGTCTAACTGCTTGAGGTAGTCTCTCTTCAGGCTGAATACCTCATGTTTCTTCAATGTGTTGCACCTCTTGGTTTTCTTCAGCTTCTAGAGAGTCCTATACTCCCCCTGGACAGTAGCCACCATTTTTCATTTGTAGATCTGCAGTTGAATCTTCTACAATGGAAAGCTTGTCCATTCTCTCATTTATACTTGTTGGACTTCATGAACTACAAGGCAACTCACTGTTGATCAATCTAGTTTCATCAAATACAATATGTACAGATTCTTCTACAACCTGTGTAATCAAGTTGTAAACCCTATAAGCCTTACTATTATTGTTGTACCCAACAAATATCCCATCTTGGGATTTGGCAGAAAACTTAGTTAGATAAGACTTGCCATTGTTAAGGATATAGCAATTGCAACCAAAGATCCTAAAATAGGATAAATTTGGTTTTCTACCTTTCATAATCTCATAGGAAGTCTTTTTGTGGCACTTAGTGATAGAAGCCCTATTGAGCACATGACATGCATTGTTTACTGCTTCAGCCCAGAAAAATTATGGGAGAGAAGTGTCACTCAATAGTATTCTACCAGCCTCAATCAATGCTCTATTCTTCCTTTCAGCAATACCATTTTGCTGTGGTGTTCTAGGTGAGGAGAACTCTTGAAAAATCCCAAATTCTTCACATAGTCTTGTCATACTTCAGACTGAAATTTAGTGCCATGGTCACTTCTGATTTTGACCACTGTACTGTCAAGTTCATTCTGGATTTGCTTGACAAAACTATGAAAAACACTTGGGGTTTCTGATTTTTGTCTCAGAAAGAACACCTAGGAATATGTAGAATAGTCATCTACCACCATAAAAGTGTAGACCTTCCTACCTAGACTATGAAATGGCATAGGACCAAAAATATCCATATGTAAGAGGTATAGACACCTCACTGAATCCTTGTTTTCAAGGTTATGAAAGGAGGATTTTGTCTGCTTGTCCTTTTGACAAGCTGAACATATCCCTTCCTTTATACACTTAACTTGAGGACCATTCCTCACTAACTCTTTGCTAAAGAGTTGGCCAATTGTTTTGTAGTTAAGATAGGCCATCCTCTTGTGCCATTTGACACAATTAGAGGCTCTCTCATCAGCTACAAGACAAATAGGAGAACCTTTGTTCTCACACTCAAAATTGAGACAATACACATTCCTCTTTCCATATCCTGTCAAAATTATCTTTTGATCACTTGACCTCTTGATATGACATCCATTCTTAACAAATGAAATGTAATATCCTAAATCACTCAGCTGACTTATGCTTATAAGGTTGTGTTTCAAACCCTTCACATATGCCACTTGAGTGATAGTAATCTGGTTACTAGAAATGTTACCAAATCCTTTGATGATGCCTTTTTCAGAGACACCAAAGTTTACTTTAGGCCCATTTAAGATAGGCAAGTACTCCTTCAGCAATCCCTTTGTTCCAGTCATGTGCCTGGAACATCCACTGTCCAAGTACCATATAGGGGTATGGTGACTTGGACTCACCTGCAACAAAGAATTACTTTCCCTTAGAACCCAAGTAAGTCTTGGGTCCTTTGTTCAGGTTAGCTTCATGCTTACCAAATCTACCTACAACTCTTCTAACAGGTAGACTGTTGTTCTTACCGACACTAGTGTTGTGCTAGCAATCTATAGCATAATGACCCGTCTTGCCACAACAATAGCATTCATACTTGTTGTATCTATTTTTAGATACATTCTTGATTGTCTGATTGACAGTAAATCTCTTGTATTGTGCTGGTACTGCTGCTTCTACACCCACTATTTTCTTAAAAACATGGGGTTTATGAACATGGGCTGCCTTATTGACATAACCACCCTTGTCATTCAGAACTTCATTCTTATTATGACCTTGAGTATTCTCAAAGTCATACTTGTTAGAAGGCTCAAGCACCTTTCTAAAAACTACAGGGACTTTAAAATTCAGTGGCTGGACTGAGGCTTTTCCTTTTCTCTTGAATTGGACAGCCCTGGTATTACCCTTAAAGCCTATTCCAGCCTTACCCTTTTGAGCCACAATTTCATCTATTAAAGGTAAAACTGATTTTGGCTTGGAATAACTAGCCACCAAATCTTTCTCCTTTTGAAGTTTGACTTCCAGACTTTTAATTAGATCATTTTTTTATGTGATTGTGCCCATCTGAATAACAGTTATAGTTTTCGGTTTGGCAATCTCATTCAATTTTTGATCTAACTCTTTCTCTAAGTCAGATGCAGCCATCTTAAGATCTGCAATATCCTTAGCCTGAGTTTTGGTCAGGTTCTTGCTTTTCTTTAGTGCTTGCAACAAGTCCCCATATTTATCTATCAGCTGATGAATATCTCCTTCAGATTCAGACTCATCCACATCACTTGATGCAGATGTAGCTAACTCTGTACCAGTGCTACAATCAGAATTTATAGAAATACATTGTACCTTACTAGGACCAGGCTGATCCTGACACTTGTCTTCTTTTAATACAGCCATCAGTCCCATATACTGATGGTCTTCTTGTTCATAGATAGAGTTCAGCAATTGCATAAACTCTTCTTCTTCATCAGCTGCATAAAGACCAATGTATGCCTCAACTTCAGATTCAGACTCTGAAGTTGATTGGTCTGTCAAGCTTTTCTCCTTCTTAGCAACAAAGGATTTCTCTTTCTTGCTCTTTTGTTGAGTCTTCCTTTAAACAACAGACTCCTTTCTTTTGTGTGGACACTCAGCTACAACATGTCCAGGCTTATTATAGCAGTAGCAAACAATCTTTGATGTTGTAGATTTGCTAGGCTTTGACCTGCTCCTATCCTTCCTAGATGACTTTCTCTTTTGATAATAATCATCAACTTGCTGAGATGTGGAGGGCCTAGATTTCCACTGCTTCTTCTTCAAGAATCTCTGGAACTGTCTTATAAAGACAGCAAAGTCTGTATCTTAATTACTGCTATCTAAATTTTGGTTGTCTGAATTATCTGAGGTAATTTCAGCAACTTCCCAAGGAGGTGATGGAGACATCCTCCTATTCTTTCTAGTGGCTTCAACCTTGAAGGCCACAGACTTTTCTCTATGCTCCCCTTTTGCATTTCTTTCTTCCTCTTTTCTAGTCATTAGTTGCATTTCATAAGACAACAACTTTCCAAATAAAGTTGGAGGTGAAATATCTGCAAGCTTGGCCACTTCCCTGATGGCACAAATTTTGGTGTCCCAATCCTTTGTGAAGGATCTTAGGAATTTATAATTCAGTTCATATATACTGAAGACCCTTCCATAAGACATCAGCTCATTTACAATTCTGTAGAACTTCTTATATCACTCAGATATGCTATCTGACTTCCCTTGTCTGAAGCTTTCATATTCCTGATTTAGCATAGATTTTCTATCTTGTCTAACTTCTTCAGAACCCTCCATGTAGACTATAAAAGTGTCCCACATTTCCTTGGAGGTTTTGCAGTGAATCAAATTCTGAAAGGTTGAATCATCTATGGCACTTACTATGATATTCTGAGCTCTTTTATCCATAGTTGCCAGTATAATCTCATCCTTAGTCATCTCAAAAAAATCCTTGGGAGTTCTCGTGTTTGCATCTAGAACAGATACCTTCATTGGAACATAAGGACCTTCTTTTACTGTAATATAGATCCTTGGGTCAGAAGCCTCCATAAACAATCTGACTCTTTCTTTTCATATACCAAATATCTCCTTCCTGCAGATGGGTAGTTTCATAGAACCTAGTTTCTTGTGATTTTCTCCAGAACCCATTTTCTTGATTCTTGATTCTGCCTTAGGGATCTAACTCAGACTGTTAAGTCCTTCTTTGTGTAACCTCCCTCTGATACCACTTGATAGATTTAACTTCAAGACAACCTAAACATCTAGAGGCAGGAGGGGGTGAATAGGTTCTTTTCCTTGTTTTAAACTAAGGCAAAATATAACTTCAATTCTTTAAGACAAATCTCAAATCCCTAAGTTAACATAGCACATGCAATCACAGAATCTAAAATAACACAAGCATCACAGATTGCACATAGATTTATAGTGGTTCCCCAAGGTCTGGGTACATCCACTTTCCCCCTTCACCTATCTAGCAATGTGCTAGATTCGGCCTAACTTCTTCCTTCTTCTAAGATCCACAGATCTTACAGCTCAGAACCTGAAAGGTTCCTACAACACAGAACCCTATAAGGTTCCTACAACTCAGGCTAACAGCCCTACCTCAGCCTTGCCACAAGGCCTACAACTCAGAGAACCAATTCTCCTACACTCAGTCTCAATCAACCTTACCTCAGCCTTACCACAAGGCCTACAACTCAGAGATCAAAATCTCCTACACTCAGCCTTTATAACATAGGCTTACAACTCAAATCTTTGAAAAGATCATACATAATTTAATAAGTAATTTGATGGTCTCTTACCCTTATTGAGAGAGAAAGGATAAGAGAATTCTTGATCAGCTTCTTGATGAAACTAATGACTGAAATCAACCTGTGCTTACCTTTCTTCAAAGCTTCTTGAATCTGAACTTAGTTGGTTTGATCTCCTTTGAAGTTGACTGACTGCCAGCTTCCTTCTTGGATTCCAGATTTGGATCTGGATCTTCTTAGTAGATTAGTTCAGAATCTACTTCTTAAAAGACTTGTGATTGTCTCCTTCTTGACCTCAAAATAGCTTGAGCTCTCTCTCCCCAAATCTTCTAAAGTTTCTTCTGAATTATGGAATGAATTCTCCTTTGACAAAATCTGAGTGGATGAACACTACGGAATGTCTTCTTAGATCTTCTCACGAAGATCTTCTTCTGTGACTTGCACTTTCTTGATCAGAGATCAATCTCACAATAGTTGTGTTAGGGTTGTGTATGATCCATCCTTCCTTCTTCTGAATCCTTCTATATATAAACTTCATCCATGGTAACCGGCTGATCCAGTTTCTAACTAACTTCTGATAAGTCTGACAGCTTCAGTAAACCTATTGTAACTCACAGCTGTCAAGTCCTCAAACAGTTCTTGAGCCTTTGTCTCTGTCTGCAAAGTGTCGAGACTGACTGTCTTAAAGTGTCGAGACAATCTGTCAATATGTGTCGACACAAGTGACTTAAGTGTCGACACAGACTTTGGCGATGTCGACATAGCTGTCTTGATGTCGACACAGCTTCTTGACACTGCATCTTGAGAATGTGTCGACACTGATTATTTGTGTCGACACAATCACTTCTTCACTCTACAGCAATCAACTATGTTGAAACTCTGTTGTGTGTCGACACAAGTCCTGTGTGTCGACACAGTTGTTGTAGACTAAGAATTCTGTGTGTCGACACTGCCTCCAGGTGTCGACACAGTTGATGTTGACTCTGCTTCTGTGTGTCGACACTGTCTCTTGGTGTCGACGCAGTTGATGTAGACTATCTATTCTGTGTGTCGACACAGTCTCCCAGTGTCGACACAGTTGATGTCGACTATGCTTTTGTGTGTCGACACAGCCTTTTTCAATTGTCGACACAAACTTGCAGAAGTGTCGACACAGCTTCCTCTGGTGTCGACACATGGACTTAGACACTTTTTCTTACATTTTAGCCAATACTTATCCTGTACATATAAACTCAGAATAACATCAAATACACCTTGATGTATATCATTGAGCTAAGTGAGGCTTCTCCAAATCAGGTACACATTTTCCAATGTACCCAACATGGATGTCTGTGCTCAAGTTCTAGATGATCACTTGCTCAAAGTCAAGAACCATGTCACCCTTTGCATTGACCATCTGGATGGATAGTTGACAAAGACTTGCACCTCCCTAACAAAAGATGTATCTGAAGAAGTCAAAAAGGGGGAGAAGAAAGTGATCAAGACTAACACTGAAAATGAAGTTTTGTCTACAAATATGATCAGGGGATCCTTTGGTCTTGAACAGATAACTTATGATAATATCCCTGCTTTTCCTTACTAGATTAATCAAGCACTACAAGGTGGGAATCAGTATGGTACTCAATATAGTGATCAGTATATAGAACAATATGATACTCAGCAGTATGTTATTCAAGATGACACATAGTGGGATAAATCTTCTACAGCAGCTAAAATTCCTACATTCAGCCCCATTGTTGACCAAATGATGAGAACTAAAGGAAAGTCTCTTGCTGAGGAAGAGGAAGATCTCAGGTTAAGCAAGAAAAGGTGGAAGAAATGGAAACTATGCCTGATTTTGAACAATGGAGTCCTTAATATAGGACTATCATTCTGTCTGCCTAGGACCAAGTCAAGTCCAAGAAAATTTAGAGGGGAAAGCTTTACAGCTCCATGTAATGGGCCAAGCTTGAGAAGAATGAAGAGGACAGAAGAAATTTCAGAAGGGATAAGAGGTTAGGCAAACTGCTGCCATATGTTATAGTGCCCAACAAGTACTTACCAAAGCCATACAACTATTTTGTGAGGCTAAGGGAAAAGGAAGGAGACAAAGCAAAAGCTGTCAAGAAGCCTAGTAGGGGCATAGCCATACAAGAACCAGAAACTTAGAAATGCTTCTTGTTATACTTAGGGTTTCATTGTATTTTATTTTATGCACACTAGCAAAACATTAATCCTTCTATTAATGGAAATCATATTTTTGGTTGTGTATAATTAATCTCATTTCTTTAATGTTATATCTGCTACATATGTGTCAGTTTATATCATTGTCTAAGATTTTGACTTCTTCAAATATGGGGAGATTGTTTGGTCCATTGATCACAATGTCCCAAATTTGAAGAAGGTATACAGGACAATGGTATACACATGTTTGTATCTGATACATGCTATAAGTTTTATGTATGTAGGGGATCTTTGTTACTTTGATTAGATAGGTTATCCATATGACAATGATAGTAGGACAAAAGGCAGGATGCTAACAAGGCTGAAATATGTCTAAGTCTAGATGCGTTGAGTGAAGGCAGTTCACTCAATGCTAGATGACCTTAAGCGTTGAGTAAAGACTAGACAGTTAAAGCCTCAACATTACTAAGGAAAAAATTTGGTTAAGTCCAAAAGTGTTAAGTGAAGGCAGTTCACTCAACGCCCATAGCCAGAAGCATTGAGTAAAGCTCAAGTAGTCAAAGCCGCAGAGAATCTTCCAAGAAATCAAGCTAAGTCTAGAAGCATTGCGTGAAGGAAGTTCACTCAACACCATGCAGAGAAAGTGTCGACAGAACATAGTTCAGTCAAAGCTACAGTGTTGGTTGATACAAAATTCAGTCTATGGACAGAAGCCTTGAGTGATGTCAATTCACTCAACGCCCATTCAACAAAAAATCTATCTAAGGAAAGAAGCGTTGAGTGAAGGTCATTCACTCAACGCCTCTTCAACAAACAAGCAAAGGCAGAAAGCATTGAGTGAAGACAACTCACTCAACGCCTCCATATAGAGAAAAGCTGCTAAGTCCAAATTCGTTGAGTGATGAAGGCTCACTCAATGCCTACTCAGTTAGACTGCAATGTTCAATATTTGTTGAGGGATTACTGATCACTCAATGCCTAAAAATGCAGAAATCTGCATAAGTGTTTTGTCCCCGAGTGATAAGGCTTCACTCAATGCCTATGCAGAATTGTGAATTTGGCTAAGTCCACATGTGTTGTGTTATGATGACGTCAGCAACAATTCAAAATGTTACGGGAACCGAACAGTAGATGAAAAATGGCGATGCTTGCCTATTGTACTTCATTTAATTCAAATGTCTTATTGTAGCTATCAACATCCGGTGGTCCCACTACACAAAGAGCTGTTGGACGACGGAATAGAAAAAGATTGAAGAGATCAAGGAAGAAGAAATTAACTTTTTAGGGATTTACAGAACTTCATCTTCTTCCTCTCGACGAAGTTATAAAAGTTGAAGAACTTGCACCTTCTGTTAAAACAAGCTATTCAAGAAAGTTAGTTGTTGACCTACTTAACTTCAACAACAAGTTCAGAGTGCTTACTCTTTGAGGTAGAAGAAGAAACATAGTAAGCACTTGTTGCAGTGATTTCACAGTTTCAACATGCCAAATATTGAAGATACATTATTGGAGCTGTAAAGGAGGCATGACTGAGTTTTCTCAGTTCAGAAAGAGGAAGACATAAAGATCATTTCTTTGGTGTCCTTCATCATCAATAAACAACATTCCAACTGTAAGATCTTTCAGAAGATTTGAGCTGTAGGGCCTTTGGACCTGAGTTATAGGATTTCAGTTGTGAATCTGAGTGGAAGGATCTTTGTGTGGATCTGAGGTAGGGCTGAGTGTCTGAGCTATAGGTGGTTTGTCCTCTGAGGTAGGATCTAGTGTTGGATCTGATAGTAGGGCTTTCCTCCAAGCCTGAGTGTGGAACTTAGCCTAAGTCTGAGACACGTAGTTTTGTGCAGATTACTAAGTTGTAGGAGATTGCATCTCTGAGTATAGGGCATTGGGCGTGAGCGTAAGACTTGGAGGAGTTTGAGAAATCCTGAGAGATTTGTGTTGTAAGATCTTGGAGCTAAGTTTGGAGAAATTGGCATTGTCTAACAAGATGTTAGAAAGGTAGAAGGGATAGTGGATGTACACATACTCTGGGAACCACTATAAACCATTTTTGTGATGATTGTGTCTTCTTGAAAGCAAACCTAAACTAATCACAACACACAAAAGTCAAAGGAAATCACAAAAAGAAAGAAAAACCTATTCACCCCCTCTAGGTGTTTAACTACTCATAAATCTAAAGACTATCAAGTGGTATCAGAGGGAGGTTACTCAAAAAGAAATTAACAGTCTGAGCTCATCACTAAAAAGAGCTACTAATATTCCTTATAGGTTCAGGAGAGAACTATAAGGAGGTTGATTCTATGAAGCTCCGAATCTGCAGGAAAGAAAATTTTGTCATTTGGAAAAAAGGGTCGGGTTGTTCATGGAAGTATCTGACCCCAGGATTTTCATTACAATTGAGGAGGGACCTTTCATCCCCATGAAGGTCTCAGTTCTAGATGTCACTGTCCAGATTCCTAATAAATATGACCAAGGATGAGGTATTACTAGCAACTATGGACAAGAGGGCACAGAACATCACAGTGAGTGGCTTTAATGATTTTACTTTCCAAAATCTTGTCCATTGCAAGACCTCCAAGAAAATGTGGGACACATTTATTATCTATATGGAGGGAACTGAAGAAGTCAGGAATGGTAGAAAATTCCTTCTTAATCAAGAATATGAAGCCTTCAGGAAAGGAAAAAGGACAGTATAGCTGAAAGCTATGAAAAATTCTTCAGAACACTGAATGAGCTGAGGACTTATGGGAGGGTCTTCAACAACTATGAGCTGGATGACAAGTTCCTCAGATCTCTATCTAGAGACTGGGACACCAAGATATGTGCCATCAAAGAGGTGTCCAAGCTAGCTAAAACTCCTCCATACATATTGTTTGGAAAGCTGCTCTCATATGAGATGCAACTATCTTCCAGAAAGGAGGAGGAGACATCCAACATAGCTCAAGCCAAGGAAAAGACTGTGGCTTTGAGGCTAAGGGCTCCAAGAAGAGCAAGTAGAGGATTGCCTCTCCCCCAGGAGACCTACTGTTTTAAAAAGCTCTAAATCAAGCTCATTTGACAGCAATATGTCAGATGGGGAGTTTGTTGCCTTCTCTAGACAGTTCTAGAAGATGATGAAGATGAAGTAGTGGAGGAACAAACCTTCCTCCTCTTCTCATCACAGAAGTATCATAATAAGTTTGAGAAGAAGTTCTCCAAAGGAGACATGTATGACACTAAACCTAGTAAACAATTTTTCTCTAATGTTGTTTGTTACTTCTGTAGCAAGGCTGGGCATGTCATTGCTGATTGCCCAGTCAAGAGGAAAGATCAGAAGAAATCTGAGGAGAAGATGCACCACCGTCAGAATGGCAAGAAGGAAAGGTCTTTCATTGCCAAAAAGGAGAAAAGCTGGAGTCAAAGTGACTTAGTTCTTCAGATTCTGAAGAAGAGGAAGCCCATATTCGGCTGTTTACTACAGTTGCTGATGAAGAGGATGTGTATTATCCTGCTACCAGGATAGGAATCAGGTCCCATCTTTCACTCTCAGAAAGTGATACTGAGGTGGATGAAGATGTCAGTGGCTGCTATGGGCTAATGGCCATGTCAGATGAGGAATCCAGCCAGGATAAGCCTGGTCTAGATAAGGTGAATTCTCTGTCTAGCACCTCCTCTAAATCTGATTATGAGACAAGTCCTAATTCTAATGCATCCTAATCCTATGATGAAGATGGGTAAGAATCTGAGAAAGATGTCAATCATCTATTGACAAGTATGGTGCCCTATTGGATTCCTTGAAAAGAAGCAAGAGATTGGTCAAGGAGCAAGCTGAGAAGATTATCTCCCTACAGCTAGTTGCTTCCCAGTAGTCTGACTCAACATCATTGTTGGATCAGAAGATGAGGGAAGTCAGCCAACTGAAGGACATCTCAATCATCCAGATTGAGACCATCAACTAGAAGAATAAGATCATTATGGATCTTGAGAAAAAGCTCCTTAAGGAGAAAAAGATAGTGGCTAAATTCACCAAGCCAAACACTGTGATGTCATTAATAGATTCCTTTACCTCTCAAAAGGATAAGAGAGGTTTGAGGTTTAAGTGTAACACTAGAGCAACCCCTTCCAAAGGGAAAGGCAAAGCTTCTGTAGTGCCTCAGACCACCTTCCACAAGGTAATTCTCCCATCAAACATGTATGACTAGGATAACATATATGGTCACTAGAAGAATGTGAACTCTTCCTGTAAGTATACAAATGTATCTTATAATGGAGGGAGAAAGGGTATGGGTTTGAGTGCCTTCAATACTCCCCATGAAGAAATTCAGATGGCCCATCATGGACAATTTATTTTTGGGACTCCAGGCCCTACACTCAAGAATGTGGTAGTGGACAATAATCAAGCTCTTCCAGCAAAATCATAGACCAAAGAAAAGTCTATCAATAAGTTTGACTTGGCTATCTCTGATTCCATCAACAACATATATGATGCATAGAAGACTATTGTTGGTAGTAATCAGAGCAAGCCAAGTTCATCTACTGTCAGACTTACTTTCAGCCAGGTGAAAGAAATAAGAAGAGGGTTGCTACTCTCCCATCTTAACAGTCTGCTAATAACAACTTGAAACCTACTGGGACTGTTCAGAAGAGCAGGTATAACATTCATGAGTGCAGGTGTTGTGGTAAAGTGAGACACTTTACCATAGATTGTTGGCACAACCCTAGTATGCTAAGGGCTAAAGTGAGTCTTCCTGTCAGGAGTGCTACAGGGAGACAAGTTAATTTTCAGACTAATAAGAATCTATGACCCAAACTCTTTTGGGGTCCTAAGGTAAACTTAATTGTGACTGTAGGTTAGTCCAAGTACCAATGCACCAATATGATACTTGGACAGTGGATGTTCCAGACACATGATTGGACCAAGATGTCACCTGAAGGACTACACTCATGTGAAGAATGGACCTAAAGTTATCTTTGGAGGTTCAGATAGAGGAGTTAGCAAGAGATATGATATGATTACCAAAGACATAGTCTCAATCTCAAAAATTTCTTATGTGGAAGGGTTGCAACACAACCTGATAAGCATAAGCAAACCATGTAATCTTGGCTATGTCATTGTATTCCATAAGGATGAGTGCCAAATTAAAATGGCAAGTGACCAAGAGGTCATCTTGACAGGCACAAGGAGTGGGAAAATCTATTGTTTAAACTTTTTTATGTTTAAGTTCAGACACCCCTGTCACAACCCGCATTTTCTCCGAATTAAGAATTATCAGAGTAAGAGAAAACACGCGTCATGATGCCACGTCAAGCAGGGGATAACTACTGACGCTCAGGCAAATCCAACTACAATCTTTATGCAAGAAAATCATGTGCTTAATGAATAGAAAATCAATTATGTTTAGAGTCCGTATCCCTCGGCTCAGTGGATCATCTAATCCACAAAAGAAAACTATATTTAAACGCTGCGGAAAAATACTTTGATTAGGTTTTACACCCTAAAGAGCGCATAAGGGTCCCAAGAGAACCACTCATACTATGCAAGACACTACACTCAGTTTATATAATATATATAAGAAAACGGTTTTCGTACGTGATTTGGAAAGTAGTGATTAAGTTTATAAAAACATGCTGATCATGAGCTTCATTTATAATAGTATTTATAGTTTAAAAAATAACTAGCAACCTAGCATAAAACCTTCTCAAAGCAAGTAGACTATCTCCAGAAAAATAAATGGTAGCAGCAATAGTGTATATCTAGTACAAGGTAAAAACTACTAGTGGGCGCCAACAACCTGACACGAACCCACCAGCACACATATATGTCTGTAAGAAAGTACTGAAAACAACCTCACAAACAAGGTAAACGAAACTCCAAAGTCCGGGAGTCCACCAACAACAACACCTCCAACTAGCCACCAGACTGGCTACAGCTCGGAACCTGGGGTATTCCAAAAGAAAACAGAATACCTCAGCAAGCAAAAATCAAGGTAAAACTGCATGAAAGAGTCAACCAAAAGGACAAAATAACAGAAAACATGCAGTAGAAAGAGTCACAACTGTCCAAAACAGGACAACAAGAAATGCACAACGTGCAAAGAAACAGCAACGACCCAGCCCAGGAACAACATCCTGCAGGGCCTACTAGACTACCAAGAGCCAGAATGCTGCAACACTACCAAAGAAGAAACTTCTAACACCCTAAACTGCGGGAAGTGATAGTAACAAAAACAACAACGAGGAACCGGATCGAAGACAAACGCAGTCCCCCAATCCACCATGTCCAAGTCAAAAGCTCGAGGGTCAACACGTGAAAACACAAGGGACCTTCCACCCGACATGCCCAGCCCGTACCTGGAGCAAGAAATCCATGGGTGGCCTTGGCTATATCACACAACTCCACCCCCATAAAGAGCTACAACCACCACTACTATCCACGACCCATGATTCGGCCTTTAGGAAAAAAATAAAGAAAACGGCCGACAAGAAAAACCCAGAAATACAACTGGAAAACCACTCGGAAACGAAATACAAGGTAAAGGAAGAGTGTTGAAATAAACCAACACGACTAGGCGTTGAGTGAAACCCACTGAGTGCCTACCTAAACTTTGGCCTTGAGTGAGCTAGCCTCACTCGCCGCCAAAATTAAGTTACTACCCACAAGCCCACTAAAGAAAACGGAGCTCGACGACAGTCGAATGACCAAGGCAGAAGATCCAGAACTCAAGTAATTGCCTGCAACTTGAGTAACTAAACTCCCGCACTCGAAATCACCTAAATTCGCCTATCAAAAGAAAATATACAAAGCGCACGATCAGTGACGCACGATCAGTGGTCGTGCGCACTCATCGGCTGATGATCGTGCGAAACGAACCTGGAAACCTGACAGAAAACCTAGCAACTGCGCACGATCAGTGTCGCACGATCAGTGGTCGTGCGCACTGTTGCCAGCGCTCGTGCGATTGCCCGAGACAGAACTTTGGAAACTGAAATTTATACGCGCACGAACAGAGGCACACGACCAGTGGTCGTGCGCCCTAAAGGTTAATGACCGTGCGCGGCAAACCTGTACCGTTTGGAATTTTCCGAACGACACCGGAACGCGCACACGACTCACGCCACTGCAGTAGCAGTAGACAACTATCAACGTCGCACGCTACTACCGTATAAACTATGCCTAACCATTCGAATAATACCATAACGAAGGAAATTGGCAACCACACCCCCCTCCTAACTCTCCCCCTCGGCTACGCCCGAACCGGAGCAACAATCAAAAATGAAGGAAAACAACGGCTTCACGCCGACAATTTGGATTCCAAACATCACCACATAGGGGGGGGGGGTTTCAGTAGGAAGAACTAAGCCCTATAGTTAGCAAGAAAAAATGAGAATAACAAGGCCTCTAACCTAGGCTAACCGGGAGTTCAATTTCAGCAAATAAAATCAAAGGAAACACTTGGCAAGGGCAAGAATACCACTTGCCTCAAATCTCAGCGAAGCTTTGGACTGCTTTCCTCCTCTTCGCACGGATCAAGACGGCCGCAACACCTAGAACAAAGACTCGGCCATTAATGGCGGAAAACTTCCAAAACTGAAAATTCCAATCCTTCCAAAACTCAACGAAAAACGAATTTCTTACCGCAGGAATGAAGGTCTCGACGAGAGCAATCCGTATCCACTCTCGGAATCGAATTCCGTCCACAAACGCTCCGGGAATCGGCGTCCGAAGGGAAGGCTCGGCGGTTATTTCTCTCGTACAAGGGGCCGGCGGTTTCTTACGTGAAGAAGATGAAGATCGGCCCTATTCATTCTATATATATATATATATATATATATATATAATTATATAATTATATAATTAATTACAAAATTACCTAAAGCACTAAATCGACGCGAAAACCGAACTACCTCGGAATTCGACGAAATTCGCACCGTAGCTAAATGCCCACGCTACGAACACAACGGCGAAGTCGAAATTAACTTTCGACGAACAGAACTCGAGTTATACCCAAACAAAGCCAAACACAAACATCCCCCCGAGAGGCCACACCGGGTCACCAAAACGACTCGGTTTGCTAGGGAGATCTTGCCAACAGGCTACCAAACAGGGCACTCAGTTCTAAGGAGCTAAACCACACTCCACACATGGCACAAGCCACGAAAACGCGTCATCGTAACGCCAAACGAGAATAAAAATAATCGCTGAAAAGACGGGGCGTTACAGTCACTCCCCCTAAAAGAAAGTTTCGTCCCGAAACTTTACGCACAACCCTTCTACAAAAGAAGGAAGAAGTAACAAACGGAAGTTACAAAGGGAAACATACCGATCAAATCAGAGAAACAGGTGAGGGTACGCCCTCCTCATGGCCGACTCTAGCTCCCAAGTCGCGCTCTCCAAATCCTGATTTTTCCATAGAATTTTCACCATCGGTATGGACTTCTTTCGCAGCACACGCTCCTGAGTATCCAAAATACGAACTGGCACCTCAACGAAAGAGAGGTTGGGCTCTAACTGGGGCACAACATCCAAGAGTTGCCCACTGCTGCGCACACACTTCCGCAATTGGCTAACATGAAAAACATTATGAACACCAGGGAAGTTTGCTGGCAAATCCAATCTATATGCAGACACACCAATCCGCTCCAAGACCTCAAACGGGCCCACATACCTTGGGTCCAATTTCCGATTTTTACCAAATCTCTTCACACCAACCATTGGAGAAACCTTGAGGTATACATGATCCCCTACTGAAAATTCCAAAGCAGACCTACGCCGATTGGCGTTCTTTTCATACCTCTCCTGGGCTAAACGAAGCTTCTCCCGAATAAGCTTCACGGCGACTTCCATCTCTTCTAGAGCATCAGGACCCAACAAAGGCTTCTCACCAGCCTCAGCCCAAAACAACGGAGTCCTACAGCGCCTCCCATACAAGGCTTCGAACGGAGCCATCTGCAAGCTTTCCTGATAACTGTTATTGTAAGCAAATTCCATGAGTCGCAGACGCTCATCCCACGCTCCACCGTGGTCTAAAATATAGCACCGGATCATATCCTCAACAATCTGATTGACCCGCTCCGTCTGCCCATTGGTCTGAGGGTGGTACGCAGTAGAATACCTCAGATCCGTACCCAAACCCTCCTGCAGACTCTGCCAAAAACGAGAAGTAAACCGGGAGTCTCGATCAGAAATGATGCTAACTGGCACACCGTGGAGTCGGATGACTTCATTCAAGTACAACTCCGCTATCTTCTTCATCGGGTAATCAATCTTATAAGGCACGAAGTGAGCACACTTCGTCAATCTATCCACTATAACCCAAACAGAATCAAATCCTCTCGGGGATTTTGGCAAACCCGTAATGAAGTCCATAGATATACTCTCCCACTTCCAAGTCGGGATATCTAGCGGAGTCAACTTACCACCAGGCCTTCCATGATCGGCCTTCACACGCTTGCAAGTGTGACACTCAGCAACATATCGGGCTATATCTCCTTTCATACCATACCACCAAGCAATTTGCTTTAAGTCACGGTACATCTTCGTAGATCCTGGATGGTAGGCAACGCTGGAACCATGAGCCTCACTGCAAATCATAATCTTAATGTCCCCAACAGCGGGAACGCAAAACCTGCCGCGGTACTTCAAAGTACCCGCATCATCAATAGAAAAATCTGGCAACTCTCCCTTCTCTGTCCTGGTAAAAAGGTGCAACAGATCCGGATCGTCCTTCTGATGCAATCTAGTCAAAGAAATCCAGGACGGCTCTTCCACTGATAAGCTACTCTGTAAACTACAGCATCCCACTGAAATATCCATAAGGAGGAACTCCTCAACTAATCGATCGGCGGAGAGGTTAAAGATCTTTCCCATCTTTCGGCTCAGGGCGTCGGCCACCACATTGGCCTTGCCCGGATGATACTGGATTTCCACATCATAATCCGCTACATACTCAAGCCACCGCCGCTGACGCAGATTCAACTCCTTCTGCGTGAACACGTACTTCAGGCTCTTATGGTCAGTAAAAATCTTGCACTGAGCCCCATAAAGTAAGTGCCTCCACAACTTCAATGCATAGATAACCGCTGCAAACTCAAGGTCATGCGTAGGATAATTCCGCTCATGAGTTTTCAACTGCCTTGACCCATAAGCAACTACTTTTCCAACCTGCATTAATACGCATCCCAGACCTAAATGCGAAGCATCCACATACACATCATAATCCACGCCCTCAGTAGGTAGGGTCAGAACGGGAGCAGTACACAATCTCCTCTTTAACTCCTGAAAAGCTTCTTCGCACTTCTCGCTCCAAACAAAAGCCACATTCTTCTGAGTCAGCTTGGTCAATGGTGCGGCTAGAGAAGAGAAACCTTCCACGAATCTCCTGTAATAGCCAGCCAACCCTAAGAAACTTCTGATCTCCTTAGGAGTATTCGGCCTACTCCAATCCGTCACTGCTGCAATCTTTTATGGGTCAACCGAGATCCCATCCTTGTTCACCACGTAGCCTAAAAAAGAAACCTGAGGCAACCAAAATTCGCACTTGCTCAACTTGGCGAATAACTTGTGGTTCCTCAACTCTGATAGGACCAAATGCAAATGCTGCTCATGCTCCTCAGCACTGCGAGAATAAACCAACACGTCATCAATGAAGACCACAACGAACTTGTCTAGGAAATCCTTGAACACCCTGTTCATCATATCCATGAAGGCTGATGGTGCGTTGGTCAAACCAAACGACATCACCAAAAACTCAAAGTGCCCATGCCTCGACCTAAACGCAGTCCGTGGAATATCTGCCTCACGGATCCTGAGCTGATGATAGCCCGAACGAAGATCGATCTTGGAGAACACCGTGCTACCACGCAACTGGTCAAATAAATCATCGATCCTCGGCAGAGGGTACCTGTTCTTGATAGTGACCTTGTTCAACTCTCTATAGTCGATGCAAAGCCGCATCGACCCATCTTTCTTCTTTACGAACAAAACAGGAGCACCCCAAGGCGACGAACTCTGCCTGATAAAACCTTTAGCCAACAACTCATCTAACTGAATTCGCAACTCCTCTAGCTCACGAGGGGCCATCCGGTACGGCGCCTTAGCAATAGGACGCGTACCCGGCTCCAAATCAATAACAAACTCCACATCCCGCTCAGGAGGGATACCAGGAAGATCATCAGGAAAAACATCGGCGAAACCACGAACAATAGGAATCTCCTCCAAGCGTGGCACGCTAACAACGGTTCCAACCACCGAGACTAAACAAACACAACAATCAGAAAGAAACAATCTCTGAACACATACCGCAGAGAGAACAGGAGAATCCTGACACGGATCAGCATACACGCTGCCGGGCTGACCGTCGTCCCTGATGAAGTCCAAGCGCTTTCCCTTGCACTGAATGACCGCATCATACCGAGAGAGCCAGTCCATGCCCAAAATGACATCGAAGTCCTCTAGATCAATCATCTTCAGATCCGCCTTCGCAAGAAAATCCCCCAACAAAACCGGGCAATCCAAAATACCCAAATCTGACAACACAGATTCACCAGAGGGAAACTTGACACGGAAGGAATCCCGAACACGATCTAGAGACAACCGATGACGCTCCACAAAGGCTCTAGCCACGAACGAGTGGGTAGCGCCGGAGTCAAACAGAACACGCGCCCAGCGGTTCTTCACCTTAAATTTCCCTATAGGAACGCACAAAGCTAAGGAACTAGCACAACAGTACCGCAAATAATCTAGCAACTAAACTACCAGGCTAGAAAGAAAAACAAAAAAAAACAACCAACTACTAACCTGAGATCACCTGGGTCGAAGTCTGAGCCTCCTCGGAAGAAATCACGTTCAGCTTCCCTTTTCCCTTGTCCACATGCTGAGGTGGAGGCAAAGCCTGCAATGGAACTGCAGGAAGAGCTGACTGGACCTGAGGACACCTCGACTTAACATGACCCTTCTGCCCACACTGATAGCAGACTCTAACCCTGGACCAACACTGGGCTGCATCATGCCCGGATCGCTTGCAAACTGAACAGGAGACATCTCTCCTAGGAGCACCCTGAATAGCATGAACCTGCTCCTTCTTCTGAGCTGCCGCCTTCTTGAAACACCTCTCAACAGGATGGCCTGACCGGCCACAAAAACTGCACACCACCCTGCTCCTCTTTCCCGGAACAGCATCGGGTACCAGGGGTTTCTTCTCCTCTACCAACTTCCTCTTATCCTTCCTCAACTGCTGGCCTCTGCTCTTCGCCATCTCAATGGCCTCAACCTTAAGAGCAGCCTCTACAACTCCAGCATAAGTCACTGACCCATAAGCACTGGCCAACTGCTGCACCTCACTCCTCAAACCACCGAGGAATCGCTTAACTCGATCAGCCTCCACGCTGACCAATCCAGGGGCAAAACGGCTCAACTTACTAAACTCTATCTCATACTCACCCACCGTGAGCTGCCTTTGCTTCAGATAGAGGAAATCATTCATGAGGCGGTCACGCTCGACCGAGGGTAAGAACTTCCTCAACAGCATCTCCCTGAACACTTCCCAAGAGCATCCAGCCACTAAGCTCTCCTTCTCTCTCAGCCACCAACTCTTAGCCAATCCTTTAAGCTGATAGGCGGCTATCATCACCCTCTGATCATCTGAAATCCCAGAGTACGAGAACATCTCCTCCATGGAGATCAGCCAGTCGTCTATCACCATGAAATCTGCCTTCCCATCATAAGTGGGAGGGCTCAGCCTCTGAAACTGCGAGATGAAGGCCATCTCTGCTGGCACCACCACTGGAGGCCTCAAGGGCGCAGGAGGAGGAGGAACAGCTAACCCCCCTGCAGGAACTTGCGCACCCTGAGCCTGCCCTGCCACAACTGCCACCAAAGACAGAATCTGGGCTTGCACTTCCTCCAACTGCCTCCCCATAGCTTCGCTACTCTGACGCAGACCCTCGATCACCGCATCGTTCTGAGCTCCAGAAGATTCACCCTCAGACAGGGGAGTCGATCGGGTCGCAGGACGCCTAGCCATCCTAAAAAAATCAATACAACGCAAATCAGATCCAAATCCCACGACTAGAACCGACTACCAGTACAGACAATACATATGTAGATATAGACTTAAAGCTGCTAAACTTGCTCTGAGAGTTTATCTTCTTCACAATAATTAGATGATATGCCCTAACCTAGGATGGTTAACCACCACCTCACTAACTCTTGTGCCTAGATCGGATGCATGAACTTATGTTAGTTTGAAAACTTATGTGTGTACATATGTCATCCTGCAAATCTTTAGCTCGGCGCGTTGTGCTTATGCAATGATATGATATGCATGATTGTGCTATGCATTCTAAAAAGAAGGCCCTAATGCATGATATGAGCGGCGTACACATGAAAATGTTATGCATCCCATACTACATAACATTTCCATGCAACGAAAAAGAAACGTGCTAGTCGCAGTCATGTGGTGAGGTTATGCATCCCATACTACATAACCCTCACATGTAGCCCCTATGGTGGATCCATATACGAACACATATTATGCATCCCATACTACATAATATGCCCCGTATACTTCATGTTATGCTATGAGTGTAGTGTTCGTGCTTTTGCCAAGACGTGCTGATGACATATCGGTGTGTGAATGACATGATGCTGAACTACTAACAGCATCCAAGGAAGGTTGCCCAACTAACTTATCAAGCAACCTCCCTCTGATACCAACTGTCACAACCCGCATTTTCTCCGAATTAAGAATTATCAGAGTAAGAGAAAACACGCGTCATGATGCCACGTCAAGCAGGGGATAACTACTGACGCTCAGGCAAATCCAACTACAATCTTTATGCAAGAAAATCATGTGCTTAATGAATAGAAAATCAATTATGTTTAGAGTCCGTATCCCTCGGCTCAGTGGATCATCTAATCCACAAAAGAAAACTATATTTAAACGCTGCGGAAAAATACTTTGATTAGGTTTTACACCCTAAAGAGCGCATAAGGGTCCCAAGAGAACCACTCATACTATGCAAGACACTACACTCAGTTTATATAATATATATAAGAAAACGGTTTTCGTACGTGATTTGGAAAGTAGTGATTAAGTTTATAAAAACATGCTGATCATGAGCTTCATTTATAATAGTATTTATAGTTTAAAAAATAACTAGCAACCTAGCATAAAACCTTCTCAAAGCAAGTAGACTATCTCCAGAAAAATAAATGGTAGCAGCAATAGTGTATATCTAGTACAAGGTAAAAACTACTAGTGGGCGCCAACAACCTGACACGAACCCACCAGCACACATATATGTCTGTAAGAAAGTACTGAAAACAACCTCACAAACAAGGTAAACGAAACTCCAAAGTCTGGGAGTCCACCAACAACAATACCTCCAACTAGCCACCAGACTGGCTACAGCTCGGAACCTGGGGTATTCCAAAAGAAAACAGAATACCTCAGCAAGCAAAAATCAAGGTAAAACTGCATGAAAGAGTCAACCAAAAGGACAAAATAACAGAAAACATGCAGTAGAAAGAGTCACAACTGTCCAAAACAGGACAACAAGAAATGCACAACGTGCAAAGAAACAGCAACGACCCAGCCCAGGAACAACATCCTGCAGGGCCTACTAGACTACCAAGAGCCAGAATGCTGCAACACTACCAAAGAAGAAACTTCTAACACCCTAAACTGCGGGAAGTGATAGTAACAAAAACAACAACGAGGAACCAGATCGAAGACAAACGCAGTCCCCCAATCCACCATGTCCAAGTCAAAAGCTCGAGGGTCAACACGTGAAAACACAAGGGACCTTCCACCCGACATGCCCAGCCCGTACCTGGAGCAAGAAATCCATGGGTGGCCTTGGCTATATCACACAACTCCACCCCCATAAAGAGCTACAACCACCACTACTATCCACGACCCACGATTCGGCCTTTAGGAAAAAAATAAAGAAAACGGCCGACAAGAAAAACCCAGAAATACAACTGGAAAACCACTCGGAAACGAAATACAAGGTAAAGGAAGAGTGTTGAAATAAACCAACACGACTAGGCGTTGAGTGAAACCCACTGAGTGCCTACCTAAACTTTGGCCTTGAGTGAGCTAGCCTCACTCGCCGCCAAAATTAAGTTACTACCCACAAGCCCACTAAAGAAAACGGAGCTCGACGACAGTCGAATGACCAAGGCAGAAGATCCAGAACTCAAGTAATTGCCTGCCACTTGAGTAACTAAACTCACGCACTCGAAATCACCTAAATTCGCCTATCAAAAGAAAATATACAAAGCGCACGATCAGTGACGCACGATAAGTGGTCGTGCGCACTCATCGGCTGATGATCGTGCGAAACGAACCTGGAAACCTGACAGAAAACCTAGCAACTGCGCACGATCAGTGTCGCACGATCAGTGGTCGTGCGCACTGTTGCCAACGCTCGTGCGATTGCCCGAGACAGAACTTTGGAAACTGAAATTTATACGCGCACGAACAGAGGCACACGACCAGTGGTCGTGCGCCCTAAAGGTTAATGACCGTGCGCGGCAAACCTGTACCGTTTGGAATTTTCCGAACGACACCGGAACGCGCACACGACTCACGCCACTGCAGTAGCAGTAGACAACTATCAACGTCGCACGCTACTACCGTATAAACTATGCCTAACCATTCGAATAATACCATAACGAAGGAAATTGGCAACCACACCCCCCTCCTAACTCTCCCCCTCGGCTACGCCCGAACCGGAGCAACAATCAAAAATGAAGGAAAACAACGGCTTCACGCCGACAATTTGGATTCCAAACATCACCACATAGGGGGGGGGGTTTCAGTAGGAAGAACTAAGCCCTATAGTTAGCAAGAAAAAATGAGAATAACAAGGCATCTAACCTAGGCTAACCGGGAGTTCAATTTCAGCAAATAAAATCAAAGGAAACACTTGGCAAGGGCAAGAATACCACTTGCCTCAAATCTCAGCGAAGCTTTGGACTGCTTTCCTCCTCTTCGCACGGATCAAGACGGCCGCAACACCTAGAACAAAGACTCGGCCATTAATGGCGGAAAACTTCCAAAACTGAAAATTCCAATCCTTCCAAAACTCAACGAAAAACGAATTTCTTACCGCAGGAATGAAGGTCTCGACGAGAGCAATCCGTATCCACTCTCGGAATCGAATTCCGTCCACAAACGCTCCGGGAATCGGCGTCCGAAGGGAAGGCTCGGCGGTTATTTCTCTCGTACAAGGGGCCGGCGGTTTCTTACGTGAAGAAGATGAAGATCGGCCCTATTCATTCTATATATATATAATTATATAATTATATAATTAATAACAAAATTACCTAAAGCACTAAATCGACGCGAAAACCGAACTACCTCGGAATTCGACGAAATTCGCACCGTAGCTAAATGCCCATGCTACGAACACAACGGCGAAGTCGAAATTAACTTTCGACGAACAGAACTCGAGTTATACCCAAACAAAGCCAAACACAAACATCCCCCCGAGAGGCCACATCGGGTCACCAAAACGACTCGGTTTGCTAGGGAGATCTTGCCAACAGGCTACCAAACAGGGCACTCAGTTCTAAGGAGCTAAACCACACTCCACACATGGCACAAGCCACGAAAACGCGTCATCGTAACGCCAAACGAGAATAAAAATAATCGCTGAAAAGACGGGGCGTTACAACCCCTGTGTGTCTAGTTACTAATGAGAAAGTCTCATATTGTGTGCAATGATACAAGAGACTAGCTCACTTGAATAATAAGACCATTAACAAGCTCTTTAGTTAAGAGCTAGTCAGAAATGGTCCCAATATTAAATGCACCAAGGAGGGGATTTGCTCTACATGTCAAAAGGGCAAGCAAACCAAAGCATCCTTCAAAAGCATTGGGGCCTAGGATTCTGTGAGGTGCTTAAACCTCCTATATATGGGCTTGTTTGGTCCTATGCTAATTCATAGTATAGGTAGGAAAGTCTACACACTTGTAATAGTTGGTGACTTCTCCAGGTTTGCTTGGGTCTTTTTCTTGAAGAAAAAGTATGAAACCCTTGACATCTTTAGGACTTTTACCAAGCAAATTCAGAATGAATTGGACAGTTCTGTGGTAAAAATCAGAAGTGATCATAACACTAAATTTCAATCTGATGGAATGACCAAGTTCTGTGAAGAATAAGGGATTCACCAAGAATTTTCTTGTCCAAGAACACCCCAGAAAAATGGGATAGCTGAGAGGAAAAAATAGGACTCTCATAGAAGCTGAAAGGACACTACTAAGTGATACAACTCTCTCAGAATACTTCTGGGCTAAGGTAGTTAATACTGCATGTCATGTCCTAAATAGGGCTTCTATTAACAAATATCACAAGAAGACTCCCTATAAGAACATGAAAGGCAGAAAACCAAACCTTGCTTAGTCAGAAATGGATTCAAGGATGCGCTTGAGGAAGTACAGCTCATTCTGAAGGATCAAGCGCATACCCAACTGCATAAAAAGCACGGACTGTTGGAGAGGGCGCTACTTAATTTCTTAAATAAGTAGCAAAGCGCAACAGGTCAAGTGAAGGAATGCTGGACCGAACAATCCCCCCTCGGCGTTCAGCACAACCCGTCGGCTCAGAGGTGGGGTTACCACATGGCCCACATGGCTCATAGGTGGGGTTACAACATGTCCACAGTTTTCCTGACCCGCCGGACCTACACAGGTAGAAAGTGCCACGGGTCAAGTGAAGGAACACTGGACCCAACAATCCCCCCCCCGGCGTCCAACACAACCCGTCGGCTCAGAGGTGGGGTTACCTTATGGCCCACATGGCTCAGAGGTGGGGTTACCACATGTCCACGGTTTTCCTGACCCGCCGGACCCACACAGGTAGAAGGGAAAATGAGGATTTAATAGCGCCCCCACGGTCTTGAACCCGTGACCTCCTCTGATACCAATTGAAGGATCAAGCGCATACCCAACTACACCAAAAGCCCGAACTGTTGGAGAGGGCGCTACTTAATTTCTTAAATAAGTAGCAAAGCGCCACGGGTCAAGTGAAGGAACGCCGGACCCAACATGTTCTCCATCTACTACAGGTCGTTGACCTAGAATACGTTCTCTCAGAGCCCAGTCTGCTTTGGAAGAGAGAAATTCTTGAGTTATACTCTATTACAAAGGTCAACTCATCATAAATTAAACTCAAGTCCTTAATTAGTGGAAACAAGGTTAAAATAACCACCAAGAGACAGAGTAAGACACTATGACTACCAAAGTTTAGAGTGTAACATCTCATTTCTTATTATACCCCCTTTACTTAGATTGGGTTAGGACATGTGGTGGGGGCATGAGTTTAGGCTAGGTTTGACCCATGGGGATAAAGTGTAGCCACATGGGGCCCACTATAGGGCCCAAGTCAACTTAGATCAAACTAGTCTAAATTGGAACCTTAGCCACACCTTGACCCCACCACTATGCCCTAACCCAAAAAATAATCTAAGTGGACCCTAGGCCACATCATTGGGTCACTTATCGACCCAAGTTGACCCAAGTCAACCCTAAATACTAATTTGGTCAAACCCACACTTAACGACCCAATTAGCCCAAGTAGGGCATCACCTTGGCCCAACCCAAGTTGGGTGGTGCCATAGGGCCATGACCCTCAAGTGGGGTCAGCCCACTCACCATGTTGACCAAGTCAACCTAAAAGTCAACAAGTCCACAAAGTGGCCTAAAATAGAAAAGAAGAAACCAAGCCCACCCCTCATGGGCTAAGCCCATGAGTCAAGGCCCATGACCAGCCCGAAAGGTTAATGTCAGCCCCTAACCCTAAAAATAGGAGATAGAATACATACATGGAGGTAACTTAGGAATTTTTGGGGAAATGAGGAGAGAGGAGAGAAAGAGGGGATGGAGGCCATGTGGCCCTCCTTCCCTCTGCCCAAGCCCTTGGCTGAGTTCCCAGGCCTCTTTCAAGCAGGAATAAGGGGTTGGTGGACACTTTGCAGCTGGGTGGAGCTTACTATGCTCATGGTCGGCCACCCCCTAAAGAAAAACCAACACACCAGCCCACCTCTTCCCCATTCGATCCTTCCATCATCTTTAGTGAGCCCTAAGGAGCAGAATTCGACTACTGGAGCAAGAGATTTGCTGGAGAAACGAGCAATCTAGCTAGTTCTTCGGAGCAAGCCTCGGTCATGGCTCATCGCCACCACACTCGCCGCCAAGCCCGTCTACTGGTTCGCTTCGCCTCACCTCACCCCGTACTAGATTTCTAGATCAACTAGGCGAGACATCGGGCTCAATTGAGCCCGATACCATGTGAGCAGTGAGCTAAATTGCCGAGCTTTTCTTCTTGCTCGGGATCACTGGAGGAGCTGCCTCTGGCAGCCTCACCGCCGGGAAACGCTAGCCACCACCTCAACAGAGGTGGTGGTGATAATCGTCGGTAGTGTCATCAGCCCAAATGGCCGGAATAAGCCAATAAACTCGTCCCAGGAAGATTGAATCTTGGTCGTTGGCTGGTTAGGGATGATGGCCAGGAGTCGTCGGATCTGTTGATTTAAATTTTACATTTCATTATATAATGAACAGTATTATTAATGTCACACTTTTACAGTGTTCTTGCATGCTGAATTTAGGCCTGTTAGGGGCACATTCAGAGGTAGTTATCAACATGAAAAATGTAGGTCTTGACCTTACCTTTAAAATGACACTCTAAACTTAGGTTTGGTACAGTAGAACTCCATGTAGGACCATTCTACCATGACTGGTCCTAGGATAAGACAAATTTTAAAATTAATTCCCAAGCCAAACCATAAGTCCACATGACCTAAAATTTTGGTCAGGCTTGTGTTAAGGGTAAATCTAGGCTCTAACCAAAAAGAGAAATTTTCGGTCAGACTTTTGTTATAGTATTTAGTGAAATACTAATAATTAAATTAAGTATATTTTTGGAGATACATGACTCTAAATACCCCCAGATTTTGGTGGCATGTACATTAGGTCAATATAAAACCATGGTAGAAATTTCAGGTCATTTTGACCTATGCAGGTTTGGGAAAGCCCACATACATGTTATAGGAACATTCAAATTTGTGTGCCAATAGTAGAAATAGAAAAATGGGGATTTAGCCCATTTGGCCCATTGCATGTCCATGAAACTCTGGACATAGGCTTATAGGGATGGAATGTACCTCCCATGAAAAGCTTAGAATTTTTGGGATCAAAAACCCCATTATTTGGAATTATTGAAAAATACCCCTAGTTAAGAAATAAATTTGAAACTAGGGCTAATGATGTTATAAAATTCTCAAATTTTGTCACAAGTTTTAATGGATCATGTTTTATCTCTGGAAAAATTTATGGGGCTGTTAGATAATTTTATCTTATATGTTAAGTAGAATTTTTTTTCCCATTATGCAAATTAATTAAAAATAAAGGAAAATCTTATTTATATGATTAAATCCTATTGTAATTATCTGAGAATTTTTGGATGTCTCAATATGTTGAAAACCTTAATAATGACATTTTAGTAATAATGGTACTTTGAATATTCGTTAGGCCAAATGACTGTTTAGGACTTTGAATTTATGTATATAGTTTCATTACATCAATATGGATCTGCAATAATTTTCCAAGAATTTATAGTAATGTATTTCATGTACTTCATTTGGAAAGTGGCCAAATTATGATTTCAATGTTAAATGGAAATTAAATAGAAATTCATATGGGAAAATTATGAAATCTAGTGGGCAGTCATATTTAACTTAATGGAATACTTGATAAATTCCTTAGGTGGTCTGGACCAATAAAAGTAGTGCTTCATGTGCAATGTGACATAGGTCACCTAATTAAAAGATTTAAATTTAAACCCTTAATCACTTAGAAAATAGTAAGATCTTGAATGGTCAATATCACCCACCATACCAACCTAGGGTAATTAATTTGGGGTAATTAGCCTAAGGGTTTGAAAGTCACATCAAACGAGTTTACTTTAAGTCATGGGTTGCGCGTAGCATAAGTATTATATACTTTTAGGACCACAGGGGATAAGATTAACGATTGAGAAGGGATCTACTTTGGAAAGATAAACCTTGGTTGGCGTCCAATAGGTCACTTCTTAATAAAGAGTGGTGAGTGCAAAATCCCAAGGATAGTGACTAGAACGGGGATCGGTGGAAGACCGCCGCTCTCCCAAAAACATTACAAGTTATTATGTTTATCCTAGAGTAACAAGGAAAGTTTGGTATGAATCATGGGTAGACACTAATAAAAGTAAATATCCTTGCGAAACAGAACTTTGTGCTCTCATCCCATCTTGGTTCCTAGTGCCCCCGAGACCCCTTCATTGGGCATACCCTAGGCAGTCCTGGGATTAACCCTAAATTGCTAAGTACAAGAAATACTAGACAAGAGTAGTCTAATAGGCTAAGAGAATGTTGTTACAATCTCACCCGTGAAGGGTTGGAGGGTTTTTAGGATAGTTAGTCATGCGAGTCAGATGCTCAAGAATTTGATATCAGGACGGGTTTGGTCCTGCGAGCTGGAGACTCGGGTTGAGATACCTTGCATGTGCATAGAAACAAAACTAGTGACGGGTCATGCGGTACTGGGCCAATTGTCATACCGATGATAGTACGGTAACTCTGGTGAGGTGTGAGGTTTGAGGGGCCAGTAGGTTGTTTATAGTGCGGTCCGATGGACAATCCCCGAAAACGCACACCCGACCAAAAAGTCTGGAAGTTGGCCAACATTAGTACGCAGAGACTCTAGAGTGCACCTAGAACGTGTACAGAGGCATACAAAGGGTCTGTGCTTGGTAGTGTGTATACCCACATAGGAAGCGGAAGCGCCCGTTCCGCTGCTGCCGTAGCCACAACGGTAGTACGAGAGAGTGATGCTAGCTCCAAAAAGTGGGAACTAAAGGTCTGTGATCACAGAGTTGTGTGTGTGAGTTGCACTTGCCTGAATCATAAACCGCATACATAACGTACATTCATATTAAGGTCATACGCACCATAGATCCTTATCATATAAATTAGTATGGACTCTTTTATATGATATGTTATATTTGGAAACCTTAACTTATAAGTTTGTATGGGCATTCATATAAGTTAAGGTATTTCTGTGATGAGAGTTTAGTAGTAGCATAGTTTACTTGTTGTTCTCTACTTACTTTACTTACATCACTTAATTTCAGTAATTCCTTTACTTACTATTTTTGTACCTTATAGAACTGCTAGAGTAGAGATTTATAACTGCTATTATATCAATCTGATAGATTAGTTTCACTATCACCTGCTATACTTTCTACACCCCTTGTTGTCCTCCGCTTCGTCCTCCTACTCGGTACTTAGGAGTTACGGGGGCGAGGTGTGGAGGAAACGACTTAGTCTTTATGACTAACGGTCGGTTATGACTAAATCATTTTAGGAGCTCGAGGAGATGGAGTACCAGCATGACCAGCAGGACGAGGTGGCAGGACGTGAGGAGCTGATACCACCACTTACTACTACTACTGCAGCCCGTCGTAAGGTGGGATGACCTTACTGATGATAGATTAGCTTCCGCATATTGTCATTTTGAGAGAGAGATTTGATATCATGTACAGGGCATAAGCCCTTTCTCTTTTGTGTACTCATTTGGACTGTTGTACTTTAATTTTCCTTTATATATGATAGTGCTGTGACTTGTGGACTAGCTGTTATTTATTCTGCTTTTTTACTTTTATTTCTCTATTGGCCGAACAGGTTATATGATTGTACTAGCCGGCAGGATCGACATCTTATGGTGTCGACTAACCCTTGAGTTAGTGTCACCATAAGGCGGCGTTTCTAGGCATAAGACCGGGAGCCTCCTTGGTAAGGGGAGTGGTCTTACAAACTGGTATCACTTGAACAAACGATCATAAGAGAAGAATTCCACAACAATGGGTCACCCCGCTCAAGCATTAGTTTGCGTACAAACTATGCTGCAGAAGTAATGGTGTGCCCATTTGTAAAAAGTCACATAATACAGTCCACCTAAGCAATGAGTTAGGCTAATTGTAATATAAACCTTACCTTTATGCAGCCTCCGTAGGTCACCATACTGGAGAATGTGGTCCCTCCCCCTCCGACTACCATTCCTTTTCAGTAGACGGAGATGGGACAGACCTTTATGGCCATTATTTAAGCCTTCAGTGCCCAGCAGGTCCCAGCACAGCTGCCAAATCCGGGATCAAACTGGTTAAGTGCCTTCAAGAGCCTGTCCCCACCGATGTACCATGGGACATAGAATGCAGTGAGGACTGAAGAATGGATTGAGGCCATACAGGAGATGCTGGCAGGCATCAACTACCCTGTCAGCCAAGCAGTACCTTTGGCATCTTCTGCATTGGATTTCCACGTGAAGAGGTGGTGGAATTCCATGTTGGACTCCACATATGCTGATAGGGAGCTATCCGATATCTCATGGGAAGAGTTCAGTGAAACATTCTTGGATCACTTTGTGTCCACAACGAAAAGGGATGAGCTAGAAGAGAGGTTCTTGAACCTCAAACAGGGGACAAGGTCGGTGATCGAATATCAGAGAGAATTTTCCTATCTGGCCAGGTTTGCAGGGATTCATGAAACGGATGATATAAGGTATGCCAAGAAGTTCTACCGAGGGCTTAAGGACTCAACCAAATAGGCTCTACTGCTCATCTCTCATGTCACATCGACATAGATCATAGAGATGGCCAAGAAGCTGGAGGCAGACCAGCTGATGGTGCAGAGCCGAGGAAAGAGGCCGCTAGATTGGTCATCATCCGGGGAGAGCAGCAGGGGCTCCCAGAGAGGCAAGGTGATTGGTTACAAGAGGGATGGGGGACGTAATCATCCTAACTTCAGGCATGAGCAGAGGCATCCTACAGTTTTAGCTCCCCCACCTCTACAGGTGCATAGCCTGATGAGGCAAGATGATTGTGGCCAGCGGCAGGTAGTTTGTTATGGGTGACACCAGCCGGGGCACTATAGATCTGAGTGCCCGCATCAGTTTCATCCACTAACTCCTCCTCCTCCTCCTCCAACTCCAGTGGCCCCTCCAGCACAATAGGGCAGAGGCAGAGGACGTGGATGAGGATGAGGTCGAGGCTGAGGCCGAGGACATTATGACTGAGGTAGAGGACAAGAGTAGATGCATGCATTAGACCTCGCCGAGCCGAGGAATCCTGAGGAGGTCATCACAGGTACTTAAATTATATTATGAATTTAAGATTTTATTCAACATATAGGACTTGATCTTGTAGAATAAACAACCAAATTAAAAACTCAAACCAACCTCAGGCATAGTCTTTATCAGCGGCAAGCCCGCTCATACACTGTTCGATATGGGTGCCTCACACTCATTCGTATCAGAATACTTTATGGAAGGACTAGATGGCGTGGAACGATTAACGGGCTTAACGATGAGGGTGCGGCTACCCGACAGATCGGAGCTATTGTCATCTGCCAAGTGCAACATGGAGGCAGAAATTGGAGGGAAGGCATTTGAAGCACCGACAACGATCCTGAAAATGGCAGACTTCGACCTGATCATGGGCATGACGTGGTTGGATTGGAACCATGCCCAGATCGACTGCCCGTTGATGAGGATCACATTGAGACACGGGGACTCCTACGTCATCGTCGAAGGTATTAGACCTGTCTCCCATCTTTTATTATCATCTGTATAGGCTATCAAGGCCCACGAGCAGGGAGAGGAGGTTTATATAATCTACTTCGAGATGGAGGGAGCAGAAACTCCTAAGGTTGACATTCCAGTGGTTCGGTATTTCTCCGACGTATTTCCGGAGAAATTGCCCGGGTTGTCACCGGCCAGGGACATGGACTTCCGGATTCAGTTGGTTTCAGGAGCGAGGCCCATATCCCGGGCACCGTACAGGATGGCCCCAAAGGAGCTAGCAGAGTTCAAGACGCAGCTATAGGAGCTTGTGGAGTCAGGATTTGTTTGACTGAGCTCATCATCGTGGAGAGCTCTAGTCTTATTCGTCAAGAAGAAGGATGGGTCGCTGCGGCTCTGCATCGACTACCGGGAGTTGAACCGATTGACGGTCCAGAACACATATCCGCTGCCCCGAATCAATGAGCTTTTTGATCAACTTCAGGGAGCCTTCTGGTTCTCCAAGCTGGATTTGAGATCCGGGTAATACCAGCTGCGGATCCAAGAGGAGGATATTCCAAAGACGGCCTTCAGTTCCCGTTATGGATTGTACAAATTCACGGTGATGCCCTTCGGGCTCACGAATGCGCCTTCCGCGTTCATGAGCCTGATGAACCGTGTCTTCGAACCCTACTTGGACAGATTTATCATAGTCTTCATCGATGACATTCTGATCTACTCTCGGACACAGGAGGACCACACACAGCATTTGACATTGGTTTTGAAGAAGCTGAGAAAGCACCAGATGTACGTCAAGTTCTCCAAGTGCCAGTTCTGGCTGCAAGAGGTGGCATTCTTGGGGCATACTATCAGTGGAGCCGGGTTGGCCGTGGACCTGGCCAAGGTGCAGGCAGTTAGAGATTGGTCGTAGCCAAAGTCAGCTTCGGATATACGCAATTTTCTGGGACTTGCAGGATATTACCGTAAGTTTGTGGAGGGGTTTTCGAAGGTAGCACTCCCCCTCACGTCCTTGACGAAGAAGGATGCAGCTTTTACTTGGACGGAGAAGTGCGAGACAGCATTTCAGGAGCTAAAGGACAGGCTCACCTCTTCCCATATCCTTGCACTTCCATCTAGGAAGGAAGGATTTCATATTTATACTGATGCCTCATATCAGGAGATGGGTGCGGTCCTGATACAGCACGAGCATGTCATCACTTATGCTTCGAGGCAGTTGAAGAAGCACGAGCAAAACTATCCTAGACATGATCTAGAGCTCGGGGCGATGCTATTTGCATTGAAGATCTGGAGGCCTTACCTATATGGGGTTCATTGTGACATCTTCTCAGATAACAAGAACCTCAAATATATCGATAAACAAAAGGATCTAAACCTTCGTCAGAGGAGAAGGCTGGAGTTCCTATGCGATTATGACTACCAGATGCATTATCACCCTGGAAAGGCGAACACCGTGAAAGATGCTTT
The DNA here is from genome assembly GCA_039513925.1 of Platanthera zijinensis. Classification (NCBI taxonomy): domain Eukaryota; kingdom Viridiplantae; phylum Streptophyta; class Magnoliopsida; order Asparagales; family Orchidaceae; genus Platanthera; species Platanthera zijinensis. Next base: position 124,344,737 of record CM077078.1, on the reverse strand, counting down.
GAGCTGGAGAGCCGACACTACTAGACCGGAGCCCCGGGTGATGGCTATGGAGCTGATACGGATGCTAGAGGATATGCATATTACTATGGTTTTCGAGTCTGAGCCAGAGAAATATCAGAAGTACTTGAGTTCCTTAATCATTGAGTGCGATATACGGGATCGCATCAAGACACATCAGAGGCTAGATGCAGCTTTGGAGCCGGTATTCAGCGCCCTGACAGGGGGAAATTCAGAGTATTTTTCATTGCGTGATGACCTCATTCATTTCTGTGGTTGTGTTTATATACCCGCAGGAAGTGGTATTTGGGAGGATATACTCAGGGAGGCACACTGTTCTCAGTACTTAGTACACCCCAGTATCACCAAGATGACGGCAGATCTGCGGAGGAGCTTGTATTGGCCAGGAATGAAGAGGGAGATCATCTATTATATGACACACTGCGAGACATGCCAGCGGGTAAAGGCAGAGTGCAAGAGCCCAGGAGGACTACTACAGTCACTGCCAGTGCTAGAGTGGAAGTTCGAGGATATTGCTATGGATTTCATATACGGATTGCCTCGCTCCCACTCTAGGTATGATTCTATTTGGGTCATTGTCGATAGACTGACCAAGGTGGCCCGGTTTATACCGATCAGAAAGGACAGCTCAGTTGCTTCTTTGGTGAGGTTGTTCGTGGAGCAGTTCGTCAGGTACCACGGCGTCCCCAGGACGATTGTCTCGGATCATGACGGTCGGTTCACTTCTAGGGAGTGGATAGCGGTGCAGGCGTACTTAGGTTCTCAGCTTGCTTTTAGCACCGCTTTCCATCCACAGACCGACGGCTAGACAGAGCAGACAAATAGGACTATGGAGGATCTACTATATTTGTGTATACTGGATACGGGGAAGCCCTGGGAGAGACTGTTGCAACTAATTGAGTTCTCCTACAACAACAGTAACCATGCGAGCATTAGGATGACACCTTATGAGGCTCTGTATAGGAGAAATTGCCGGACCCCACTATCTTGGGTTCAGGATGAGGACCCCAAGGAACTTGGATCGGAATATATAGAGGATACATATGCTCAGATACGACTGATCAGGGATCAGATGCTATAGGCGCAAAGCAGGCAGACCAAGTACTACGATGCGCGACATCGAAAGGTGGAATTCTTGGTGTGGGACAGAGTGTTCTTAAAGATACATCTGATGCATGGTGTTTCTCGGGTGCGGAGGCACAAGAAGCTCAACCATCGATAAATGGGGTCATATATGATCCTGGAGCGGATCGGTCCCTTGGCTTATAGGCTGGAGCTGCCGCTAGAGTTTGGGACCTTGCATGACGTCTTTCACATCTCCTCGCTACAGAGAGCTCTCCTTCGGCTAGAGAAGCATATTACCACCACAGCAGGCCCAATAGCACCTGATAGATCAGTTCATTTAGAGCCGTCTGAATCGATGATACTGCTGTCCGAGTGCTGCGGAAGAAGAAGGTTCCCCTGGTGAAAGTGTTGTGGTCCAACCATGGATGGGAGGAGCACACTTGGGAGCCGAGGGATCTGATGCTAGAGCGACACCCGGAGCTTTTCATCTCAGGTAATACTTAAATTTTGTTTAAAGTTCTTAAATTCTTATGTGTAGAAACCCCGTAGACCCGAACTTAAATTTCGGGGACAATTTTTTTTTGTTTATTGGGATTTATAACATCCCATTTCCTATTAGACTCCCTTTACTTAGATTGGGTTAGGACATGTGGTGGGGGCATGGGTTTAGGCTAGGTTTGACCCATGGGCATAGAGTGTAGCCACATGGGGCCCACTATAGGGCCCAAGTCAACTTAGGTAAAACTAGTCTTAATTGGAACCTTAGCCACACCTTAACCCCACCACTATGCCCTAACCCCAAAAAAAATCTAAGTGGACCATATGCCACATCATTGGGTCACCTATTGACCCAAGTCAACCCTAAACCCTAATTTGGTAAAACCCACACTTAAAGGCTCAATTAGCCCAAGTAGGGCATCACCTTGGCCCAACCCAAGTTGGGTGATGCCATAGGGTCCATGACCCTCAAGTGGGGTCAGCCCACTCACCATGTTGACCAAGTCAACCTAAAAGTCAACAAGTCCACAAAGTGGCCTAAAAGAGAAAAGAAGAAACCAAGCCCACCCCTCATGGGCTAATCCCATGAGTCAAGGCCCATGACCAGCCCAAGAGGTTAATGTCAGCCCCTAACCCTAAAATTAGGAGAGAGAATACATGCATGGGGAGGATAACTTAGGAATTTTGGGGGAAATGAAGAGAGAGAAGAGGAGAAAGAGGGGATGGAGGCAATGTGGCCCTCCTTCCCTCTGCCCAAGCCCTTGGCTGAGTTCCCAGGCCTCTTTCTAGCAGGAATAAGGGGTTGGTGGACACTTGGCAGCTGGGCGGAGCTTACTATGCTCAAAGCCAGCCACCCCCTTAAGCAAACCAACACACCAACCCACCTCATCCCAATTCAACCCTTCCATCATCTTTAGTGAGCCCTAAGGATCAAAATTTGACTGCTGGAGCAAGGTATTTGCTGGAGAAACGAGCAATCGAGCTAGTTTGCCAGAGCAAGCCTCGGCCATGGCTCATCGCGACCACACTCACCGCCAAGCCCGGCTGCAGGTTCACTTCGCCTCACCTCACCCCGTACTAGCTTTATAGATCAACTAGGCGAGACATCAGGCTCAATATATCCCTATACCATGTGAGCCGTGAGCTAAATTGCTGAGCTTTTCTTCTTGCTCTGGATCGGTAGAGGAGCCTCCTCCGGTAGCCTCACCGTCGGGAAATGTTATCCGCCACCTCAACGGAGGTGGTGGTGATAATCGCTGGTAGTGGCGTTGGCCCAGATGGCTGGAATAAGCCAGTAAACTCGGCCCAGAAAGATTGAATCCTGGCCGTTGGCTGGTTGGGGAAGATGGCCAGGAGCTGTCGGATCTGATGATTTAAATTTTACATTTCATTATATAATGAACAATATTATTAATGTCACACTTTTACAGTATTCTTGCATGCTGAATTTAGGCCTATTAGGGGCACATTCAGAGGTAGCTATCAACATAAAAAATGTAGGTCTTGACCTTACCTTTAACATGACACCCTAAACTTAGGATTTGGTGCAGTAGAATTACTTGTAGGACCATTCTACCATGACTGGTCCTAGGCTAGGGCATATTTTAAAATAAATGCCCAAGCCAAACCATAAGTCCTCATGAGCTAAAAGTTTGGTCAGGCTTGTGTTAAGGTTAAATATAGGCTCTGACCAAAAATGGGAATTTTTGGTCAGACTTCTGCTATAGTATTTAGTGAAAAACTAATAATAAAATTAAGTGTAGTTTTGGCGATATATGACTCCAAATGCCCCCAAATTTTGGTGACATGTCGATTAGTTCAATTTAAAACCATGGTAGAAATTTCAGGTCATTTTGACCTCTGCATGTTTGGGAAAGCCCACATGCATGTTATAGGCACATTCAAAGTGGTGTGCCAATAGCAGAAATGGAAAAATGGTGTTTTAGCCTATTTGGACAATTTCATGTCCATAAAACTATAGAAATAGGCTTATAGGGATGGAATGTACCTCCCATGAAAAGCTTGGAATTTTTGCGATCAAAAACCCTATTATTTGGAATTATTGGAAAATATCCCTAGTTAGGAAATAAATTTGAAACTAGGTCTAATGATGTTATAAAATTCTCAAATTTTGTCACAAGTTTTAATGGATCATTTTTTATGTCTGAAAAAATTTATGGGGCTGTTAGATAATTTTATCTTGGATGTTAAATAGAATTATTGTTTTTACCATTATGCAAATTAATTAAAAATAAAGGAAAATATTGTTGGAATATTATGGAAAAATTTATAGTGCCCTTTTTGTATGATGAAATCCAGTTGTAATTATCTGAGAAGTTTTGTATGTCTCAATATGTTGAAAACCGTAATAATGGCATTTTAGTAATAATGGTTCTTTGAATATTTGTTATGTAAAATGACTGTTTAGGACTTTGAATTTCTGTAAATAGTTTCATTACATCAATATGGATCTGCAATTATTTTCCTAGAATTTATAGTAATATATTTCATGTACTTCATTTGGAAAGTGGCCAAATTATGATTTCAATGTTAAATGAAAATTTAATAGAAATTCATATGGGAAAATTATGAAATCTAGTGGGCAGTCATATTTAACTTCATGAAATACTTAATAAATTCCTTTTGTGGTTTGGACCAATAAAAGTAGTGCTTCATGTGCAATGTGACCTAGGTTACCCAATTAAAAGATTTAAATTTAGGCCTTTAATCACTTCGAAAAATAGTAAGATCTTGAATGGTCAATATCACCCACCATACCAACCTAGGGTAATTAATTTTGGGGAATTGGCCTAAGGGTTTGAAAGTCACATCATACGAGTTAACTTTAAGTCATGGGTTGCACGTAGCATAAGTTGTATATACTTCTAGGACTACAGAGGATAAGATTAACGATTGAGATGGGATCTACTTTGGGAAGATAAACCCTGGTTGGTGTCCAATAAGTCACTTCTTAATAATGAGTGGTGAGTGCAAAATCCCAACGATAGTGACTAGAACGGGGATCGGCGGAAGACCGCCGCTCTCCCAACAACATCCCAACTTATTAGGTTTATCCTAAAGTGACAAGGAGAGTTTAGTATGAATCATGGGTAGACACTAAAAAAAGTAAATATACTTGCGAAATGGAACTTTGGGCTCTCATCCCATCTTTGTTCCTAGTGCCCCCGAGACCCATTCATTGGGCATACCCTGGGCAGTCCTGGGATTAACCCTAAATTGCTAAGTACAACAAATACTAGACAAGATTAGTTTAATAGGCTAAGAGAATGTTGTTACAATCTCACCCGTGAAGGGTTGGAGGGTTTTCAGGACAGTTAGTCCTACAAGTCGGATGCTCGAGAGTTTGACATCAGGACGGGTTTGGTACTGCGAGCTGGAGACTCGGGTTGAAATATCTTGCATATGAAAAGAAAAAAAAACTAGTGGCGGGTCAAGCAGTAATGGGGGGGGCAATTGTCACACCGATGGCAGTACGGTGACTCTTGTGAGTTGTGAGGTTTGAGGGGTCAGTAGGTTGTTTATACTGTGGTCCGATGGACATTCCCCGAAAACGCACACCCGACCAAAAAGTCTGGCAGTTGGCCAGCATTAGTACGCAAAGACTCTAGAGTGAACCTAGGACGTGTAGAGAGGCGTACGAAGGGTCTGGGCTTAATAGTGTGTATACCCGCCTAGGAAGCAGAAGCGCCTGTTCTGCTGCTGCCTTAGCCACAATGATAGTACCAGAGAGTGATGCTAGCTCCAAAAAGTGGAAACTAAAGGTCTGTGATCACAGAGTCATGTGTGTGAGTTGCACTTGCCTGAATCATAAACCGCATACATAACATACATTCATATTTAGGTCATACGCACCATAGATCCTTATCATATAAATTTGTTTGGGCTCTTTTATATGATAAGTTATGTTTGGAAACCTTAACTTATAAGTTTGTATGGGCATTCATATAAGTTAAGGTACTTCTGTGATGATAGTTTAGTAGTAGCATAGTTTACTTGCTATTCTCTACTTACTTTACTTACAGCACTTTATTACAGTACTTCCTTTACTTATTGTTTTTGTACCTTATAGAACTGTTAGAGTAGAGATTTATAACTGCTATTATATCAATCTGATAGATTAGTTCCACTATCACCTGCTATACTTTATACACCCCTTGTTGTCCTCCGCTTCGTCCTCCCGCTCGGTACCTAGGAGTTGCGGGGGCGAGGTGTGGAGGAAATGACTTAGTCTTTAAGACTAACGGTCGGTTGTGACCAAATCATTTTAGGAGCTCGAGGAGATGGAGTACCAGCACGACCAACATGACGAGGTGGCAGGACGTAAGGAGTTTATACCACCACCACTTACTACTACTACTGCAGCCCGTCGTCAGGTGGGATGACCTTATTGATGATGATTAGCTTCCGCATGTTGTCATTTTGAGAGAGAGATTTGATATCATGTATAGGGCATAAGCCCTTTCTCTTTTATGTACTCATTTGGACTGTTGTACTTTCATTTTCATTTATATATGATAGTGCTGTGACTTGTGGACTAGCTGTTATTTACTCTGCTTTATAATTCTATTTCTCTATTGGCTGAACATGTTATATGATCGTACTAGCTGGCAGGATCGGCGTCTTGCGGTGTCGACTAACCCGTGAGTTAGTGTCACTGTAAGGCGGTTGTTCTGGGCATAAGATCGAGAGCCTCCTTAGTAAGGGGAGGGGTCTTACATAGAGTGTCAGATGAAGAAGATAAAATGTATCAAACAGATGTCAAGGTTGCCCTAAAGTGGTGTGAACTCTCAAAGCACACTACTGGATCGATTCTGAGAAAAAACTAAATTTGAAAGGAAAATTCCTTACATATGTCATTGGAAAGGAACTGTTGTGCAAATCTTGCTCCCATGATAAGATATCCAAGAGAATGTTCGAGTTGATGGCAAGGATTATTCTTTCCAAAAAGATAGATTGGGGTAGAGTTCTATTTGACAAAATTATAGAGTGCATCCCAGAGCCAAACCTGGGTAGAATTCTGTCTTTATTTCTACACAACTGTGTTCCAGGGATCCTTAATGTGAGTCTAGGAACTAAAATCCATCATGTGAGAAGGATGGACTCAAAAATGCTGGATAGATGGGAAAGGGTTCTGCAACCACACCAATAATCAGCTGAAATGAAGAAGAAGAAGACGGTTACAGTTCACGAAGATAGCACTGATAACTGTTCATCTGAACAGAGTGAGGAAGAGCCTCATGATCCACAGCTTTCTCAATCTACTGAAGAGACCAGAAGAGAAACTAGTGCTCAGGTATCATTTTCCTCTGAACTTGCAACAATGATTCAAGTGAGCAGAACTCAGTCTGAAGAACTTGCTGTTGAAGATGCTATGGATATACCCCCAATTGAGGTTGTTGAAGAGATTATCAATAAGATTTCTGCAGAGGGGGAGTCGTCCAAGTCTCCTGCTTCTACTGAAAAAGAAGTTGCGCCTACATATCAAGATCTACATAGTGGACAAAGTCCTCAAAGTGAGGGGGAATAACTCCTTGAACAAGTCATGGAAGATGCATTTGTAGAGGGGGAGAAAAACCAGTTCTTGGATGAGACTGATCAGATTCTTGCTGATAAGGACAAAAAAACAAAAACAATCCTGCTGAAGATCTGAATGTCCCTGTGGACATTACAGAGTTTGAGGGGGAGATTCATACTAAACTCCCTGCTCAATGTATAGTCTATGACATAGACTCCTCTGAGTCTGAGGAAGGGAATGCTGCTGATGATAATAATGCCAATCAACTTTCTTCAGAGTTTGAAAAAGATGACTCAGATGCAAGAGAAGATCTCAGGCAAGTGCAACAACTAGTCTGTGATGAAGGTTCATCAAATCTAACTGATCAAATGTCAGGAACCTTCCTGGCTCAACTGAAAGGGTTGTTAGATGATCAAAGGAGGCAAATTGAAAACTTTGTGGATGACTCTATCAATAATCTCAGGAATGATCTGACAACAAAGATTAAATCTATAAAATTTGAGGTTAATCTGCTGAAGGCCTAAATTGTCAAATTCTTCCATAGGACTACACATACAGTTACATTTACTGAGAGCAAGCTAGATGAAATCAGCAATATCCAGACTGGGGTTGTGGAAAATCAGACTATCACTGCAAACAAAATGCTAGCAATCCACAATGCACAGAAGGAGTTGATGGACATACACAAAAATATTCTTGAAAGAAGGATGGATGCATGTGCTCAAGTTCTAGATGATCACTAGCTCAAAGTCAAGAACCATGTCACCCTTGGCATTGATCATCTGGATGGAAAGTTGACAAAGTATTGCACCTCCCTGACAAAAGATGTATCTGAAGAAGTCAAAAAGAGGGAGAAGGAAGTGATCAGGACTAACACTGAAAATGCAGTTTGGTCTACAAATGTGATCAGGGGATCCTTTGGTCTTGAACATATAACTTATGATAATATCCCTACTTTTACTGACCAGATTATTAACGCACTGCAAGATGGGAATCAGTATGATACTCAATATAATGATCAGTATGCAGAACAGTATGATACTCAACAGTATACTATTCAAGATGATGCATAGTGGGCTGAACCTTCTACAACAGCTGAAATTCCTACATTCAACCCCACTATTGACCAAATGATGAGAGATAAAGAAAAGTCTCTTATTGAGGAAGAGGAAGATGTCAGTTTGAGCAAGAAAAGGTACAAGAAAGAAATGGAAGCTATGTCTGATTTTGAACAATGGAGTCCTTAATCTAGAACTATCATTTTGGCTGCCTGGGACCAAGTCAAGTCCAAGAAAACTGAGAGGGGAAAGCTTTACAACTCCCTAGAAAGGGCCAAGCTAGTGAAGAATGAAGAGGATAGAATAAAGTTCAGAATGGATAAGAGGTTAGGCAAACTGCTGCTAGATGTTGTAGAGCCCAGCAAGTACTTCCCAAAGTCATACAACTATTTTGAGTGACAAAGGGAAAAGGAAGGAGACAAAGAAAAAGTTGCCAAGATGCCTATCATGGGCATAATCATAAGAGAATCTGAAACTTAGAAATGCTTCTTGTTTTATTTAAGGGCTGCAGGAATTGTATTTTGTTTTATAAAACACTAGCAAAACATTAATCCTTCTATTAATGGAAATCATATTTTTGGTTGTGTATAATTAATCTCATTTCTTTAATGTTATATCAGCTACATATGTGTCGGTGAATATCATTGTCTATGATTTTGAATTCTTCAAATAGGGGGAGATTATTGGGTCAATTGATCACAATGTTCAAAATTTGAAGAAGGTCTACAGACGATGGTATACACTTGTTTGTATCTGATGCATGTTATAAGTTCTATGTATGCATAGGGCTCTTTGTTACTTTGATTAGACAGGTTATCCAAGTGACAATGACACGAGGACAATAGGCAGGATGCTAACAAAGCTGAAATTTGTCTAAGTCCAAATGCATTGAGTGAAGACAGTTCACTCAATGCCAGATGTCCTTAAGCGTTAAGTAAAGACTAGTTAGTCGAAACCTCAGCATTGCCAAGGCAGAAATCTAGTTAAGTCCAGAAGCATTGAGTGAAGGAAGTTCACTCAACGCCCAGAGGTAGAAGAGTTGAGTAAAGCTCAAGCAGTCAAATCCACAGAGAATCTGCCAAGAAATCTTGCTTAGTTCAAAAGAGTTGTGAAGGCAGTTCACTCAACGCCATATAGAGAAAGCGTTGACAGAACATAGTTCAGTAAAGCTGCAGTGTTGTTTGATACAAAATTCAGTCCAAGGACAAAAGCAATGAGTGATGTCAACTTACTAAATGCCCATTCAACAGAAAATTTGTCTAAGGATAGAAGCGTTGAGTGAAAGCCATTCACTCAACGTCTCTTCAACAAAACAAGCAAAGGGAGAAAGCGTTGAGTGAAGACAACTCACTCAACGCCTCCATATAGAGAAAATAAGCTAAGTCCAAATGCATTGAGTGATGAAGTCTCACTCAATGCCTACTCAGTTAGACTACAAGGGTCAATATTTGTTGAGTGATGACTGATCACTCAACGTCAGAAGATGCAGAAATCTGCCTAAGTGTTTTGGCATTGAGTGACAAGGCTTCACTCAACGGCTATACAAAATTGTGAATTTGACTAAGTCCACAGGTGTTGTGTCATGATGACGTCAACAGTAATTCAAAATGTTGTGGGAACTGAACAGTAGACGACAAATGGCATCGCTTGCCTATTGTACTAAATTTAATGCAAAAGACTTGTTGCAGCTATCAACACTCGGTGGTCCCACTACACAAAGAGCAGTTGGACAGAAGAATAGAAAAAGAAGAGATCAAGGAAGAAGAAATTAAGTTTTTGGGGATTTACAGAACTTCATCTTCTTTGTCTCGACAAAGTTGAAGAACTTGCTCCTTCTATTAAAACAAGTTGTTCAAGAAATTTAGTCGTTGACCTACTCAACTTTAACAACAAGTTCAAAGAGCTTACTCTCTAAGGTAGAAGAAGCAACAGAGCAAGAACTTATTACAATGACTTCACAGTTTCAGCAGGCCTAATCTTGAAGATACATTCTTTGAGCTGTGAAGGAGGCAAGACTGAGTTTTCTCAGTTCAGAAAGAGGAAGACACAAAGATCATTTCTCTAGTGTCCTTCATCATCAACAAACAACATTCCAACTATAGGATATTTCAGAAGATCTGAGCTATATGCCCTTTGGGCCTAAGTTATTGGATTCCAGTTAGGAATTTGAGTGGTAGGATCCCTGTGTGAATCTGAGGTAGGGCTGAATGCCTGAGCTATATGAGGTTTATCCTCTAAGGTAGGATCTAGTGTTGGATCTGAGTGTAGGGTTTTGCTCTAATCCTGAGTGTAGGACTTTGCCTAAAGTTTGAGGTAGGTAGTCTGGTGTAGATTATTGAGTCGTATGAGATTACATCTCTGGGTGTAGGGCATTGGGTCTGAGTGTAAGACTTGGAGGAGTCTGAGAAATCCTAAGGGATTTGTGTTGTAAGCTCTTGGAGATGAGTTTGGAGAAGTTGTCCTTGTCTAACAAGCTGTTAGAATGATGGGAGGGATAATGAATGTATCCATACTCTGGGGAACCACTAAAAACCATTTGTGTGTTGATTGTGTTTTCTTAAAAGCAAACCAAAACTAATCACAACAAACAAAAGTCAAAAGGAAATCACAAAAAGGAAGAAAAACCTATTCACCCCCAAACTAGGTGTTTAACTACTCATAAATTAAAAGACTTTCAGTTCCTTCTAAATCAGTGCCCAAAACACCTATTGAACTATGGACTGGGCGACGACCTAGCCTAAATCACTTACAGGTTTTTGGTTGTCCTGCGGAAGTTCGTTTATATAATCCATCAAAAAGTAAGATTGTTTCCAGGTCTTCTCATTGCTACTACATTGGCTACCTAGATCATTCAAAGGGGTTTAAGTTTTATTGCCCTTTAGAAGGTCCCAGAATTTTTGAGTCATAAACAACCAAGTTTTTGGAGTTGATGTTGCTGAGCAAACTAGTTGTTCTAATAACACTAAAGGTGTTAATGGAATTAGACCTATTAATTATACTTTATCTATTATTGAAAGACTAGAGGTACCTAAACTTATAGTAGAACCTGCAGAGGGAGTGGGGTCAGCTTTAGAGTTGCCTCCCATACAGTTACCTTAGCTGACCGATATTATTCAGACACACACTAGAAGATCCAATTAGGAGTGGAGGTTTGCAATTCCCTCTAACTATGAGGTTTATTTTGGTGAGAGTGATTTTGACATTAGTCACGTGGCTGACCCAGTGACATTTACTGAAGCTATTTCTAAACCTCAGGCAGATTTGTGGTGGGATGCGATGAGAGATGAGATGGAGTCTATGAGGCATAATCAAGTTTGGGAACTAGTACAATTACCCAAAGGTTGTAGGCACATTGGTTCTAAATGGGTATTTAAGATTAAGAAAGACTCTAAAAGAAAGATCGAGTGGTTTAAAGTCAGATTGGTTGCAAAGGGATTTACTTAAAGAGAAGGGATCAACTATCACGAAACCTTCTCTTCCGTTTCATTTAAATACTCATTTAGAGTCATTATGGCACTTGTAGCTTATTATGATTTAGAGCTACACCAGATGGATGCGAAGACCGCATTCCTGATTGAAGAAGAAGTCTATATGGTGCAGCCTAAGGGATTCAAGTCCGGTCATACTGACCAACTTGTGTGCAAGCTCAATAAATCCCTATATAGTTTAAAGCAAGCCTCAAGATAATGGTATCTGAAATTTTATGAGTTGATTACTTCTTTGAGTTTTGTTGAAAACAAAGTAGACCGCTATATCTAAAGATCTGTGGGGGCAAATTCATCTTCTTAATTCTCTATCGAGATGACATTTTTCTTGTGAGCAGTGATTTGGGACTTCTACATGAATATAAGCAGCTGTTATCCAAACATTTTGATATAAAGGATCTTGGAGAAGCTTTTTTTGTTCTAGGGAACGAGATCATTAGGGATCAATCTCGTTATACATTAGGACTCTCTCAGAGGGCTTACATTGAACGTGTACTTGGGCAATTTAGCATGCTTGAATGTAAATCTGGTGATGTGCTAGTACTTAAGGGTGGAAAACTAAGTCTGTCACAATGCCATAGAAATGATATTCAGAGAGATTCCATGAAGATTATACCATATGCTAGTGTAGTAGGTAGCTTAATGTATGCTCAGGTTTGCACCAGACCTGACATTGTCTTTGTAGTGAGTCTTCTAAGCAGATATCAGTCGAACCCAGGACCTGATCATTGGGTTGCTGTCAAAAAGGTTTTGAGGTATTTAAAGAGGATAAAAGAGTTTAAACTGGTCTACTATAGAACAAAACCTAGAATTAATGGGCTATACGGACTCAAATTTTGCGGGATGTGAGGATGATCAAAAGTCAACATCATGATACATTTTCAAGTTGGATGGAGGGGTTGTTTCATGGAGGAGTGACAAACAGACACTCATTACTTCTTCCACTATGCATACAAAGTTTGTTGCTCTTTTTGGTGCCTCTACTCACACATTTTGGCTCAAGAACTTCATTACTGAATTAAAGGTTGCTGATACAGTTATTAGACCCATTCGTTCGTACTATGATAATAATTCAGTTGCGATGTTCTCTATGAATAACAAAAGTATCACAAGTTCTAATCACATGGAGATTAAATTCTTGACCGTGAAAGAATTGGTTAAGAAGGGTGACATTATTGTGGAGAACATTGGGATTGATGATATGATAGCTGATCCACTTACCAAGGGACTTCAGCCTAATATTTTTAAGAAGCATGCCTCCAATATGGGTCTTATGGAGTCCATTGATGTACTTGATTAGTGGGAGACTATATTCATAGCTCTATTTAATATATTTTGTCATCTGTCATTTCATTTTGTACTTCAAATTTTCATATATATATATATATGTTAATTTTGCAAATGAATATAGTTTGAATTCAAACATAAATTATATATTCATGTGTGATATCATTCAGTTGTGACTTTCACACCTTCATGTGACATGTCACAATTCATAAATAAGTCTTGAAGTATGTGTTAGCTTCAAGAATAAGGCTTGGGGCATTGATTCAATTCAGAAAGCCTTGATAGTGTAACACCCCAAATGTATATTTGGAGTTCAGGCTGGGTGACATGGTCTGGGACACAGGCGTGTCCCAGGGCGTGTCCAGCTTTGGGTGCTCGGCTGTGTCGCGAGAGCTCGATGAACACTAAGTCAGCGAGCATTGAGAGGCGACATGGCTTGGGACGCGGGCGTGTCTCAGGCTGTGTCCTGCTCGGGTTAGCGTTGAGTGACGTTGAGTGTCATTGAGTGGCGTTGAGTGTAGAACACAGCCTGTGACACGGGCGTTTTACAGGGGCGTGTTCGGCACATGACCAAGGATACAGGCGTGTGCCTTAGCCGTGTGCTTCTCGGGAGAGCTGGTCCTGTGTCGAGTGAGGAACACGCCCCTCAACACGGGCATGTACTTACTGATATGGGCGTGTCAGGGGCTTGAAACGGGTATGTCTCAGCCCCTGTTCTGTTCTGAGTGAGTCAGTTCGTGTACCACTTACAGTACACGGCCTGTGACATGGGCGTGTCACAGGCCGTGTTAGCCCAAAAAGTGGACTTTTCAACGGATTTGAGGCCATTCATTTCCTTCTACTTAAATCCTATGGTCCAAGCCTATTCCTGCAGGGATAAGGCCATGGAATGAGATGAAGTTCTCATTCTACTAAGGATCACTCTCTTTCTAAGCTAAAGAGAAGGGAGAGGTTGGAGGAAGAAGAAGGAGAGGATTCTGGCCGCCGGTAGAGCTTCAACGGTTTGATTCGAGATTTGAGGCCATCGTTGTGAAGGCAAGGCCGTCACAATGATTACCATCCGGCTAGTTTCTCCATGGCTTCGAAGCGATCGTCAAGGGTAACGATCTCCTTCTTAGACAAGTGAAGTCCTACTTTATGCATGTGCATGGGATCCTCCACCAAGAGGTGGAAAGCGTAAGCGATTCCAGTGATTGAGTCTGCATTTAGATCCTGAAGTGTGTAGTACGGAATAGGTATGCTGTGTGAAACCCATCTGGATGGATGTTTAGATTAGTGATGCTGCGAACCGAAGAAGAATCCATATATAAATCGATTAGCTTGCTGAGATTGAAAGGACGCTTGTGATTTGGGAGAAGGATGCTTTGTATAGCTCCTTTCGTTGGATGCTCGACACAAACTGGTTGATGGATTGGAAAGTGGACTATGTGCCTATGTTGAGAGATGGATACGAGAACCTTTGAGTGGATGGGCCACCCAAAAATTTCAGTGGTAGGATTGTTGTGAGCGAGTACCTCTGAGTGGGATGGGTGCGAGAGGTCTCCAATAGGGGTTTGGCGGCTGATGCCCATGGCCAACAAGTTAAGAACCTCTTAGTGGGTGGGCCACCCAACAAGTTAAGTGGTTAGATTGTCGTGAGCGGTCGGTTGGTAGCACTACAAATAGGGGGCTGTGGGCCTTCTAAGCGTGTCGATCGATAATACTCAATGGTTGCCTTGAGGTGAACACATCTGAGTGAGATGGGCAAGGATGTCTCCAGCACGCGTGTTATAGTAGACTAGTGCTCGACCACCAAGTGGAGAATCTCTAATTGGTGGTGTATTAAGGATGTACCGGTACACCGTAAGCGTGCCCTGAGTGCACGAAGCGTCTGGTACGAAGGCCAGCATTTGTGGTGTGATTGTGGCAGATATATATATGTGTTGTGATTGTATTGTATGAAGGGAAGGAACCACTGCCCCGGGTAAGGGGTAGGGTCGTTATAATTGGTCAGCTGAATGCTGACCGTTGCTTTGTTGATCACCCTTGGGGTGGGCGTTCTTATGCAGGTGTTGCAGGCTGATTGGAATGAACGGGCTGAAGCCCTTGCTGTTGCTGCTTGTAGGCCCTTGAAGGTCGTGCGAAGCTTTGGATTTCATGTGTGGTCGGCCTGCGTGCCGATTTATGAAATTATATTTATAAAATCAACTTGTAAGGCCTTAAGGCCGTGAGCGTTTGAGTTGTAAACATTCCTGGTGTTATCTATATATAAATGAGTTGTTTATATATTAGTAGTGGACATTCATTGGATGAGTTCATATAAGCTTTAAACTTCCGCTAGAATGCTCTGGGTTAGGGTGCGATGGTATTTTAGTATTAACCTGTAACATCGCCGTCTATTTGTGGCATATAATGTGGGGCCCTGGGCGGACCTTCTATTATATGTTAGGGTGCGATGGTATTTTGGTATTAACCTGTGACCTCGCCGTCTGTTTATGGCATATAATGTGGGGCCCCGGCCGGACCCTCTATTATGTGTTATTTAACGGGTCAGGTTGTTACATTTTGGTATCAGAGGCCTCGGTCTTCCGCTTTCGAATTCGTGGACGAATTCTTTTGTCGGGTGGAGAGCACGTGTACGTGCAAACCGTTTTAATATAAATGAACTCAAGAATGTCCACTAGGAATGTGAGGGTTTGGGCATGTTTGCCATTTTGGATTGGAGATTATTGATATATTGTTCACATATAGGTGATAAGGAGCGGAGCTCGGCAGTCTGAGCCCCAGCGTTCGAATGAGAGTGCGGCACTAGCTGAGGTGCCCATACCTACTCCTTCTGCGGAAACCGTACGCCTAATGGCGGAGGCAGTATTTGCCATGATTCAAGCACAACCTATTAGGAAGGCAAGGCCTGCAGTGGAGCTAGTACAGGTTGAGGAGAGGCAAGAGCGTGTTGAAGATCGGATTGATGAGAAAGCAGCGAATGAGCAACTGAAATGATTTATGGATTTTCATCCACCTATGTTTGTCGGGGTGAATTCCCCAATGCAGGCAGAGGATTGGCTCTCAAGAGTGAAGAGGATCCTGACAACGATCAGGATTGATGAGGGGCAAAAAGTCACTTTAGCCACTTTCCTGCTGGAAGGAGAGGCAAGACTATGGTGGGATGAAGTCGAGATGCATCAGTTGGCAGGCAGAGGCCTGGGGGAGATTTCGATGGACGAATTATCCAGATTGTTTTGGGCAAAGTATTTGCCAGTATCGCGGAGAATTGTGATGGAGAATGAATTCCAACGTCTGGTGCAGGGTGAGAAGACTGTTGATGATTACCTGCATGAGTTTACCAGGCTGGGGCGTTATGCGGGGTCGATGTTTGTGAAAGAGGTGCGGAAGAAAAATAGATTCTATGAAGGACTTCGTGATGAGCTGCGGTTGGCCCTCTCGAGTTCAATGAACCAAGGCTTCCAAGCCTTAGTAGATACAGCTTGTGTGCTGGAGAAAGATTTGAAACGAGTATACGATAAGTAGAACTTGGCGACGGAAAAGTCGGAGTTCAAACTTCTACAGTCGGAGCAATCAGAGTTTAGGAAACATGATAAGAAGCGGTTCAAGCCTGCTGAACAAGCTCAGTCGAATCTTACTTCGAGAGCAACGTACGGGCAAGGACGTGTGGAGACACGTACGTGTTTTAACTATGGGAAGCAGGGGTATATAGCCCAAGATTATTGGAGTGGCGCCTCGAAGGGTGAGAAAAAGTTAGGTGCGTCCTATGAGGAAAAGGGCAAGGCCGTGGCAGAGTCATCTGCATCTCGGGCGTAGCCTCGAATGTAAACTCTCCAATTATAGGAGCCGCAAAGCTCGAATCGTGAAGAGCACCCTAATCGCGTGCATAATTTGGAGTTAACGGAGGCCGCCAAGCGGATGCTGAGAGATGAGGATGAGCGGAAATAAAGTGGTGTATGCACTTTATTGCTTTTGTGTTGTACATATTGTATGTATGTGTGTTTGTGAAAACACTTGTGTTGGTGCGATGTCGTGGGGTGAGACAAGCTGCAGCCTCTGAGCTTGCAACCCGGATCGTCTTTTTTTATATTGCAACAGAGTGGTTGTGTTGGTATCTACGTTGCGGTAAATTTCGGGACGAAATTTCTGTAAGGAGGAGAGGGTTGTAACACCCCAAATGTCAATTTGGAGTTCAAGCTGGGTGACACGGCCTGGGACACGGGCGTGTCCCAGGGCGTGTCCAGCTCTGGGTACTCAGCTATGTCGAGAGAGCTCGACGAACACTAAGTCAACGAGCGTTGAGAGGCGACACGGCCTGGGACACGGGCGTGTCCCAGGCAGTGTCCTGCTTGGGTTAGCATTGAGTGGCGTTGATTGGCATTGAGTTGCGTTGAGTGTAGAACATGTCCTGTGACACGAGCGTGTCACAGGGGCGTGTTCGGCACATAGCCAAGGACACGGGCGTGTGCCTTAGCCGTGTGCTTCTCGGGATAGTTGGTCCTGTGACGAGTGAGGAACACGCCCCTCAACACGGGCGTGTACTTACTGACATGGGCATGTCAGGGGCTTGAAACGGGCGTGTCTCAGCCCGTGTACTAGTCTGGGTGAGTCGGTTCGTATACCACTTGCAGTATACGGCCTGTGACACGGGCGTGTCACAGGCCGTGCCAGCTCAAAAAGTGGACTTTTCAACGGATTTGAGGCCATTCATTTCCTTCTACTTAAATCCTATGGTCCAAGCCTATTCCTGCAGGGATAAGGCCGTAGAATGAGATGAAGTTCTCATTCTACTAAGGATCACTCTTTTTCTAAGCTAGAGAGAAGGGCAAGCTTGGAGGAAGAAGAAGGAGTGTATTCTGACCCCCGGTAGAGCTTCAGCGGTCCGACTCGAGATTTAAGGCCATCGTTGTGGAGGCAAGGCCGTCGCGGTGATTACCATTCGAATAGTTTCTCCATGGCTCCGAAGCGATCGTCAAGGGTAACGATCTCCTTCTTGGACAAGTGAAGTCGTACTTTATGCATGTGCATGGGATCCTCCACAAAGAGGTGGAAAGCGTAAGTGATTCCAGTGATCGAGTCTATATTTAGATCCGGAAGACTCCATGTACAAAATAGGCATGCTGTGTGAATCCCATCTGGATGGATATCTAGATTGGTGATGCTGCGAATCAGAGAAGACTCTGTGTATAAATCGATTTGCTTGCGGAGATTGTAAGAATGCTTGTGATTTGGGAGAAGGATGCTTTGTATAGCTCCTTTGGTTGGATGCTCGTCACGAGCTGGTTGATGGATTGGAGAGTGGCACTATGTTCCTATGTTGAGAGATGGATACGAGAACCTCTGAGTGGGTTGGCCACCCAACAAGTTCAGTAGAAGGATTGTTGTGAGAGAGTACCTCTGAGTGGGATGGGTGCGAGAGGTCTCCAACATGGGTTTGGCGGCTGATGCCCATAGCCAACAAGTTAAGAACCTCTGAGTGGGTGGGCCACCCAACAAGTTCGGTGGTTAGATCGTCGTGAGCGGTCGGTTGGTAGCACTGCAAATGGGGGGTTGCGGGCCTTCCCGGCGTGTCGATCGATAATGCTCAATGGTTGCCTTGAGGTGAAAACCTCCGAGTGAGACGGGCGAGGATGTCTCCAGCACGCGTGTTGTAGTAGACTAGTGCTCAGCCACCAAGTTGAGAACCTCTAATAGGTGGTGTACTAAGGATGTACCGGTACACCGTAAGCGTGCCTTGAGTGCACGGAGCGTCTGACAGGAAGGCCAGCGTTTGTGGTGTGATTGTGGCAGATATATATATGTGTTGTGATTATATTGCATGTAGGGAAGGAACCACTGCCCCGGGTAAGGGGTAGCTAGGGTCGTTTTAATTGGTCAACTGAATGCTGACCATTGCTTTGTTGATTACCCTTGGGGTGGACATTCATATGCAGGTGTTGAAGGCCGATTGGAATGAGCGGGATAAAGCCCTTGCTGCTGCTGCTTGTAGGCCCTTGAAGGCCGTGCGAAGCTTTGGATTTCATGTGTGGCCGGCCTACGTGCCGATGTATGAAATCATATTTGTAATGAGCAACTTGTAAGGCCTTAAGGCCGTGAGCGTTTGAGTTATAAACATTCCTTGTGTTATCTATATATAAATGAGTTGTTTATATATTAGTAGTGGACATTAATTGGATGAGTTCGTATGAGCTTTAAACTTCCGCTAGAATGTTCTGTGTTAGAGTGCGATGATATTTTGGTATTAACCTGTGATCTCACCGTATGTTTGCGGCATATAATGTGGGGCCCCAGTCGGACCTTCTATTATATGTTATTTAACGGGTCGGGTTGTTACAGATAGTATGTCTCATGACACCTTAATATAATCTTAAGATACTCATTTAAGTGACATACATTCTTTTGAGTGTTAAGGATTTTCTAAAAGCATGATTTAGTACATTTAGTAGATAAATTCATTGATCACCGAGTTAAACAACAATTTGTGATCACGTTTCAGTTTGTTGTTTTGACTCTTTATGACCACACTGTGTCCAATTCGATTGAATATGTAAACTCTCGTGACAATGAAAGGTCCCGTGTCACATAATGATGCAGTTGCCATCATGATTTAGAGTGAAGGTTTCAGTTGGACCGGATTGACGCATGGAGACAACTCAAGATGCAAGCTTCACTATGGTACCCTTAATTAAGTGAAGTGATTTGATCTTTGATCGACCTAAATTGCGATTGAAATAGTCCAAGTGGGAAAATGTAAAATTTCCTTATTATATGTGGACTAATTCAATTAAGTCGTCTCGGTCAAGCATATGCGTCAGTACGAGTTTATTTGAATCTCCCGCTAGTGTGCGTCAAAATTGGTTTACGTGAATAGTCAAAACTCATGATAGGTGAGCTAGATTATTTCGACCTTCATTCCGAAAGCTTGGCCTTCTCTTGACACGTTCAGATTGATCGGATCTAATTTGTGTTCTCGATTCATTTTACGTAGGCATGAATTTTAGATTAAGTGAGAGTTGGGGTGCCTTTAGCATTTTTCACTCCACTCTTAATCCCTCTCCTATTTAGGGACCAAAAACTGATCATTTCAGTATGAAATAATCTGATTCGTGAACAGGGCGAAGTGGTGGCTTTGCAGTTATTGGCGTCCTTCTCTCCCGATTGAAACTGCTCCTCTTCACGACTCCGTGCAAACTGTTGCCTTCTGGTTGCGATCTCCGACGAAGCCAATCGACCTTCTTCCTTAGTTTTCTGTTTGCATTTTACTGTAGCTTCGCCAAGATCGCGAACAACCCAGAGAATGGCGATCTCTGGAACCACACTTGATATTCTCATCTTCTCTAATTTTTAGTCCCAGAACCTTGCCGGCTTTCAGTCAGGAAAGAAGAACATAATAACAACAGGCTACAGGTAGAGCTGTCACGGTTCCGGTTCAGTTCCGGTTGTATTAAAACCATGAACCAAACCACTAAGGTAACGGTTCTTCAATTTAGAACCAAAACCTTAGTTGGTTTGACCGGTTCTAGTTCTGGTTCCGGTTCCAGCTTAATTTTGGAACTGTTGTGTCAACGATTCCAGTTACGGTTCAACAAGAACCAAAACCAAACCGGCCACTAACGGTTCGGTCCTGTTCCATGTGGTTCGGTCCAGTTCCAATCGCTTCCAACTAAAATCAAAATCAAACTTGGCGAAATGAAATAAAAGCGGACTGCAAACAGTAAAACTCAAAACAATATCAAAATAGAAATAATTATGTTGCGCACTTCTCGACGGTCTTTTCAACGATCGGTGGGATAGTATCAATCGCCTTCCTACGCGTTTAGACTTGCCACGACTTCTAGTTGGCTTGCGCATGTCTCGTCGGCATGCTCAACCATAATAACCGGCTACAATTAGTTGTCTTTTATGATTACTAATAAATAGTAGTTGTATATCTTCTATATTTTTTAAATAAAATATTTCAAAAAAAAAATAAGTAAAAATGAAAATATATTATATAACTGTATAAAAAATCAAAAGTGCACTCAAAAATTGACTCATAACCGCATCGATGTCAAACCATACCACACAGTTTTTATGCGGTGAAGTTTTGATCGGTCCAAAATCGATCCCCTTTAGTGCAATTACGATTTGGATTCAAACTGCACCAGCTTCACTCGTAATAGTAAATATAAATATTATAGATAAATTATAAAATAATAACAATATAATAATAATAATAATAAACGGGTTACCGTTCGGTTCTACTTCGGTCCAGTTCGGATCGGGTCTAAAAATCTTGAAACCGCTTGAGACTTGTATGTTGCGGTTCCGGTTCCGGTTTCGGTCTGGATAATAAAATGTAAGAACCACACCCGGACCAATGTTGTTTACGGTTCCAAAATTCAAACCGGAACCCGAATAATTTGCGAACGGTTCGGTCTGGCTCTTTGCGGTTCCGGTTCAGTTCCGATTCGATTTGCGGTTTTCGGTTTTAAGTGACAGCTCTAGCTACAGGATGTTTATTTCTAATCTTTAGCCGATCAAAAGACTTACAGTCAAGAGTTAATTTTTCTTTGGCTTTGATTTCCAAGGCTGAACAGGGAACTTTTGCTTTTGGGTTGATTAGACAAAATTAACAGTGAATTGATTTTCACTAAAGTTTGGATTTCTGAGGCTATATCATGGGCCACAAACTTCATTTGTTCTAACACAAGTGCTATTTTGAGAATGTCGGCCACTAGGAGACATGAGGTGAGTCCATAAATAGTACACATAATTAATTTATTTTTTCGCACTTTATAGCGCACCACATTTGTTTTCATAAATTTCAATATTTGTGATCGCATAAATTTTGCAAGTGATTAATTTTTGCTACACCGTTGCATAGAAATTTATTAATTACGTTCATGTCGATCCTACACGCATAGATCACACAAGATTATTTGATTTTATTGATCTCATTTCGTGAATTTCTGTGATCTGCGCGCTTTATATTTATATTTCCAACACCACGGTCTTGCCAAACTAAGCCTTAATTTCTAGAAATCCGCAAACGGTTCTTCATTCCGATCACTATTTAATCAGTAATGAGCATTGGCATGTCAACTTGGGCGCTTATTTTTTTGTCCGCGACTCAGACAAAAATAACTGTCCGGAAAATCACTGAAAATAAGGAAAATAGTGGGGTCTGCGATGCACAAATTTACTTTGCACCACAGGCCCCACAAAGTAAGGGGTTTCTCCTGTATTTCATTGGCGCTGGACTGTTTTCTAAGTGGAAAAATGCCTCCAACTTGGGAGAGAGTGAAGCTCATCAACTTGAATAGTGGATCTTGTGCATTTCCGAATAGTGGATCTTGTGCATTTCCGAATAGTGGATCTTGTTCATTTCCCAAGAGAAGTTCAGTGTCTTGTTTAAATTTTAATTACGTCAAACAATTGAGAAATTAATGTCTAATACTTTAGTATTCTATCAACCAACTAATATTTCCCTCCAAAATTGGACCCAAACAATTGTTCAAGTGTTGATGTGGTTTCCCCTAAGTTTTTCCAAACCAAGTCGTGATTGGCCAAGCATCCGCATGAAAAGAGATACATGCAAGCGCAGTACATGCATGCAACACGCATCCACGTGCAGAGCACCCGTGCAGCACGCGTGCGCCCCCTCCCTGCGAGCGTGCGCACGACATGCCCGGGCAGAGCGCGTGCGCGCCCCTTACGTGTGTGCCCCCTACGTGCGTTCCCCGCAGGTACGCCCTCCCCGTGCGCGTGCGTCGGCAACCACCATTGCCGCCGATCAGCGCTGATCGCCCCCATCGTCAAGCACGCCTGGACTTCACGGGGGTCACGTCTGTCATTTCATGAGAATTGATGATCTAAGTTACTGGAACCGAGTGACGTCATTCATCAGCTAAAGATCACTGCAGACGTAATTACCAGCATACCCCTTCAGAAAACTATAAAAAGACCCTCAGACATTCATTTGAAGGAGGCAACTTTATAGGCTAGAGAGAACTCTGAGGTTTTCCGGCAAATACGTGAGACTTAGATCGTTCCTCTGCTTGGAATTTGCTTTGCTCCCTCTCTAGGACAATTAAGCGGACAATGCTCAACGCTTAGTGCTCACGTGGATGCATCCTGAGCATAAGAGAAGACATCAAAAAAGCACTTTCGTGTACGATCCCATTTAATCTTCGTGAATGCTAGCCTTCATGCTTTGCGGACGCTTTCATCCAAGCTCTAAAGACTTAGCCAATTTTTCTCTCCGAGAGAAGGCGCAGAGGAATGCTCTGGTGGACGCTCTCGTCAAAGCTTTGTGGACTTAGTTTCTTTTCATCTTTTTTTGCACTTCAAGCTTATAACGGAGAGATGAACTGTCACCATTCGAGGAAACTCCCTTTCCGGGTTTTCCACGTTAAAAAAAAGATTCTTGTCATTGTTGTTTTGATGGAGAAAGTAATTTGCGCTGGTGAGAAATATATATTGCCCGACGAAAGTTCTTCGAATGACAAGAATCTTGCACAAACTCCCTTTCCGAGATTTTGACGAATGACAAGATTTTTTTTAAAGTAATTTGCAGCTTGTTGATGGAGAAAGTAATTTGCAATATATTTTACGTTTGATGTTTTGAAGGAGAAATATTATTTAGAACATTTTAGAATGAGAAATAAAACCAAGATAATTGAATAATAGAAAAATTATTTTATTTCACAAAAAATTGATTACAAAATGTTTGATTTCTATGATACTAGAAATCAATGCGAAATATGAAAAATCACTTTTCCGTTTCTATACCGACCATTTTCTCCAAGGACCGGTTAGTTCTAGCATATCTCTCCCAGATAAGGCCTCGAACCGCCCCCTAGATCTACCAAATATCTGGTCGTCACCACATGGGGAGAATTCAAGGAATCCTCCCAGGAAACTGATGTCTGCTCTAGACGATTTTCCCCCTTAATCTCGCAAGACCTAATCACGCCTACCTGCGGTGAATTTCCCACGAAATCTTTCTCGGAATCAGAAGTTCTCCTCAAATGATTTCTCCACCGATACAAAAAGATAAAAAGGAAAATACAAGTGAAATAAAATGCAAGTGGAAAATCCCCAAGGATTTCTGAAGGTGAAGACAAAGGTAGCATCGACGTTGGCATTATTGGTGCGTTTGTCCTTCATGTTGAATAAGCGTGGTAGCACTTTCCCTTCAAAAACTCTTTAGATCTTCGTATTTTACCAATGGATTTCTCTTGGTGGTATGGAGACGAGCCTCTCTTAAGATATTCGGAGTTGTGACTTTGATGTATGAGGAATCGACGTCATAGATGGAGAGGAGCCGCTCTTTAAATAGGCTTCGGGAGCTACCACCAACGGTAGCGATACCGCCTGGCGATAACTACTTTAAGTAGTCTTCTCTTCCTTTGGAAATCTCTATCTTTGGCAACCTCCATTTTAGAAAACTTTCATCGTGCAAATTAGGAAACTTTTGATCTTTGGAAACAAGCATATTTGGTTCCTAATTTTTCCAAAAATGGACCTTCCACAGGGCAATCACCTGGCGGTAGCAATATCGCTTGGCGATAGGAGTGCCGCCTGCCAGTAGAACTTTCATTCCTAAGCAGTTTCCTTCCACGATTGAGGCTTTCGTTGGCGATATCGATAGCGCCTATGGTAGTGATACCGCTGGCGGTATCCACAGAACTTTAAAATCTTTGCCTCTTTGATTTGTTCTATCATGTGGTACTTATCTTGTATTTCTTGCACCTTATAAACACATAACAAACATGATCAAATAAAAACTAGGATTTGTCATTCTTAAACCAAGAGATGTGGAATGCATATTCCAACAAACTCCCTTTTTGATAATAACAAATTTACTATGAAGAAATAATGCATAAGAGAAATGTGTTTGTGTTTATAGGTAGTTGATAAGCATTATGAGTGTACTCCTCCTAGATGATACTACTCCTACAGATGCTTCCCAGTTTGCACTCCCCCTAAATGACCTATTTCTTCAAACTTATTCTCCCTATTTGGTATTATCAAAAGAGGGTGAGGTCGAGTGTCTTAATAAATTTATTCTCCCTTTTTTTATATGTAGAGAGGATTTTGAGGATACCACATGTTGGAAAGTATAAATTATTACTTGTGTAATTATAGTGACATGATCAAGCTTAAAGTAATTTTTGTAGGGTTAAGTGATTTTGAGTGAAAACATCATTGAACAATTTAAAGTAAAAAAAAATTAAAATTAGGGTTGTAGTTTAGAAAGATGATGTTTTAGAAGTGACACAAGCATTTTGTATTATCCCTCATTTCTAGACCCAATTGGGTAAGGGTTAGGACTTGGGTTGTGAGTAAAGGTCATGAGATGACCCTAGGTTAGCTTGAACCTAGGAAATTGTTAAAGGCACCTCAAAGGTGCACAAGTCAACATAGACCAACTCACATCAAATTTGATTCACCAACTCAAATTGACCTTACCAATATAACCATAACCCTAAGAGAAACTCAAGTGACCCAAAAGCCCCATCATAGGGTCACCAAATTGGACAAATTGACCAAAGTACCATTTAGGTCAACATAGGTCAATCCTTCGCCATTAGGTCTAATTGGTCCCCAAAACATGAAATTGACCTCACCCCTGGTCTTAGGACATTATATGGGACCCAATTGAGCCAAAGTCCAATCATGAGGTCATCAATTGGTCTAATTTGACCAAAGTCAAACTTCCCCAAATTTTGGTCAAAATCACACCCTTTGGCCAAATTAGCCTAATTAGGGCACCACTATGGCCCAATCAACATTGTGTGGTGTCAATGGACTCAAGACATATACATTAGACCAATCAACCCCTCAGTTGACCAAGTGAAACCATCAAGTCAACCTTGCTTAAAATAAGGCCTAAAAGAGAAAATTGCATCCCAAGCCTAATTCAATTGTCTAAAGCCACCAGGGCACATTAGACAACCCAATAGCCAAATTACCACCCTTATCCTTGGATTTTGAAATGGGCATGACATGCAAGCAGAAATTTGGACTTTCCCCCAAAATTCACATGAGACAGAGGAAAATGAGGAATGACTGCCATGTGACCTTCCTCCTCCCTTTCTAAGCTCCTTTCGGAGCCCCTCAGAGCATTTCCAGCCGAATTCTAGTAAATGGTGCCACCTGTAGCTCTAGAGGAACAACCAAAGAAGGAGGTCGAACCCCCTTAATTGCATCTATTTAAATAGGCCACCCCAGCTCAATCTGACCTTTCCATCAGCTTCCGAGAGCCTAAAGAAGTTGGTTTAGAGTTTTGGATTAAGGAATTTGGTAAATAAATGAGGATTTGAGCAAGCGCAAGGCCGGCGGAAAGAACCAAGCCTCCCTGATGATTTACCCAATCCCGAGCTCAAACAAAGGTCCGTTTATCCTCCTCTCCCTCCGTGCTAGTTGTTTAGATCCTTAGGTTGAGAATTTGGGCTCAAACAAGCTTGATCTAATTGAGAAATTAGGAGGAATTTCCTTGCTTTTGGTGGTGTCGGGTTCGCCGAAAAACACCACCTCCGACGGCCAAACCACCGCCAACCGATAGCCATCACCTCAACGGAGGTGGTGGTGGCGGTGGTCGGGCGGGGAGGTGGCCAGGTGGGCGGGTAATCTAGCTAGAATGAGGCCTAGGTTGGGCTCATCTGAGTCGTCGGCTGGAGGTAAGAGATAAAATCACAGCCATCAGTTTTGGACTATTTAGATTAATATAATTGAATATTATATGTGAATTTGTCACATAGAAATGCTCCTTTTGAGCTATAAAATTAAAGCCCTTATAGGTCTTATTATGAAAAGTTGCCTGATACAACTTTTTTAGATCTGAGTGTCTACTTTAATTAGAAACTTTAATCAGCCCATTTGGAGCAATGTAGCTTCCTATAATGCAGATTTAGTGGGACTGGTCCTTAGAAAAGGACATACCATATTTTGTTAATATCTTTTATATGGTTAGAGATATGAACTCGAAATTTGGATCACGTAATAATGTACCCTTGATACACCTTCTGTCCAAAAATTAGAATTTTGGACAACAATTTTCTATAGTTTTTGGGAAAATATAGTTTTTAATATTAATGAAATATATGTGGTTTAAATGATCCCAATGACCCAAAATTTTGGTTGGAATGTTCCTTAGAGAATTAAAAAGCCCTGGTAAAATGTTTAAGTAATTTAGAGCTCCGCATGTTGGTATCCAATTTGTATGTTGAGATAGTGTAAAGATCTTGGGGTGCAATTAGCAAAAAGGGAAAACTGGAGATTTTAGCTCATTTGACTAGTGGTATGCCAATTAAACTTTGGTCCTAGGCTTATCATGATGAAATACATCACCCATAGTGATGTTAGGATTTTTGGGACAAAACTCCTAGGATTTTTAATTTATTTTAATTATGTAGCCTTTTTAAATTAAAGAAACAAAAGTGAGCAAATTAATTAGGTAAATCCTAGTTCTCTGCCATTAGTCTTATATTAGCATGTTACACCTCTGGTAAATTATTTGCAATTTTTGGAAATTACTACATATGATGATTAGCAAAAATTACAAATATGTCTGTTAAGTGTTTTTATGTAAATCTTGATTTTTATTGCCCGAAAAATTCTAAAATTTTGACTTGAATGGTTTTATAGTATTTTGAAGCTTAGTGAATTTTCTTAGAATTTTGATATTAATAATTGTACAACCCCGTGTTTGTCGAGTGGGCCCATGACCAAAACAAGCAGACCAAGGAAGCCCGTCCGCATCAGGTCAGCAAGCGGGCAGATTCAGAACACCCAACTCGCTCTCGCCAAGGCCAGGCACACGAGCCACGCAAACTGGTCCGCCCAGCTCGCACCCGCCCAGAGTTCGTTGAGTCGAGCTTGGCCTTCGTCGAGCTATAGCCCCAGACTCGAGATCGGACTATAGAGCTCGCCGAACGGAGCTAGAGGGGGCTAGAGTTCAGCGAACCCCGATTCATCAGGGGGCGAGTAGAGCGGGCTGGCTCGCACCCGCCCCAGGGGAGCTCGACAGGAGGAGGGAGAGTAGAGCCAGCCGGGGCCACGCTCGCCAAAGTCCGGGCAGGAGTGGCGAGTGCTAGCTCCATCGAGCACTCACCGCCCCGACGAGTGGGGGTATCAGAGGGCCACCCGCCTAGCTCTTTTATGAGGCTTCATTTTCCTTTCCCCCCACTCTCAGCACCCTTATGTCGATTGCATTGAGTGATAATTCTCCACTCGACGCCTTTGGGACCTTCAGTTCCCTCCCGAGGTGGATAGGCCGGCTCGCGCTCTCCTAGATTCCTATGATGTGTTTTTTTTACCATTTTACCCCCGCTGGCCTGCCCGTAACCAGTTATAACAGCCGAGTTGCGCTGTTGGCAGACCCAGTTGGGCTGCACATAGCTATTTGGAACAACGGAGGTTGGCTATTTGCAGGCCGCTTTCATAAATCTATAAATAGGACCCAAGGGGTACCTTAGAAGGCATGCTCACTTGTCTCCCAGCCTTCTAGCTCTTTCTGAGGTACCTTAGCCCGACATTTGGCTAAGGAGGGGAAGCGCTCAGAGATCTTCCGGGTGTGTGGTGGATCCTCCGCGTCGGGCCCTTGGGTCAGTCACTTGTTCATTTTCCTTAGTCATTTTTCTTGCAGGAGAGAAGTAGGTGCGCGATCACCCCTTCCCCAAGGGTGAACTCCATCGAAATCGAATTCTCAGTTTCAACATTCTGTTAAGGTGAGCGTGGAGCATGGTCAGCACAAAAAATCTTCAGTAAGCTCGATGACGTGAGGAGAAGGACGAGGTTCAGAAAGGTCCAACTCGCCACCCCCTCCCCCTCTTACCATGGTGGGGATGTTCGAGGACTTCATGCAGGAAGTACTCGGCTTGGTCAGATTCGCACTCGGCGCACGTGCCGAGTGCTCGACACCAGCAGTCCCTGTTCTTGCGGTTCCAACTCTCGGCAAGGATGCTCCCGGTAGGGGGCTGGGAAAGAAGTTGCGGAGGAATGAAGGGGAGGCGAGCCCCTCGGGCGAGTGATCTTCCCGGGCTAGGCAAGCGGCGAAAAGATCGGCGAGATGGGGAGCGAGACCACCAAACTCTCTCAATAGGGGGAGATAGCCCCTTCAGCGAGCTGGTTTCTTCTGCCCCGATTCCAGAGTGGTTCAGGGAGCCCGAGATGTCTTACTACTCCGGGAAGGGAGACTTGGTAAAACACGTCCAGTGGTTTGACGACGTGGTCTCGATCCGACAGATGTTAGATGGGTTCAAGTGCAGGCTCTTTGCCATCACTTTCAAGGAGAAGGCGAGAGAGAGGTTCCTCCAGCTGGGTTCATGCTGAGGTTCACCACCTCCATGAGGAGGAAGAAGGAGTCAGAGTCCTTATTCCACATCAAGTAGGGAGTGAACGAGACCCTGGGGAGTTACGTGGATCAGTTCTAGGTGGAGGTGACCCAGGTCCAAGAGATGCCATGACATACCCTAATGATGGCCTTCACCCTGGGGCTACAACAGGGTTTCTTTCGAATGGAGTTGAAGAGGGTGCCCCCCTCTCCTATGCGGAGCTGATGGAGAAGGAGGCAAGGGAAGTCGACAGGGAAGCATCAAACCCAAAGTTTGCTCGGAGGCTGGCCAGGTGGGACACGGAGGGAGAAAGGCCAAGAGGTGGCAGAGGATAGGAGGAGAGAAGAGCTGAACCCCGACAGAGGGAACTGTAGTAGAAGCAGCAACCCAGGTGGGTGCGTCAAGAGTCAAACCATCGGCTAGGGTTGAGGCCGGAGTGGCAAGAACAAGGGAGCCGGAGAGGTCACCATGGGGAGGATAACCGCCAGGGAGGCGAGGGCCAGTTTTAATTTCCAGGTGGGAGACAAGGCAAGAGACCACCTCTCCCCTACCAGGAGCAGGATATGGCTATAGCCATGGGAGAGAGGAGGAGAGCAACACAAAGGAGAAGAAGGGAGGTAAGGGTGGTGCTCCCTACTGTGAATTCCATCAAGAGGAGGGGCAGGCCACGATCACGGAGGAGGACCAATGTGAAGATCGGGCTGATGTCAAAGTGATCCATGGCGGGTGGGGGTAGAGGCTTCCCGCAAAGCAAGTCTCCACACCATGTACCGCAGGAGCGTTATCTCCAAATCCTAGACCCCACCCCCGGAGGAGAAGATCACCTTCTCGAGAAAGGATATGCCAGACCATTAGGACCCCTTCTGCGACGCGCTGGTCATCCAGACAGCGGTTGAGAACTTCACCGTCTCCCGGATCCTCATTGACAATAAGAGTTCGGTCAACGTCATCTTCAAGAAGGCATTTAATGCGATGAAGGTGGAGGCCAAGAGGGTGCTGGCCTCAGATGGACCTCTATTCGGGTTCTCAGGGGAGAGGAATGAGGTCGAAGGAGGAGTGGGACTCCATGTCACTCTAGGGCGGCTGTCCCGCACATGTAGGTTCGTCATCGTGGATGCCCCTAGTAGTTACAACGCTATCTTCAGGCGACCCCTTATCAGTGCCTTCCGCTGCGTCCCCTCGTCCTTCCACCAATTCCTGAAGTTAAACGCTGAGGGGATCCAGGTCCGAGTCCGGGGAGACCCCAAGGTGGCAAGGGAATGCTACGTCACCACCGTGAACTCCATCTCCTTGCATGATTGGGCCGAGGAGATGGAGCGGATAATGGAGTAGGTGGAGTAAGAGGCTGGCGGAGAGGAGATAAAGGTGGAGGAGAGACGCGCTCGGGTGGAGGAGGCGGAGGAAGTCAGGGAGGCGGCCGAAATGATGGTCGTATAGGAGTCTGAGGAAGAAGTCCTTGCCTTAGGAGGGGAGGTCGTTGAAGAATGGGGGGAGCAGTCCCGTCTAGAGGCAGCAGAGGATGTGGTGGAGATGGAGGTTCTCACCCTAGGAGGCAGGGTGGAGAAGGTTAGCGTCAGCGGGGGGCTGACCTCGGAGGCCTAGGGTAGAATGCTGGAGTGCATCCAAACGAACGTGGACATCTTCACCTAGAGCGCCGTGGAGATGCCGGGAATCGATGCGGACGTAGCCTGCCATCGCCTCAACCTGGACCTGGGAGCTCTCCTCATCCAGCAGAATAAGAGATCCATCTCGAACAAGCTGGCTTAGCCGATCAGGGAGGAGGTGGCCAAGCTTCTCAAGGCTGACTTTTGCATCCGAAATACAATACCCCAGCTGGGTCTCCAATGTAGAAATGGTCAAAAAAGGATAAGGCCGGTGGCGTATGTGTGTTGATTTTTCTTTACTTAATAAATCATGTCCCAAGGATTGTTACCCCTTGCCTCGGATCGATGCGCTGGTTGACTCAGCCGTTGATTTTCCTGTAATGAGTTTTCTAGATGCATTTTCAGGTTACCACCAGATCAGGATGCACCCTTCCGACATCAAAGATGTCTCCTTCATCACCGGGGATGGGTGTTGTTGCTACAAAATGATGCCCTTTGGGCTAAAGAATGCAAGGGCAACCTATCAGAACATGATGGATAGGGTCTTCCGAGAGCAAAGTGGGAGGGACTTGGAGTTATATGTGGATTACCTCATGATAAAGAGTCGAGATGTTGACTCTCACCTCCAGGACCTGGAGGAATCCTTCTCCACCCTACGCAAGTATAATATGCGGTTGAACCCCCTGATGTCTTCGGGGCGAGCAGGGGCAAGTTCCTAGGCCATCTCCTCACCCCTGCAGGTGTAGAGCCTAACCCTGATAAGGTGAGGGAGATCATGGAGTTGGGGTCACCTCGGAACACTAAGGAGGCACAATAGTTGACGGGGAAGCTGGCAGAATTGAGCAGGTTCCTCTCCCGAGCTGGGGAGAAGTGCTCCCCCTTCTTTAAAACTTTGAGGGGGCCCAGAAGTTGGAATTGACTAGGGAATGCGAAGAGGCATTTCAAGACTTGAAGAAGCAGTTGACCTAGGCCCCATGCTCCAAGGGCCGAGGGAGGAGGAGGACCTGTCTTTGTATCTAGGGGTGGGGGCAGAGGCCTTGAGCTCCGTCCTTATTCTGGAAGAGGGGAAGAAGCAAATCCCCGTATACTATGTGAGCTGGGTCCTGAGGAAGGAAAAACACCGGTATCCCATCTTGGAGAAGCTGGCCTTTGCTCTGGTCATCTCTGCTCGAAGACTCAGGCCCTACTTACAGGTACACTTGATCCGAGTGGTGGCTTACCATCCCCTCCGCAACATCTTTGAGGGGGGGGGGGGGGTGGAGCATTCAGGAAGATTGGCTAAGTGGTCTGTGGAGTTGAGCGAGTTCGATATCTCCTTCATCCCCCGCCTCTCAATCAAAGCCCAAGCCATGAACGATTTCCTGGCAGACTATATGGTCGAAGTGGCGGAGGCGGAACTCACTCATCCAGCTACCTGGAAGGTGATGGTAGATGGTGCGTCAGGAAGGCATTCCTTGGGGGTGGGGGTGATCTTGGAGAGCCCTCAGGGAACAAGGATCGAGCAAATGATGTTGGTGCACTTTCCTATCACCAACAACCAGATCGAGTACGAAGCAGTGATCACATGTCTACTGTTGGGTATTATATCAAGAATGTACCTTATTTGAAGAAGCCCCTGGACCAGCTAAGGTGAATTGACATTGTATTTGATCAATTGTCTTCAAGTTGTGCTTGCAGTTATTTCACGCTAAGTACACACCAATGTCTGGGTGCAGTGGGTCAATATACACGGGTCTGCGCAACATAATCCTTCGTTGAGCAGATCAGTGTGTTGGCCTACGTGTGCTCTCTCTATTGGAGTGTACTTACTTTCAAGCACAGGGTTGAGATAGAGTTAGAGCTGAAGAGGAGCAAGGATGGGTCAAAGACCAGCTCACGGGAAGATAGACGAAAATTCGTCTAAGTATGATTCGACGAGAATCACTAAGTGATTCTCGCCGATTCGACTAGTGATTCTCGCCGAATCATCGAGAATCACTAGCTGATTCTCACCGAATGCATCCGGCTAACTCAACGCCTTCAACGCCTTCAAGGATTCTGCCAAGTTAGAATCAGCGAGAATCACCAGGCTGAGTCAACGCCTTCAAGGAATCTGCCAAGTAAGAATCGTCGAGAATGACTCTGCATTCTCGACGATTCGTCGAGAATGGATGATGACTCTCAACGATTCTTTCCGGCTGGCAAACAATTCAGCTAAGAATTCTTCTAAGTAGAATTCGACGGGAATCATTAGTGATTCTCATCGATTCGTCGAGAATCACCAATGATTCCCACCAAATTTGCTTTAGGCGAATTTCTGCTGCTCGCTGGACCGGACCAAGTCTACACGCGCTGTTTTGAACTGGACTTAGGGTTTCTACTGGTAGGGCCCACAATGGTCATAATATATGACCTACTGTATAAATACTGTGGTATTTCAAACATCACCATCGATCGATACATACGAAAAGAAAGAGCCGCCATCATGACCTAAAGTATCGCGGATTTCTTTCCGCTGCCGTCGCCGCTCGGAACACCGTCGCCGCACGGGAGAAAGTCACCACCGCTGATCTTGGACTCATCTTGATCTCCCGGTGACATAAGCTTAGTAAAGCAACGTGTCTCACGTATCTATCTTGAGATCCTTTGTCTCTTGGTTTGTAGATCGGGAATACCTTCCCTTTCCGAATCGATTGAGACGATCGATCCAAGTGTGATCGTTGGTAGACCTTGCTAGCTTTGCTACAAAGGTTGGATCTACGAAGCTCACCGCCGCAAACCTTGCCGCCGCCGATTTTGGGGAGATCCTCTCTAAGTGAGCGCTTTGGTCGTGTACTCATCGTCTTCGTCGAGAAAGCTACATCGAACGAAGAGGGACACAAAGCGCTCCATAAGTAGTTTGTATCTTATACATTCTAATCTTTCTTGTGTGTAAAGGAACGTTGGTTCCGTGTTATAAGGGTTGGGTGCAACCTGTGGTGGAGGAGTGGTGACTCCTTCAGTTGGAAGGGTTCCTTCAATTAGTGTGAGGATTGGATTTCAATCCGGTTGGTGAAGTGACCGAGTCGTCCCTTGTTGGGAGATAGGTCGAAGAGGAAAAGTGGACGTACCCAAATCGGGGAACCACTATAACTGCCTGCGTATTTTTGTGATGTGTTGTTTTGTTTAATTATGCAGGTATAATTTTAATTCCGCTAAAAGACTGTGCAAGACACCTATTCCCCCCCCATAGGTGAAGGTAGTTGACACTAGGTGGACTTTCAAGTGGTATCAGAGGGAGGTTACTCATCAAAAAGGTTAATACCTTGAGTAAGCTCCTGCCACTAGTGTCAAGAAGAAGGCAAATATCTACTATGGACGGACTCAAGTACTCAGGCAAGATCCAAGTGTGTACAAGGCTAAACTTTCCTATCTGGAAGGAAAGGATTAGATTTTACATGGAAGCTGTCGACCCTCGACTCTTCATGGTCGTGGAGGAGGGACCTTATATTCCCACTAAGGCCTCCTCCATTGATCCTACCAAAATGGTGCCAAAGAAGCTTTCTGAAATGGACAAGGACGAGATGGTGCTGGTCGGACTTGACAAGAAGGCACAGAATATACTAATCAATGCAGTCGATGACTCCATGATGCAGAACTTCTGCAACTACAGGATAGCCAAGGATATCTGGCACAGCCTGATTATTCTGATAGAGGGCACAGATGAAGTGAGGGATGATCGGAGATCACTCCTGAACCAGAAATATGAGGCCTTCAGGCAAGGGCCCAAGGAAGAGATCGGAGTTACCTTCGAGAATTTCCTCAAGATCATCAATGCTCTCAAGGGATATGGAAGAGTGTTTACTGATGGTGAACTTAATGATAAATTCCTTAGGTCCCTTACTAAGGAATGAGACACGAAGATCTGCGCCATCCGAGAGTTTGGCAGATTAGCAGAAACTGATCCTCAGATACTCTTTGGGAAGCTCATGTCATATGAGATCCAGTTGAACACGAGGAAAGCAGAGGAAGAAGTAGAGAAAGCCGCTGCCAAGGAAAAGATTGTGGCCATTAAAGCCATTCACTCCAGGAAGGGCAAGGGTGCAGCTTCATCCCGTACGGGGAAAAAGGATGAGGAGGAAGACTCCGAGCCGTGCTCCTCCGGCTCAGAGTTTTCTGAAGAAGACTTCTCCCTCATTACCCGAGAATTCAAGAAGTTCCTCAAGATGAGGAATCAAAGAAAGAGAGACGGCTCCTCCTCCAGAAACCAGAAGAAGAATTATTCTTCTGACAGGTATGAATCAAAACCGAACAAAAATCGTCATACTGACATCATTTGTTTTGGGTGCAATAATCCAAGACACGTCGTGGCTGACTGCCATCAAGGCAAGAGAGAGAAGGGGAAAGGAGAAGAGCACAAAACGCTGGCGAGATAAAAATAAGGAGAGGAGCTACATCGCCAAAAAGTCAAAGACACTGAGTGAGTCTGATTCCTAAGACTCCAGTGATGTTTTGGAAGCCTACTTCGGGCTGGTGGGTCGCTCTGACTCAGAAGAAGAATGCCCCCCATTCACTGGGAAGGTAAAGGCTCAAACCCCCCTCTCTGACTCTGACTATGAGTCTCCTGATGATGATCTCGAGGACAGCCCATCTGCCCGAGAAGCTGAGCTCCTCGAAAAGTATGAGCTTCTGCTCAACACCTTCGAGGAATGCCGCAAGAGATTGAGGGCTCAGAAAAAGGAAGTCAAATTCCTTAAGATCGAGGGTGTCTCCCTAAGGGAAGAGATCACTAGCTTGATTTCTCTCTGACAGGAGCACCTAGACCTGATCTTTAAGCACTCGGAGTCTCTAAGTCTCCTTGACCTTAAATAGGAAGAAATCAATAAGTTGGAAGAACAACTTGCGGCAGAAAGGAAGATTGTCCAAAGCTTCTCTATGCCAAAGACTGTTCTTCCACTAGTTGATACCTTCTCTGCTCAGGCTAAGGGGGTTGGCTTGGGGCATGTGGGTGTGCCTGGTAAATCCTCCAGGAGAAACAAAAAGCAGAGGAAAAATAAGGATGCTAAGAAGGCCTCTACTGCAGAAAAGGGAAAGGCCCCACTCAACCCTGTTGTATTCAGGAAGCCTGGCTTTCCCTGCAATGAACATGACTTTGAGTCAACCTATGGCCACTTCTTCCGGCCCTCGGTTGAAAAGCCCAAGAGCTGGT
The DNA here is from genome assembly GCA_039513925.1 of Platanthera zijinensis. Taxonomy (NCBI): domain Eukaryota; kingdom Viridiplantae; phylum Streptophyta; class Magnoliopsida; order Asparagales; family Orchidaceae; genus Platanthera; species Platanthera zijinensis. The sequence goes on along the minus strand of CM077078.1, from coordinate 124,308,715 downwards.
ATGATGGTTGGGCCTTCCCCCACAACTTTGGCGAGAGTGTCTTTAAGGCACCTTATGAGGAAATTCAAGTGGAGGATTATGGCCACTTCTCTAGCGGCCATAATAGGAAGCAGACACCAAAAGCCAAGCCTGTTATACTGAAGGAATAGGAGGTGAAGAATTCATGTGACTGCTGTCATCATGATGGCTCCACCTCCAGATCCAAGGCCCCGGCTGGACCCACCATTCCCAGGGTGAAGTAGGAGCCTAGGAAAAGGTACAACAGATTTGACTATTGGTGTTGTGGCAAAGTTGGTCACTTTGCCGTGGATTGCTGGTTTAATCCGAGATATAACGAGACTCCTCATGTGAGCAATGCTAGACCGACCACTCGTAGGGTTAACCATCTGAGGGGGAGTATGCTAACAAGGAATCTAGGACCCAAGTTCGATTTGGTTCCTAAGGGAAACTGATTCTATTTTGCAGGTATGTCCAAAGGCCACCAAAACTCCTATATGGTACTTGGACAGTGGATGCTCCCGACATATGACTGGGACAAGAAGCCTGCTGCGTGATTACTCTCCAGTCAAAAATGGACCCAAAGTCATCTTTGGAGGATCAGATCGAGGAGTCACCAGAGGTTACGGTATGATTTCCAACGGTATAGTCTCTATCACCGATGTGACTTATGTTGAAGGGTTATATCATAACATGATCAGTGTAAGTCAATTGTGTGATAAAGGTTATGACGTTAAGTTATGCAAGGATAAATGCGTGATAATATCGTGTGCCTCTTCGGAGACCGTATTAACAGGCATTAGGAGCAGAAACATCTTCTGTTTAGATTTTCTTAGTTTAGATTCATCTACCCCCGTGTGCCTAGTAGCAACAGGGAGTGCATCTCTTTGTGAGCAATGGCACAAGAGATTGTCACATATTAATTTCAAGACAGTTAGTATGTTGTTTTCTAAAAACTTAGTAAGGGATGCTCCCATCATTAAGTCCATCAAAGATAGCCCCTGTCCTGCATGCCAGAAGGGCAAACAGACTCGGGCTACCTTTAAGGGCATTGCAGACAAAGACTCCTCCAAATGTCTTTATCTTTTGCATATGGACTTGTTTCGTCCAATGCAAGTTCATAGCTTGGGAGGCAAGTATTATACGCTAGTAATTGTTGATGATCACTCTCAGTTTACTTGGGTGTTCTTCTTAAAACGCAAGTCTGATACGTTTGACATCTTTACTAGTTTTGTCAAGCAAATTCAGAACGAACTTAACTGCTCGGTGGTCAAAATCAGAAGTGACCATGGAACAGAGTTCGAGTCTGGTGCTATGAAAGAGTTCTGTGAAGAACTTGGTATCTTTCATGAGTTTTCCTCCCCGCGCACTCCTCAGCAGAATGGAGTTGCTGAGAGGAGAAATAGAACACTCATTGAAGCTTGCACGACAATGTTGAATGACGCTTCTCTCCCATAATACTTCTGGGCAGAGGCTGTCAACACAGCTTGTCATGTACAAAACCGGGCCTTGATCAACAAGAGCCATCGTAAGACGCCTTATGAGCTACTGAAAGGCCGGAAACCTACCATGTCCTATTTTAGGATCTTTGGCTGCAGATGCTATATACTAAATAACGAGAAGTACCCGCGTACTAAGTTTGGTGAAAAATGCTTCGAAGGCATATTTATGGGCTATAGTAGCCATAGCCGGGCATATAGGGTTTTCAATAAGAAAACCCTAATGGTAGAGGAATCCATAAATGTTGTATTTGATGAAGGAAGCTTGCTTAACAGCAAATCTTCCAGTGGTCTTCTTGAAGATGCATGTACAAGAATTGAACAGCTTAGTCTCGATGAGACCGCTAAAGATGCAACTCCCAAGTACGTCAAAGTCTCCACCACAACGCCTATCAGAGATGATGACGGTCAGAATGGAATTATCCTCCATGAAGAAGGAGAAGCCCGAGAAGACGTCAGAGCTCTAGATGCCAGACTCCTAGAGCTCAGACACGTGAGGGATCATCCTAGAGATCAGATCATCGGAGATCCCCGTGACGGTGTCAGAACTCGCCGAGGTACAATTAATGAGATTCTGTATTTTAGCTTTCTGTCACAGGTTGAGCCAAAGAAGTTCGGCAAAGCGAACAAGGGTGCATCTTGGATCTTGGCCATGCAAGATGAACTGCATCAATTTGAACGATGCAACGTCTGGACGCTGGTTCCCGAACAAAAGGGGCAGAACGTGATTGGCACAAAGTGGATCTTCAGAAACAAACTGGATGAACACGGTGTCATCATAAAGAACAAGGCCAGGCTTGTGGCTCAAGGTTACAGACAGGAGGAGGGGATTGACTTCGACCAAACCTTTGCACCAGTGGCAAGGCTCGAGGCAATCAGATTGTTCCTGGCGTATGCTTCTCACAAAGGATTCACAGTCTATCAGATGGACGTGAAATCGGCCTTCTTAAATGGCAACCTGAAAGAGGAAGTATATGTCGCACAACCCCCAGGTTTTGTTAATCCAACTTATCCCAATCATGTATATTTTCTTAATAAAGCTTTGTATGGCTTAAAACAAGCTCCTCGAGCTTGGTATGAGACTCTGTCTAGCTTTCTTCTTGAGAACAAGTTCTCTAGAGGAAAAATAGATAAGACATTGTTTCTTAGGGAAGTCAAAGGCAAGATTTTGCTGGTGCAAATCTATGTCGATGACATAATATTCGGGTCAGCGGATAACAACCTTTGCAAGAAGTTTTCCAAACTTATGCAAGGGAAGTTTGAAATGAGTAGTATGGGAGAGCTGAAGTATTTCTTGGGACTTCAAGTGAAACAGTCTGAGGATGGGATTTTCATCTCTCAGACGAAGTTCACAAATGAACTCCTTAAGAAATTCGGAATGGAGAGTGCAACCTCTATGAGGACTCCAATGGGATCCACTATGTCTCTGGACAAGGATGAGAAATGGAAACCTTTTGATGAAACCAAGTACAGAAGCATAATTGGATCCCTGCTCTACCTTACTGCAAGTAGACCGGATATTAAGTTCTCCACATGCATTTGTGGCAGATATCAGGTGAACACTATGGAATCTCACTATGTCGCTGCAAAGCAAATTCTTAGATACCTTAAGGGTACACCTAATCTTGGCTTGTGGTACCTTAGAAACAATGATGTCGAGCTAATAGGCTTTTCAGATGCTGATTTTGCAAGAAGCAGGGATGATAGGAAAAGCACTTCCAGGAGGTATCAATTCCTCGGAAGAAGGCTTATATCATAGAATAGTAAGAAGCAAAATTGTGTTACAACCTCCACAGCTGAATCTGAGTACATCTCAGCAGGCAGTTGTTGCGCACAACTTCTATGGATCAGAAATCAGCTAGCAGACTATGACCTTCAGTTCAAAGAAATACTAATGTACTGCGACTCCTCAAGTGCTATAGCCATTGCGAACAATCCCGTGTCACACAGCAGGACGAAGCATATTGAAGTGCGCTACCACTTCATTCGGTAGCATGTGGAAAACAATGACATCTCTCTCTGCTATGTCCCCACGGATAAGCAGATTGCAGATATTTTTACAAAGCCCCTAGACGAAGCCAAGTTCAGTCTCTTCAAAACTGAACTGGGTATGCTAAACCTTGAGGAATGAAGAATACAGAGGCTCCCGGCTCTTGGATTAAGGGGGAGAATCCGCAAGAAAATCAAGAGTAAGCACAGATGCAAGAACTGAGGGGGAGCATTATGGCAAGTGCTAAAGTCCCAGATTTATAGAAGCCGAAAAGGGGGAGATTATCCTCTCGGCTATGCTAAGGTGCTCACGCAAAGTATGCTCCAAATGCTCTAAAGGTAAATGTATGGAAATTCATTCTCAACTAATTATTCAGTTTATGTTTTTCTTCCATCCGTTATATTCACCTTAGCTTGTAGGGTTTAGGCTTCTTCAAATAGGGGGAGATTGTTGGGCATTGTATACACAATGTACCTGATTTGAAGAAGCCCCTGGACCAGCTAAGTTGAATTGACATTGTATTTGATCAATTGTCTTCAAGTTGTGCTTGCAGTTATTTCACGCTAAGTACACACCAATGTCAGGGTGCAGTGGGTCAATATACACGGGTATGTGCAACGTAATCCTTCATTGAGCAGATCAGTGTGTTGGCCTACGTGTGCTCTCTCTATTGGAGTGTACTTACTTTCAAGCACAGGGTCGAGATAGAGCTAGAGCTGAAGAGGAGCAAGGATGGGTCAAAGACCAGCTCATGGGAAGATAGACGAAAATTCGTCTAAGTATGATTCGACGAGAATCACTAAGTGATTCTCGCCGATTCGACGAGAATCACTTGATTCTCGCCGAATCATCGAGAATCACTAGCTGATTCTCGCCGAATGCATCCGGCTGACTCAACGCCTTCAACGCGTTCAAGGATTCTGCCAAGTCAGAATCGGCGAGAATCACCAGGCTAAGTCAACGCCTTCAAGGAATCTGCCAAGTCAGAATCGTCGAGAATGACTCGGCATTCTCGACGATTCGTCGAGAATGGATGATGACTCTCAACGATTCTTTCCGTCTGGCAAGCAATTCAGCTAAGAATTCTTCTAAGTAGAATTCGACGGGAATCATTAGTGATTCTCGTCGATTCGTCGAGAATCACCAATGATTCCCACCGAATTTGCCTTAGGCGAATTTCTGCTGCTCGCTGGATCGGACCAAGTCTACACGCGCTGTTTTGAACCGGACTTAGGGTTTCTACTGGTAGGGCCCACAACTGTCATAATATATGACCTACTGTATAAATACTGTGGTATTTCAAACATCACCATCGATCGATACATACGAAAAGAAAGAGCCTCCATCGTGACCTAAAGTATCGCGGATTTCTTTCCGCTGCCGTCGCCGCTCGGAACACCGTCGCCGCACGGGAGAAAGTCACTGTCGCTGATCTTGGACTCATCTTGATCTCCCGGTGACATAAGCTTAGTAAAGCAACTCGTCTCACGTGTCTATCTTGAGATCCTTTGTCTCTTGGTTTGTAGATCGGGAATACCTTCCCTTTTCGAATCGATTAAGACGATCGATCCAAGTGTGATTGTTGGTAGACCTTGATAGCTTTGCTACGAAGGTTGGATCTACAAGGCTCGCCGTCACAAACCTTGTCACCCCCGATTTTGGGGAGATTCCTTCTAAGTGAGCGCTTTGGTCGTGTACTCATCGTCTTCATCGAGAAAGCTACATCGAACGAAGAGGGACACCAAGCGCTCCATAAGTAGTTTGTATCTTATAGATTCTAATCTTTCTTGTGTGTAAAGGAACGTTGGTTCCGTGTTGTAAGGGTTGGGTGCAACCCGTGGTGGAGGAGTGGTGACTCGTTCAGTTGGAAGGGTTCCTTCCATTTGTGTGAGGATTGGATTTCAATCCGGTTGGTGAAGTGACCGAGTCATCCCTTGTTGGGAGATAGGTCGAAGAGGGAAAGTGGACGTACCCAAATCGGGGAACCACTATAACTGCCTGCGTATTTTTGTGCTGTGTTGTTTTGTTTAATTGTGCAGGTATAATTTTAATTCCGCTAAAAGACTGTGCAAGACACCTATTCCCCCCATAGGTGAAGGTAGTTTACACTAGGTGGACTTTCAGTTACTCCTAGCCAGGGAGCTGGGGGTGCATGATGTGGAGGTCCTCACTAATTCTATGGTGGTGTTTTCCCATATCAATGGGAAGTTTGAGGCAATGGATCCTACACTTCTGTTGTACTTGACAAAGGTGAAGGGGGTCATCGGAATGTTCCAGACCTTCTCCATCCGACACATACCAAGAGAAGAGAACGAGCAGGCTGATCAGCTAGCGAAGCACGGTCCCTAGGTGTGGGGTACCATCACCGATCTTTTCCGCCCTTCCATCGAAGAGGGAGAGCTGATGGAAGTAATCAGCACCCCTCGTGGATGGACTCCTTCACGACCTTCGTTTCCACAGGAGACTACCCGGAGGGGATGGACAAGAAGAAATTCAAGTACAAGTCGGTGTACTATCTCATGCGCGATGGGTAGCTATACCGAAAGACCCTCTTAGGGATGGTCACACGTTGCGTGGCCGAGAGGGAGGTCCCGAGGATCTTGGAGGAGGTCCACTCCGGGTAGTGTGGGAGCCACTCCGGGAGTCGGACCCTAGAAGGAAGAATCATCAGGCAAGGGTACTTCTGGCTGACCTTGAGCCATGACTCCACAGAGATCGTAAGGAAGTGTAACAAGTGCCAGTTTTTTGCCCCCTCCAACTACAACCAGCTTAGCGCCTCAGGAGCATCACGACCCCCTGGCCCTTTGTAATATGGGGGACAGATTTGGTAGGGCCTTTCCCCCAGTCTAGTGGGCAGATGAGATTCTGGTTGGTCATGATTGATTATTTTTCGAAGTGGTTAGAAGTCAAGGCATTGGCCAAGGTAACTTCCCAAGTCATCAGGAACTTTGTGTGGGGGGATATCAATTGCTGGCACGGGTTACCCCAGGCCATTATAACGGACAACGGGCCTCAGTTCGCTAGCGCCGAGTTCATCAGCTTTTGTGGGCAACTCGGGATAGATCTCAGATTCGCTTCAATTCACCACCCCAAGAGCAACGGGCAGGTGGAGGCGGTGAACAAGATCATCGTGAACCTCCTCAAGAAGAAGGTGGAGAACTTGAAGGGCAGCTGGGTGGAGCAACTACCCTCGGTCCTCTGGGCTCTTAGGACCATACCCAACACAGCCACAGGAGAGACCCCCTTAGAACTCTCCCATGGGTGCGAGGCAGTATGTAACGACCCCATCCGTTACATGACGTATAGTAGAAGGTCCGGCCGGGGCCCCACACTATATGCCACAAACAGACGGTGAGGTCACAGGAGAATACCAAACCATACACGCATCCTAACTCAGAGCATTCTAGCGGAAGCTTTAAGTTGTAAATTGAACTCTAACCAGGAATGTCCAATATATAAACCACAGTTATATATATAGCCACGGAATGTACAGTAAAGGTGAAAGGTTGGCCTTAAGGCCTTACAGTTCCTCTTTCCACACATCATGGATTACAAACATCGGCGCGCAGGCCGGCCATACATGAGTGAAAGCAAAACAAACAAAACCATTCGCATAGCCTTCAAGGGCCAGCCGCAGCAGCAGGAACAACAGCAGCAAGGGCTTCAGCCCTTCATTTACCACTTGGCTCTCCAGCACCTGCATAGGGACAATCCACCCAAACGGTGGCAAACATGGCAACGGTCAGCATTCAGCTAGCATTCCTTCCCTGCACAGCATGGTATCAATAATAGCAAATATGTGCTCGCAGGCACACTCAAGCCATCACAACCGTCGGCCACACAGCCCGACAGTCCGTGCACTCAGGGCACATTCTTGGTGCACCGGAAAACCAGGGTCAACACCACCGTTTACACAGTATTGAGCATTCTAGTATTTTTGGCGCGCGGGCCTAAGACTCTCATTATGCGCTCCAACAAACCTATAACCAGGCTTCCAAGTCGTACGGACATAACGCAGGTACGGATCAGCCACCCCCCATTGCTCAAGTCGCCGTGCCACCTCGAATACGGAAGTATCCATGGCAATTTATAGGCGCGGGTCGGTTTCACCTTTCCTGTTCGGCAATCTGCCTTTTCATCGAGTTGCAGCCCAACGGCTCAATCGCACACAAAGTGGCAACGCACGGCCACAAGAGTTGCATCCAACCCTCTTCATTTCCTGGACTTCATCCAGTACTTCCTGCTGCACCAAGCAACAGGTAGGCATAAGGCAAAATAAGCCATAACCACGGAGTCTTCTCCGATATGCAAACAAGCATCACCAATCTAGACCAACATGTCCAGATGCGCTTCACACAGCATGCCTAGATCCGTACTCCAATTCCGGACTCTAACAAGGGGGACTTCACATATCTACCCCAAGGGATGCCACAACCCACCGCACACTCGCGGGGAAGGGTTTTCCCTATGAAATGCATAAAAGAAGGACTTCACATGTCCAAGAAGGGAGATCGTTACCCTTGACGATCTCTTGGGAGCCATCAAAAACTAGCCGGTGAGAAAGCACCGCAGCATCTTTGCCTTCACAGCGCTGGCCTCGGATCTCGAATCAGACCACGGGAGCTCCACCGGTGGCTTGATCTCCTCCTCCTTCTTCTTCCTCCTCTCTCTTTCTCTCTTCCTTAACCAAATGAAGAATGAATTCTTCATCAGGCCTCTGGTGATTTAATCCAGCAAGGAATCACCTGAGCCTTTGGATTCAAAGAGAGAAAATGAACGGCCACGATTTTCCCAAAATCCCACTTTTTTGGCTGACACGGCCTGTGACACGCCCGTGTCACAGGCCGTGTACCCTTAAGCGGCACACGCGGTACTCGTACCGACTGAACTTTACCAAAACACGGGCATCGACACGCTCGTGTCGAACCGGACACGCCCGTGTCAGTCATGAGACACGCCCGTGTCACCCCTGCCTCATCGAGCTCCAAAACCAACAAACAATACACGGGTAGGCACACGGCATCAGACACGCCCGTGTCAAATCTGACACGGCCGTGTTCAAGGCTTGGTTCCAGGCCGTGTACTTCCCTGACTCGATCAGCCTATTTCTTGAGTGACACGCCCTGGGACACGCCCGTGTCCCAGGCCATGTACCCCCGACATGCCCTGGGACACGCCCGTGTCCCAGGCCGTGCCAAACAGCCTGCACCTCAAATTCAATTTTGAGATTTTTGGGGTGTTACAATCCTCCCCTCCTTAATAAAATTTCATCTCGAAATTTGACACGGTAAGGAACCAGAAAATACAATGCTATAACTTGATAACTCTATTATAACAAAAGGTACACGGTCTACAGTTTATACAAACAGCTCGGGAAATTCAGCTCGCATGGTCTGCTCTCGCTCCCATGTTAGCTCTTCACGGCCACAATTGTCCCATCGGACCTTGACCATCCCGATCACTTTGTTCCGCAACTATTTCTCGGCTCGATCCTCGATCCGAATGGGTCGAACCCCCGTCGTTATCCCATACTCGACCGGTACCCGATCATTCTCCACTACTTGAGCTGGATCCTTCACAGCCTTACGAAGTACTGAGATGTGAAATACATCATGTAATCCACCCAAGTATGCTGAAAGTGCTAGTCAATAAGCAGCTTCCCCAACTCGCTCCACCACCTCAAATAGACCAAGATACCTCGGACTTAGCTTTTTCAAACGCCGAATCCTGGACACGCCTTTGAAGGGTTTGATCTTCAAATATACCCAATCACCCACCGCGAACTCCACGTTCCGATGTTTGGCATTGTAGTACTTTGCTTGACGATCTTGGGCTATCAATAGCCTCTCCCGAATAGAGCGTATAAGCGAGGTAGCTTCTTCGACTTCCTTTTTCCCATTCAGCGTAGATTCGCCTGCTTCTGCCCAAGCTAACGGTGTACGGCATTTACGGCCATACAAAGCCTCAAATGGTGCCATGCCGATGCTCGCTTGGTAGCTATTATTATAAGCAAATTCTACAAGAAAAAAAATATAATCTTCCCACCTCTTACCAAAGTCTAGGGCGCACATGCGGAGCATGTCCTCCATCGTCCTGTTGGTTCGTTCAGTCTGGCCATCCGTTTGGGGATGAAAGGCCGTACTAAATGCTAATTTTGTACCCAACATTTGATGAACTAGCCGCCAATCATTCGATGTGAACCGCCCATCACGGTCACTGACGATGCTCCGAGGAACACCGTGTAGTCGAACAATCTGCTCCACATAAAGCTTGGCCAAGGTTTCCACTGAATCGTCTCTTCTGTTTGGAAGGAAGTGCGCCACTTTTGTCAACCGGTCCACAATCACCCAGATTGAATCATGACCGCGTTGAGATCTCGGCAACCCGTGCACGAAATCCATCGAAATGTCATCGAACTTCCACTCCGGAATGGGTAACGACTTCAGGAAACCGCCAGGCTTCTGGCATTCTGCTTTCACCAACGCACAGGTATTGCATTCCGCCACATAACGTGCTACATCTTTCTTTAGTCCGGGCCACCAGAACAGCTTTTTCAGATCTCTGTACATCTTTGTGCTCCCTGGGTGAACTGAGTACTTTGCAAAGTGAGCTTCGTACATCAACTCTTCCCTCAATTTACCCACACTCGGGACGCACACTCGACCATTTCTTCGTAACAAACCGTTATCCCAAGAGAACTGGTCATCTGGCCCATCTTTAGCATAGCGCTGGAGGCTTTCATCCAGCTCCGTTGCTCGCCGAACTCTGTCCGTAAGGTCATATTGAACCTCCGTCTAGTTCAAGCATGCATCGGTCGAAGAACCCTTGTCAACACAAGATATCTCCAATGCTTCCAATTCCTGGATTAAACGCTGATCATGCCTCTGCAACCAGCTTGCCCGTACCGGAGTCTTCCGACTCAAAGCATCAGCGACCACATTTCCCTTCCCGGGAGTATAGTGAATCTCGAAGGTGTAGTCCCCAAGGAACTCCATCCATCTTCGTTGTCGCATATTCAGATCCTTCTGATCCAACAAGTACTTTAGGCTTTTGTGATTTGTATAGATATCCACTTTAACGCCATAAAGATAGTGCCGCCACAACTTGAGCGCAAAGATTACCGCCGCCAACTCCAAATCATGGACGGGGTAATTTCGCTCATGCACTTTCAACTGGCGCGAGCCATAAGCAATCACTTTACCAAACTGCAGAAGGACGCAGCCTAAGCCATTCCCGGAAGCATCACTATAGATCTCATACCCATCTGTACCACATGGCGATGTCAACACAGGCGCTGTGGTCAAACGACTCTTCAAGTCTTCAAAAGCACGCGCGCACTCCGGCGTCCAAATGAACCTTTGATCTTTTCTCGTCAGCGTGGTCAGAGGTAAAGCAATCTGTGAGAAGTTTTCCACAAACCGTCTATAGTAGCCCGCAAGCCCAAGGAAGCTCCTGACCTCGGCCTTTGAAGACATCACTGGCCAATCTCGAATGGCACTTATCTTCAACGGATCCACCGCGATACCTTCTCCACTTACCACATGGCCTAAAAAGGCTACTGAAGAGAGCCAGAACTCACACTTTGAGAACTTGGCATAAAGCTTATTCCTCCGCAGGGTATGCAAGACCAACCACAAATGGTTTGCATGATCCTCTTCCGACTGAGAGTATACTAAGATGTCATCGATAAACACAATCACGAACAAATCCAAGTACTCTCGGAACGTTCGATGCATTAGATCCATAAATACCGAAGGCGCATTACATAGGCCAAACGGCATTACCGTGAACTCATAATGACCGTAGTGTGTTCCAAACGCCGTCTTGGGAATGTCACCTTCCCGAATCCTCAACTGATAATATCCCGATTTCAAATCCAACTTGGAATAGACCGTTGATCCTGCCAGCTGATCAAATAGGTCATCAATCTGTGGAATCGGATATTTGTTTTTCTCCGTCAGCTTATTCAATTCGCGGTAGTCAATACATACCGCAAACTACCGTCTTTCTTTTTCACAAAGAGAACAGGCGCGCTCCAAGGTGACATACTTGGGCGTATGTATCCCTGCTCCAACAACTCTTGCAATTGGACTTTCAATTCAGCCATCTCTTTTGGCGCGACGCGATATGGTGAGCGGGCCACAGGTTTAGCATTTGGCACCAACTCAATAGAGAAGTCAATCTCCCGCTGGGGTGGTAACCCAGGAAGATCTTTAGGAAACACATCGGCAAACTCTGACACAACCAGAACTTCACCGACACTGGCCTTTGGCTCAACAGCCTGAATTAGAGTGAAGAATAACTCCGCGCCCTTCCGAACAACATTGACGACTTGGAGCACAGACAACAAAGTCCCGCCAACTCCTCGCATACCAGCGAACTTCGTCACAAGTCCGGTATTCTGGCCCAGTGTGATCTCCTTGGAGTTGCAATCAATAAAGGCACGCTGCTCCGAGAGCCAGTCCATGCCAAAGATCACATCAAACTCCGATAACGGTAGCACAGCTGCACTCAAACCGAAATCCTGACTTCCTATTTGAACATCCACATCGCAAGCCCTAACCGCAAGCATCACACAGCCATTCGACAATAGCACCCTTGTACTATCAACCGTCACATGACTCGGCACCCCAATTCGAGATACGAAGTCCTCAAACAGAAAAGAATGCGAAGCACCCGTATCAAACAGGGCTCTCGCCGGACGATTCCGAATCAGGACAAAGCCTGCAGCACACACATCATGCACAAGCTATATATAACAAAAGGCAATAACACTTAAGCATAGTAAGCTATATTAACTCGTACCTGTGACGACGTCACTTTGCTTAATCGCCTCCTGCTGACCAAGGTGATATATTTGGGGCTGTGCCTGGGAAGCAGAGGAATCAACCACCGCTTTGCCCTTCTCAGCATAAGACGCACCCGTCTTCTTTTCCCCTTTGGGCTGAACAACCCGACAATCACGGGCTAGATGCCCCACCCGGCCACAAGTAAAGCATGTACGAGATTCCGGCCTTGACGTCGCTCCCGACACAATAGTCGAAGACACTTGCCCAGACGGCTTGGACCTCTTGCCCCCTTTCTTCTGGTAGAACGATTTGCTAGGGCGAGGTGCTTGCTCTGGCTTCGACACAACCAAGCCCTTGTTCCCTTGCACCCGCCTCATGTCCTTCTCCAACGCACACGCAGTATCAACCAATGCCTGAAACCCTTGGTTCACTGAACTCGAAAGCAGGAACCTCAACTCATCCCGCAATCCTTCATAGAACCTATTCGTTTTCCTTTGGTCATCCGTGAAGATTGTTCCCGCATACCGTCCCAACCTTGTAAACTCATGCAGGTAGGTATCCACACTATCTTCGCCTTGCTTTAACCGTTGGAACTCATTTTCCATGGCAATGGGTTGCGCCGCTGGGACATGTTTCGCCAGAAATATTCGAGAGAACTCCTCAATCGATACTTGCGTTAATTGCCTGCCCGCCAAATGGTGTACCTCAACCTCGTCCCACCACAACCGCGCCTCTCCTTCAAGCATGAAGGTGGCCAAGGTGACCTTTAGAGTTTCCTCCGCCCTGATCGCTGTTATTATCCGCTTGACACGCGATAACCAATCCTCTGCCTGCGTTGGGGATCCCATTCCCGTAAACGTAGGCGGACTGAAGCTCATGAATTGCTTCAACTGTCGGTCAGCTGCTCGTGGATCGACTGCCTCAACCGGCTCGGGTCTTACATCAACACGAACTGACACTACTGCTAGCTGCGCTTGCCTCTCCTTCAAGCATGCAGCTCAATTGGTGATGAAGGTTGAAAGAACTCCATAGTTAAGCGTGCTTGGGCGAGAGTAGTACTGGGATGGGTGACCTCCTGGGAAGTCCCCGTATGGCCCAACTTAACTGTCGAGTTTGCTCATCAAAGGGATGTTGTGGCCACCAACAACCCGCCTGTGGAGGGAGAGGGATTGGGGTGCTTGGGCTGCAGCCCGGTAGCGACGCCTAGAGCGGAGCTGTAGCACTGCCACGTTGGATCGGCTAGAGTCGTTACAATAAAAAGTGCACTTTTTATTGTAACTACCCTGGCGCGTACGTAACAGCGTTATGGCTCCGCTCTCCAGGCATCGCTACCGGGCTGCAGCCCAAGCACCCCAACCCCTCTCCAGCACACTGGCGGGTTGTTGGTGGCCACAGCCTCCCTTTGATGAGGTAAACTCGATAGTCAAGCACGCACCACGGGGACTTCCCAGGAGGTCACCCATCCCAGTACTACTCCAGCCCGAGCACGCTTAACTATGGAGTTCTTTCAACTCTCATCACCAATTGAGCCAGCTCAATTGGTGATGAGAGTTGAAAGAACTCCATAGTTAAGCGTGCTCGGGCTGGAGTAGTACTGGGATGGGTGACCTCCTGGGAAGTCCCCGTGGTGCGTGCTTGACTATCGAGTTTACCTCATCAAAGGGAGGCTGTGGCCACCAACAACCCGCCAGTGGGCTGGAGAGGGGTTGGGGTGCTTGGGCTGCAGCCCGGTAGCGATGCCTGGAGAGCGGAGCCGTAACGCTGTTACGTACGCGCCAGGGTCGTTACACAGTACTCCCAGTAGAGTTCGAAGTTCGGACGCCTCGGGTGGTCGAGGTAGGGGAAGGTAGGGAGGAATAGAGAGCCGAGAATGAGGAAGAGCTGTGGCTTTCCCTTGACATAGTGGAAGAGCTGCGCGAACTGTCCACCATCCGGCAAGAAGAGGTGAAAAGAATAATGGCTAAGTACTTTGAAAAGCACATCAGGGTCAAACAGTTTGTGGAAAGGGACTTGGTCCTGAGAAAGGTGGATGCTGCGGGGAGATCAGCCGCTATGGGGAAGCTCAACCCCAACTTGGAAGGTCCATGGTGATCAAAACCCTAAAGGGTTGTGAGATCTCCCTGGAAATAGATCTTATGGTGGCACACACCTGATCAAAACCTGTTAGTGGATTCCTACCAGGGCGATAGAAGAGTGGATGTACCTAGGTTGGGGAACCACTATAAAATTCTTGTGTTGTCTGGTTGATCATTTTATTTTTATCTTGCTATGCTGTGATAGATTAGCTTAGCCTGTTTTCTTTTCGTTTTTATATTACTATTGGTATCACTTATTTTACTATGATAAATTTTAAAAACAGACAAAAGTTTTAATACTCTATTCACCCCCTCCCCTCTAGAGTATATCAGGTCTATCCCATATCTTTCAATTGGTATCAAAGCAAGGTTCCTTTGGTTGTAAAAGCTTACACATTAACCAAAAGATCCTAGATATATCTTACTTTTGTTTTTACATATCATGGCACAAAATAAAGATTATGCAAGCACCAGACCACCAGTATGCAACTTGAATAAGTTTGCTATCTGGAAGGCAAGAATCTAGTTATATATGAACTCTATTGATGAGGATATTTTCAATTCAATTTTGATAGGACCACCAGATCCAGTGGATACAACTATTGCAACTTCCATCACTCATGCTGTTCCGCCACCTGAGTGGACAGATGCTCAAAAGAAGGCCAAAGTAGCTGATGCAAAGGCCATGAATATTCTGGCTCAGACAATGTCTGATGACATTTTCCAGAAGGTGGCTGAGTGCACATCAGCCAAGGCTATCTGGGATTCCCTTAACCAGATGGTTGCTGGTTCAATAGATGAGAGAAAGGATAGGAGATCCAATCTCATCTCTTAATATGAAAACTTCAAGAAGGATGAGTCAGAGTCTATAAGTGAAATGTACAACATACTAAGCTCAATCATCAATGAGCTGAAGACTCTAGACAAGTACATCACCCTTACAGAAGTCAATGAAAAAAATCCTTATGTACTTCCCTAGATCATGGTATTCCAGAATCTGGTCAATCAAGGAAGCCAGAAGTCTAAATGAGATTTCCACAGAATCTCTACTTGGAATGCTCAAGTCCTATGAACAGCTCATAAAGTCTAGAAAAGCTGCAGAACAGAAGAATCCTTCATCCACAAGAAAGGAGCAAAGCATTGCATTCAAAGCAATTGAAGAATCAGAAGCTCCAACAGCCAGTGAAGAATTTCTGAGTCTCTTAGCCAAGAGATTTTACAAGATGGGCAAGAGGGATTTCAGAAGAAAGTAATCAAGGCAAGATGACAAACCAAGGTATGACAAAACACCAACTAAAGAAGTTGTTTGTTTTAGTTACAGGAAGCCTGGACACTTCATCTCAGAGTGTCCAGAGAACCAACAAAAGGAGAGAAGAAGAGAGAAGGAGCCCAAGAAGCAGCACTACAGCAAGCCCTCCTCCAGCAAGTACAAAAGAAAGGAGAAAGGCTTTGTGGCTGAAACCTGAAGTGATACTGAAGATGAATCTTCATCTTCCAGCTCAAGTGAAGATAAAGAGGAAGCAATGGCAAAAGAAGCGTGTCTGATGGCCATCATTGCATCAGACAGCTATTCAGAAGAAGAAGATGATAAGTCAAAGGGTGAAGACTCTGAATTTGAGGAAGATCAGGTATTGTCTTCATTTGATTTTAATTCAAAAGATTTTAGAACTGAATTTAAAACATTATGTATGGATTTATTAAATTCTGAGAAATAAATTAAACAACTTAGAGAAAAATTGACTGAACAATATAATTTCATTTCAAAAAACATTAAGTTAAAAGATGAATTAACCTTAGCTAATGAACAAATCATTTCTTTAAAAACTGAATTGACTGAGGCTAGGCAACTTGAAGAATCCATAAATGGGAGAAGTATCAAGTTGATGAACATCACTAGCACAGTGAATACTAGACTTAATAACAAGCTGGGCTTAGGTGCTTCATCAAGCCAACCCCAATTAATTCAGAAAAACATACTAACAACTCCAATAAAATTTGTTTCTTAAAATGGTATGAAAAAGATAGATGATAATAATGTTAACCAAACAGAAGTAAAATAGAAGTATAAATCTAAGAGAAAGAAAAATAAGAAATCTAACTATAACAATGTTCAACAGATTTCGTCAAACTCAGATCAATGAAATGTGTACAGTTCGTCGAACTCAAGTCGACGATCTCCAAACGCAGACTTTTATTATAATTATTCTCTGAACTGTGATCGACAAAACCAATATGGTTTGTCGGCCCGAGATCGAAGATATTGGGGCCCAAAAAATGAATATTTTCATTCTCTGAGTGGAGTTCGACGAACTCATCCCCGTTCATCGACCTCAGATCGACGAACTTACCAGAATTCATCGACCCCAGTTCATAATAACAGAAACTTTAATTCTAACAGACCATTTAATCAACCAAGAGATTATGTTACTCCATTTACCTAGTGGATAATTCCACTTAGAAGATTTCACCCCCTAGTTTATAAAAATCAACCAGAATACTCTTACATTTCCAGTTTCAATTATGTAAATACATAAGGACCCAAGGTAACCAAGGTCAAGAATAGCTAATGTGTTTAATTGCAAGTGAAATACTATCCCACCATAAAGCAACAGTGGTATCTGGATAGTGGCTGTTCAAAGCATATGACTGGAAGTAAGGACAACTTAATCAACTACAAGTCTAAGTTAGGAGCAAAAGTAATATTTGGTGATTCCAATTGTGGCCAAACTGAAGGATATAGAAAGGTCAAAATTGGAGCTATCACCTTCAAGAAGGTTGCTTATTTAAGTGGACTAAAGCACAACCTTATATCAATAAGTCAGTTATGTGATGAAAGGTTTCAGGTATCATTTGATAAATCTTCCTATATTATTACTTCTGTAGATAACCAAGTAGTTTTAACTTATACTAGAGTAAGAAATATCTATATAGTAAATTTTAAGTCTGCTAAAACTGAAATATGCCAATTTAACCAAACTAGTAATAATAATGATCTTTGGCATAGGAGATTAGGACATGTAAACCTGAAAAACATTGCTAAACTATCTAGGGATAACCTTGTTAGAGGATTGCCTTCTTACCCCTACAAGAAGAAAAGCCTTTGAAGGGCTTGTCAATTAGGCAAGCAAACTAAAAATAGTTTTAAGTCACTTAATAAGAGTGATTCACATAGGATACTATACTTGCTCCATATGGATCTCTTTGGACCCATTGTTATATAGTGCCTAAGAGGGAAGTCTTACACCTTAGTGATAATTGATTACTTCTCAAGGTTCACTTGGGTGTTCTTCTTGAGAAATAAGTCAGATAACTTCAAGGTTCTTATAGATTTTCTTAAGAGCATAAGGATTGAGTACTCTACTCTAGTTGCATTGATCAGAAGTGATCTTGGTACTGAGTTTGAGTCTCTTCCCATGCAAGAATGCTATGAGAAGGAAGGTATCAGACATTGCTTCTCTTCTCCTAAAACTCCTCAACAAAATGGGGTAGTTGAAAGGAAAAACAGATCACTCATTGAAGCTGCATGCACATTACTTGCAAATGTTCACTTGTCCCTATCCTTTTGGGCAGAGGCTGTGAGCACAACAAACTATATACTGAATAGAAGTTTGATTCATAAGCTTAAGGGCAAGACCCCCTATGAACTACTCAAAGGGAAGAAACCTAAAGTAGATTATTTTAGAGTCTTTGGTTGTATTTGTTACATTCATAATAACAACAAGAAATACATTAGAATGTTTGAAGTCAAGGCTGAAATTAGAATTTTTCTTGGATATTCCCAAGTAAGCAAGACCTATGAAAATGGAAGAGTTTATTCATATTTCTTTTGATGAGAATAATATGTTTTACAAGGAGAAGATAGTTTCTACCAGTGAGAATTTGCAGGAACCTCACCTGTGTGACAAGTTGAATGAATTGACCCTCACTAATGAGGCTATCACACATACCTCTCCACAAGTTGCTTAAGAAAGTGAAGATGATGTCACTGAATACAGTGAAGAGCAAACGACAGCTATAATTCCACTAGAGGATTAACTCCCCAAGCTGTTGCTCAACCAACTCCACCTGCTGAGTTTATCACATTTAGAGATCACCCTGCATCTCAAGTGATTGGAGACATGTTAGTAGGTGTGCAAACAAGACATCAACTCCACTAGGACATGATGCATTCTAGCTTCATATCTCAAACTGAGCCCCAATCCATAAAATATGTTGAGCAAAATTCACATTAGATCATTTCAATGCAAGAGGAGCTCAACCAGTATGAGAGATGTAGAGTTTGGGATTTAGTTCCAAGACCCAAAGACTACCAAGTCATAAGAACTAAATGAGTATTTAGAAACAAACTAGATGCTCAAGGTACTATCATAAGGAACAAAGCAAGATTATTTGCTTAAGGATACAGACAAGAGGAGGGCATAGATTATAACCAAATATTTTCCCCTGTTGCAAGGTTAGAAGCAATAAGGATATTTCTAGCTTATGCAGCCTACAAGAAGTTCACAGTATACCAAATGGATGTCAAAAGTGCATTCCTAAATGATGAACTCAAAGAAGAGGTCTATGTGAAACAACCACCAGGTTTTATCTCTTCATCTTATCCCTCTCATGTTTTTAAGTTGCATAAGGCTCTATATGGTCTAAAGCAAGCTCCAAGATCTTGGTATGAAACCTTAGCTAGCTTTCTCTTAGAGCATAACTTTTCTAGAGGCATAGTAGATAGGACTTTATTTACTAAGCATCATCATGATAAAATCTTATTAGTACAAATATATGTAGATGACATTATATTTGGTTCTACTGATTCCAAACTATGCAAAAGGTTATCTGATCTTATGCATTCCAAGTTTGAAATGAGTAGCATGGGTGAGCTCTCCTACTTCCTTGGTCTCCAAGTGAAGCTGTCCCCTGATGGCATCTTCATATCTAAATCCAAGTATGATAAGGAGTTGATAAAAAGGTTTGGGATGGCTTATGCTTCAGCTAAGAGAACACATATGACTTCTAATGCTGTGGTTGATTCTGATGAACATGGGAAACCTATTGATCAGAAATTATATAGGGCCATTGTTGGGTCCTGTTATATCTCATAGTAAGTAGACCAAATATTTTGTTTGCTACTTCTCTTTGTGCTAGGTTCTAGGTGAACCCTAAAGAATCTCACCTTATTTTCTTAAAAAGGATTTTAAGATATATAAAGAGTTGTTCTAGTTTAGGACTTTGGTATCCAACTGAGTAAGAGTTTGAGTTGACTGGATACTCAGATGTTGACTTTGATGGATACAGAGTGGACAGGAAAAGAACCTCTGGGACATGTCAGTTCCTTGGTACAAGACTTGTGTCCTAGTTTTGCAAGAAGAAAACATCTGGGTCTACTTCAACAGTATTAGCTGAATACGTAGCAGCTAGCAGTTGATGTTCATAGATGTTGTGGATTCAACACCAACTCCTTGATTATGATTTCAGCTTAAATAATTCAACTCTACTTTGTGATAATACAAGTGCAATTTCTATTGCACAGAATCCAGTGCATCATAGTAGAACCAAGTATATAGAAATAAGACATCATTTCATTAGAGATTGTGTGGACAAAAATAAAATTAACCTTGTCTACATCTACACTGATTTGCAAAGAGCAGACATCTTCACCAAACCCTTGGATGAAAGAAACTATCTGTTCTTTTTGAATCAGCTTGGTATGATGAATGGAGAAGCCTTAATTTAATTTTCTGTCTATGGTCAAAGAATTTTCCACAGTTCGTCGAACGGAGATCGGCGATCTGAGAAAAAATCTTGAGAAAATTCATCGACCTGAGATCGATGAAATTTCTGTGTGAAGTAATTTTAGTCGACCAAAGATCGACTATCTTGCTTTAGAAAATTTTCGTCGACCTGAGAACGACGAAAAGTTTTCCCTTCTTCAGACTGAGATCGACGAACTCTTTTGTCAATAAAATATTTCGTCGACCTCAGATCGAAGAACTTTTTTTATTTTACAGGACGGAGTTTAACGCTTCATATTCTGAAAATCTTATAACTAGGTATTCTTTGAGCTCCATCCCGCGCTTTCTGTTCCTCTTACACTTGATCTCTCTATTTCTTTTGCAGGTAATCAATGCGATTCCGACGAGCTCTCTTGCTACAATGAAATTCGACATGGGATTCGACATTGACTTCGAATCATTCCAGCATTCTGATAAGATTTTCATCGATATACTGCAGCTCTTTGAGGAACAATAGTTAAAGAACTTCATGACAACCAGGATTAAGATTGCTGCTACAGAAATAAGAGAATGGGTATTCACCTCCTCCACTCCAGATGCCGACACAATGACAGGAACAATAACTGGTAATCAAGTAACCTTAACCCCCACTATTTTGACTGAAATTTTTGGATTGCTTAATGGTGAAGAAGAGTTAAAAATAGATTGCTTTGAGTCTGATGAAATGTTGAATAAAATGGGTTACACTGGAGATAACCCTTATAAATTGCTAAAGAAACATTTGTCTGCTGATTATAAGTTTTTAGCCGATGTGGTGGGCAAGGTAATGCTGGGTAAGCATATTGCACATGATTATATCACCAGGCAATAGTTCCTAGTGATGTGTGCAGTTGTAAATCAGAAGCCAATGAACTGGGCTAAGATACTGTTTAATTTGATTAAGAAGAAGAACAGTAAAAAAGAGGTGTGTTTTGGAAGGATCCTTGGAATCTTTCTTCAGGAGAAAGCAAATGAATCCCTGGTCTCCCAGATCATATTCATCAATGCCTCCAAAAGGCTCACATGTGCCTTATTTGGAAGGTGGGAGAGGAATATCCAAAAGCCATCTAAGGCTTCTTCCTTTTCTTCCAGAGCATCTGAGGGTACCAGAGCTGTAACAGCTGATCCCCCACCCCCAGAAGATGTCCCCTCCATCAACATTCCAAACACCCATATTCCAACACCTCCCTCTCATCAATCTACACCTCTACAAATCTCAATTCCTTCCTCAACCCTCTAACAACCATCCACATCTCAAGCCCATACACCAACACCTCCTACTTCTCGAGTCCATACCCCAACACCAATTCAATCTCTAGTACATCACCCAACACCTCCTCAATCCCCACTTCCACAATATCTAGCTGACATCCCCCTCCACAACATCACATCCATACCAACTTTTGATCTGCTTTCATCTCCCATCCACTCTCCATCATCTCAGGATGATAAAATGCCAGACTCCACTCCATTCCCTCCATTATCATCCACCATCCATCCTTCTGTATAAACTCAGACACCCTTTGAGTTTATGCAAATGTATTCCTCCTCCATTCCAACTCTTTTGGAACTCCTAACACCCCTTATCAGAAATCTAATTGTAGAGGCCATTAAAACTCTTACTGAATCTATCTCATCCCTATCTGCCCTCATCTCTGCTGCTCCAACTGTCCCTTCTTCTGGGGGCCTGGCTTTAGGACTCTCTGAACCCAGGCTGGGGGAGATATCCTATGAAGAAGCTCCAGTCTCCTCCCCTGTAGCAGCAATAGCAGTTGTACAGATAAATGAGCCAACAAATGTATAGATAGCTGAGCTAGCAGAAGCAGATGTACTTATGACTATAGAGGTTGAGACAGTTGATTTTGATATGTTATGTATAGATGAACTAGTTATTCTTCCAGAAGTGTTGACTGTTGGTGATTGTTTTTTCAATCCCACAGTAGATTTATTTGGGTTATTAAAGTCTATTTATGCATATATTTATTATCTTCCTAAAGTTTTTCAAGAGCAATCCATGGCTATAATATGTTATACTTCTCCAGTAAGCCCTGAAGTTGTTAAACAACTAAAAGTAAGTTTTGCTATCCAAATGATTATGGAACCATCAAATGTTACAACTGATAGAATTGAGCCAAGCTTCTCACCTTCAACCAAAAGTATGGATGATTTGATTGCTGAAGATATTGCTCAGAAAATGCTCAGAATGCTCCTGTTTTTGCTGGTACAGAGCTTGAGAGTGTACAACTAATAGCTCACAAGGAAGATCAATCTAAGCTATTTGAGCAGATTGATGCTTTGTATGATAATCCTCCCAGTTCTTCTGATGAAGATAATGATTCTGATGATCCAAAGGCCAAGAAAAAGATTGTTAAGAAAAGGAAAGCTATTCCCAAGGCTGCTCCTAAACCAAATCCAACATGGGACACTCCATACTATATTTTGCAAAAGATTACTCCATACCTTAGGATGCCACAATGGATGTGGTTATCAAAGAATGAACAAAAGGAAAGGAAGAAGAGGAGAAGGTACAGGTCTCCTCCTAAGCAATTCAGGAAAGACCCTCCTCCTCCTCCTCTATCTCCTGGGGCCTCTGGAAGTGTATCTCAAAGATCAACACCAGTTACTAAAACCTATCAGAGACACTCAAAGCCTGGTAGTAGCCAACAGTCCTCTCAAAGAGAGCCTCCTCCAGCTACAGATAAGAGAAGTACTTCAGTTTCTATTGATAATTCACAGAAGGACTCCAGTCCTAAGAGGCCAGAATCTCCACCCATTCCTTTTGTAGATCCAGAACAGGAAACATCTGCAAAAATGTCCAGGTTTCATGAGCTGATAGGACTTTCTCAGATCAACAAAGCTAAAGCTGAAGAAAAAGATCTTTCCCAATACTCAACAATGTCATCATATAGAAAAGAGGAACTCAAGAGGTATGCTAAAGCTAACAAGGTTTTCAATGTTGATGATAATATGAGCTTACATCCAGAAGCAGTAGTGCCAAGAGCCACCTCTTGCAACATAATTGGAGCATCAGACATGACAATGTCAAAGAAAGAAGCAGCTAATCCAAACAGAGAAATTATTTTCAAACAACCTTCTAATAAAGCTGAAAAGGAGAAGCCAAAGAAGAACAAGTGACTATTGTGTTTAATTCATATTTTGAACTCTATCTGTTAAATTATGAAGAACTTATTGTAAATATCTGTTGAATGTGTTTATTTCTGCTAGATATATGTGTTTATGCTTTATGATTATTTTCTTTTATTTTAGTTACCTCACCCAAATAGGGGGAGATTGTTGGATCCCTAGTTGGATTTGGGCTAGGTTCATTAAATTAGGTTGAGTTTGACACATATTGTATTGCCAGGGTCAAGTTTATGAGTCCTAGAGTTTATGCTAGTCATTAGGTTCAACCTTCATGGACCAGCCAGTAGGGGACTTTAGTAGACTCAGACTTAGAAGAATTCAGAGATCAAAATCTTCAGTTCGAAATTCTTTGAGCTCAGCTCAACGATCCTCGATCTAAGATCGACGAACTCAAAGTTATCTCTCTGAGTTGAGCTCGATGATATTCGAGCTCAGGTCGATGATCTATTCCTTCAGACAGATTCTCAGCTCGACGATCTTGGAGCACAGAATTGGCAAGTGATTCTCAGTATGTAGTTCTCAGAGCTCAGGTCGAAGAATAGGAATTCTCAGCTCGACGATCTTGGAACTCCAGTCGACGAATTCTTTTTTGGGGTCAACAATTTCTGTCCCGAGCCAGAATGAGAAGTTTTCCTTACTTCTGTCCCTTATTTATTATTTAACAGTAATTTCCTGAGTAATTAATGCTCATATTCTTCTAAATATAGCCGTTATTGGCATCATTAATTATGGTCTTCATCAGGGTAATTACTTGCCTATTTTAATAGGACAGTTGGGGAAACTCATTTAAAGCAAATATTCCAGCCGTTCCATTCTCCAGATCAGTTAGAAATTAATATTTGGAATTCAAATTTCAAAGGAGAATTTTGACAGTAGAATATAAAAGAGATTTTCTCTTTTTAGATGACAATCAAGGCATACATAAACAACACTGAGAATACAGAGAACAGATATAGAACACCAACATATAGAACTCTCTCTCTCTCTCTGTATAGAAAACATTCTGTTTTCTCCCTTGATCTTACTGAAGACTGAAGAAGAACAACCATCAATATCAATAGTCTTCTTCAACTTCTCCTCTAGGAATTTTCAAGGACAATAACTTTGAACCAGTAAGAAAGTTCCTGGATCTTTCAAGACAAGGCTGAAGACCTACACACCGAGCAAGGCTCCTGTCTTTCTAAACATCTATACATTTCAGAAGGAGTCTTGACAACAGAATCCACAAGTCTTCTCTATTGTATAGAGAAAAGAGAAGACATCATCACCTCTCTCACCTCCTGTAAAAGGGTTTATTAACTCCCTTCAAAAGTTTATTCTTGGTTTTTGGGCACCTGATTAAAAGCCTAAAGGGTTGTGAGATCTCCCTGGAAATAGATCTTATTGTGGCAGACACCTGATCAATACCTGTTAGTGGATTCCTACCAGGGTGGTAGAAGAGTGGATGTACCCAGGTTGGGGAACCACTATAAAATTCTTGTGTTGTCTGGTTGATCATTTTCTTTTTGTCTTTCTGTGTTGTGATAGATTTGCTTAGCCTATTTTCATTTCCTTTCTATATTACTATTGGTATCACTTATTTTACTCTGATAAATTTTAAAAATAGCCAAAAGTTTTAATACTCTATTCACCCCTCTTTAGAGTATATCAGGTATATCTCCTATCTTTCACACCTGAGCCCCCAACTGTCCAGCGGGACTGGAAGTCTTGGTGAATGAGGCTGCTAAGGTTGGGACCCAAACACTAAGAATACGGAGGCAAAGGTCGCAGGGACACTGGGATGACCTTAACGGGTCAGCGAGCTAGGAATGCCAACTTTGGCCTATGGTTCGGCGAACTCCAGGAAAGAAACCAAGATGGCGAGGACTCAGACCGCGTTGAGACCCCCGGGGCCCGGCTCGCATACAGCCAGGTGGCATAGGTGCGAAGTGAGTGTGATCACCTGCTCTATACCGCGAACGGCATGGCGAACTCGGGCGAAGGACGCGGGTCGCCCCTCGTAATACGACTGACTATCGTTGTTGGGTACATTGGAAAATGTGTACTAGATTTGGAGAAGCCACAACTTAGTCAATGATATGCATCAACGTGTATTTGATATAAGTTTGAGTTTCATTGTGCAGGTTTAAAATTTTTTAGGAAAATTTTCTAAGTACAAGTGTCGACACTTGTGAAGAAAATGTGTCGACACTCAAGGAGACTGTGTCCACACTCAGGCAAGCTGTATCGACACACAGGTGAAATGTGTCGACACTTATGAAGAAGCTATGTCGACACCTAGCTGCTATGTCGACACTCAGGAAAGCTATGTCGACACACTGGCAAAATGTGTCGACACTTATAAAGAAGTTGTGTCGACACTCAAAGCTATGTCGACACCTAAAGAAGCAGTTGTGTCGACATCCAGAATTGTGTCGACAACTTAAAACAGAATTTTGTCGACACTTAAAACAGAAGATGAGTCGACACTCAGGAGCTATGTCGACACCTGAAGCAATTGTATCGACACACAGGACTTGTGTCGACACACCAACTCTCAAGAGGCTGTATCGAGTTCAGAAGTAATTGTGTCGACACACAGGACTTGTGTCGACACACACTCAACGCCTTTTGACAAACACTCAACACCATCTGTATACAAAAGAAATGTCGAGACAAGAAGCTGCTGTGTCGACACACAGAACTTTTGTCGACACATACAACAAAAAGCAGTGCCGAGAAGCAGAAGTATGACTGTGTCGACACTTGGAGTATTTGTATCAACACCTTGAAGACTTGTGTCGACACTTAGCCTATATGTGTCGACACATGTGAAGTAGTCTGCTAAGTGTTGTATGCTGAGTTGAAAAGACATTGTAGAACCTGGTTACGTGACTGGTGACTTGACAGCTGACATAACTAACCGGTCTGACACCACTGTCAGAACTGTCAGAAGTCTGTTATGAACCGGATCAGCCGGTAACCATGAAGCAAGCTCTATATAAGAGACAGATCGGGAACTACAAAGAAAACAACAACGTGAGGCATCAATAAGTAGAAATTTTACAGATCAAGGGATGTCGGCAAGAAAGACTCAGAGTTTAATCTGAATCTAAGGAAGAAGCTGACTGAAGATCAACTTCAACTTCAAGAAAAGATCCACCTTACTTTTCCTAATCAAGAGCTTTGAAAAGCTAAGTTCGGTTGGATCAGAAGGATTAGTCTATACAAGAACTGATCAAGAAGACAACATCAACAGATAAATCTAGCCGGTGAAGTTTTCTGATACTTATTACTCTCAAATTCTTGTAGGATCTATTGTTAGATCTGAGATTGTAAGCCTAAAATTATAAAGGCTAAGGTAGGGTTGTGTGACTGAGGTAGGACTTGTGGAAAGTCTGAGTTGTAAGCCTAAAATTATAAAGGCTGAGGTAGGGCTGAGGCCTGAGATAGGATTCAGGGAAGAATCTGAGGTAGAACTTGTGTAAAGTCGTAGGTGTAGGAACCATTTTGGTGTTTTGAGTTTGTAAGATCTGCGGATCCGAGCCATTGGAAGGAAGTTAGGCTGCATCCAGTTATCTGCTGGGTAGGCGAAGGGGGAATGTGGATGTACCCATATCTTGGGGAACCACTATAGATCTGGTGTCTGCTGTATTGTTGTTTTTTAATTTCTGTAGATAGAATTATTCTGTGCTAAAAGAAGTTACAAATATCTGTTTGCCTTAAAATAAAAAAGACTCAAAAAGATTAGAACCTGTTCACCCCCCTCTAGGTGTTTAGGCTCTTGAAACAAAGTCTTTCAAGTGGTATCAGAGGGTGGTTCCTCATAATTTGACCTAACAGTCAGGCGATTTCTCCAATGCTATAACAGACAATAAGAATGGGTTCAAGTGAAAATCAAAAGGAGTTTGGTTCTATGAAATTGCCCATATGCAGGAAAGAATCTTTTGGCATTTGGAAAGAAAGGGTCAGGCTATTTATGGAAGAATCTGATCCAAGAATTTATATCACAATACAAGAAGGCCCCTTAATCCCAATGAAGGTTTCAGTTCTTGATGCAAACATTCAAACTCCAAAGAGTTATTCAGAGATGACTAAGGATGAAATCATCTTGGCTACATTAGATAAAAGAGCTCAGAATATAATTGTAAGTGCCATAGATGATGCAATATTCCAGAATCTTGTGCACTATAAAACATCCAAAGAAATATGGGATACACTGATTGTCTATATGGAAGGCATAGAAGAAGTAAGAGGGGACAGAAAGTCTATGCTGAATTAGGAGTATGAGAGCTTTAGGAAAACAAAAACTGACAGCATAGCTGAATGCTATAAAAAGTTTTTCAGAATAGTGAATGAACTGATGACATATGGAAGAGTCTTCAGTACTTATGAACTGAATGACAAGTTTCTTAGGTCCCTAACAAAGGATTGGGACACTAAGATATGTGCAATCAGGGAAGTGGCGAGACTGGCTGACACACCTCCACCTATACTTTTTGGAAAGCTGCTTTCATATGAAATGCAGCTTACTGCTAGGAAAGAGGAAGAGAAGGGAAACAGATCTAAACATAAAGAAAAGTCAGTAGCCTTTAAGGCTGAGGGCTCAAGGAAGGGTAGGAGAAAATCTCCTTCTCCACCTAGAAGGAGTACTGAAGCAGAAGAAGGTGTTCCTGAAATAAGTACATCAGATAGTCACACATCTGATGAAGACTTTGCTGCCTTCACTAGACAATTTCAAAGGTTCATGAAGAAAAAGAAATGGAGAACCAAGCCTTCATCAACATCCTATTCCAAGGATGAATACTACAGGAAGAAGAAAACACCTAAGGAGGACAGGTATGCTTCTAAACCTTGTAAACAATCTAATTCTAAGATTGTGTATTATTGCTGCAACAGGTCTTGGTATGTCATAGCTGATTGTCTTGACAAAAGAAAGGAATCAAAGGACAAGAATAAGCAGCAAATCAAAGGCTAGAAGGAGAAGTCTCTAGTGGCTAAGAAGGAGAAGAGTTGGACAGACTCTTCATCTTTAGAATCTGAAGAAGAAGAGGCAGAAATATATGTCTGACTCTTCTAAATAGAAAAGGATTCTACGGAACTAGAATTCCTACAGATGCTGGACTCCATAAAGAAGAGTATTACTGTAAAGGGCTGATGGCTCAATCTGAAGAAGATAAGTGCCAGGATCAGCCTGGACCAAGTAAGGTAAACAATTCTTCCTCAGTCTCAGATTACTTTACAGGATAAGAATTAGAAGCATCTTCTTCAAAAGAAGTGGATGGATCTGAGTCTGAGGGGGATGTTCACCAACTCATTGATGAGTATGGTGGGTTGTTGCATGCTCTAAAGAAGAGCAAGTTTCTTGTTAAAGAGAAGGCCAAGGAGATTGAGTCTCTCAAACTGGCTGCAGCAGAATCAACAAAACCGCTGGATCAAAAACTGCATGAGGTTGACAAATTGAAAAACATTACAATTATTCAGATGGGTACAATCTCATTCAAAGAGAATCATATCAAGAAACTGGAGGGAATACTTCTGCAAGAGAGAGAGCTAGTGGCAAAATTCTCCAAGCCAAAATCAGTCTTACCTTTGATAGATAATTTTGTTTCACAAAAAGGAAAGGCTGTCTAGGCTTTAAGGGAAGAACTAGGGCTACCAATTCTCAAAGAAAAGGTAAAGTCCAAGTTCAGCCTCAAGCTGTTAATCCCCCTATTTTCTTTAAGAAGGTAGTGAATCCTACTAATAGGTATGATCATGACATTACACATGGTCACTGTAAGCATGAAAATCTCATGTGTAAGGGTGCAAATGTCAATAGACTAATCTATAGGCATGCCCATCATATTCAAGAGGATTTCTTGAAGAATTCTATTCCAGCACCTACACTTAATAAGTCTACTGACAATAAAGTAAGAAGGCCTGTACCTAAGAAGAGGTATAATAGGTTTGAGTGTTGGTGTTGTGGCAAGGTGGGCCACTTTGCCATGGATTGCTGGTTTAACTTAAGTGTTAAAACCAAAAGTAGGATTCCTGATAGATCAGTCACAGGGTTTCAAACTAACAAGGACCTAGGACCCACTAGCAAGTTGGGTTCTAAGGGTAAGTGATTCATTATTTGTTGCAGGTAAATCCAAGTGACCATACCCCTATATGGTACTTGGATAGTGGCTGTTACAAACATATGACTGGAACAAGGAGAATGTTGAGGGACTATGTACCCATAAAGAATGGACCCAAAGTTATCTTTGGTGGATCAGAAAAGGGAATCATCAAAGTATTTGGTAACATATCTTGTGATTCAATTACTATCACCAAAGTGGTTATGTAAAGGGTTTAAAACATAACCTGATTAGCATAAGTCAACTTAGTGATCTAGGTTATGATATTTCTTTACACAAAGGAGTGTGCCTTGTAAAAAGGTCAAGTGATCAAGAGATCATTTTGACTGGCACTAGGAAAGGAAATGTGTATTGCCTTAACCTAGATTGTGAGTCTAACAACTCACCTATTTGTTTGGTTGCAGGAGAGAAAGTTTCCTTATGTGTCAAATGGCATAAGAGGCTAGCTCATCTTAACTATAAGTCAATTGGACTGCTGTTCAGCATGGGATTAGTGAGGAATGGTCCTCAAGTTCAGTGCATAAAAGAGGGTGTGTGCTCTGCTTGCCAAAAAAGCAAGCAGACTAAGTCCTCTTTTCAGTCACTTGACATCAAAGATTCAAAGAGATGTTTGTGTCTCATGCATATGGATTTATTTGGTCTTATGCCAGTCAATAGTCTTGGTAGGAAAGCATACACACTTGTTGTTGTGGATGACTATTCTAGATTTACATGAGTTTTCTTCTTGAGGCAGAAATCTGAAACCCCAACTATTTTCCAGACTTTTGTTAGACTAATTCAAAATGAATACAATAGCTCAGTGGTCAAAATCAGAAGTGACCATGGAACTAAATTTCAGTCTGAATGTATGACATAATTCTGTGAAGAACTTGGGATTCATCAGGAATTCTCTTCACCTAGAACTCCTCAGCAAAATGGTGTTGCTGAAAGAAAGAATAGGACTCTAATTGAAGCCAGTAGAACTCTACTGAATGACACTACTCTCCCTGAATACTTTTGGGCTGAGGCAGTAAATACTGCATGTCATGTGCTCAATAGGGCCTCCATCAACAAGAAACACAAGATGACTCCTTACCAGATTTTAAAAGGCAGAAAACCAAACATATCTTATTTCAGAATCATTGGTAGTAAGTGTTTTGTACTAATCAATGGTAAACACTACCAAACTAAGTTTGCTGCCAAATCCCTAGAAGGGATATTTGTTGGGTACAATAACCATAGTAGAGCATACAAGATCTACAACTTGACTACTCAAGTTGTAGAAGAATCTGTGCATGTTGTATTTGAAGAGTCAATGTTTATTAACAGTGAATTGTCTAGTTCTTAAGTTAGTTCTACAGGTCTAACAGAGAAGCTGGACAAGCTGACCATCAATGAAGATGTTCCTGCTAAACTGGATGAGGATAAAGATGTCAGCTATCCAGGGAGAGATCAAGTCCCTCTGGGTGAAGAAGAAAATATGGAGCAACAAGATGAGGAAACTGGAGATAGCCATAATGCTGACAGAATTCCTCCAATAAGGAGACACATGAGGGATCATCCAGCTCACCAGATCATTGGTGATGCAAGTCAGGGTGTTCTAACAAGGAGCAGGAGCATGAACACAGTTTTATGTTCTAGCTTACTATCTCAGAGAGAACTCAAGAAGATTGAAGAGTCCATGCAAGACACCAACTGTATTGATGCAATTCAAGAAGAGCTCAGTCAGTTCAAAAGGTGTAAGGTCTGGGAACTGGTGCCAAAACCTAAGGATCACAACATAATAGGAACTAAGTGGATCTACAGGAACAAGCTTGATGAAAATTACACTATTATCAAGAACAAGGCTAGACTGGTAGCAAAAGGCTACAGGCAAGAGGAAGGTATTGATTTTGATCAAACCTTTGCTCAAGTGGAATGGCTGGAGGCAATAAGGCTGTTCTTAGCCTATGATGCCTACCAAGGGTTCAAAGTATATCAAATGGATGTGAAATCAGCATTTCTGAATTGTGATTTAAAAGAAGAAGTCTATGTAGAATAACCCTCAGGTTTTGTAGACTCTCACTTTCCTGATTATGTATATAGGCTTAGGAAAGCTCTATATGGTTTGAAACAAGCTCCAAGGGCTTGGTATGAAACCTTGTCTGCCTTTCTCATTGAGAATAAATTCTCTAGAAGAAAGATAGACAAAACTCTATTCTATAAGGAATCAAAAGGCAAGATAATACTATTCCAGATATATGTGGATGACATTATCTTTGGTTCTACTAAAAACAACCTTTGTAGGAAGTTTGCCAAACTTATGCAAGGGATGTTTGAGATGAGCAGTATGGGTGAGCTGAAGTTCTTCTTGGGACTTCAAGTTAGTTAAACTGAGTGTGGGTTGTCCATATCCCAGTCTAAGTTCACCAAGGAGTTGATTAAGAAGTATGGTTTGGACTCAGCTTCTACAATGAAAACTCCAATGGCAACAAGTATCCTTATATGCAAAGATGAAGCAGGGAAACCTGTTGATGAGTCTTTGTATAGAGGGATAATTGGCTCCCTACTATACTTGACTGCTAGTAGACCTTATATCATGTATGCAACATGTGTTTGTGCTAGGTATCAAGCATGCCCTAAGGAATCTCATTATACTGCAGCTAAAAGAATTTTAAGATATCTTAAGGGCACACCTAATCTAGGCCTTTGGTACCCTAAGAATAGAGATTTTCTATTAACAGGTTTCTCAGATGCAGATTTTGCTGGATGCAAAGAAGATAGAAAAAGTACCATAGGAACCTGTCAGTTCCTTGGTGGGAGGCTGGTGTCATGGAGCAGCAAGAAGCAAACAAGTGTAGCTATATCAACAGATGAATCAGAATATAAAGCCGCAGGTAGCTGCTGTGCACAATTAATATGGATAAAGCTTCAACTAGAAGATTATGACATCTAGGTAAGTAGAATTCCACTATTTTGTGATTCTACAAGTGCTATTTCTATTGCTAAGAATCCAGTATCACACAGTAGGACCAAGCATATAGAAATAAAGTTTCATTTTATCAGAGAACATGTTGAAAAGGAAAATATTAGTCTAGAGTTTGTTAAAATAGATAATCAAATAGCTGATATTTTCATAAAACCAGTGGATGAAACTAAATTCAATAATTTCAAAAATTAATTAGGTATGTTGAACCTAGAATAAGTTAACATAAGTTTCTATGAGTAGAATCAGTAAGCACCAAATTTCTCTTGAAATTTGTCTAAGTACAAAGTTTGTGTCGACACAAGCAAGTTGTGTCGACACACCCAGTATGTTGTGTCGACACAGGAAAAGGATGCGTCGACACAGAAACAGTATCTGTGTCGACAGGAGAATAGGTGTCGACACAACCTTGTCGAGACTATAAGTTGTGAGGATATTTGTGTCAACAAAAAAAGTTGGTGTCGACACAACTCTGTCGAGACTTAAGTTGTCAGTGTCGACACAGACGCAAGTATGTCGATACAGACTTAAGTATGTCGACACATAGATGTGTCGACTTAAAATATGTTTTGTAGACTAAGACATTAGTATGTCGACACATAGTTGTGTCGATTAACTAAAGTTCTGTCAAGACCTAGGTCATTTCTGTCGACATAAAAACTAATTTGTCGACTTAAGCCCGACTTTTTATCAGCCCCTGACTCAAGTACTATAAAAAGGTGAATCCAAAATCTGGTCGACTACGCTATCAGAATTTTTGACTCTATACCTTATGTCGACATAGACCTTCTCTTCTCTTCTCCTCCAGTACTTACATTAATGGCGGTACACCCAGAAGATAAGGTTAACGAAGGTTACGAACTGGTTCGTGAAGGTTTCACAACTGCTTCTGATGAAATTCAGGAGTTATTACCCTAATTTCTAAAAATGGACTCGAATTTTTGGTCTCAGAACCGACCAAAATTTGGAAGAAGGAAGTCATGGAGTTCTATTCAACCTCTACAGTGGATTCAGAAGGCAAGAAAATCAAGGCGACTGTTAAAGATACCCGAGTGAAACTCACATTGAAAACTATCAGGAAATCACTACATCTTCCATTGATCAAGGATATAGAAGAAATAAACCCTTCCAAGATTACAAAAGCTTTAAGCTGGTGTGGGCTGAGTCCCAATATCAAGGTTTGTTCTTCTATCAACAAAAAAGGGATGAATTCCCTAGGAAAATTTCTATCTAAAGTTGTTGGCAAAGTGATTATCTGCAAGACAGGTGGACATGATTGGATTTCTGCCCACATGTTCAATATGATGGTGAGAATCATATTCAAGATAAACACTGACTGGGCAGCAGTAGTGTTTGATAAACTACAAGAAGGAATGAAGAAACCTAACCTGGGAAGGATCCTCAGCCTATACTTAACATCAGTAATTCCAGATGTTCTGAAACAAGCAAATGGCTCTAAGATAAATCATATGAGAAAGACGGATGTAAGGATACTATCAAGGTGGGACAGAGTTCTAACCAAGTCCCTGCTCCTAAGGAGCAAACTAACAAAGACAAGAAGAAAAAGAAGGTGGTTGTCCAGGTTGACTCCTCCAATGATTCTGAGGAGGAAGTGGTATTCAGTTCTGATGAAGACCAGAAATAATAAGATGTTCATGCTCAAGCAAAGGATTGTGAGCCCCAAGAGCAACAAATTTACTCTACTCTAGGGGGAGAAAACGTAGAAAAAGAAACTGAGTTGCATGCCCAAGGGGGAGGTATTGATGTTACTGTCCTGGATAGTGACTTAGTTGTAGACATAATAATGGATGTCTTATCTGAAATCAACAATGCAGCTGAAGCAACTGATAAAAATGATGCTCAAAATGAGCCAGTAAGTATCTTCTCCACAGACTAACGATGTATTATAGTATTCTCCTCAAAAATTGTTCAAAGGGACACTTTTGTTTACACAACAAAAGAGGTATTTCAAGTGGTTTTTTTTAAAAAAACTAATCTTATTCCTTCTGAACAGATACAGCAGGAATTTACAATGGAAGAATTGTTTCCTGATCCTCTTACTTATAGGACTGAGGGGGAGGAAATTGAAAAAGAAAAGAAAATTCCAAGGACTGAGGGGGAGTTATCCAAGGATACCCCAGCTGAAAAGGAAACTGTTGATATTCAAAGTATATCTGAATCTTCTGAAGATGAAGAAGCCACATTGGCTAAGAAAAGAAAGCTGACTGTGTTAAAGAAGAAGAGTTCTGGATATAAGAAAGCTCTACAATTGGGAACTGCACCATCTACATCAAGTATGGACTTCAGTTCTCTACTAATCCAGATGCAAATAAAACTTGATAATCAAAGACAGACTATAAAAAAAATGTGGATGAAACTCATAAGGAGTTACAGTTTCAGTTGGCCCAGGACATCAAATCCATTAGATTTGAAGTGAATCTACATAAGAAGGAGATGACAGATTGCTTCCATAAAGGAGGTAATGCTGTGGTGTTCCTGGCTAAGCAACATCAAGATATACAAGCTAAAGTGGATGAAATTGAAGTAAAACAGGGAGATGTACTGGAGAATCAGATAAGGATGAATGACAATCTCAAGGATTCACATTATGAAATATTGACAAAGCTCACTGATTCAAGCACTACTCTGAAGGCTGAAATCTCCAAGCAAATCCAGGAAGATATATCTGCTATCAAAGCCACATTTCAAGAATCTCAGGAGAAAATTAAAACTTTCCTAACAAAATTCAGAGCTTATTTTAAAGAAGGAACTGAATATATAGCTGATCAAGTCAGATTCCAGAAAGAAGACATAAGAGATCATGTTGCAAGAGAAGTCATAAAGGGGGAGAGATTACTAGTCAAAGCCAGCTCTGACCATGATAAATGGACTACCAATAGTATCAGAGATACTCTTGGATATCCTCCTCTTTGTGATGATGCTAATGTAGCTGAGTCTGGGATTCAACCTTAATATTTTGAAGGAGATCAACCTGAAGTTGCTCAGGTGATCTACCCCCCAGCTGATTTTGAGATGGTTCAAGAAGAAGTGCTGAAAATATATAGTCCTCCACCAGAGGTACAAAATGTAATTCTGGAAAAGGTTGAAATGTCAGAAGCTGCATTAGAAGCTCAGAAGGAAGCTCAAATTTCTAAGAAGAGATTCAGAGAGCAGGCTGAGCTGAAGCCAGATTTTGAGCAGTGGAGCCCAACTTCTAGAAATATCATACTTATTGCCTGGAAAGCTGTTAAGGATAAAACCCATGACAGGGGTAAGTGGTATTCTGAGCAAGAGTGGAATAAATATCAAGCTGGACAAGAAGCAATTCTACAACATAGAAGAATTGCTAATGCTAAAGAGCCAAGCAAGTACTTCCCCAAACCTTTCCTCTATTTCGAAAGACAAAAGATCAAGGCTGAAGCATTGAAGAAGAAATCTCTCAAAGGGAAAAAGCCAGCTGAAGATGTTGAACCTGCTGTGCAGGCTAAAATCAAGTATGGCAAAGGAATAGTTATTAAGGAACCTAGTCAGTAATAGGATTGCTAGGTTCTTGTATTAGAACAATGTATTATTTTTTCCTTTTGTTCTTTAAGAAATTCTTGTAAACCATAATTTTACTGATTAATGAAATCTATTTCAGTATTAAGTGTTTGTTGTTTATAATGATTATGTAATAACCTACTCTGAAATGTTTTTACTTCTATCACAATTTTGTTTTATCTTAAGAGATGTATATTTTTGACTAAGGGTTATGACTTCTCCAAATAGGGGGAGATTGTTGGGTACATTGGAAAATATGTACTAGATTTGGAGAAGCCACAACTTAGTCAATGATATGCATTAATGTGAATTTGATAGAAGATTGAGTTTCATTGTGAAGGTTTAAAATTTTTAAGGAAAATTTTCTAAGTACACGTGTCGACACTTGTGAAGAAAATGTGTTGACACTCAAGGAGACAGTGTCTGTAACGCCCCTGATTTTTCGATGATTTTGTTTGGTTTTGGTATCGTCATATTTTTGATGTCATGGCGTTACTTTTAACGTCGGGTTGACGGCGCATCGCCGATAAGGCATTTTCGCGTCCGTTCGGTCGAGTCGGCCAATTTCTTGGATTTTTGTCGAAATCAGAAAATATTTCTATGAGGTTTAGGTTGAGTAATTTTAAACTTGCTCGTCAAGTTTCGTCGCAATCCGAGCATTTTTGGAGTCTCGGCGCGCGATTGAAGTTTTGAGTATTTATGTCATTGTATTTGGAAATTTTATCTCAGGAATGGCTCGTCGGATTTAGGTTTTGGCTTCGCCGTTAGAATCGTAGCGCCAGTTTTCGCCTATGGTGTGAGTTTCGCTTAATTCGGTGCGTGTATGGGCCTCTGTTCTGAACTCGTGTCCCTTTGTTCAAAAAAAATTTCATTTCAAGAATTTGCGCTTTGTTATCTCGAGTAGCCCGTTTCAGATTTCGATCGGACGCCGTTTTTGGGGTCAAAACGGTGTCGTATCAAAATATAGTAAACATCAAGTTTGTTCGTCTTGACGATAGCTACAACTTTTATGTTGACCACTTTTTGATTTGAAGCCATCTTAGGCTTCTATTTTTGATTTTCCCAAAACTGCTCGTAAATAAGCCGTATTTTTGATTTCTACTCGAGTACCTTTGATCTACACGAGTAACCTTCATTTCACTCGAGTATTTTGCTCTTATACACGAGTAACCTTCATTCCACTCGAGTATTTGCTCTTATACACGAGTAACCTTCATTCCACTCGAGTATTTTGCTCTTATACACGAGTATCCTTCATTCCTCTCGAGTAGTCATGTACAGTCTGCGTTCGGGCGAATTTTTGAGGGTCAAATATGCATCGTATAGAAAAATGGTCAACATCAAATTTGTTCGTCTCGACGAGATCTACAACTTTCATGTTGATTACTTTTCGATTAGAAGCCATCTTGGACCCCTATTTTTGATTTTCCCGAAGCTGCTCATGTCCAGCTCGGGTAGACTTGATCTACTCGAGTATTATTGTACTATCTCGAGTATGTTACGTTCCTCTCGAGTATTTTGCTCTCATACTCGAGTATCCTTCGTTCCTCTCGAGTATTTTGCTCTCATACTCGAGTATCCTTCGTTCCTCTCGAGTATTTTGCTCTCATACTCGAGTATCCTTCATTCCACTCGAGTGGTTCTGTACAGTTAGAGTTCGGGCACCGTTTTGAGGGTCAAAACGGTGTCGTGCGAAAAAACGGTCAGCATGAAATTTGTTCGTTTCGACGAGATCTACAACTTTCATGTTGGACACTTTTCGATTTGATGTCATCTTAGACCTCTATTATCGGTTTTCCCGTAGCCACTCATAAATTACACGTTTTTTTTGTATTTAGACAAAAAAATTTATAAGTACTTTTACATAATATATATATATATATGGACTTAGGTTTGATCAGAACTTCATCTTCTCCGATTCTTTTCCTCCCGAACCAGAGCGGCGTGAGCGTGAGAGAGAAAATACTCCGTGAACCTTCCGGTGGCCGCCGACGGAGCTCCGGTGCTCGAAATCCTCAACCGAGCGTAGATCTGGAAAGCTCTCATCGAGAGCTACGCCATCGTGGTAAATTTTTTCCCTTTCTTTGAGTTTTCTCGTTAGGGTTTTTCAGCCCTAACCCCCTTTTCGACCATTTTTGTCTAGATTTCAACTTCCTCCGTCCTCTTTTGCCCCGATCTGTGACGTGGACTGATTTGGAGAACTTTTCCGGTAAAAATCAAGGCAAGTGGTGGTCTCCCCTCATTTCTCCTTGTCCGATTTGATGGTAATGGTTTAGTCTTTTTGTTCTTTAAAATTTTTCTGCACTTTTCTTCCAAGTTATTGTTACGATTAACCTTTTTGGAGGATCACTCGATGTTGTAAGATTTTGTCATGGTGAACGTGATCTTGTCTATATATATTTATTTGTTCTTGAAGTGTCTTAATGGTGGCTCTAAATATCATACCTATCGTTTTGAGCGTATTCGAGTTTGTCTAGGTTTGTAGATCGTTCATAGGGGTTGATCAACCATGTCTTGAAACTAGAAGTGTCAAGTAGAATCTGATGAGCCAAACCTCGAGATATATTTGTGTTGTGGTTTCTTTGGGTTTCTAAAATTTGCGGGAGTTAGTGGGCAAATCCACCGACCGCAAGATTGTTTCCTTCATTAGTACCCCATGGGACTCTACTGGGTTTTGGGCATCTGCGGTGATTGGTGGAGTGTGCAAGTCTCCCCCGCGGTTAGACGGATTTTAACATCTGTGAGGGGTGTATCTAGAGAAGTGACCACCCTGCCCGTGTTTATGAGTAGAGTTGACTACAGGTTACTAATAAAGTTTTGGTATATTCTTTCTTATGATTCAATCATGCTCTCCCCTTGCTTCGGGTATCCTGCATGATTTGTTATACGTGATGATTCACGAGAGTTCTTTTCTTCTGATTTATTTCTCGAGTTTTATTTATGAACCTTACTTCAATGGTTTTGGTCTTGGGTTGGTACCCCTTTTGACCTTTAATTATTTTGACTTATTTTTTTTTTGCCACCATTTGTACCCTCTTGCTGAGGTGTTCTGTCTTTGGAATGCCTCAGGATCGGAGCATTAGCAAGTAGCGGAGCCGGTTTTGGGAGCCCTTGCAGCAGCAGGTGGGCTGTGGTTTTTTCCCCTCGCCGCAGCGAGGTAGTTCGTTGTTTTGTTTTCTTTGCCTAGTTTCAGACCTATTCATACTGTGGGTTCGTGTCAGATTGTTGACGCCCACAGGATTGTTGATTTCTTTTGACACTTGCTAGCTGATGTGGTTTTCTTATGTTTGGTTTACATTACTTGCTCTCTGGGATGATTCCTTGCTAGGACTGCATGTTATGTATTTTGACCTATAAAACCCTACTATTAGTAAAGCATACTTATCATCTCCTTCAAAACTAAGCCACTATTTTCTATTTAGCGTAAAGACTTTCCTACCCGTATTATAAATCTAGAGTTTGCATTGTATGAGTTGTTCCTCGGGGACATTTATACTTATGTAGGATATGAGAGTCAATTTAAATAAGTATTTTCCGCAAGCGTAGAATTTATATTTTTAAATCGTGAACTAGATGATTCACTAAGCCGAGGGATACGGCTACCATCATAACTTAAACTGGATTTTATTCATAAACATCTATGTTTTCTATTAGAATTGTAGAGTTTGGAGTTTTGCCTGAACGTCTGCAGTTATCCCCTGTACGGCGTGGCATCACGACGCGTATTTTCCCCTTGCTCTGATATAATTAAATTGTTGGGAAAAATGCGGGTTGTGACAGTGTCGACACTCAGGCAAGCTGTGTCAACACACAGGAGAAATGTGTCGACACTTATGAAAAAGCTATATCGACACCCAGCTGCTATGTTGACACTCAGGAAAGCTGTGTCGACACACTAGCAAAATGTGTCGATACTTATAAAGAAGTTGTGTCGACACTCAAAGCAATGTCGACACCTAAAGAAGCAGTTGTGTCGACATCCAGAATTGTGTCGACAACTTAAAACAAAATTTTATCGACACTTAAAACAGAAGATGAGTCGACACTCAGGATCTATGTCAACACCTGAAGCAATTGTGCCGACACACAGGACTTGTGTTGACACACCAACTCTCAAGAGGCTGTGTCGAGTTCAGAAGTAATTGTGTCGACACACAGGACTTGTGTCGACACACACTCAATGCCTTTTGACAAACACTCAACACCATCTGTATGCAAAAGAAATGTCGAGACAAGAAGCTGCTGTGTCGACACACAGACTTGTCTCGACACATACAACAAAAAGCAGTGTCGAGAAGCAGAAGTATGACTGTGTCGACACTTGGAGTATTTGTGTCGAAACCTTGAAGACTTGTGTCGACACTTAGCCTATATGTGTCGACACATGTGAAGCAGTCTGCTGAGTGTTGTATGCTGAGTTGAAAAGAAATTGTAGAACTTGGTGACGTGACTGGTGACTTGACAGCTGACATAACTAACCGGTCTGACACCACTGTCAAAACTGTCAGAAGTGTGTTATGAACTGGATCAGCCGGTAACCATGAAGCAAGCTCTATATAAGAGACAGATCAGGAACAACAAAGTAAACAACAACGTGAGGCATCAATAAGAAGAAATCTGACAGATCAAGGGCTGTCTGCAAGAAAG
Source organism: Platanthera zijinensis (assembly GCA_039513925.1). Lineage (NCBI taxonomy): Eukaryota > Viridiplantae > Streptophyta > Magnoliopsida > Asparagales > Orchidaceae > Platanthera > Platanthera zijinensis. The sequence goes on along the minus strand of CM077078.1, from coordinate 124,268,227 downwards.
ACTCAGTGTTTAATCTGAATCTAAGGAAGAAGCTGACTGAAGATCAACTTCAACTTCAAGAAAAGATCCACCTTACTTGTCCTAATTAAGAAGCTTTGAAAAGCTAAGTTCGGTTGGATTATAAGGATCAGTCTATATAAGAACTGATCAAGAAGACAACATCAACAGAGAAATCTAGCTGGTGAAGTTTTCTGATACTTATTACTCACAAATTCTTGTAGGATCTATTATTAGATCTGAGATTGTAAGCCTAAAATTATAAAGGCTGAGGTAGGGCTGTGTGCCTGAGGTAGGACTTGTGGAAAGTCTGAACTGTAAGCCTAAAATTATAAAGGCTGAGGTAGGGCTGAGTCCTGAGGTAGGATTCAGGGAAGAATTTTAGGTAGGACTTGTGTAAAGTCTGAGGTGTAAGAACCATTTTGGGGTTATGAGTTTGTAAGATCTGCGGATCCGAGCCATTGGAAGGAAGTTAGGCTGAATCCAATTATCTGCTGGATAGGCGAAGGGGGAAATTGGATATACCCATATCTTGGGGAACCACTATAGATCTGGTTTCTGCTGTATTGTTTTTTTAATTTCTGTAGATAGAATTATTCTGTGCTAAAATAAGTTACAAATATCTATTTGCCTTAAAATCAAAAAGACTCAAAAAGATTAGAACCTATTCAACCCCCCTCTAGGTGTTTAGGCTCTTGAAACAAAGTCTTTCAATCGTGTCTATCGTTCCTAAGCCTAATCCAGAATGAACATACGACCTAGCCTGTAAGCAGCAACAAACCAGAAGGGTCAAAACGAACCACGAGTGCGAAAAAGAAAGGACAGATTTCAATTATAAAAGGAAAAGATCTATAAAACAGTTTCTGGGAATACATTATGTTGACTAGCAAAATTTATAAGTCCCGAGCCTCGGCCCGCACCCATGCTACATCAAAATTATTTTGGGGCGAGGCGCAAGCTTTCAGCGAGGCGAGCCCCCGAGCAATGAGTCCCCCTAAATAGGATGGTAGGGCCCGTCGCTCGGCTTCGGTACTAGAAGGAATAATCCCGGTACCACGTCGCTCGCAAAAAGCTACTCTCCCTCGCTCTTGATCAGGTCAGCTTGCCAGAATGTTTGGAGGGTGTATTTCGCTGCACTAGCGGCATTCTTCGGTATCAAGACCACCAGCTCGTACTCAGTGTAGTGCGCGAGCTGGCAACTGCTACTAGACAGCGGTTGAGTGGATGCTGTGGTCTCTAACTCACGCACCCTCACGTACAATGCTTGCCTTTCCTGTTCAAGGGTGGAGATTTCAATGCCCATACGGCTGGCCGTCGCTGCATACTGCGAGAAGGAGGGTGATTGGGATGAGCTCGAGAGAGGAAAAGCAATATATGATAAGTATGAGTTGAGAGACGTACCACCCCCCCAGGTACTGGGCGAGGGAAGCCTCGGCTGCGTCGGCTCATTTTATCTGAAGATCCGCCTCCTCCTGGGCAAGCTTGCGGGCTGCCTCCTTCTCGTCGACCAGTTTCTTGAGCGACGGGGCATTCTTTTCCAGCTGTGTTAGCCACCGGCCCGTCATGTGGGCCAGCTTCACGCCACGAAGCTGGGTCCATGAGCTCTCGTGCATGAGGACTCGCGTGACCCCCTCGTCAAAGACCGCGACATCCTCCCGCCCGTACAAGCAGAACGAGAAGTTGTAGGAATCCCCACTGATGGTATTCTGCTCCATCTAGCTCGGAAGTAGAGTGAAGATGATGGCCCTGTTCGATTCCTTTTCCCACTGGAGAAGGGGGTTCCCGAGCTCGTCAAGAGGCTGCTCGCCGAGGCCAAAGTTGCGGAGCCCCCTCGGCACCGTCTTTGCGGTGGATGTGCCTCTTCTTGCGGCCTGGAAGTGCCAACCGCCCCGCCAAGGAGGCCGCCGGGCAAGGTGGCCGCAGGGGCGAGATCCCTAGCTGGCTGATCCGTCGGGTCCTTGCCCTTCTCCCGGCTCATGGGCGGCACGCTGCTCGATGGTTTTTGGTTTCTTTGGCGGTGGCGGGGGCAGAGGCTCTTCGCGGCTAGACCACTTCAGGGGCGACAGGGACTGTGATCTCGTGGTGCATAGTGACCGCCGCCTCGGTGTGGGAGAGCTCGTTGGAAGCGAACCGCGCACTCTCATAAGGAGGGTGTATGGGGATGTCTCGCTCGCCTGCGAGATGGAAAAGACTTACAACATAAAAGGGATAAATAAAAAGGTGGAAGAACGAACCGCTTACCTTCCCAGGGCAGGACAGGGGTGAGATCATCAAGGTTCCTGCGAAGATAGGCGACTTCAAAGTTCTTCCCGACGAAGAACCTGCACAACTCTGCTTCGTGGCCCCCAGGCTAGGGGCGGTAGCTCATCTCGCTGAGATGGATTAGCGAGAAGGGAGCGTTGCTGAGTCCCCTTTGATGAAGACAAACTTCTTGAGCCAGTTATGGCTCTTATTGACGGTCACCCGTACCTTGACATGGTTGCTGGAGAAGAAGGCAGTCCCGTCCTTGTTTGCCCGAAAGGAGAACATCTTACGGAAGACCGCGAGGCTAAACTCAATCCGCTCTTCCAGCAGGAAGAAGGTGAATCTGACCGCCACCGCGATGGAGTTAAGAGTCATTTGCCCGGGGATGACCCCGAAGTATTTAAATATTTGGCGGACCTCCAGCCATAAAGGTAGCCGGATGCCCGCCTAAAAGTGCGCTATAGGGATAACGAGCTCATCGACGGAGAGATCATTAATCCTCTCTCGCTTCCCAGGCTGCCTCGCCACGAAACCCAGCGGCATGAAGTTGTCTACGGCATCAAGGAACTAGCGCTCGGTGATGGAGGCATGAGAGAAATCGTGCTCGGAGAAGGTCCAGGCGCACTTGCTCCGGTCATCTGCATCTCCGCTGCCGCCACCCATCTCGTAGGAATTTCGCCGAGCGGGACAAAGAGGTTCTCGTTGGGGGATAAGAAGGAGATTAAGTATTAAATGTGGTAGGTGAAAAGGAGGTCGGCAGGGCCTATTTATAGAATGGAAGAGGGCGGGAAAATGTTCCGCCGGCGGGAAAAGTGCGGATAGTAAAATGAGCCCCGATGTTTCAACTTCTGGACCCACACCAAATTCTCGTCAGCTCATTAATATGTTGCGAAGAGTTTTTCAGCCGCGAGCTGCTCTCATCCGCGTCCGCATGAGAGACGGGTTGTCGCGATCTGGGCCCACATGAATCAGCGCGTGATTCGCCCGGACTCGCGACCCGCGGGAAATAGGCTCGCTCCCTCCAAAACTGGATTAACGGGTTGGGCGAGCCGGTTCAGTAATATCACACCCGCTTGAAGAAGAATCGGGCGAGCCGGAGCGTCTCGCCCGCCCCCCAAAGAAAACAAAGCATCAACACAGTAAAAGAAACATGCAGCAAACAATCGCTCGTTGGTGGGCGAGGACGGTCCCTAATTATTACAAACATTAAAATATCTTAAACAAAGGAGTTTCGTGACCCTACTATGCGAAGAAGTCTAGCATGTGGGGATGATCCAGGCCTGGCAGCTAATAACGGGGAGGAGGCAGGAGGCTCAGTACTGGATCCACTTCCACCTGCCTCGCCTTCCCGTGCCAGATCGGGGGGGGGGGGGGTATGCGAGGATTGTGATACTCGCGGACTGCCAATAGCTCACGCTGGGCCAGATCGACCTGCTCTGAGGCATTCCTGAGCCTCTACTCGGCTCGCATGATGTGTACACCCAGAGAGGTTACTCCATCCCCGTCAGCTAGATGCCTTGCCCCCTCCAAGACCACGAACTGCTCCTCCGCCTCGGCCTTGTCCTTGTCTACTCTGTTGAAGACCTTCTGCAGCAATAGCGTGTGTTTCTGAAATAGCTGTGCCACCTGCTTCTTCATCTTCTATACATCCAGCGGGTCCCCCAGGTACTCTGAAATGTGATCCATATCAGGGGGAGGTGAATACCCCTCGCTCATCTCGACTTTGGAAGAGGAGATCGCGTTAAAACCTGCATGAAGAAATTAGGGGGAGCAGGCAGTGGTAAGCGAGCACAAGTAAGAAGCTCACCTGGGGTCGGCACGTCGCCCGCACCTGCAGCTTGTAGGGAGGTACCCGGCCAGACCTGGAAGGGTTCTCCTCCAAGAGAAGCAAAGGGTTTCCCCAGACCAGGGGGTATTGATGATGAAGACATTTCAAGAGGGGCATGCCCTTGGGCCGAGGGGCTAGCGACCCATTCAACTATCAACAGGGTGGATTACCCCGGTTCTCACCTATCCTCTCCATCCTCGCAAGACGTCTCCTGCAGAAAGAGGAATCAGAAATCCGTGTGGCGACTTAGATAGAAAAACCGCATACCTCATGGGTGACCTCGGCACTGGCCGCTTAACTAGACGCAGGGTCATCTCTCACAGGAGACCGCCTGATGATCTTTCCTTTTTTTAGCCTGAAGAGGGGGTTAGGCAATCTGTGTGCCAACCACGGGGCAGCACCAAGGGACAACTCCCGAGTACCCTCCCTCGCAGCCTCTAGGCGAGCCCGCACCTCCTCGGATATAGGCATCATTTTGCAATAGCTCGCGGAGAAAGGTCACGGTAGGGAGATTTTTTTCCAAAGGTCTGACGACATATTAATAGCATGAGGGTTGGGCCCCTCGAAAGATTCCCTCCAGCTAAGTGAAGCACTCACCAAACACGTGGGTTGGATGATTCTTTTCAAGCTTGACCAAGATTAAAAAGAGCGGGGATTGTGTACAACCCCGTGTTCGCCGAGTGGGCCCATGAACCAAACAAGTAGACCGGGGAAGCCCATCCGCTTCAGGTCAGCAAGTGTGCAGATTCAGAATAGCCAACTCACTCTTTACAAGGCCAGGCATACGAGCCACGCAAACTGGTCCGCCCAGCTCGCGCCTGCTCGGAGTTTGTTGAGTCGAGCTTGGCCTTCGTCGAGCTAGAGCCCCAGACTCGAGATCGGACTACAGAGCTCGCCAAACGGAGCTGGAGTGGGGGGGGGGTAGAGTTTAGCGATCCCCGATTCGTCAGGGGGCGAGTGGAGTGGGTTGGCGTGCACCCTCCTTAAGGGAGCTCAGAAGGAGGCGGGCGAGTAGATCCAGCCGTGGCCGCGCTCACCATAGTCCGGGCAGGAGCGGCGAGTGCAAGCTCCATCGAGCACTCGTTGCCCCAGACGAGTGGAGATATCAGAGGGCCACCTGCCTAGCACTTTTGTGAGGCTTTGTTTCCCTTTCCCCTCACTCTCGGTGCCCTCCTGGTGATTCCATTGACCGTTAATTATCCACTCGACTCCCTTGGGACCTTAACCTCCCGCCTGAGGTGGATAGGCTGGCTCACGCTTGCCCGGATTCCTATGAGGTGTTTTTTTTACCATTTTCCCTCCGCTGGACTGCCCGTAGCCAGTTAGAACAACGGAGTTGTACTGTTGGTAGACCCAGTTGGGTTGCAGAAAGCTGTTTAGAACAGCGGAGGTTGTCTATTTGCAGTCCGCTTTCAGAAATCTATAAATAGGACCCAAGGGGTATCTCAAAAGGCATGGTCACTTATCTCTCAACCTTCTAGCACTTTCTGAGGTACTTTAGCCCGACGTTTTGGCTAAGGAGGGGAAGCGCTCAGAGATCTTCCGGGTGTGTGGATGGTCCTCCACGTCGGGCCCTTGGGTCAGTCTCTTGTTCTTTTTTCCTTAGTCATTTTTCTTGCAGGAGAGAAGTACGTGCACGATCACCCCTTCCCCAAGGGTGAACTCCATCGAAATCCAATTCTTGGTTTCAACAATAATTATGGTACTTCATTTGAATAATGATATTTTGGTAATATTACTAATTTATGAAAATAAAGGGTCATTATACCTTGTGAAATTATAAATCTATATACAATGAGTTATTTCATAATTATGAAATTTTTGAAATTTTATTAAACTCATTAGACCTCTATATTTGGTACTTCATGAACAAATTGATTTAGGTCATCTATTTAAATAATTTTAATTATGCCCAATTTTTATTAGAAAAATTATGACATTATGATAGTCCATTATATTCATCATGATGAACCTCTTGTAAAAAAATAGATCATTTGGACATGGCATTTGGTAGTCACCCTTATAGATCACAAATAGTTACTTTAAAAATCGGTGTTGTTGGTACCCTAGGTTTTGATTTGAGTTCAGTCCTCTCTTTCTGTCTCTTGACCCAAGATTTATCTATGGTCAAAGGTTAGTTGATAGGTTAGACTCTCTAGTTGTGTAGAATTGCTTTTCCAGATGAATATTTGGTTAAGCAGTTTTTCGTTCGACTATAGTCGAACGTCGCTCGACTATAGTCGAACGTCGCTCGACTATCGTCTATCGGCTGATCGACGATCGTCTATCAGTTGGTCGACGTTATGTCTGCGTTGATAGCTTGACTATCTGTTGATAGGTCGACTATCTGTTTGTCTTGATAGTTCGACTATCTGTTGATAGGTCGACTATCTGCTTGTCTTTGATAGTTCGACTATCTGTCCTGATAGTTCAACTATCTGATAGCTCGACTATCTGTTGATAGATCGACTATCTGTTTTGCTTTGATAGGTCGACTATCTGCTTGATAGGTCGACTATCTGTGTTTGTTTGGTAGTTCGACTATCTGTCCGGATAGATCGACTATCTGATAGCTCGACTATCTGTTCTGATAGGTCGACTATCTGCCGAGGTAGTTCGACTATCTTCTTTGATAGTTCGACTATCTGGATCGTTCGACTATCTGGATCGTTCGACTATCTGTCTGATAGATCGACGATCTCCGTGCGCCGTTCGACGATCTCCGAAGGTCGTTCGACGTTTTGCTGTATGCTCTTATTTAGTTTGTCGTCTTCTGTGATGTGACTAATTTAATATCTATTTTGGCATATTTTATAATAGATTATCTGAATATTTTGTAACATTATTTCCATGCAATATCCGTTCTATTCTATATGCATGAGCTAATCTTTTCTGACAAAGTTGTTTGTCTTATAGCTGAGATATGCAATCTGCTTTATCTGCCAGGCTGTCCTTTATAGCCGTTAGACTCAAAAAGTCTTCCTTGACCGTAAAGAGTTCTTTCTGATGTGACTTTCTCTTATATTATTTCATCAAAAGTATTTGCAGCTTCTTAGAAAGCTTTATCCTTTTATAGGATATCTGCCTGCTGTAGTTTGTTTTTGCTTTATGCTTTTTGCAGCCCAGCTTGCAGAGTTCAGAAAAACACAAGATTCAAACTCAATTAGAGCCGTTGCTGCTGCTGATATATAAAGAGTTCTTTGAAGAAGAAATCAACAAGTTCACAGAGATAAGAGATTTATTCAGCAAGCTTACAGCGAGAACAAGTCTAACTGCTCTCAGCAATCTTCACTCAACTGAGAAGTGTTAGCTCTTCTGCTCTTCTTCAACCTGAGTTCTCCTGTTCCAGGAAGTTCTAACTCAGAGATCTTTTGAAGAAGAAGAAGAAGAAGATAGCTGCTAGAAGATTTTCATTTCTTATTTTATATCTTCTTGTAGTTCTTCCTTCAGTTTTTACTGAAGTGTTTTTACACTGAAGCAAGACTTCACCTGGACGTTCTTTGAGCCAGGGGGAGCCTTGATTCTTTTAGAGCTTTCTAGCTCAGTGCAAGTTATTGTGCTTCTCTAATCTATTGTAAAATAGAGAAGACACCTTAACCCCTTTCCCCCTCCTGTACAGGGTTATTACTCCCTTCAAAAGTATCCCTTGGTGGCAGGGCACCTGATCAAAAACCTGTGTTGGTTCTTAGACACCTGATCAAAAGTCTAAAGGGTCTCTTGATCTACCTGAAGCAGATCATGTTGGTGGCAGGGCACCTGATCAAAAACCTGAGTGGATTCCTACCTTGTTGGTAGAAGAGTGGACGTACCCAAGTTGTTTGGGGAACCACTATAAATTCCTTGTGTCGTCTGGATTGCCTTGTTTAATTACTTGCATTGTGGCTGTGATTAGATATTAACTAGGTTTGCTAGTTGCTGGATAGGATCCAAAGCTAAACTGTAATTACAGTTAGCTGTAGTTTGTGCACAACACTTGTGTTAGGCTCTAAGGTTTAATCTTAAATATCTATAACTTTCATTCCGCATTTAACTCCAAGGGAGTTGAGTAGAAAGTCAACTTTGCTAAGTGTAATTTTTGATTACTCTATTCACCCCCCTCTAGAGTAGTATCTATCCCTTCTCTTTCAATTGGTATCAGAGGGAGGTTGACTGACTGAATAGGCTAACACCTAAGTCATAAGATCCTGATAGATATCAAAGTTTATAGATATTCACTGTCACTATCATGGCCCAGTCCAAGGATTATTCTAGCACCAGACCTCCAGCATGCAACTTGGCTAAGTTTGGCATCTGGAAGGCAAGGATCAAATTATATATGAATTCTATTGATGAAAGTATATTTGCTTCTATTTTGTCAGGACCACCAAGAGCACCTGCTGCTGCTACTGCCTCATCATCTGATATGAGTGCAGTGCCTCCTCCAGACTACAATGATGAGTACAAAAATGCAAAGATAGCAGATGCCAAGGCAATGAACATTCTGGCTCAGACAATGTCTGATGAGGTATTCCAGAAGGTTGCTGACTGCTCCTCAGCAAAAGCTATGTGGGATACACTGAACCAGATTGTAGCTGGTTCAGCTGATGAAAGGAAGGACAGAAGGTCCAACCTTATCTCACAATATGAGAACTTCAAGAAAACTGATGCTGAATCAGTTGAAGCCATGTACACAAGGCTCAGCTCAATCATCAATGAGCTGAGGACCCTTGACAAGGACATTTCATTGACAGAGGTCAATGATAAGATTCTTATGTGCTTCCCTAGCACATGGGATCTGAGGATCTGGCCTATCAAGGAGGCCAGAAGCACAAATGAAATCTCAACAGAAGCCCTTCTCGGCAAGCTCAAGTCTTTTGAGCAAGTGCTGAAGTCCAGGGAAGCTGAAGCTGAAGCAAAGACACCAACTCCTACAAGAAAAGAGCAAACTCTTGCTCTTAAAGCTGCTGACACCTCTGAAGGCAGCCAGTCAAATGAGGAACTAATGGCATTATTTGCCAAAAGGTTTCTCAAGATGGGAAGGAAGGAATTCAGAAAGAAGTCCTCAAAATATGAAGAAAAGCCAAGGTATGATCGCACCCCTTCTAAAGAAATTATCTGCTATGGTTGTAGGAAGCCTGGACATATCCTTCCAGATTGCCCAGAGGAAAAGAATAAAGAAAAGAGGAAAGATAAAGATCAGCACAGGAAGCACTCCAAGCCATCCTCCTACAAGAATAAAAAGAAGGAGAGAGGCTTTGTCGCTGAAACCTGGAGTGATTCTGATGAGGAATCCTCTTCCTCAAGCTCCAGTGAGGATGAAGAAGAAAAGAAGGCAAAGGAAGTTTGCCTAATGGCAATTGATGCCTGCAGCAATCACTCAGCTGCAGAGATTTCAGATTCAGATGAAGAAATGCCAACAGAAGATGAGGTACTATCTTCTTATGATTTTACTTCTGCAGAATTTAAATTAGAATTTAAATCTTTGTATTTAGATTTAATTAGTTCTGAAAAAGAGATTAAAGAACTTAGACATAGGCTAGCTGAATCAGAAATCATATCTAATGAAAACATTAAGTTAAAGGAAGATCTCACTAATTCTAGTGAAGAAATTAAATTTCTTAAGAATGAGTTAGCTAAATCCAAAAGGTTAGAAGAGTCTCTAAATGGTAGAAGCCTTAAGCTACTTGAAATAACCAGCATGTCTAACACTAGGACAGGCAATAACAAATTAGGCTTAGGAGCATCTTCTAGTGAACCCCCAATCATCCTTAAAAACCAACTTTCAACTCCAGTGAACTTTATCTCAGCTGATGGGATAAAGAACACTGAGCAAGTCAATCAAGTAAACAGAGCTTTAAATAAAGCTAAAAGAGAGAAAAGAAAACAGAAATTTAAAGAATTACAAAGAACGTCGAACGCTGCTCGACGATCTCAGGCTCAGTGGTCGAACGCTGCTCGACGATCTCAGGCTCAGTGGTCGAACGAAGCTCGACGATCTGAGCATCTATCGTCGAACGTCGATCGACGATCTGAGCAGCCATCGTCTAACGCTGGTCGACGTTTCCAATATGAATTTCAAAATTACACCCAGAACCTTAGAAACCCAAATATGAAAAGAAACCCTAGGTTCATTGACCCATCATCTGCATGGAGAATCCCACCTAGGAGATCTTACCCATTAGGTTATCACCCTCAGCCTACTTACTCTTTTATTTCCAGTTTTTCTTATGTGAAAAACAAGGGACCCAAGGTTACCTGGGTCCACAATGTTTAAATTGTTTTAATTGCAGGTGAAGACCTATCCTATCACTCAAAATAAGTGGTATTTGGATAGTGGTTGCTCCAAGCACATGACAGGAAACAAAGAACATCTGTCAAAGTTCAAAGCAAAGCTTGACCCAAAGGTAATCTTTGGAGATTCAAGCTGTGGTCAAACTGAAGGCTATGACAGGATGACCATTGGAGCTGTTACATTCAAGAGAGTTGCTTATGTGACTGGACTGAAGCACAATCTAATTTCAGTAAGTCAATTATGTGATGCTGGATACCAGGTATCATTCTCTAACTCTCTCTGCAATATTACTTTAAATAATAGTGTTGTATTGGTAAGCATTAGACAAGGTAATATTTATTTAGTAGATTTTAATTCAATTGATTCTGAAATCTGCCTGTTTAATGAAGTAACTAATAATAACACCTTGTGGCATAAAAGGCTTAGCCATGTTAACCTCAAGAACATATCTAGGTTATCTAAACACAACCTTGTTAGAGGTTTACCTTCTTGCCCCTACAAGAAGGAGAGCCTATGCAAGGCTTGTCAGCTAGGCAAGCAAACCAAGAATTCTTTTAAATCAGTGAATAAAAGTGATTCTCCTAGAATCCTGTATTTAATACATTTGGAACTATTTGGCCCAATAAATGTACAAAGTTTAGGAGGGAAGTATTACACCCTAGTCATTGTAGATGACTTCTCTAGATTCACTTGGGTGTTCTTTTTGAGAACTAAGGATGATAACTTCAAAGCCCTTACAGACTTTCTATTATGTGTGCAGACTGAGTACTCTACTCATGTGGCCTTGATCAGAAGTGATCATGGTACTGAGTTTGACTCTCTTCTCATGCAAGAATTCTGTGAGAGAGAAGGTATCAAACATAGCTTCTCAGCTCCTAGAACTCCCCAACAAAATGGGATAGTTGAAAGGAAGAACAGAATACAAATTGAAGCTACTGGCACATTGTTGGCAGATGTTAATATGCCTCTTTCCTATTGGGCAGAAGCTGTTAGCACAACCAACTATGTCTTGAATAGAAGTCTGATACACAAGCTTAAGTGTAAAAATCCTTATGAGTTACTTAAAGAAAAGAAACCTAAAATAAACTATTTTAGAGTTTTTGGCTGTGTAGTTTATATTCATAATAATAATAAAGAATATCTTAGAAAGTTTGAAGCAAAGGCTTCAATGGGAATTTTTCTAGGATATTCCCAAGTAAGCAAAGCTTATAGGGTATTTAATAAATCATCTTCTAAAATTGAAGAGTCTGTTCATGTGTCCTTTGATGAATCCCAAATGTTTTACAAGGAGAAGGAAACTTCCCCTTCCTCAAGTTCATTATAGGTACAAGATTCTTCCAAAGATGTCACTCAAGATATCCTCCATCTTTCAACTCTTCATATCACTGAATCAGACAGTGATGAAGACATTGCTGAAGCTATTGTTGTTCCACCAACAGTAGATCAAATTCCTCCTGAGGAATTCATCCCAACTGTTGCTGAAGATCACATCCCACCTACTGATGTTGTCACACTTAGAGATCACCCTACATCTCAAGTGATAGGAGACATATCAGCTGGTGTTCAAACAAGACATCAGTTAAGACAGGATGTGATGCATGCTTGTTTCCTCTCACAGATTGAGCACCTGACCATTAAAGATGCAGAGCTAGATCCCCACTGGATCATTGCTATGCAAGAGGAACTCAATCAGTTTGAGAGAAGTAAAGTTTGGACTTTGGTTCCAAGACCTAAATGCCAACTGATCATAGGGACCAAGTGGGTGTATAGAAACAAGCTGGATGTAAATGGCATCATTGTAAGGAATAAAGCTAGGCTTGTAGCTCAGGGCTACAGACAGGAGGAAGGTATAGATTATGACCAAACCTTTGCTCCTGTTGCAAGGCTAGAAGCAATAAGGATCTTCTTGGCCTATGCAGCCTACATGAAGTTTATGGTTTTTCAAATGGATGTCAAAAGTGCTTTTCTTAATGGTGAGCTAAAGGAAGAGGTGTTTGTTGAACAGCCACCCGATTTTGTTTCTTCAACTCAGCCCTCTCATGTATTCAAGTTGCAGAAAGCTCTTTATGGACTAAAGCAAGCTCCCAGAGCCTGGTATGAGACTTTAGCTAGTTTCCTGTTAGAGCACAAATTTACTAGGGGAGTAGTTGATAGAACCCTCTTCGTCAAGCACCACAAGGACACAATCCTGTTAGTTCAGGTGTATGTAGATGACATTATTTTTTGTTCCACTGATCCCAAACTGTGCAAAAAGTTTTCTAACTTGATGCATTCCAAGTTTGAGATGAGTAGTATGGGTGAGCTGTCTTACTTTCTTGGTCTCCAAGTAAAGCAAGATGCTGATGGCATCTTCATATCCCAATCCAAATATGCCAAGGAATTGGTAAAGAAGTTTGGGATGGCAGATGCTTCAGCAATGCATACACCTATGGCTACTAATGTAGTTATTGATTCTGATGATCAGGGAAAGCCTGTAGATCAAAAGAATTATAGGGCCATTGTTGGTTCCCTATTGTATTTAACTGCAAGTAGGCCAGACATAATGTTTGCTACATGCCTTTGTGCTAGATTCCAGGTCAACCCCAAGGAATCTCATCTGATTCTTCTAAAGAGAATTTTGAGATACCTGAAGGGATGTCCAAATCTAGGACTTTGGTACCCAGCTGAGTCAGAATTTGAATTAATTGGATATTCTGATTCTGATTATGCTGGTTGTCGAGTTGATAGGAAAAGTACCTCAGGAACTTGTCAGTTCCTGGGAGAGAGATTGGTCTCTTGGTTCTGTAAGAAGCAGGCCTCTGTATCAACTTCAACTACAGAAGCTGAATATATAGCAGCTGCCAGTTGTTGTTCACAGATCCTGTGGATACAAAATCAGCTTTTGGATTATGGGTACTCACACAAGAACACTAAAATCATGTGTGACAGTACAAGTGCTATCTCCATTGCACAAAATCCAGTGCACCCCTCTAGAACGAAGCACATTGAGATTAGACACCATTTCCTGAGAGATTGTGTGGAAAAGAACAAGATTAGCCTTGAGTTCATATCCACAGACCTTCAGAGAGGTGATATATTCACCAAGCCCTTAGATGAACAGAAGCATCTGTTCTTTTTAGTTCAACTAGGCATGATTAATGGACGAGACTAAGTGTGACGTTTGCCTTGTTGAAACCTGCTTGAAGATCATCGAACGATGCTCGAAGATCGTCGAACGGATCAAGCCTATCGTCGACCTATGGTTGATGATAGCTTATCTGTTTGAAGATCGTCGACCGGCGTTCGAAGATCGTCGAACAGGTTGAGCTTATCGTCGATCCATGGTTGACGACAGCTTGTTGTGTGTGAAGACAGAAATAGTCGAACGATTGATCGACTACTCTGCTTCAGGACCGATTGTCGAACGACCGTTCGACTATCGTCTCCAGTATCTTTTAAATAGATCGACGATTGCTGTTTTAATATAAAGCCGATAGTCGACCTAGGTTAAAAGATAGTTGCTTTTATCGTCGACGGAGAGCGTCTTTTCGCATTCCGTCTTCCCGCTTGCTCTTCGTTTTGCTCTCTGTCTTGCGCTCCGTCCTCGCCGTCTCTCTCTCGACTTCTACAGCATTTTCAATGGCGATTGCTCCAGCGCTGCTTGCAGTGGTAAAGTTTGATGCCGGGTTCAGCGTTGATTTCGACGCATTCAGCAGTTGCGAACCAGGGATTGTAGAAATTCTAAATCTGTGCAGAGAATAAGGACTAGAGAGGCTCATGTCCTACAGAGTAAAGATAAACATTCAGGAAATCAAGGAATGGGCTTTCACTTCATCGTCGACTGATGAATCGATGTCTGGAATAATCAGCGGTGAAGAGGTAATTTTGACTCCCGCTGTTCTAACTGAAGTTTTTGGTTTAATTAATGGTGAAGAAGAATATGAGCAAGATGCTCCTGAATTCGGAAGAATGTTAATAGAGCTAGGACATGCCGAAGGCATTCCCTCCAAGCTCCTCAAGGTGAATTTTCCCTTCAAGATCAAGTTCCTTGCAGAAATAGTTGGAAAAGTGCTTCTGGGAAAGCACTCAGCCCATGATAATATCACCAGACAACAATTTGCACTAATGTGTGCAATTGTTAATAAGAAGCAGATAAACTGGGCTAGTGTTATGTTTGATTTAATAAGAAAGAAGAATGGAAAGAAAGAGGTTACCCTAGGAAGGGTTGTTGGTATTTTTCTGAAGGAAAAATACCCCCAGTTGCTTGTGTCTGCCGCCACATCCATCAACGCGAGTAAGAAGATGGATCCCTAGCTGTTCTCAAAGTGGAAAAGGACCTCCCTGAAGCCCGCTCCCACAGGGGTTGCTCCAATTATATCTGAGAGCACCAGGACTGTTGCAGTCACTCCCCCCTTTTAGCAGCTGGCTCAGCTGATCTCTCTCTTCCATCTTCCTCTGCTATGCCGTCTACTGCAGTTGAAGTTCCTTCAACTTCAACTGAAGTACGACATTCTGCCTCTCCTCCTGCCTCTTCTCTCCCAACTGATCTTGCTGGGATTTCTCAACCCAGCTTTGATTTGTTGGCGTCTGATATTTCTTCTCCTGTTCATTCTCCAATTCCAACTCCTCCTCACTCTCCAATTCTATCTTCAGAACATGTTGATCACTCTGCATCCACCCATACATCTCCATATCATTCTCCAGCTCCATCTCCAGCTCATTCTCCAGCTGTATCTCCACATCATTCTCCAGCTCATATTGCACATACCACCCCTGCTGTTCTTCCACCCTCAGAAATTCCATCATCATCATCATCTTCATTTGATATATCTCCAGCATTTATTGCTAACATTGTGGAGTTAATTACCCCATCAATCAAAACTATGATTGATGAGGCAATTGCTCCCCTTGTTTCTTCCATATCTGCTTTGACTACTGCTATTCAGGCACTCTCAAAGCCTGCTGAGCCCTCTTCTTCTAGGGGCCTGGTTTCAGTCTCTACTGAAATCAGGCAGGGGGAGATGCTTGATGAAGATATCGCAGAGCAGCCTTTGGCCTCCCCTCCAGCAGCTCAACTTGTAGTAACAGAGATAGTAGCAGAAGATTCAGCTCCTCCTCCTCCTCCATCTGAAAAGGAAATATCTGATGCAATAATGTTGACTGAATTTGTTGTAAAAGTTTACCTGGAAGAATCCTCAACTCCCTTGGTTGCCCAGTACCTAGAAGGAATAATCACCTCCTTTCTAGATGATTTATGGGAGTTAGGTCACCCTGAAGAATATCCGAAGGTATGTCTCTTTCCCAATTTGTAGATTACTTAATTGATATGTTAGTATGGGAATATCTGGAAGGGATGACTAGATGTCATTTAGCAAGATTTTATTCCTAATCCTATAGATATAATGGAAGAAGTAGTTGTTGTCAAAGAGCCAGAACCTGAACCTGCTCTAGAGATTTTAGATGCTAAAGAGCCTGAACCTGTATCTGCTCCTGATGTTCAAGTGGTTGTAGAACCAGTAAGTGAACCTGCTTCTGAAGTTCAACCTGAACCAGAAGTAGCTGTTCTAGCTTCTGAGGCTTCTGAGCAAGCAGTGCAAATTGAACTGGTCCCCACGACAGTTCCTGAGCTTCAAGAAATGGATCCTGAAAGTCAAGTTGAAAAATCTACTATATGGGATGATTCCCCAGGATTGGACTTGGATACTCTCCTGGCACAAGATGCCATAGAAGAAGAAATGGAAAAAGCTGCTAAGGAAAAAGAAAAAGCTTTAAAAGAGGCTATTGATCCCTATGATTTGCCTATCTCTTCAAATTCTGAAGAAGAAAGTGATTCTGATGAATCTGCTAATTCTAAGAGAAAGAGGATTGCTAAAAAGAAAAGAATGGTTGTAGCTCCTCCTCCTGCAAATCCAGACAATGACAGTCCATATTATATTCTGAAAGGGATTGATCCCAAGTCTAAAGAATTTCAGCATTGGATGTGGTTTTCTAAAAATCAACAAAAGCAAAGGAAAAAGACTAAGAGGTATGACCCTCCTGCTCCTAGATGGAATCCCAGAGGTCCTCCTCCTCCACCTCCCGATGCAGGAGCCTCAAGAAATCTATCTTCTAAATCTGCCTCTCAATCTGAAAGATCAAATCCATCCCAGCCTGCTCAAAGGAAAAGTTCTCAAAGTTTTCAAGGTAAAAGCCAATCTGGCTATCAAAGAACTGATACAGTTAAGGAACAAGTTAAGGAGGTAGTTTATCAAAGACCAACCTTTTCCCCTCCTCCTTCTCCAAAGAAAAAAGTTCCATCTCCAAAGCCAGTGCATTCTGAGAAAGTTGTTCCAAAAGGTAAGTAGTTTATTTTGTTTAAAAATTCTAACAAGAACTTTGCTAAGTCTGCTCCCCTGTCTTATCTAGTTAATCAAGATAAAAAACCAGATGATACTCCTTCTGAGACTGTTTATGAAAGTCCTGAGCTTGATCCTAACTTTAGGATGACTCGTTTTCTCGAATTGGTTGGAGCAGCACAAATCAGGAAAGCTAAAGAAGAAGGAAAGGACACTGCCGGATTGACTACTATATATAAATTCAGAAAGAAGGAGCTCGAAAAGTTCCAGGTTAGACCTGAGATGTTTGATCCTTCAAAATATATAGAAAAGCATCCAGAGGCAGTGGTCCCAAGGACAACTGAATTAAAAATTAGTGGAGAACAAGATTTGAAGCAATCCAAGAAAGAAGCTCTAGATCCTACAAGGAAAATGACTTTTGTTTCTAGTTCTTCTAATCCTGAATCTAACTCTAAAGCACCTTAAATTAGTCATTGATTGACAGTTATTTTTATCTGATTGATTGATGATATCTGCTTTGTTATTTCCCTTTATGCATTTTATTTACTTTCTGTAATTAGTGCTATTTGTTTTATTTATTAAGAGACTTAACTCAAATAGGGGGAGATTGTTGGTACCCTAGGTTTTGATTTGAGTTCAGTCCTCTCTTTCTGTCTATTGACCCAAGATTTATCTATGGTCAAAGGTTAGTTGATAGGTTAGACTCTCTAGTTGTGTAGAATTGCTTTTCCAGATGAATATTTGGTTAAGTACTTTTTCGTTCGACTATAGTCGAACGTCGCTCGACTATCGTCTATCGGCTGATCGACGATCGTCTATCAGTTGGTCGACGTTATGTCTACGTTGATAGCTCGACTATCTGTTGATAGGTCGATTATCTGTTTGTCTTGATAGTTCGACTATCTATTGATAAGTCGACTATCTGCTTGTCTTTGATAGTTCGACTATCTGTCCTGATAGTTCAACTATCTGATAGCTCGACTATCTGTTGATAGATCGACTATCTGTTTTGCTTTGATAGGTCGACTATCTGTTTGATAGGTCGACTATCTGTGTTTGTTTGGTAGTTCGACTATCTGTCCGGATAGATCGACTATCTGATAGCTCGACTATCTGTTTTGATAGGTCGACTATCTGTCGAGGTAGTTCGACTATCTTCTTTGATAGTTCGACTATCTGGATCGTTCGACTATCTGTCTGATAGATCGACGATCTCCGTGCGCCGTTCGACGATCTCCGAATGTCGTTCGACGTTTTGCTGTATGCTCTTATTTAGTTTGTCGTCTTCTGTGATGTGACTAATTTAATATCTATTTTGGCATATTTTATAATAGATTATCTGAATATTTTGTAACATTATTTCCATGCAATATCCGTTCTATTCTATATGCATGAGCTAATCTTTTCTGACAAAGTTGTTTGTCTTATAGCTGAGATATGCAATCTGCTTTATCTGCCAGGCTGTCCTTTATAGCCGTTAGACTCAAAAAGTCTTCCTTGGCCGTAAAGAGTTCTTTCTGATGTGACTTTCTCTTATATTATTTCATCAGAAGTATTTGCAGCTTCTTAGAAAGTTTTATCCTTTTATAGGATATCTGCCTACTGTAGTTTGTTTTTGCTTTATGCTTTTTGCAGCCCAGCTTGCAGAGTTCAGAAAACGACAAGATTCAAACTCAATTAGAGCCGTTGCTGTTGCTGATATATAAAGACTTCTTTGAAGAAGAAATCAACTAGTTCATAGAGATAAGAGATTTATTCAGCAAGCTTACAGCGAGAACAAGTCTAACTACTCTCAACAATCTTCACTCAACTGAGAAGTGTTAGCTCTTCTGCTCTTCTTCAACCTGAGTTCTTCTGTTCCAGGAAGTTCTAACTCAGAGATCTTTTGAATAAGAAGAAGAAGAAGATAGCTGCTAGAAGATTTTCATTTCTTATTTTATATCTTCTTGTAGTTCTTCCTTCAGTTTTTACTGAAGTGTTTTTGCACTGAAGCAAGACTTCACCTGGACGTTCTTTGAGCCAGGGGGAGCCTTGATTCTTTTAGAGCTTTCTAGCTCAGTGCAAGTTATTGTGCTTCTATAATCTATTGTAAAATAGAGAAGACACCTTAACCCCTTTCCCCCTCCTGTACAGGGTTATTACTCCCTTCAAAAGTATCCCTTGGTGGCAGGGCACCTGATCAAAAACCTGTGTTGGTTCTTAGACACCTGATCAAAATTCTAAAGGGTCTCTTGATCTACCTGAAGCAGATCTTGTTGGTGGCAGGGCACCTGATCAAAAACCTGAGTGGATTCCTACCTTGTTGGTAGAAGAGTGGACGTACCCAAGTTGTTTGGGGAACCACTATAAATTCCTTGTGTCGTCTGGATTGCCTTGTTTAATTACTTGCATTGTGGCTGTGATTAGATATTAACTAGGTTTGCTAGTTGCTGGATAGGATCCAAAGCTAAACTGTAATTACAGTTAGCTGTAGTTTGTGCACAACACTTGTGTTAGGCTCTAAGGTTTAATCTTAAATATCTATAACTTTCATTCCGCATTTAACTCCAAGGGAGTTGAGTAGAAAGTCAACTTTGCTAAGTGCAATTTTTGATTACTCTATTCACCCCCCCTCTAGAGTAGTATCTATCCCTTCTCTTTCAGGTGTGCGTTTAGCAAAACCTTGAAGTAGTAGATATGTCACCAAGATTGCATTACCGATTTACCAACTAAAAGGAGAACATTGATAGTGTCATGGTTCATCATTGGAGTTAATCTTGGGTCCTTTAGATTAATCAGCATAAGTTAACACCACACTTAATAAAGTAAGAATTAAGGGTCGAATCGTTCAATAGATCGAGTGTTAGGGTAGATGTGAATGTGATCACAAGTGGTTCATATCTGAATTTGAGTCATGATTTGATGGGCAAAGACTTCTAGTTGAAGTCCTAGGGCATTTTGTTAAGTATGAAAAGAGTAATGTGTATGAACACTAAGAGGGGTAGTTATACTGGGAGTCCGATGAAACATTGTTCTTCCCCCTTGAGATTATAAAACACATAATGTAAATCCAAGAGTAACCTTGAGAGAGGGTTTTGAATAAGGACAGCACCAATATTATTAAATATCTTGAGAAAGGGAGATTTGGGCTTCTTCCCATCGTATCTCTTAGTACCAGTACGAGTCCTTCACCGAGTAGACCTTGAGAAGTCAAAGATTATTAACCATAAATCGCTATGTACAAATAAAAGTTAGATAAGAGTAGTGTAATAGGATGAAGGAACAACGTAGCAACTTCACCCATGTATAGGTTTGAGTGATTCAACACTCATTAGTCCTGCGAGCTGGAGGCTCGGGGTAGTGAAAAATAAAGGATGTATTATCCAGCGAGCTGAAGGCTCGGTGATGTATAAGATTTGAGGACAAGATGGTCCTACGGGCTGGAGGATCGGATAAGTATTGTTATGTAAGACCCTATTTTTTTTAAACACCGGGGTCTTAGGCCCAGAACCGCCGCTTTGCGGTGACACCTTCACGCCCTGAAGGGTCATCACCGCGAAACGCTGATTCTTCCGGCTGATTCGATCACAGAAAAGCAGCAATAGTAGAGTAAAACACAAAATGTAGTAAAACTCTACCCATAAAATCAACAATAAAAATCACATCAGAGTAATAATATCTCCATGAAGGGAGAGTCCATATAAATAGTATAAAAGGTACTGAAAGTAAGGGCTTATGCCCGATACATCATAATCCTCACTACAGGTCACTCAAGCGGAAGCAAACTATAACATCTACTATAAGTCGGGACTCACAGTCCCAACTGTCTGAACTCCTGAGCTAGACTGCCTTATCTCCAAACGAGCCGACCTCCGGGGCTGCTCCTCCATGATGGGCTCCACGATCCCCTAAATGATGTGTTCCGAAAACCTTTAGTCTATAATAGTAAGCCCTATCATCCCCCGCCCCTTCCCCCATCTCCCTAGGAACCAAGCGGAGAGGAAGAGAGGGGAGGACTTGAAGGTTGAGAGTAATAAAAAATAGGTGGCAGCAAACCTATACTAGCAATTTTATAATACATATGGCAGTAAAGTAAAGTATGGAAAAATAACCTTAACTTATGTGCGGAAACGCATAAGATAAGGGATCTTCTACAGAGCTCCCATCGTATAAAGAGTCCCATACCAATTTATACATTGGGGTGTCAGTTATCAAAAAACAGTATATATATATCAAAAATGACCTTAATTTATAAACTTGCCAACACAAGCTAATAGACTAAGGGGTCATTTTGCAGATCCTAATGTATAAGCGTCTCATTCCACTTATACCTTAGGTGTTAAGGGTTAAATGGATCGATTTTGCTATGACATGCTAGTGGGTATGATGGATCATGCAAGTGCAACACACACACCCGACTCTGTGCACACAGACCTTTAGTTCCCCCTTTCGGAGCCGTTACCTCCCAGGAAACCTCCGTAGTGGCAGACGGAAGCGGTGGGTTGGCCCTCTCCCACCTCTAAATAAGTAAAGAACTACCGGTCAGACCTATCGTATGCCTCAACGCTTGGTGCAATCACTTTTCTATTAATAAAATATGTTAGTTTTTTTCTCTTTGCAAAGCTTGGAATTCATTTATGCGCCCTACTCGAAGTGATTTTTAATGTTCGTTCTTATTTCGTGTTTTTTATGTTTTCACGAAGCGGACTCCTGCGTACTCTTGCCGGCTGGCACACTGGACTTCTGTTGGCGAAGTGCTAGCCACACCTGCCGAGTCAACGTATCGGCGTCGGTGCATTGACCTTCCAATACCGAAGACCCACCACCTTTATTTCCTTTCCCTTTTATGCACATGCAAATTAAACGTATCAAACCAATCGAGACGAAGCTCCCCGGACCATTCCGTCTGTCTCTTAACCAACCGAGCCGAAGCTTTCCGGACCATTTCGTCCGTATCTAAACCAACTGAGCTGAAGCTCCCAACTATTTTCCTTTGCTAACAGTGTTTGTGAAATGTGCAACCCTAATTACTAAGTTACTCTTTTCAGATTGTTAATATAGTTTACGTTAACCAAGGACTGCCCCTGTATACCTCGTGAAGGGCTCTCAAAGGGCACTAGGAACTATGATGGTAGCTGAAGCCCATCGTTCTCTTTTGCAAGGCACTTATTGTTATTGGTTGATTCCCCCTACCCATTGTCTTCTCGTGTTACGATAGACTAACCTAGTGTGATTTTTAACCTTCCTCTCTTCGGGAAAGACAATCTTTCGTCGAACCCGAGCACCTCTACACTCTAGCCAAACCACTTCTTACTACCCTTCCCAAACATCTTCCATGATGACACATATTACTTATCCAAAACCAAAGCTATTTGAATTCTCCAATCTTAGGCCTAACCCCACCATTACTCACTTTCTACATTAAGGCTATTCGCAAACCTTACCTAACGATATGATGCACGTAATATGTAGCACTATAAATAATCATCCGAATGGCTCAATATAATTTATGGGGGCCTATCATGACCTAACTAGATAAAAGCAAGTGATTCCTAATTTTCCTAAATTAATGAGTATTTAATTATTTTCTTCTAACACTAGGAAATGAAGATTCTGAACATGAAGTGCACTTTTCAAGTATGTATAGAACTTCATAAAAGCATGATAAATACTAAACAATTTAACAGTAAATCCAAGATATATAAATTTTTAGAATGGTTTAGGCCCCCAAATCACAATTTAGAACATAAGGTCAATAATACCATTTTAAGAATCAAAGGTCAGAAATATTGTTCCAAAAATTATAACAAAAATCCAGTAAGATCATCAGGGCATAAAAACACTCTAGAAGGATTCTCCATATTTTTCAGTGAACAGTATCTCCTAATTTAATTTACATTGATAATTTCATACTCTTGGGTTATTGAAGCAAGCACTGTAAATAGTCAGCTAAAAATTATGAGAAAATTCCATAACCTACATATTGACTTAAAACACTCACTGACCAGGTTTCATAATTTTCATAATAATATTAAGCTCCACATCTATTTATAATAAAAATTCAATAATTCATAATTTATGAATCAAGTACCTAGATTACATCACGACGCCATGTTTGCTAATTGAGGTTTAAAAGGGAAAACTCACGTCTATGACTAATTCACCCAATTGGCGGCGTCTAAACCCCAATAAACAAAAGATTAGCCACTACTCTTGAAATTCCAGTCCTACTTGTTTAAAATAGGAAAGTAAACAGAACATCCTGAGAGGTTGTGAGGTATACCTGACTGAACAACTCTAGATACTTTCGTCGCATCAAATCCTACAGTTCCCAGGTATGCTCCTCCTGACCATGGTTACTCCACAGAACTTGGACTAACGGAACCTTCTTGCAACGCAAGATCCGTACTCCTCTGTCATCGATCCGAACCGGCTCCAAGTAAACAGACCGGTCTGAAGCTACCGGCCCTTTGGTGGTCAAAATCTGCTGCTTCGGGAATTGTAGAGCCCTCCTCAGCAAAGAAATGTGGAAGACGCCGTGCAGAGCTGCCAGCTCCGGTGGCAACTCCAGCTTTCAGGCTAGGGCCCCGATCCGCTCCAGGATCCTGTAAGGGCCCATATACCTAGGGATGAGCTTATTCCTCCGACCACGTTCCCGTGAAACTCCATGCATGGGCCAGATCTTCAAAAACACTCAGCCCCCACCTGAAATTCCACCTAACGATGCCGGGCGTCATAGTACTTAGCCTGTCTGCTCTGCGCCTCTAACATCTTGTCTCTGATCAACCTCACCTGAACCTCGGTGTCTTCAACAAAATTCGATCCCAACGCCTTCGGATCCTCGTCCTAAATCCAAGAAAGCGGGGTCCTGCACCTCCTCCCGTATAGGGCTTCATAGGGAGCCATCCTAATGCTGGACTGATAGCTGTTGTTATAGGAGAACTCAACTAGTGGTAAAAGCTTCTCCCAAGGTTCATTTCGATCCAAGATGCATAGCCTTAGGAGGTCCTCCAATGTTCGGTTGGTGAGTTCCGTCTGCCAATCTGTCTGGGGATGAAATGCTGTGCTGAAGGACAGCCGTGTGCCTAAGGAAGTCTTCACGGATCTCCACTCTCTGGATGTGAACCGACCATCCCGATCCGACACGATCGTCCTGGGCACCCCGTGGTAATGAATGAGCTGCTCTATGAATCTACGCACCAGTACCCCAACCGAGTCATCTTTACTGATCGGAATGAATCTGGCCACCTTCGTCAGCCGATCGACGATGAACCAATCGAATCATTTCCCGTCCGTGATCGGGGAAGTCCATAAATGAAATACATCACGATGTCCTCAAATTTCCACTCCGGCACCGGAAGTGGCTGTAGCAATCCCGCGGGGTTCCTGCACTCTGCCTTCACTAGTTGGCATGCCTCACAATGAGTCACGAAGTATGTAATGTCCTTCTTCATCCCTGGCCAAAACATCGTCTTCTTCAAGTCTGCTGTCATCTTGGTGATCCCCAGGTGTATAGAATATCTGCTACAATATGCTTACACCATGATGTCCTCCCGAACCTGGCCTCTTGCGGGTATATAGACCTTGCCTCTGAAATATAGCAATCCATCTCTCAGTGAATAATCCCCCGTCAAACCCTCCTCCAAGGCGTGGAATATCGGCTCTACCCATGCATCTGTCCTCTGTCCGTCCCGGATGCGATCCCGAATATCATCTATGGCTACCATCGATGCTAAATACTCCTTATACAGCTTTGGGTCTTTTTCGGATACTAGGGATATCTGCATATCTCTGAAAGACCAGACTAGCTCCATGGACATCAGATGTGGTCCCTTCCCTGAGGTATCTCCTCTCCGACTCAAAGCATTTGCCACCACGTTCGCCTTCCCAGGATGGTAGTGCATGGTGTACTGGTAATCCGACAGGAACTCCACCCAATGTCTCTGTCTGATGTTGAGTTCCTTCTGTGTGTCAACGTATTTCAAATTTTTGTGATCTGAGAAGATGTCACAGTGAACCCCGTAGAGGTAGTGTCGCCAAATCTTCAGAGAAAAGATCACTGCACCCATCTCCAGATCATGTGTAACACCCCTATCCGTCGTATAGCATATAGCAGTAGGTCCGGACGGGGCCCGACGCCATATACTACGGACAAAACGGTTGGTTACGCATTGAAACCAATCAACCAATCATAACGTCCTACACAACACCTAGAGGAAGCAATTATTAAGTTGCAAGAAAGGAAAGAACCCAGCCACACGCATGAATGTCCACTACACAAACCACATAGGAATGTACAATACACGAGTACGGGCCTTAAGGCCTTACAACAGTTTGCTTTAAATAAAGTGTTTTCCAAACCGCGGCACGCAGGCCGACCATACATGATAAACGGGAAAAACATAAACATTTAGGCCTTCGAGGGCCGGCACAGCTTCAAGGGCTTTAGCCCGCTATTTCCCGCTCGGCTCCGCAGCACCTGCAAGCCACAAACCACCGCCCGGTGGCAAACAAAAGCAACGGTCAGCTATGCTGACCAAATTATAACGATCCCGCCCCAAAATCGGGGCGGCGATGCTCGCACTTTATTAGTATAGGCAATTTATTAGCATAAGCACACATCAACACAAGCGTAGGCTCGCACGGCCACACACCTCGTGCACACAGGGTACATTCACGGTGAACCGGCCAACGTCACGTCAATTCAAGCCATAGACATTCCCGTTCCACCACCGCCTCATGGACGGCCAACTATATGAGCATCTTGTCTTCTTGGCCTTGGTCACGACAATTTAAGCCATAGACCGCCAAAGACTCTCATCCATGCCAACGGTCCCACCGAATGACATAGATCGGGTACGGTTCTGCCTAACCCGTGCTCATATCGCAACGACAATTTAAGCCATATGTGCAGGTCAAGACTCACCGAGTCCCGTTTCCGCCACAACAATCACATAACCCGGTTATGTTCACGTTGGCTCCCCGGCCATCGTGTTGGCAAAACTCGCTTTTGCCCAGTTTTCCGGGTGCACCTTGGAGTTAATCTCCAAGGCTCCCTATTGCAATCTACCACGTAGAAAACCCGAAAAACGCCCAAACACCCGGAGTCTTCCCCGGTTCATATGCAATGCAACATCACCGATCCGGCTCTACTTGTCCGGATAGGCTTCACACACAATGCCTATGTCCGTTTTCGCATACGGACTCTATACAAGGGGGACATTACATATCTACCCCAAGGAATGCTCCAACTCTCGCTCACTCGCGAGAGAGGGCTTCCTATGCAAAGGAAAAGAGGGCTTCACATGCCCTAGGATGAGAATCGTTACCCTTGCGTTCTTCCGCGGCGCCATCGAAAACTATGCGGTTGGAAAGCACCGCAACGACGTCACCTCCGCGGATCTGGACTCGGATCGCGATTCGGAGCTCCGAAGCTCCTCCGGCGGCCGGATCTTGGACTCCTCCTTCCTCCTTGCTCTCCCTTCTCTCTAAACTCTTAGAGAGAGAATGGCTAAAGAAAATGAGGATTCCCAACCCTAAATCCCGGCTAAAACCACCCAGGAGCAGCCCCCCACCGTCGGATCCAAAGTCAAGGAAACGAACGGCCAAGATTAGATCTGAAATCATAAAATCAGGGCCGAACACGGGTTGCAACACGGCCGTGTGCCTGGCCGTGTCACCCATTCGCCGTCTCGACCGATTCGAAAACCAGCACACGACATTTGACACGGCCTTCGACACGCCCGTGTCACCTGTGACACGCCCGTGTCGAGACCCGTGTCACGCCCCCCGTGTGCAATCGGCCAGCTTTCCCAACCCAAGAAGGACACGGCCTGCAACACGGCACCCGACACGCCCGTGTCGAATTTGACACGCCCGTGTCAGGGACCGTGTCATGCCCCATGTGCCTTCCTCAGAAAACAGCCCAAAGTGACACGCCCTGGGACACGCCCGTGTCCTAGGCCGTGTGCCTCAACTCGACGATCTCCGACTGTCAAAACGTCGACCACATGACCCGTGGCGGAACACGCCTGTGTCACGCCCGTGACACGCCCATGTCACGCCCGTGACACGCCCGTGACACCTGCTCCAAAAATTCAGACTCGGCTTAAAACATTACACGTCCCTCTTTTGAGTTTCGGGGTGTTATAACTCTCTCCCCCTTAAAAGAATTTCTCCCACGAATTTTACTAAAGGAAAACCATAGGAACTTAAAACTTTTAACGGTACCTGAGCGGAATAACTCCAGGTACTCCTCCTGCATGGTTGCTCCCTTTCCCAAGAGAGCTCCTCCCGACTGCAATTATCCCACCGGACCTTAACCATCCGGATCTCCTTGTTACGAAGTCGCTTAACTTCGGAGTCTTCAATACGAACGGGCTTGACCCTAGTCGTCAACCCTTCGTCCACCGGTACTTGATCAACTGCGATCACCTGCGAAGGCTCTTGCACCGCCTTCCGCAACACAGAGATGTGGAACACATCGCGTAGCCCACCCAACTCCACCGATAGCTTCAAACGGTAAGCAGCTTCGCCGACTCTCTCCAGAAAATCAAAAGGTCCAAGGTATCTTGGGCTCAGCTTCTTCAAGCGCCTCACCCGTGATACCCCCTTGAATGGATTCACTTTCAAGTATACCCAATCACCTACCGCGAACTCCACGTTCCGATGCTTGGCATTGTAATACTTTGCCTGCCTGTCCTGAGCAATCAACAAGCGCTTCCGAATGATCCGCACCAACGAGGTAGCACTCTCCACCTCCTGCTTCTTGTACAACCTTGCCTCACCCGTTTCTAACCAAGACATCGGCGTGCGACATTTTCTACCATATAGGGCCTCGAAGGGTGCCATTTGGATACTCGCCTGGTAGCTGTTGTTGTACGCGAACTCCACCAAATACAGGTGGTCCTCCCACTGCTTCCCGAAGTCTAGGACACACATGCGGAGCATGTCCTCCATCGTTCTATTGACTCTCTCGGTCTGCCCATCCATCTGCAGATGGAAGGCTGTGCTGAACTTCAACTTTTTCCCCAGCATTTGCTGCACCAACCTCCAATCATTGGATATGAAATGCCCATTGCGATCACTCACAATACTGTGAGGCACACCATGCAGTCTAACAATATTGTCAACATACAACTTTGCCAATTTCTCCACTGGATCATCCTTCCTATGCGAAATGAAGTGTGACACCTTTGTTAGCCGGACTATGATCACCCAGATGGCGTCGTTCCCTTTCTGCGACCTTGGCAACCCATGCACAAAGTCCATAGATATGTCGTCGAACTTCCACTCCGGTATAGGCAAGGACTTCAGAAATCCTCCCGGCTTTTGGCACTCCGCCTTCACCAAGGCGCATGTTTGGCACTTATCCACAAACAACGCCACATCTTTCTTAAGCCCCGGCCACCAAAACAGCTTCTTGAGGTCACGGTACATCTTTGTGCTCCCTGGGTGGATCAAGTACTTGGTATGATGAGCCTCGTACATCAACTCCGCCCGTAGGTTACTCCCACTTGGGACGCACAACCGATGATCCTTCCTTAACATCCCATCTTCCACTGAAAATTGGGAATTTGACCCATCCAACGCTGCCTCCATAAGCTCCTTCATGGAGTCATCTAACTCTAATGCCTGCCGAACCCGATCAGCCAGGTCATACTGGACCTCTGTCCAGTTCAACATTGCTTTGGCGCTCGTCTGCTTGTCAACGCAACAGATCTCAAGCTCCTCCAACTCCCGTATCAGCCGCTCATCATGCACCGACAACCAGTTGGCTTGGGCGGGAGCCCTGCGACTCAACGCATCAGCAACCGCATTGCCCTTCCCGGGTACATAATGAATCTTGAAGGTGTAGTCCCCCAGGAACTCCATCCACCTCCTCTACCTCATGTTAAGATCCTTCTGATCCAACAAGTACTTCAGGCTCTTGTGGTCGGTATAAATATCGACTCTTACGCCATATAAGTAGTGCCTCCATAGCTTAAGTGCAAATATCACGGCCGCCAACTCCAAGTCGTGGACCGGATAGTTCCTTTCATGCACTTTCAGCTGACGCGATCCATAAGCTATCACGCTCCCATGCTGCAACAACACGCAGCCCAAACCACTACCCGAGGCGTCACTATACACCTCGAAGCCCTCGGTCCCACTCGGCAAACTAAGCACTGGCGCCGTGGTCAACCGTCTCTTCAGCTACTCAAACGCTTGCACGCACTCCTGCTTCCACAAGAATCTCTGATCTTTCCTTGTCAACTTCGTGAGAGGTAGCGCTATCCGCGAGAAGTTCTCTACGAAGCGCCTGTAATATCCGGCAAGCCCGAGAAAACTACGGACTTCCGCGACAGAAGACAACGCATGCCACTCCCGTATCGCAACGATCTTCGCCGGATCCACCGCTATACCTTCCCCACTAACAATGTGATCAAGGAACGCTACTGAGGGTAGCTAGAACTCGCACTTGGAGAATTTCGCATAAAGCTCATTCCTCCTCAAAGTCTCCAACACCAGATGCAAGTGCTTGAAGTGATCTTCTTCGCACTGCGAGTACACCAATATATCGTCAATAAAGAAGATCACAAAGCGATCCAGGAAATCTCGGAACGTCCTGTTCATCAAGTCCATAAACACTGATGGCGCATTCGTTAGTCCAAACGGCATGACCGTGAACTCGAAATGCCTATACCTTGTGCTAAACGCCGTCTTCGGGATATCACATTCCCTTATCCTCAACTGATAGTACCCCGACTTCAAGTCCAACTTAGAATATACCGACGATCCGACTAACTGATCAAAGAGATCATCAATCCTCGGGATCGGGTACTTGTTCTTTTCTGTCAGCTTGTTTAACTCTCTGTAGTCGATACACAACCGCATACTACCATCCTTTTTCTTAATGAAGAGGACCGGTGCGCTCCAAGGCGACGAGCTTGGACGCACATAACCTTGTTCCATCAGCTCCTCTAGCTGAACTTTCAACTCTGCCATCTCCTTAAGCACCAACCTATACGGAGCACGTGATACCGGTTTGGCCCCCGGTACGAGCTCGATGGTGAAATCAATCTCTCGCCGTGGTGGGGCCCCGGGAAGACTATCCGGGAACACATCGGGGTATTCAAAAAACCACGGGGATGCTATCTAACGTGGACTTTGGCTCCACAGCCCCCACTATTGCGAAGAACAACTATTCACCAGCACGAACTGCCTTTACCACCTGAAGAGCAGACATCAGCGTCTTGCTCGACCCCTTGAGTCCCTCGAATGTTGTCCCCCGCCCAACACCCAGCTTGACCTCCTTCCGGTCACAGTCAATCCAAGCCTTCTGCTCCGAAAGCCAATCCATCCCAAAGATAACGTCGAACTTTACTAGCGGCAGCAATGACACTAGCAAGTCGAACTCTTGGCTCCCAATGTGAACCTTTACGGCGCACACTTTGTCTGCACGCATCGAGCACCCATTCGGTAGCAGCACATCCAACTTGTCCTTCGCCATCGAAGAAGGGATTCCGATGCGCGATATAAAATTTTCGGACAAGAAGGAGTGTGAAGCTCCCATATCGAACATTGCCCGTGCCGGACTATCGCTAATCAAAACAAAGCCTATACAAACAATATTAGGCTAACAAGCAATAGACAACAGTATATAAAGTTAACTTGCTGTAAATTAACTCGTACCTGTCACCACATCCGCTTGTTTAATGGCCTCCTGCTGGCCCAAGTTATAGACTCTAGGCTGAGTCGGAGCATAGTGGGACGCGGTTGACTCCACCGCCTTGCCCTTCTCTTCGTAAGTAGCTCCTTGCTTCCTCTCGGATCTTGGGCGTCCGCTCCAGCAATCGTGGGCAAAGTACCCCGTCTATCCACACGTGAAACAAGTGCCCGGGGTTCGGTAGGTAATTGCCCCCGAGGCACCTGTAGAAGAGGCTGGACCTGACGTCCTAGTCTTCTTGTAAAATCTTCGATAGCCCGACTTCAACATAGTCGGCGCTTTGAACTCCGATTTCTTCCTGCCAGATTCCTTCTTAGCTTACACATTCTTCATGTCCTTCTCCAAGGACCGGGCCGAGTTGACCAAGGTTAGGAAACCCTGCGTCATGGGCCCTAACAGTAGCAACCTCAGCTCATCTCTTAACCCTTCGTAGAAGCGGTTAGTCTTTCGCTCCTCGTCGGCAAAGGTAGAGCTAGCATATCTCCCCAACCGAGTAAACTCGTGGAGGTACTCGTCTACAGTGCTATCTCCTTGCACCAACTTTTGGAACTCGTTCTCCAATGCGATCCTCTACGCTGAGGGGAGGTATCGAGCCATGAACAATCTTGCAAACCCCGCCATAGGAACTTCGGCCAACGACCTTCCCCTCAACTAGTGTAGCTCTAGGCCTTCCCACCATAACCTTGCGTCCCCATCCAAAAGGAACGTCGCTATCGTGGTCTTCTGCCACTCTTCCGTTTCAGTAGCTGTCATCACCCTATTGACTCTTGAGAGCCAATCTTTAGCCTGGGTCGGGGTTCCCGTTCCCGAGAACACCGGTGGTTGGAAGCCCATCACATGCTTCAACTGTCTTTCAGTTGCTCTCCGAGGTAACTTCGGCTCCACCGCCACCTGCTCAACCCTTCTAGGCTCCGCCGCTTGGAGCGGCACTTGCTCCTCCGCAGGAGCAGGCTGCTGCACCTGTCTTGCAGGTTGCGCATTAATCATAGCAAAGATAGCTTTTGCCACCAATCTAATGGTCTCGGCAGATGGAGGTGTTGCAGGCGCTTCACTTGGCGCACTGCTTGCCTCAGAACCTGGCCGTTCTGACGGCCCAGCACCACTTCTGGTCACCTATAATCGTGCAAAACACCGATAAGCGACCAAATATTACTGCAAACAGCAATTATAGGAACACGCAGGTTCCTCAAACATGTGTATTTTCATTTCTAAGTGGATATTCATGGGTTCTTTTCATGCTATAACGATGACGCACACATGTGCTCACCACCCCTTAAAGTGAATTCGCCCACGAATTCATTTAAGTTTGACCGAAACCAGTAGCCTGATAACAATTTGTAACACCCCTATCCGTCGTATAGCATATAGCAGTAGGTCCGGCCGGGGCCCGACGCCATATACTACGGACAGACCGGTTGGTTACGCGTTGAAACTAATCAACCAATCAAAACGTCCTACACAACACCTAGCGGAAGCAATTATTAAGTTGTAAGAAAGGAAAGAACCCAACCACACGCATGAATGTCCACTACACAAACCACATAGGAATGTACAATACACGAGTACGGGCCTTAAGGCCTTACAACAGTTTGCTTTAAATAAAGTATTTTCCAAACCTCGGCACGCAGGCCGGCCATACATGATAAACGGGAAAAACATAAACATTTAGGCCTACGAGGGCCGGCACAGCTTCAAAGGCTTTAGCCCGCTATTTCCCGCTCGGCTCCGCAGCACCTGCAAGCCACAAACCAACGCCCGGTGGCAAACAAAAGCAACGGTCAGCTATGCTGACCAAATTATAACGATCCCGCCCCAAAATCGGGGCGGCGATGCTCTTTCCCTGCACTTTATTAGTATATGCAATTTATTAGCATAAGTACACATTAACACAGGCGTAGGCTCGCACGACCACACACCTCATGCACACAGGGCACATTCACGGCGAACCGGCCAACGTCACGTCAATTCAAGCCATAGACTTTCCCGTTCCTCCACCGCCTCATGGACGGCCAACCATATGAGCATCTTGTCTTCTTGGCCTTGGTCACGACAATTTAAGCCATAGACCGCCAAAGACTCTCATCCATGCCAACGGTCCCACCGAATGACATAGATCGGGTACGGTTCTGCCTGACCCGTGCTCATATCGCAACGACAATTTAAGCCATATGCGCAGGTCAAGACTCACCGAGTCCCGTTTCCGCCACAACAATCACATAACCCGGTTATGTTCACGTTGGCTCCCCGACCATCGTGTTGGCAAAACTCGCTTTTGCCCAGTTTTCCGGGTGCACCTTGGAGTTAATCTCCAAGGCTCCCTGTTGCAATCTACCACGTAGAAAACCCGAAAAACGCCCAAACACCTGGAGTCTTCCCCAGTTCATATGCAATGCAACATCACCGATCCGGCTCTACTTGTCCGGATAGGCTTCACACATAATGCCTATGTCCGTTTTTGCATACGGACTCTATACAAGGGGGACATTACATATCTACCCCAAGGAATGCTCCAACTCTTCGCTCACTCGCGAGAGAGGGCTTCCTATGCAAAGGAAAAGAGGGCTTCACATGCCCTAGGATGAGAATCGTTACCCTTGCGTTCTTCCGCGGCGCCATCGAAAACTATGCGGTTGGAAAGCACCGCAACGACGTCACCTCCACGGATCTGGACTCGGATCGCGATTCGGAGCTCTGAAGCTCCTCCGGCGGCCGGATCTTGGACTCCTCCTTCCTCCTTGCTCTCCCTTCTCTCTAAACTCTTAGAGAGAGAATGGCTAAAGGAAATGAGGATTCCCAACCCTAAATCCCGGCTAAAACCACCCAGGAGCAGCCCCCCACCGTCGGATCCAAAGTCAAGGAAACGAACGGCCAAGATTAGATCTGAAATCATAAAATCTGGGCCGAACACGGGTTACAACACGACCGTGTGCCTGGCCGTGTCACCCATTCGCCGTCTAGACCGATTCGAAAACCAGCACACGGCATTTGACACGGCCTTCGACACGCCCGTGTCACCTATGATACGCCCGTGTCGAGACCCGTGTCACGCCCCCCGTATGCAATCGGCCAGCTTTCCCTACCTGTGAAGGACACGGCCTGCGACACGGCACCCGACACGGCCGTGTCGAATTTGACACGCCCGTGTCAGGGCCCGTGTCATGGCCCGTGTGCCTTTCTCAGAAAACAGCCCAAAGTGACACGCCCTGGGACACACCCGTGTCCCAGGCCGTGTGCCTCAACTCGACGATCTCCGACCGTCAAAATGTCGACCACATGACCCGTGGCCAAACACGCCTGTGTCACGCCCGTGTCACGCCCGTGACACGCCCGTGTCACGCCCGTGACACCTGCTCCAAAAATTCAGACTGGGCTTAAAACATCACTCGTCCCTCTTTTGAGTTTCGGGGTGTTACATCATGCACCAGATAGCTCTTCTCATGTATCTTCAGCTGCTGGGAGGCGTAGGCTATCACGTGCCCGTTCTGCATCAGAACGATACCCATCCCCTTATAGGAGGCGTCCGTGTATACCTGGAATCCCTCCATTCCTAACGGAAGAGAGAGAATGGGAGCCGTGGTAAGCCGACCTTTCAACTTCATAAAGGCCGCCTCACACTGTGGCGTCCCAACAAAAGGGGATTCCTTCGTCATCAGGGAAGTAAGAGGGAGTGCGATTCGGGGGAATCCTTTGACGAACTTCCGGTAATATCCGGCAAGTCCCAGGAAACTCCGTACATCCGTGGCTATCTTTAACGGTGGCCAATCATGAACCGCCCAAATCTTTGCCGGGTCTACTGACAACCCAGCACCGCTGATAATATGACCTAAGAAGGCCACCTCCTTTAACCAAAACTGGCATTTGCTGAACTTCGCATACAACTGGTGCTCCCGTAGCCTCTCTAGAGTCAACATCAGGTGTCGTGTATGCTCCTCCTCCGTCATTGAGTAGATGAGGATGTCGGCAATAAATACGATGATGAATACATCCAAATAATCCTCGAATACACTATTCATGAGGCTTGTAAATGCTAACAACGCATTAGTAAGCCTGAAGGGCATCACTGTAAACTCAAATAGTCCGTACCTACTACTGAAGGCGGTCTTCGGAATGTCCTCCTCTCGAATCCGTAGCTGGTAATAACCTAACCTTAAGTCAAGATTCGAGAAGAAATGCGCTCCCTCCAGTTGATCAAACAACTCGTCAATCCGTGGCATCGGGTATGTATTCCGGACCGTCAGTCTGTTCAACGCTCGATAATCAATACACAAGCGAAGACTTCCGTCCTTTTCTTGACAAATAGCACCGGGGCTCCCCAAGGTGAAGATCTTGGCCGGACAAACCCAGCCTCTACTAATTCCTGCAACTGACTTCGGAACTCTGTCAACTCTTTCGAGGCCATCTGGTAAGGGGCCCTAGATGCCAGCTTTGCCCCCGACACAAGCTGTATCCTGAAGTCCCTCTCCCGGTGCGGAGGTAGACCTGGAAGCTTCTCTGGAAAAAGATCGGTAAAATCTCGTACTACTGGAATGTCTGTCATAGATTCCTTGACCTCCTCCATCTCAAATAGAACCTGATAAACCTCCTCCCCCTGTAGATGGGCCTTAACGGCCTGAACTGATGATAAGAGAATACGGGAGGCAAGTCTTATACCTTCGATAATAATAAAAGAGTCCCCGTGTCTCACGGTGATCCTCTTTGCTTGGCAATCAATCTGGGCATGGTTCTAGTGCAGCCATACCATGCCCAGGATCAAGTCATAGTCCGTCAACTTCAAAAGCATCGTCGGTGCCTCAAACGCCTTTCCACCGATTTCTATCTCCATGTTGTAGTGGTCCGAGGTAAGGAGTTCAGTTCCATCGGGTAGTCACACCCTCATCACCGAGCCCGTGAATCACTCCATGCCTTCCAATCCTTCTACGAACGTCTCCGACACGAAGGAGTGAGAAGCTCCAGTATCAAAAAGCGTGCGGGCAGGCTTACCGCTGATGAAGACTTTACCTGGGGTGGTTAAATGTCTTAGGATTCTATAACGAGTTTTTCTTTCCTATTTATTCTATCTAGTGCAGTTCTACAAAATTTAACAACTTAGAAAGTGAATTCTATTTAAACCATTAAACATCTTGGCGTACCTGCTATGACCTGCTCTAAGTTCCGAGACTGCGCTAGGTCCAAAGCATACACCTGCTCCCTTTCTTGTCTACGATCCCTACCCTAGTATTGATGCAGCGCTGCCGCTAATTGATGATGACCCAGTTACCGAGGCGCAATGACACAAAGATCTTAGACGCCATGATGACGTTGATGGAAGTGCACGTTACAACCTCTGCCCGCGGCGTGCTAGAACTGCCATGAAGAATTAGCTTTATTTATCTTATTTTCATGAACTCTATTTTATATTTTGGAATATAAAATTATCCTATGTTTAAGTGATAATTTTATATTCATTGCATGCTTTATAATTTTTAATTTGAAACATTTTATTTTTGTTGTGCACTTAACCATTCAGATGGATGAGATTACATCTCCATCATGGATGGTTAAGGCTTGTTGTAAACTCCTATTTAAGGAGGTGCTTATGAGAATATCAAGTAGTGAAAAGATTAAACCCTAAAATCCTCTCTAAGAGAATTTCGGCCAAAGAGGTTCTCCTCAATTTCGCCGCCCCACTTGCTAGTGGTGTAAAGCCGCCGCCCCCCCTTGCTCCCTCCATCTGTTCGGTGCGACTCTGACGCGGATTCCTTCAGTGCGACTCCTTGGAAGAAGGTTGCAAACACCTCGTTGTGACGCCGACGGATCCGTGGAGAGAGTGTTTCTCCCACCTTATCTTGTGGGAATGTTATTCCCGGTTGGGTAACTTCTTCCCTCTCGTGTGATTCATGTTTTTAGTTTGTGGATGTTTTTTCACGCATCGTTTTCTCCGTGGTTATTAATTTCATCGCTTGCAAAATATGAAATCAAACTTGTTGTTATTGAACCTCTTGTTATCCGGAACGGGTAGATCTGTCTCGTGAGCGTAACTTGGCCTAGCCTTGATTTGCTCTTCTGATCGGTGCACTTCGTGTGTACATGAAAGTTAATCTTGACTCGAATTTCGATCGCTCTTGAAAGTTTACCGCTGCTCCAAAATAAATATTGTTGCAATTGAAACAGCTCTAGTTGAATATAATTGATGCTTGTGTAGGTACGGTGAGTCGTGTGCTTGTTGGAGAGGTAGGTCCTAAGGACGTTGTATCGAGTCCGAATTAAACGGTGAGTTGTGCGCTATGCAGATTTATGGGAACCAATCTGACACCCTTTTCGTTCACTTTTGGGTCGGAATCCTCCTAACTTAAATTTAGATTCGGTTGCGTTAGGTTCTGTTAGCGTCGTAGCGGTCGTGTCACGGTGCCGCTACACCAGGTATCCTCGTCCTCGTCCACGTCCTTGGCCTCCAAAATACTGCACTGGCTGGGCAGCCGGTGGTGCTGGTGGGGGTACCCCTCTCATAGGACAATTTTTGTGGATGTGCCCAACCTGATGGCAGTGGAAGCACTGTGGCGGGGATATGCCATTCCCCCGGGTCTCTGGCCCTCCCGTGTCTGAAGAGGTGGTTGAGCCACCACCACTGGCTCCCTTGTTTCCTGTCTTGCCTCCTGACGAGGCTGGTCCTCGACCCTTCTCCCGTCCGTGATACGGGCTCGTCTCAGATCGTTCCTTGCTCCTCGACCTTGATCCTCCGTTGGCCGTTTCCGGCCCCGAGTAGCTTGCCAATTAGCCTCTATCCTTTTAGCCATCTCTAGTATCCGGGAAATGGGCCCATTAGATACAAACAGTAGTGTATCCCTCAGCTCCTCTCAGAGGCCCTTGTAGAATCTCTTGATATATCCAGCCTCTTCTAACTGATACGAGTCCGCAAACCGGGCTAGGTGGTTAACCTCTCGGTGGTACTCAACCACCGTCTTGGTGCCCTATTTCAGTTGTAAAAATCTGTCCTCCAACTCATCCTTAGCCGACTGTGGAACAAAATTCTCCAGTAATGTGGCCCTTAACTCCCCCCAAGTAATCTCTATAATCTCCATATCCGCAAAGGTCGTGTCCAGTGACGCTTTCCACCATCTTTTGGCGTGAGACTCCAAGCAAGAGACCACTAATGACACTCTCTCCTCCCAGGGGCACCGTATCCCTGTCAACATTTCATACATAATGTCCAGCCATTCTTCTGTCCGGACATCTGACTCTGTCCCTAGGTAGGATGGGGGTGAGAGTCCTCGGAAGATGCTCAGCCAGGTTGCCCCCGGGTTTGGCTGTGAAGCTGGAACCTGCTGAGCCCTGAAAGCCTCCAGAATGGCTGTCAGAGTCTGCCCCATCTCTGACTGTAGGAACAGAGTGGGGACCGGGGGAGGTGGTGCATCATTTGGAGTCTACTAGACTCTGCCCTGTGGTGTAGGTTGTGTTGGAGGCTACATATCAAAAACCATTTGTAAGCAATTGACTCAAGCCTAATTAATAGTGGACAATGACATGTGATCAACACATGGCACACCACGCTTCCGCTGCTTAGTTTGTCCCCAAACTAAACTCGAGCGGGGGTGACCCAGGGTTAGTGGACTGCTACTCTTCTGATCGAGGTTTCCTCTGATACCACTTGTAAGACCCCATTTTTTTTAAACACCGGGGTCTTAGGCCCAGAACCGCCGCTTTGCGGTGATACCTTCACGCCCTGAAGGGTCATCACCGCGAAACGCCGATTCTGTCGGCCGATTCGATCACAGAAAAGCACCAATAGTAGAGTAAAACACAAAATGTAGTAAAACTCTAGCCATAAAATCCGCAATAAAAATCACATCAGAGTAATAATATCACCACGAAGGGAGAGTCCACAGAAATAGTATAAAAGGTACTGAAAGTAAGGGATTATGCCCGATACATCATAATCCACACTACAGGTGACTCAAGCGGAAGCAAACTATAACATCTACTATAAGTCGGGACTTACAGTCCCAGCTGTCTGAACTCCTGAGCTAGACTGCCCTATCTCCAAACGAGCCGACCTCCGGGGCTGCTCCTCCATGCTGGGCTCAACGATCCCCTATATGATGTGGTCTGAAAACCATTAGTCTATAAGAGTAAGCCCTATCATCCCCCGCCCATTCCCCCATGGCCCCTAGGCACAAAGCGAAGAGGAAGAGAGGGTAGGACTTGAAGGTGGAGAGTAATCAAAAACAGGTGGCAGTGGACCTATACTAGCAATTTTATAATACATGTGGCAGTAAAGTAAAGTATGGAAAAATAACCTTAACTTATGTGCGGAAACGCATAAGCCAAGGGATCTTCTACATGGCTCCCATCGTATAAAGAGTCCCATACCAATTTATACGTTGGGGTGTCGGTTATCAAACAGCAGTATATATATATATATATCAAAATTGACCTTAATTTATAAACTTGCCCACACAAGCTTATAGACCAAGGGGTCATTTTGCAGGTCCTAATGTATAAGCGTCCCATTCCACTTATACCTTAGGTGTCCGGGGTTAAATGGATTGATTATGCTATGACATTCTAATGGGTATGATGGATCATGCAAGTGCAACACACACACCCGACTCTGTGCACACAGCCCTTTAGTTCCCCCTTTCAGAGCCATTATCTCCCAGGAAACCACCGTAGTGGCAGACAGAAGCGGTGGGTTGGGCCTTGCCAACCTCTAAACCAGTAAAGCACTACCGGTCAGACCTATTGTACACCTCAACGCTTGGTGTACGAAGCGGACTCCTGCGTACTCTTGCCGGCTGACGCACCGGACTTCTGTTGGCGAAGTGCTAGCCACACTTGCCGAGTCAATGTATCGGCATCAGTGCATCAACCCTAAAATATTGAAGACCCACCACCTTTATTTCCTTTCCCTTTTATGCACATGTAAATTTAACGTATCAAACCAATCGAGTTGAAGCTCCCCGGACCATTCCGTCCGTCTCTTAACCAACCGAGCCGAAGCTCCCTGGAACATTCTGTCCGTCTCTTAACCAACCGAGCCGAAGCTCCCAACTATCTTCCTGTGCTAATAGTGTTTGTGAAATGTGCAACCCTAATAACTAAGTTACTCTTTTCAGATTATTAATACAGTTTACGTTAACCCAGGACTGCCCCCGGTATACCCCGTGAAGGGCTCTCAAAGGCACTAGGAACTATGATGGTAGCTGAAGCCCATCATTCCCTTTCGCAAGGCACTTATTGTTATTGGTTGATTCTCCTTACCCATTGTCTTCTCGTGTTACGATATACTTACCTAGTGTGATTTTTAACCTTCCTCTCTTCGGAAAAGACGATCTTTCGTTGAACCCGAGCACCTTTACACTCTAGCCAAACCACTTCTTACTACCCTTCCCAAACATCTTCCATGGTGACCCATATTACTTATCCAAAACCAAAGCTATTTGAATTCTCCAATCTTAGGCCTAACCCCACCATTACTCACTTTCTGCATTAAGGCTATTCGCATACCTTACCTAACGATATGATGCACGTAATAGGCAGCACTATAAATAATCATCCGAATGGCTCAATATAATTTATGGGGGCCTATCATGACCTAACTAGAAAAAAGCCAGTGATTCCTAATTTTCCTAAATTAATGAGTATTTAATTATTTTCTTCCAACACTAGGAAATAAAGATTCTGAACATGAAGTGCACTTTTCAAGTATGTATAGAACTTCATAAAAGCATGATAAATACTAAACAGTAATTTAACAGTAAATCCAAGATATATAAATTTTTAGAATGGTTTAGGCCCCCAAATCACAATTTAGAACATAAAGTCAATAATACCATTTTAAGAATTAAAGGTCAGAAATATTGTTCCAAAAATTATAACAAAAATCTAGTAAGATCATCATGGCCTAAAAACACTCTAGAAGGATTCCACCAATTTTTCAGTGAACAGTATCTCCTAATTTAATTTACATTGATAATTCCATACTCTTGGGTTATTGAAGCAAGTACTGTAAATAGTCACCTAAAAATTATGAGAAAATTCCAGAACCTACATATTGACTTAAAACACTCACTGACCAAATTTCATAATTTTCATAATAATATTAAGCTCCACATCTATTTATGATCAAAATTCCATAATTTTTATGAATCAAGTACCTAATATAATCATCTAAAATTTTCAATAAAAATACAAAGGGAGCTACCATGAAGTAAAACTTCCAAATGCAAAATTTCACAACTTCTCAATGGACATAATTTTCATAACAAGCAAAACAAAATTTGGGGCACAACTAGGGTTATAAAGGAAGTACTGATTTTACTAGTCTAAAAAAATTCCACCAAAATTATTTTAGGACAACTTCCTATCAGATAAATACACTGCCCAAGTTTCAAGTTATTGTGAGATGTTTTGATTGCCTAAACCCAACTATTGGGCTTTGTGTCCTAATCTAGGGTTAGGGATTTGAGGGGGTTAAAGACTTTCAAATTCAATGAAACTTCAACAAGAGAACCATATACACCCTATGGTACTCTCCAACAATTTTCATGTCATTCCAAGGTCATTTGGCCCAATGACCATCAAACCCTAAAAATCCCATAAAAGGGCCTACCCTAGAGTTCTAGGGCTACCCTGCAATAAACCACCCCAAATTCCATTGGAGGGTGTGTCATACCATAAATAGTTAGTGACCAAAATTTCAGCCTCTGTTGAGGTGATTTGACCACTCAAAACCCCAAGGGGGTGTTTTGACCTAATTAACCCTATAAGGGAAAACTATGGTTGGACAAAAACCTTATCAAAACATCTCCAAATGTGATGAAATTTTTACCAGAGCCTTAAGCTGTCCTCTAAGACAATCCACCCTAATTTGGGAGGATTTTGAGGTGTTTATGATGCTTAAGTAATTTATACATGGTTTATTAAATTTTTCTAAAAACTATAGAAAAATATTCTCCAAAAATTCCCATTTTTGGACAGGCCCTAGGTATAGCTAAGGTAGATCTCTTGCCCAAATTCCAGCTCATTTGGACAAGGGATAAAAGGTGGGCATCCATTTGAATTTCAGGATAGCCCTAGGTATAGGTCCCACCAAAATGGGTTCCCTGGCCTAACTAGAGGTCAAAATGGGTCCAAATCAATTTTGGATTAAAATTGACCCTTAGGGCTACACATTTAATGTTGATGGCTTTCCATTTAGATGAGCCTAAGTATTTTTAAAAATTATAACTAAACACTGTATAAAGTGTGACAGAATAATATGAAATCAAGAATAATTAAAACCTATATTCATCCTGCACGAATCTTAAAGTGCCTAAATAGACGGCATCGGGTTGTCTTCTACCTCCATTCAATGGCCCAAATTGTCCCATCCTGGAGCAGCTTGCGGTTTGATTTCCCGGCCACCCGGCCAATTCCCTGGTCGGCCACCGCCACCACCACCTTCGAGGAGGTGGGGGCTACCCCCAGCCGGCGGCACGGCCGCCGGAGACGTCTATTCCTGCGATCCGACCAAGCTATTTCTTGGCCAAAAACCATGGAAATTTGGATTTGGATCAAGCTCAATTTAGCCCAAACCTTGGCCCTAATAATTGCTGCGATCTAACCATGGAAAAAGAGGTGGAGGAGGACCTTTCCGGTGTCCTGAAGGCGAGAGGAGTGGCGGGACACCATGGACGACGGCAGAGGCGCTCGGCTTCTTCAACAACACAGTGGGGTGGCTTGCTCCTTCCAGGTAAGAGTTCAAAAACGATCCCCTCAGCCCACTGATGATGTTTAAATGGTCAATTGGTTAGGGGGCGGCTGGTTCATCAATGCCCATCAAAGCCATTAAAGCATGGCTCGGGTTGAGAGGAGGGGGGCTAAAACTACCCCTTGGTGGCCGAAAAATGGCTGGAATCATCTCCTCTCCCCTAGAGGAGTTGATTGCAGCCATAATGGGTGGATGTTGGCCTCCTTTGGCCGATCCCCACACCATTTCTCTTCCCCCCATTTTCTCTCTCCACCATTACCATGGAATGAAGCTCCCTTTCTCTCTCCTAGTCACCAAGTTGAATGGTCAAACCCCATATGATATATGTAGCCATTCTAGTCATAATAATTATGAGAAATGAAGTTAGCCTAAGGGAAACAATGACTTAAGCTTGGGTTAGCCCATTTGGGCTAAGTTGACCCAAACATAGACTAGGGTTGACCCTAGCCAATTTGACCTTTTGGATTGACCCCAATGGGTCCTAGGTGATACCTTGGCCTCCCCTAGAGTCCAGGTAGGGTTGGGTAGGGTTGATTGGGCACCTTAGAGGTCACATTACCCTTGGTAAGGGCACTTTGACCACTTTAGATCAAGTGTTGACTTGGGTCAACTCAGGCTCTAGAGTTGAGCCCAATGTATCTTTGGTGACCCATTGACACCAATTTAGGTCTAGGGAGACCTGGGCAAGGTTGGTTGGGAACATTTGATTCCAACTGCCCTTAGTTAGGGCACCTTGCCCAATTTAGGCCTATGGTTGCCCTAGGTCAAATTGGCCACTTTGGGTTGACTCTAATGGACCCTTAAAGCTCTAGTGGGTCCTCTAATTGGTTAGTGGTGTTGTGAT
Organism: Platanthera zijinensis; assembly: GCA_039513925.1. NCBI lineage: Eukaryota > Viridiplantae > Streptophyta > Magnoliopsida > Asparagales > Orchidaceae > Platanthera > Platanthera zijinensis. Next base: position 124,225,314 of record CM077078.1, on the reverse strand, counting down.
GGGGTCATGGGGTCATGGTGAAGCCTTTAGGTCAAACCCTAGGTTTTGTGATGAGGTTGTGTCATAGGCAGACCAAGGTGATTCTCACCTTGGCCTTTGATTACCTGGCCCTTTTCAGTTCCCTAGGGCTTTGTCATGACCTGGTAATGATCAAAACCACTCTTAGGGGTCTAGTTGGAAATAGGATGTTACATGTTATACCTAGATCGTTCTTGTTGGGGTGGTTCATTCGGTACTGGTCCAGTCGGCACACCGGCGGAAGTACATTGACTCTGGTGAGGAGTGCATGTTTAGGGGCCGATAGGTTATTTATACTGCAGTCTGGAGGAATATCCCATAAATGCACACCTGACTATAAATACTTGTGGATTTCCAGCAAGAGTACCCAGGAGCTCCGTTGTTGTGTTCTTTGCATTTGGGCACATGTTGTAAGACCCCTTTTTTTTGCTACGCAGCCGGGTCTTATGCCAAGAATCACCGTTTTGCGGTGACACCGACGCTCGGGAAGGTCTCCACTACAAAACATCGATCCTTCCAGCCTTAATGATCTCCAAAGAAAGAGAATTATACCAATAGTTCAGTTAAATCAAAGTCCACATATCACATATAATCTATGAATCAGAAATCACAGCAAGTCCACATGATGATATAAGTATCGAAATAGATCAGTAAAATAGAAAGACAATAATCAGGCTTATGACCGGTACATCAAATTCTCACTAAAATCCTCTCGCGGAAGCTAAGTAAAGCTAACACTCACGGAGCCGGAGGCTGGTGCTCCCGTACTAGACTGGCCCACCACCAGGTGCACCGTACTCCGCTTGTGCTGCATCTTCTACTACTGCTCCCTATACCCCATTCGGAGTCCCTGAAATGTTTGGTCCATCGACCGTTAGTCAAAAGACTAAGCCTATTTTCCACCACCCCTCCCCCAGTGGCTCCTAGGAACCGTGCGGGAGGAATGATAGGAAAGCTATGATGGTGGAGATTAGTAATAAAGAAGATGTTTACGGACCTATTCTAGCAGGCATATGGTAAATCTATAGAGTTGTAAGAGGAAAATCAAAGCTAGCAGTTCTAAAAATAAGGAAGCAGTAAGGTAAATGAGTAAGTAGAGCCGTAAGTACATGTAAAGTAGATAATGAAAGAAGTAACCTTAACTTATATGAATGCTCATACAAACTTATAAGTCAAGGGATCTTTTGCAAGTCTCTCATAGTATAAAAAGTTCCATACCAATTTATTCGATGGGGTGTCGGGTTGTATGCAAGTATGACTGTAGTGTTATGTTATGCCATGATTCATGCAATTGCAACACACGCACATGACTCTAAGCGCACAGACCTTTAGTTCCCCCTGTTAGAAAGCTAGCTTCACTCTCAGGAGCCTCCGTAGTGGCCAATGGAGACATTTGGTCGGGCCACCCCACTCCTATATGGGTATCCACACTACCAGGCCTAGCCCTACATACGCCTCTAAAGGACACACTAGACTCACCGCATACTATGTTGACCCACCGCCAGACGTTTCCTTAGCTAAGTGTAAACTACACCCGCCGAGTCAGTGTATTGACGTCGGTGTGAACGACCTCCAAATACCGAAGACCCACCACTTTATGCACATGAAATCATGAATTTCCTGAGCTATTGGCTCCCAGGACTATCCTGTCCGTTACAACTACCTTCCAAGCCTTCGGCTCGCTGGGCTCACATATCTATTTCCACAACCACTGAGCCTACTTCCCGGATATCCTAACCAAGCTAACCTCCCGAGACATCGAGGTGAGTGAAAGTGATATCCTAGATTTACTAGTTGCCCTTTATTATTTATTCTTACGGTTTAGGTTTACCTTGGACTACCCAGGGTATTCCCTGTGAAGGGCTCTCACGGGTCACAGGGAACTATGATGGTAGCTGAAGCCCATCGTTTCCTTACGCAAGTCACTTACTATTATTGATATCAACCCAAGTCCCGATCCCATTTAATGTTATACTGGTGATCGCTTTCCGCTTAAGAAAATAGAGCCGAACTAGCAATCCAATTAGGCAAGTATACCTATCGAACTTTAGCTAGGGGACACAAGTGTCGTATTCAAATTCGGGAACTATTGAGTACACTTACTCACACGAAGACTATTATTTTATCGACGGAAATCTTTAGGGTTGAAGAGAAATCTAAACATACTAAAGAAAGGAAATATTATGTTAAAAAGAGATTTAATGCAGTTAAACAGAAAGCACAAAAGAAATGATTACGATAAAGGGTTAGAATGATGAAATGGAAATGCACTCGATTGAGAATCACCTCGACTAAAGTCGATTAAAAACACGATAAATAAACCTAAACATAATAGGGTGAAAGGTCCTTGACCGTGGAGGTTCCTAAAGCTTCAACACGCTTCTCTCGAAGTAGTGCCTAACTGAGTTTAGGAAGGTCCGATGATAATACGTTTTGTAGCCTAAACTATTATCGTATTTTCTATTTTATATTGTACAAATTATGTCTATTATTAGTTTATTTTTATCCTTTTTATGTAAATTTTATTGCCACTAACTCTTTCCTGTCTTTTTGCAGGTTTTCAGAAAAATTGCCAAAATGGCCTGTCACGCCCCCTATCACGCCCTCCCTGGGCGTGACCTAGGGCGTGTCACCCGATCCCCAGGACTCCTGCTGGAGGGGACGGGAAAACGGTCAAAACCACTGTCACGCCCCCCTGACACGCCCTCCCTGGGCGTGTCACCAGGCGTGACCAGGGGCGTGTCGCCCTCTGCCGCAAAGCTGCCGCCGCATTAAATGCCGTTCCGCCTCAGCACGCAAATAGTACTGTCACGCCCCATGTCACGCCCGTGACATGGGCGTGACACCCTCCTTTTTCGACGACTGACGGATTTCCGACCAATGATTTGGACATGACGTGCCTGTCACGCCCCCCCTACACGGGCGTGACCATAGGCGTGACCACCGACGTACCGAAGCAATCATCCCTCCCGCCAGAATCCAGAGCCCGAGGTCAACATAGTACTGTCACGCCCCCTGACACGCCCCCCCTAGGGCGTGTTGGAGGGCGTGACCAACCCGAGAAAAAAATCTATAAATAGAGCCCCCCTCTTCATTTCAGCAAGCTTTGGTTGAGTGGGGGAGGTACTGTCCCTTTGTTTCTTGATCCTTTTTCATGCTTTCTCTCTCTCTCTCTCCCCCTCTCTTTGTACTTTTTGTTTAACCCTAGCTTAATTGTGGTTTGGCTTAGCTTTCTTTGTAATCTTTGCTCTTGCTTAGTGCTAATTGTAGGGCTAGAATAGGGTTTAATTTTCATGCACTTGTAATTTTATTTTCATTAGTGTAACTTGCCCTTTTTCATTAATAAAATTGTTCTTCCTTTAGCTTGTGTTGTTCTTATGCTTTTCTACTCATCTTCCCCCCTCCACTCCATTATGATTAACTAATCCTCCTTGTACTCGATCTTGATGATTTGAGGTTAGAGCGATTATGTTATGATGTTTTAATTAATCTTTTCTTTTTTAGGTTAGGGCCTTGAATTACTCTTGATTAATCACGGGTTGGAGGTATATTTTCGATATATACTCTCCGCCTTTGCTTTCATTCTGGGCTAGCCGAGAGGCCGAAAGAATGAAGTGAGCATTCAAGAGTAAAGGGAGTTGTACGCACCCCTCGAGAGAGGCAGACGTCCAAATCTCCCGGATTGGAGTAAAATCCAATAGTGGGGTTCACCGCGTAAAGCGAGTTTTAGGCCTCCGATTTAGACGAGAGTCGGTCGGACCTTCCTAAACTCAGTTGGGCACGACTTCGAGAGAAGCGTGTTCAAGCTTTAGGAACCTCCACGGTCAAGGACCCTTATCCTATTAAGTTTAGATTTTTATCGCATTTTCTTAATCATCTTTAGCCGAGGTGAATCTTGATCGGGTGCATTTCCATTTCATATTTTCTACCTTTCGTAGTAATCTCCTATCTTGTGCTTTATAATTAACTGCAGTAGTTTCCTTTCTAGCTTAGTTGTTTGCTTAATAGCCTTACTTAATTGCGGTGTTTCTCTTTCTAGTATAGTGTTACTTTCTCCCTTGCACTTAGACTTTCTAAAACCCTAGTTTTTTCCGTCGATAAGATAATAGCGTTCGTGTGAGTAAGCTTAGCCAACAGTTTCCGGATTTCAATACGACACTTGTGTCCCCTTGCTACAATTCGATAGGTATACTTGCCTCATCGGGTTGCTAGTTCGGTTGCGTTTATTTTCTTCGAACCCTAGCGCGCAACAAGTTTTTGGCGCCGTTGCCGGGGACACCAACTTCCGTTGATATTTTGAAAAGACGAACCTATTAATTTTATCTCTTCTCTTTCTCATCCTCCTTCTTTAAATTTTAAAAATAAATAAATTTTTTTTTTATCACCGCTCTTAATAGAAACCAAACTCACAATTTTTCTACGCCACCTAATTCTCTCAAAAAGGGCAAAGGGCTTTAAGCACCACTGTCTTGTCTAGTACCTTGCGAACCCTTCACGGGGTAGTCCTTGGGAAGTTCTGGAGTTAATCTATAAAAAAAAAAAATCTATTTCAAAAAGAAAAAAAAATTTCTAATCTTTTTTCTAGTTTATCCTTTTTCTCTTCCTCTTCTTCTTTTCTGTTCTTTTAGTGCATGACCCGCGGGAGTCCGTCGGTTATTTTGGACTTGGACCACGAAATTGAGCGTACTCTTCGGAGAAGATCGCGAATTCAAGGTCCTACTATCCAAGTGCCGGTTGAGGACTCCGAGTCATTTGCTACTTTAAGAATGGAAGAACCCAACGTAGATGAGGCCGTGCAAAGGACTATGTCCTATTATGCACGACCGAACCTCGAGGGAACAGAATCAAGTATAGTCCGCCCTGCTATAGCAAATAATAACTTCGAATTAAAGCCTAGCATAATTCAAATGGTGCAGCAATATGTGCAATTTGACGGACTTCAAGATGAAGATCCGAACACACATATAGCTAGCTTTCTTGAAATTTGTGACACCTTCAAGATAAATGGTGTCACAAATGATGCGATCAGGCTGAGACTCTTCCCCTTCTATTTAAGAACTAAAGCTAAGCAGTGGCTTAACACACTTCCCAAAAATAGCATAACCACTTGGAATGAGTTAACTGAAAATTTTTTGGCGAAGTATTTTCCGCCAGCTAAAACTGCAAAACTTAGGAACGACATCTCTGCCTTCGGACAAATAGACTCTGAAACCCTTTACGAAACCTGGGAGAGATTTAAAGAATTATTAAGACGATGCCCACATCACGCGCTGCCTGTATGGTTACAAGTGCAGACGTTTTATAACGGGCTAAATCAAAGCACGAAGCAAATGATAGACGCAGCTTCTGGCGGTACTTTAAATCATAAGACCCCGAAAGCCGCTCTTGAGCTTTTTGAGGACATGGCCATGAACACTTATCAGTGGAATGTGCCTAGGTCCTGCCCGAACAAGCCTGCAGGTGTCTATGAAGTGGACAACGTCTCCCAGCTCGCTCTGCAAGTAGAAATCCTAAGCAAAAAGATAACGGAGATGACTGCTGCCTCCGCCCCTCAGGTATGGGAATCTGCAACCCCTACTCCAGAACATTTAGATTATGTTAATAATATGCCTAGAACTGCTTTTAATAATTTTTCTGCTGCGAATTTTCATCCGCCTGGTTTTAATTTTCCGAATAGTTATAACCCCGCTTTAAGAAATCACCCAAACTTTTCATGGAGTAATCCATCGAATGCGATGTGCCCACCCCCGCAAAATGATTTTTCTGCACCACCACCACCACCTCTTCAAAATTACCCAAAACCTCCAAGCTTGGAGGAATTACTTTCTAAATATATCACCACAAATGACGCCACTATAAGAACGTTAACCGGAAGCGTAAAAAGTCTAGAAAATCAAGTAGGACAGCTCGCGAAAATAATTTCTGAGCGACCCGCAGGGTCTCTTCCTTCCAATACCGAACCCAACCCGAGAGAGCAAGCGAAAGCTATAACTCTTCGGAGTGGGAAGCAAGTCTCCGGTATGGTAAGTGAAGAGCCCGAGGCAAGCTCCGCTCCTGCTTTTAAAAATCAAAGCTCCGCTTCCGCTTTTAAAAATCAAAGCTCCGCTCCCGTTTTAAAAATTCTGCCATCTGCTGAAGAAGTAATCACCCCCGCTTTAGAAAATAATCTCACTCCACCACCCATCTTCAAAAATAATTCAACTCCTCCATACCCCTCTGAACTTAATAGACAACGTCAAGATGATCAGTACTCCCGCTTCTTAGAAATCTTCAAACAAATCCACATTAATCTTCCCTTCCACGAGGCTATTTCGCAGATGCCGAAATACGCCAAATATCTTAAAGACCTCCTCACAAACAAGAAGAAGTTAGAGAATCTTTCGCACGTCACGCTAAACGCCGAGTGCTCCGCCGTTTTAACAAACGGTTTGCCGAAGAAAATCAGTGACCCGGGTAGTTTCTCTATCCCGTGTGTCTTCGGTGATCTTTTTGTTAAACACGCGTTAGCCGACTTAGGCGTAAGTATAAACCTGATGCCCTTTTCGTTGTTCAAAAAGTTAGGGATTGGTAGCCTTAACCCCACGCGTATGAGTATCCAGCTAGCCGATAGATCCGTCAAGTACCCGTTAGGAATAGTGGAGGACGTTTTAGTGAAAGTCGACAAGTTCATCTTCCCGGTGGACTTTGTCATTTTGGACATCGAAGAAGACGTCGAGGTTCCCCTGATCCTTGGCCGACCCTTCCTTGCCACCTCCCGAGCCATCATTGACGTAAGCAATGGTAAGCTCTTTCTTCGAGTAGGCGACGACGAAGTCACATTTTCTATCACCCCTTCGATGAAGAACACCTTAGCGAACGATGACTCATGTTTTTTCGTAGACGCCGTGAGTGATGATTCTTCCTACTGCCTCTCCGACTTTGAAAAAGAATTTTCTACTTTTTGCTCCTCTTCTCTTACAACGGAATCACTGCAAGGAAGTGATGAATCTTCTTATTGTCTTTCTAAGTTTGAAAAAGAATTTTCTGATTTTTTTTCTTCCTCTTTTCTTCCCACTGAATCTCTACAAGAAGCTGTCTTGGCTGCTAGCCCCACCCCTTATTACGTTCCTTATAAAAAAGTTTATGAAGATATTATTTTTGAAAAAGAAAGAATCTCAAAATCCTCTTATGAAGAACCCCCTACCCTAGAACTTAAAGAACTTCCCGAACACCTTAAGTATGCTTTCTTAGAAAAAGACTTCAAGTTACCAGTTATCGTTTCGGCCTACCTCACGGATACGCAGAACGATAAACTTCTTCTAGTTCTACGTAAGCATCGCCGGGCTATTGCTTGGCAAATTTCTGATATCAAGGGCATAAGCCCATCTTTCTGTACCCATAAAATTTTAATGGAAGATAATTCGCGTAACTCTATCCAACCTCAGCGCCGTATAAACCCGAATATGAAAGAAGTAGTTAAGGGAGAGGTTATGAAACTATTAGACGCAGGAATTATCTACCCTATATCGGACAGTAAGTGGGTTAGCCCCGTTCAGGTAGTTCCAAAAAAGGGAGGGATAACTGTAGTTAGTAATGAGAATAATGAATTAATCCCGACACGGACGGTGACGGGTTGGCGTATGTGCATAGATTACCGTAAGTTAAATGACGCCACCCGCAAGGACCACTTTCCTTTACCATTTATCGACCAGATTTTAGAATGTCTCTCCGGCCATAGCTTTTATTGTTTTCTCGATGGCCTCTCGGGGTACTTTCAAATACCCATCTCTCCCGAGGACCAAGAGAAAACTACGTTTACTTGTCCCTTCGGCACCTTCGCGTACCGAAGAATGCCGTTTGGATTATGCAATGCGCCGGCTACATTCCAACGATGTATGCTCGCAATATTTGACAAGTACGTAGAAAGCATTATGGAGGTATTCATGGACGATTTCTCCGTGTTCGGCGATTCCTTCGATAGATGTTTAGAAAACCTCAAAAAAGTCTTAGAACGATGCGAAGAAACTAACCTTGCCCTAAATTGGGAAGAATGCCATTTTATGGTGAGGGAAGGGTTAGTTTTGGGTCATAAAATTTTTGCTAAAGGTATTGAGGTAGACGTTGCCAAGATAGAAGTTATTAAGAAGTTGCCGCCGCCTACAAACATAAAAGCTATAAGAAGTTTCCTAGGCCACGCTGGTTTTTATCGTCGTTTTATAAAGGATTTTTCCAAGATCACAAAGCCCCTCACCCATCTCTTAGAAAAAGATGCTCCATTCATTTTTGATGACTCTTGTATTTCTGCCTTTGAATCAATTAAAGAAAAGTTAATTAACGCACCAATTATGATAGCTCCGGTGTGGGACCTTCCCTTCGAGATTATGTGCGATGCGAGTAGTTTTGCGGTGGGGGCCGTATTAGGTCAACGCATATCTAAGAACTTCCATCCCATCTATTATGCTAGTAAAACCCTCACATCTGCACAAGAAAATTACACCACAACCGAGAAGGAGCTCTTAGCTGTAGTATTTGCGTTTTATAAATTCCGCCCTTACATTATACTTTCAAAATCATTGTTTTTACGGACCACTCGGCCCTCAAGTACCTTCTTGCCAAAACAGATGTCAAGCCTCGCTTGATTCGCTGGGTCTTACTCCTCCAGGAGTTTGACTTAGAGATCCGTGATAAGCGAGGAGCCGAGAACTTGGCCGCCGACCATCTATCCAGATTAGATAACCCCTTTATAAAAAAATTAAATGAAAAATCTTTTAATGACTATTTTCCTGATGAGAAGCTGCTTTTAGTTAATACATCTACTTCTCCTTGGTTCGCGCACATCGCCAACTATCTAGTGGCCCGGGTACTCCCAAGAGAGTTCTCCTCTCAGCAAAAGAAGAAATTCTTTTCTGAGCTGAAGAACTACTTTTGGGAAGACCCGCATCTTTTCAAAATTTGTGCGGATCAGGTGATACGGAGATGTGTTTCTTTTGATGAAGGAATTGATATTCTTAAACATTTGCATGAAGGTCCGACAGGTGGGCACTATCAAGCTGCTCGCATCGCTCATAAGGTGCTTTGCGCGGGTTTTTACTGGCCTAGCCTGTTTAAAGATGCGCAAGCCTTTGTGAGCAGGTGTGATAGTTGCCAATGGTCGGGCAATATTTCTAATAAAAATGAAATGCCGCAAAATTATTTCTTAGAGTGCGAAATTTTCGACCTCTGGGGAATTGATTTTGTTGGCCCCCTTCCTTCTAGCTTCGGAAACAAATATATTTTAGTTGCTGTTGATTATGTTTCACGATGGGCTGAGGCCCAAGCTCTTCCTACGAACGACTCCCGAGTTGTAGTCACGTTTTTAAAAAAATTATTTTCTAGATTCGGTACGCCTCGCGCAATCGTTAGCGATAGGGGTTCCCATTTCTGTAACGCGCAATTTTCAAAAATCCTTACCAAATACGGCGTTACGCATAAGCTTTCCACTGCCTACCACCCCCAAACTAACGGTCAAGTCGAAGTAGTTAATAGAGAAATAAAAAGAATATTAGAAAAGACTGTTTTAACTTCTAGAAAAGACTGGTCAGCCAAACTTGACGATGCTCTATGGGCCTACCGAACAGCGTACAAAACCGCCCTCGGATGTACGCCGTATCGGCTGGTCTATGGAAAATCGTGCCATCTGCCCGTAGAGTTAGAACACCGCGCCTTTTGGGCCTTAAAATTTTTAAACTTTGATCCCCACTCAGTCGGTGACCTTCGAAAATTTCAACTAAATGAACTCGATGAGTGGCGCTCTTATGCTTATGAAAATAATAGACTTTATAAAGAGCGGACGAAGCGTTTACACGATAAACACTTAAGGCACCCTAAAAACTTTAAGCCGGGCGACCAAGTCCTGTTATATAATTCTCGTTTACGTTTATTTCCGGGCAAATTAAAATCTCGCTGGTCTGGCCCGTTTTCTGTTTTAGAAATATTTCCCTATGGAACTGTTTTAATTTCTCACCCTGATAAGGGTAATTTCAAAGTGAATGGTCAGCGTCTTAAACTCTATTTTTCTGGTGATGATGATGTCAGTCCAAACATTATTAAGTTTTTGCTTCACGAACTCTAATCTTGAACTTTTTATTTTTTGCTAAAAATAATCTTATTTCGGGACAACAACATTTTTGGACAAAATTATTTTTTTGATGCGTCGAGCTCAACGACGCTTTAACCAAAGGGCGCTCTTGGGAGGCAACCCAAGTTATCTTTTTCTGTTTTCTTTAATTTACAAGTTTTGCCTCGGACGGCTCCGACAAGCTGAAGCTTCTGCGATCGCATGCTCCAACATTGCTGAATCTATCACGAAGTCCAAAGAAGACATTCGGGGGGCGGCATCACTCAGCTTTCGCAGCAAATAAATCCGGGGAAGTACCTGTATTTCAATTCTATCTTTCAATTCTGTACTTTATTTTTCTCTCCTTCTCCAATCCCCTTCTTTAGCCATCGAGGACAATGTCTGTTTTAAGCTTGGGGGAGGATTTCCTCCTTCATTTTTGCTTAGTGTAAATAATTTCCTTCATTTTTGCTTAGTGTAAATAATTTCCTTTTTGTATATATTGTAAATATTTCCAAAAAAAAATGAATATCTTAAAATTCCAAAAAAAGAGAAAAAATTATCCAAAATAAAAAAAAAAAGAGAATATTTCGCAAAATAAAAAATATATATATATATGTGTTTTTGAATAGTTTAGACATTTTGGTATTTCAATAGTACCCCCAGTTTTTAGTTTTGTTTTACTCAAAATCTCCTATAAATAACTTAGTTAACTATAATATTTCTAATCATTCTTTTTAATTATGTTTCACAAGTAAAATGTTGGCCATGCTGTGTTTCTAATTCGCGGTAGCATGTTAAGGTGAAATATTTTTCTAAAACTCGCATTTCTATTATGGTTTTTTGTTTTTTATTTCCTTTACTTTCTCAAAAATTCATCATCCACTATTTTCTTTTTCATTTTTGAATAATTTTTGTAAAGTCAACTTTTGAATAACGTAGTAGATGTGAACGATTCAAGTCACCTATTATTTCTATTTTCGAGTTAATTTCATCAATCTTCTTTTATTATCTAGGACTCGCTTTTTGAAATTTTTCAAACCTTTGCTTTAAATAAATTCAAAAGCGTGAAAATGATTTAGGCCGTTTTTGTTTTCGTTTGAGCTTTCCTGCCAACCTAAAAACTTTTACCACTAGTTAGCCGTTTTTGAGCCTTTTTCCGATTTCATTTGATAGCTCCTCTCTTCATTTCAGTTTCACCAAAGCCAAAAATTTCCAACCTATCGAATCGAACTAGCCTTTTTGAGTTTCATAAATTATTTTAACGATTTTGATAGGGTATTTTGTGATTTTTGTGGAGAAAGGTTTTCGAAAAAAAGGAAGTATGTTCAAAAGTGATGTTTATTTTTGTTTGGCCAACTCAAAAAGGATAATAAAAATATTTATGGCCATTGTTTTGAAAAAAAGAAAAAAAAATGTAAGAAAAAGAAAAAGAAAAAAAATTGTGTATATATTTTTATGAAAGTTTTTGAAACTCTTTGCTTTGGTTTAGTGTGATTTTAAAGCTTCACGTTTATCTTTGAATTCCACTCCTAATCATATTCCTAAACCAAACATTTCTGTCCTATTTAAGTCCTTTTGATTCACGCTTTTTGATTTTTATTTAACAACTAAGAAAAGAAGAAAAGTAAATCAGTTTTAGTTTTGGATTTAAACCTAGATTTTTGTTAATTAAATTGATATAATTATAATGCGTTGCTTGGATCTAGTAACAACTCAATGCGTGTTTTTCATTTTCGTTGCTTTACTTAAGTCCATTTAAAAAAAATCTCGTTAAAATTTTGGATGATTTGTTTTTATTAAGTAAAGTTTATAAAAGTTTTACCATACCTAAATAATAGTTTTAGACTTTCATTTCACCTTTTCCCTACTTAGAAGTTCGCATAGTACTTGTGTAGGCATAATTAGAACTTTTTGATTAGTCCTTTTATAAATATCTAGTTTTTATATTTTTGCTTGGGGACAAGCAAAGCTTAAGCTTGGGGGAAATTGATAATACGTTTTGTCGCCTAAACTATTATCGTATTTTCTATTTTATATTGTACAAATTATGTCTATTATTAGTTTATTTTTATCCTTTTTATGTAAATTTTATTGCCACTAACTCTTTCCTGTCTTTTTGCAGGTTTTCAGAAAAATTGCCAAAATGGCCTGTCACGCCCCCCTGTCACGCCCTCCCTGGGCGTGACCTAGGGCGTGTCACCCGATCCCCAGGACTCCTGCTGGAGGGGACGGGAAAACGGTCAAAACCGCTGTCACGCCCCCCTGACACGCCCTCCCTGGGCGTGTTACCAGGCGTGACCAGGGGCGTGTCGCCCTCTGCCGCAAAGCTGCCGCCGCATTAAATGCCGTTCCGCCTCAGCACGCAAATAGTACTGTCACGCCATGTCACGCCCGTGACATGGGCGTGACACCCTCCTTTTTCGACGACTGACGGATTTCCGACCAATGATTTGGACATGTTGGGTACATTGGAAAATGTGTACCTGATTTGAAGAAGCCCTACCTAGCTCAATGATATACATCAAGGTGTATTTGATGTTGTTTTTGAGTTGACATGTACAGGTGAAGAATTGATAAAGTATGCAGAAAAATTCTAAGTCCAAGTGTCGACACAGAGAAGGATGTGTCGACACATAGAAGAAATTAGTCGACATCAACACTGGGAAGCAGTGTCGACACATAGCAGTTAGTCTACAACTACACTGGGAAAAACTGTCGACATAGAGAAAGTATGTCGACACATAGAAGAAATTAGTTGACATCAACACTGGGAAGCAGTGTCGACACATAGCAGTTAGTCTACAACTACACTGGGAAAAAGTGTCGACACAGAGGAAGTATGTCGACACATAGCAGTTAGTCTACAACAATACTGGGAAAGTGTGTCGACACAGAAGAAGTAAGTCGATACAACACTGGGAATTTGTGTCGACACAGAAGAAAAGAGTCGACCTCAGGTTTGTCGACACCAGCAGGATGTGTCGACTCAGAAGTATATAGTCGACCTCAAGTTTGTCTACACCAGCAGAATGTGTCGACACATTGTGATTAAGTCGACACATTACAACAGAGTTAAAAGAAGACTGTGTCGACACCTGAAGGCTAAGTCGACACTTACTAAGTTATGATTCTACAACAACTGTGTCGACACACAGGACTTGTGTCAACACACTGAAGAGTCAAGACCAAGTTATTTTCAGAAGAAGCTGTGTCGACTCAAAGGCATCTTAGTCGACATCACTGAAGACTGTGTCGACACCAAAGTCAATTGTGTCGATACAGATAGACAGATGGTCTCGACACTTTCTGACAGACTGTCTCGACAACTTGTGGTTCAAGACTAAGGCACAGGACTTGTTTGAAGACTTGACAGCTGTGGGTTGCCACCGGTTAACTGAAGCTGTCAGACTTGTCAGAAAACGGTTAGAAACCGGATCAGCCGGTTACCATGAAGAAAGTCTATAAATAGACAGATTCAGAAGGAGAAAGTAACTTTTAAAAAAAAACATTGTTGAGAATCAAAAAGTTGAGAAGTATTACGATCCAATTCATTTCAAGAAAGTGCTAGGCACTTAAGAAGATCTTCTCCGGAAGATCTAAGAAGACTATCTAAGGATAGATCAAAGAAGAGTTCTAATCAGAATTCAGAAGAATCATTCAAAGTGCTGGATAGAGAGAGATCAAGCCAGAATTTGAAGAAGAAGAAAGAAACCACCAGTGGATTCTCAAGAAGCTGTTTGGAAATCAACTCAGCTAAGTTCTTATTCAAGAAGCTTTGAAGAAAGCTCAGATACAGTTGATTTCATCAGCTGATCAAGAATTGTCTTGGCCTTTTCTCTCTCAATTTAGGCAAGACAGTTAGATAAACTTTTCTATATTTCTGTAGGATCTGTTTACACAGATCTGAGTTGTAAGCCTATGTTATAAAGGCTGAGTGTAGGAGTGTTGTACTCTGAGTGGTAGGGCTGTGTGCCTGAGTGTAGGAGAAGGGTCTTCTCTGAGTTGTAGGCCTTGGGGCAAGGCTGAGGTAGGGCTGTTGTGCCTGAGTTGTAGGAACCAGTTGGGTTCTGAGTTGTAGGATCTATTGATCTGAGATTAGTGAAAGTTTGGCCGAATCTAGCATACTGCTAGATAGGTGAAGGGGGAAAGTGGATGTACCCAGACCTTGGGGAACCACTATAAAACATTGTGCAATCTGTGATGTTTTATTTTCTGTGATTGCTGTGATTATTGTGTTAGCCATTAAACTGAATTCTGCCTAGAAGTTTTTATAAATAAGCAGAATCTATTCACCCCCCCCCCCCCTCTAGGTGTTTAGGCTGTCTTGAAAGTTAAACTATCAAGTGGTATCAGAGGGAGGTTCCTCAAAAAGGACTTAACAGTCTGAGGTAGATCTAAAAGGCAGATTCAAGATTCAAGAAGATGGGTTCTGGAGAGAATCATAAGGAGCTAGGGTCTATGAAATTACCCATATGCAAGAAAGAAATTTTTGGAATTTGGAAAGAAAGAGTCAGACTGTTTATGGAAGCATCTGACCCAAGAATTTACATCACAGTACAGGAAGGCCCCTTCATTCCAATGAAGGTATCAGTTCTTGATGCAAATATCCAAACTCCAAAGAGTTATTCAGAAATGACCAAGGATGAAATCATCTTGGCAACCATGGATAAAAGAGCTCAGAACATCATTGTTAGTGCCATAGATGATTCAACATTTCAGAATCTGATTCACTACATGACCTCCAAGGAGATGTGGGACACATTGATTGTCTACATGGAGGGATCTGAAGAAGTAAGGCTGGACAGGAAGTCTATGCTAAATCAGGAGTATAAAAGCTTTAGACAAGGAAAATCTGATAGCATAACTGAGTGCTATAAGAAATTCTATAGAATTGTGAATGAGCTAATATCCTATGGAAGAGTCTTCAGTACCTATGAACTGAATGACAAATTCTTAAGATCCTTATCAAAGGATTGGGATACAAAGATCTGTGCCATAAGAGAGGTGGCTAAATTGGCAGAGATATCTCCTCCAACCCTGTTTGGAAAGTTGCTATCCTATGAAATGCAACTTATGGTGAGGAAGGAGGAAAGAAACTCAAGAGGAGAGCATAGAGAAAAGACTGTGGCATTCAATGCAGAAGCCACTAGAAAGAATAGGAGGAAATCACCATCTCCTCCTAAGGAAGTTACAGAAGATAGTTCTGAAAGTTCAAACAAGGGTTCTGAAAGCTGTGATTCAGATGCAGATTTTGTTGCATTCACAAGACAATTCCAGAGGTTCTTGAAGAAGAAGCAGTGGAAGTCTAGGCCTTCCCCATCACAGCAAGTTGATGACTATTATAAGAAGAAAGGTCATCAAGGAAAGAGAAGAATAGATCAAAACTCAGCAAAGCCACTACTTCAAAGATTGTCTGCTATTATTGCAATAGGCCTGGACATGTAGTGGCTGATTGTCCTGACAAGAGAAAGGAATCTTCAGAAAAGAAGAAGACTTATCAGAAAGGTAAGAAAGAGAAATCCTTTATAGCAAAGAAAGATAAGAGTCTGTCAGACCAGTCAACTTCAGAATCAGGATCTGAAGCTGAAGCATATATTGGACTATATGCTGCATCTGAGGAAGAGGAGTTCATGCAGTTGCTAGACTCCATCAATGAACATCAATGCATGGGGTTGATGACAAGATCAGAAGAGGACATATGCCAGAATCAGTCTGGTCCTAATGAGGTAAAATGTCCTTCCAGTACATCTGTTTGTAGTACAAGTGAAGAATCAGCTACACCTGCATCAAGTGATGAAGATGCATCTGAATCTGAAGGAGATGTCTATCAATTGATAGACAAGTATGAGGACTTGTTGTAGGCCCTTAAGAAAAGCAAGAACCTGGTTAAAACTCAGGCTCAGGAAATTGCTGAACTAAGGGTTGCAACAACTGAGTTAGAAAAAGTCCTTGATCAAAAATTAAATGAAATTGCCAAGCTGAAGAATATAACTATTATTCAGATGGGCACAATTAATTATACTAATGATCAAGTGAAGAGTCTTGAGGCCAGACTTAGAATTGAAAGGGATTTAGTGGCTAGTTACTCTAAGCCAAAATCTGTCTTACCCTTGATAGATGAATTTGTCACTCAGAAGGGTAAGGCTGGATTAGGATTTAAAGGTAACTCCAGGGCTGGCAGATTCAAGAGGAAAGGCAAAGCCCCTATTCAGCCACTAAACCTTTCAGTCCCCATAAAGTTTAGTAAGGATAAAGTGCCTTCTAACATATATGATCATGAAGACATTCAAGGTCATATTAAGACTAATGTTCTGAAGAACAAGGGTATTAATGCAAGCAGGCCTACCTATGGTCATAAACCCAATGGTTTTAAGAAATCAGTAGGTGAAGTTGCAACAGCACCAGCAATGAACAGAAATTCTTCTGACAAGGATGTATCTAGATCTAGATACAATAAGTTTGAATGTTGGTGCTGTGGCAAGAGAGGCCATTTTGCATTAGACTGCTGGTATAACACAAGTGTTATAAAGAATAAGAGTCTACCTGTTAGAAGAGGTTATGATAACTTTATTAATGCTAACCTGAACCAAGGACCCAAGACTTACTTGGGTTCTAAGGGTAAGTAATTCTATATTGTAGGTGAATCCAAGTAACCATGCCCCTATATGGTACTTGGATAGTGGTTGTTCCAGGCACATGACTGGAACAAAGGGGCTGCTGAAGGAGTATTCATCTGTCAAAGATGGACCTAAAGTGATCTTTGGTGGATCTGAGAAGGGAGTCATCAAAGGGTTTGGTAACATTTCTTCTAACCTAATTACTATCACCCAAGTGGCCTATGTAAAAGGTTTGAAACATAATCTAATAAGCATAAGCCAGCTGAGTGATCTAGGATATGCCATTTCATTTGGTAAGGATGGATGTCATATCAAAAGGTCAAGTGATCAAGAGATCATTTTGACTGGGTATAGGAAGAGAAATGTATATTGCCTTAATTTTGAATGTGAAAATAAGGCTTCCCCCATTTGTCTTGTAGCTGATGACAATGCTTCCCATTGTGTTAAGTGGCACAAGAGATTAGCTCATCTAAACTACAAGACAATTGGCCAACTCATTAGTAAAGAACTAGTGAGGAATGGGCCTCAAGTTAAGTGTATAAAGGAAGGGGTATGCTCAGCTTGTCAAAAGGGCAAGCAGACAAAATCCTCATTTCAAAGCCTTGAAAACAAGGATTCTGTGAGGTGCTTATACCTCTTGCATATGGATCTTTTTGGTCCTATGCTAGTTCATAGTCTAGGTAGGAAGGTCTACACTTTTGTGGTTGTAGATGACTATTCTAGATTTACATGGGTGTTCTTTCTGAGACAAAAATCTGAAACCCCAAGTGTATTACTTAATTTTGTAAAGCAAATTCAGAATGAACTGAATAGTACAGCGGTCAAAATCAGAAGTGACCATGGTACTGAGTTTCAATCTGAAAGCATAACAAACTTGTGTAAAGACTTTGGGATTTTCCAAGAGTTCTCCTCACCAAGAACACCTCAGCAAAATGGAATTGCTGAAAGAAAGAATAGAACATTAATTGAAGCTGGTAGAACTCTATTGAGTGACACCTCTCTCCCAGAATATTTTTGTGCTGAGACAGTTAACACTGCTTGTCATGTCATCAATAGGGCTTCTATCACCAAAAGCCACAGAAAGACTCCCTATGAGATTGTGAAAGGCAGAAAACCAAATCTATCCTATTTTAGGATCTTTGGTTGCAAGTGCTATATACTTAACAATGGCAAGTCATATTTGTCTAAGTTTGCTGCCAAATCCCAGGATGAGATATTTGTTGGGTACAGCACAAATAGTAAGGCCTATAGAGTCTTCAACTTAACTACTCAAGTTGTTGAAGAATCTGTGCATGTTGTATTTGATGAAACAAGATTAATCAATTGTGAGTTGTCTTGTAGATCAAATGACTCAACAGGTATAAGCAAGAGGATGGACAAGCTCTCCATTGCTAAAGCTTCAAAGGAAGATGGAGCATTGGAAAATGAAGGCTGCTGTCCAGGGGGAGTACAAGAGATAATGGAAGCTGATGAAAACCAAGAGGTTCAGCAGAATGAAGAAGCTGGAGATGCACAACCTGAAGGGAATCTTCCTCCAGCTATAAGATATCTAAGAGATCATCCTGCTGATCAGATAATAGGTGATCCAAGACAAGGAGTGCAAACTAGAAGCAGAAATCAAAGCACAGTTTTGCATTCAAGTTTCTTGTCTCAGATGGAACCTAAGAAGTTTGAAGAAGCTATCCAAGACCAGCACTGGATTGATGCTATGCAAGAGGAGCTGAATCAATTCAGAAGGTGCAAAGTCTGGGAGCTTGTTCCTAAACCAAGAGGCCACAACATAATTGGCACTAAGTGGATCTATAGGAACAAGCTAGATGAGAGTGGGATAATAGTGAAGAATAAAGCAAGGTTAGTTGCAAAAGGATACAGGCAGGAAGAAGGGATTGACTTTGATCAAACCTTTACTCCAGTAGCAAGGCTGGAGGCAATCAGATTGTTCCTTGCCTATGCAGCCTACCAAGATTTCAAAGTATACCAGATGGATGTGAAGTCAGCATTTCTGAATGGTGACCTTAAAGAAGAAGTATATGTAGAGCAGCCATCAGGTTTTGTAGATCCTCTTAAACCTGATTCTGTGTATAAGCTTAGGAAAGCTTTGTATGGGTTAAAACAAGCTCCAAGGGCTTGGTATGAAACCCTGTCTACCTTCCTCATTGAGAATAAATTCTCAAGAGGAAAGATAGACAAAACTCTATTCCTTAGGGAATCAAAAGGTAAGATCATCTTAGTTCAGATTTATGTTGATGACATAATCTTTGGATCTACTAAAAACAACCTTTGTAAAAAGTTTGCCAAACTTATGCAAGGGAAGTTTGAGATGAGCAGTATGGGAGAACTTAAGTTCTTCTTGGGACTCCAAGTAAGACAGACTGATGATGGATTGTCCATATCCCAGTCTAAGTTCACCAAAGAATTAATTAAGAAATATGGTATGGAGTCATCCTCCACCATGAGAACTCCTATGGGAACAAGTATGCCTATATACAAAGATGAGACAGGTAAACCTGTTGATGAATCATTGTATAGAGGAATAGTTGGGTCTCTACTATATCTCACTGCTAGTAGACCAGACATTATGTATGCAACATGTGTCTGTGCTAGGTACCAAGCCTGCCCTAAAGAATCTCATTATACTGCAGTCAAAAGGATTCTGAGATATCTAAAGGGCACTCCTAATCTAGGTCTTTGGTACCCTAGGAATAGAGATTTTCTACTAACAGGCTATTCAGATGCAGATTTTGCAGGATGTAGAGAGGACAGGAAAAGTACTACAGGTACTTGTTAATTCCTGGGAGGAAGACTAATATCATGGAGTAGTAAAAAGCAGACCAGTGTGGCAATTTCCACAGCTGAGTCAGAGTACGTTGCTGCTGGAAGCTGCTGTGCACAGCTATTATGGATGCAGCATCAGCTTAAGGATTATGGTATACAGGTAAGTAGAACACCCCTGTTATGTGATTCTAAGAGTGCTATTTCTATTGCTAATAATCCAGTTTCTCATAGTAGAACTAAGCATATAGAAATCAAATACCATTTTCTTAGAGAACATGTAGAAAAAGGAGACATCTCATTGGAATTTGTAAAAACAGATTATCAAATAGTAGATGTATTTACTAAGCCTTTAGATGAAACCAAATTCAATAAATTCAAAATTGAATTAGGTATGTTAACCATTGATTAATGTATTAACAAAATCATTAACAATGCAATTAAAGTGGGATTTAAGTAAGTTAAGTAATAACAATAGAAATTGGCTAAGTAAGAATGTGTCGACACATTCAGTAATAATGTGTCGACTCAGAGAAATAATGTCGACAAGTCAGAAATATTGTGTCGACACAGAGAATATGTGTCGACACTTAAGAGTTATATTGTCGACTTAACCAGAAATGTAATGTCGACTCAACCAGGATAATGGTGTCGACACTTACAGAATATGTGTCGACACAGAATTTCTGTCTTTCTATTATGTATCCAAGGTGTCGACATAACCACAAATTGGTGTCGACACATAGTAGGCTGAAGTAATGTCGAGTCAATAGAAGTTTGTGTCGACACATTCCGTCTGTGTCGACACATTTAGACTGTTTTTGGCGCCTTTTGAACTTCTTTCAACTGAAGCTATAAATAGGTCAAAAACTCTTTCTGTCGACACGCTTCCAAGGTTTTCGAGACTAAAACCCTGTGTCGACAGTCTATCTTTCTCTCTTCTCTCAAGCTTTCTCGACGAATCGATGGCGCCAAGGATTGAAGACAACATTAATGAAGGGTATGAGTTGGTGCGCCAGGCCTTTGCAGAGGCGCCGCCAGATGTTCAAGGGGTTATCACCCTCCTCTCTGAGTCAGGGTTAGAATTTCTAATCTCAGAACCAACTAAAATCTGGAAGAAGGAGGTGCACGAGTTCTTTATCTCTGCATCAGTCCACTCAACAGGCCTCAAGATTAAGTCCAATGTTCAAGGGACTAAGGTGAAGATTACTCCAAGAACTTTGAGAAAAATCTTTCAATTACAAGTAGTTGAGATTGAAGAGGAAGTTCCTAGTTCTAAGACAAGGGAAGCCCTTCAATGGTGTGGACTGGACTCGAGTATGAAGATTGGAGCTGCATTCAACAGGAAGGGTATGAATCAGCAAGGGAAATTCTTGTCTGAAGTTGTTGGGAAAGTAATCCTCTGCAAGACAGGTGGACATGATAGGATTTCTGCCTATATGTTCAGCCTTATGACCAGGATTGTTTTTACAATTCCTACTGATTGGTCAGGAGTACTCTTTGACAAGATCAAAGAAGGAATCAAGAAGCCCAACATGGCTAGAATCATGAGCTTATATCTCATTGGAGTGATCCCTGAAGTGATGCAGCAACTGCCAGGGACTAAGATCAATCATATGAGAAGGATGGATATGAGACTGTTCTCTAGGTGGGATAGGGTGCTGTCCAAGGATGTGCCTGAAGAAAACAGGCCAGACACCCCTGTGAAATCCCCTACTCAAAACCAAGAACCTGAATAACTACAAGACGACCCACTCAGGACACAGGTTGAAGATCAGCCAGACTCAACTATAGTCCAGCAAGTGTCAACACCTGCACAAATGCAGGGGGAGCCAGTTTCCACTCCTGCTCAAAATGTATCTGCACCTGATCAGGTACATGTGTAGGGGGAGCTAATGTATTTTACTATAAAAGACATTGCTCATATTTTTATTACTACACAGGTTCAGGGGGAGCTAGTGTCCACTCCTCCTCTAGATACTACAAATACTGAAGTACAAGTGCAAGAGGAAGCATAGTTAAACTTATCTCAAGATTTAACTGCTGCAGAAGTTACAACTCAACTGGAATTTACTCTGGAGGAGTTATTCCCTGATGTTGATACTATTACTGATAAAGTCGGAGGTGGACCAGAAATTGAGAAGTCCATAGGTATGGACATTGATCAGGAAGCTGAAGTTGAGCCACAGGTTGAGGGGGAGCCAGTGGTTGTTGAGGCTGAGCAACAGGTCACTGGGACAGATACAATTCATCCTCCTCAAGAAAGAATTCATTTAGATACTTCATCTAAAACTGAAACTGAAGATGCCAGGATGGCAAAGAAAAGAAAACTTGTTGTATTTAAGAGAAGAAGCAAGAATTATAAGCAGGCTTTATAGACAACACCTCTACAAGTATCTCCAGCCTTTGATTATAACAAGTTTATGGTAGATCTACAGGTAAAATTGGATGAACAAAGGATGGCTCTGGAAAAGTATGTTGATGAAAATAGCAAGTCACTTCAGTTTGACTTAGCTCAGGATATAAAGTCCATCCAGTTTCAAGTCAACATGCATAAAAAGGAAATGACAGATTGCTTCCACAAGGGTGGCAATGCTGTGGTTTATCTAGCTCAACAACATGAGGCTATTACTACAAAGGTGGATGACATTGCTTTGAAGCAAAGCTATGTATTGGAAAATCAGTTACGAATGAATGATAATTTAACTGAATCTCATAATGAGATCATTGAGGAAGTCAAGAAGTTTGTCCCTGGCCTGCCTACAGATAAAACAAAAGAAAGGGAAGAATTTGATAAGAATTTTCAAGCTGCCATTGCTTCTGTTAAGACTGCAATCACTACCTCTCAAAAAGAAATATCTGAAAAGCTTCAAAGATTAAAACCATTTTTTAAAGAGGGTGTGAATTATTTGGATGGCCAAATCAGATTTCAAAAGGAAGATCTAAGAGATCATGTATCTAGAGAAGCCATAAAGGGGGAGAGGATGCTAATTCATGCAGGCTCAGAGCACTCCAAATGGGTGACCAATAGTATCCGAGCCACATTGGGATATCCCCCATTGTGTGATGATGCTATGGTGGTTGAGTCAGGAATACAAATAAATCTACTTGAAGGCAATCAACCTGAGATTGCCCAAGTCATTTACCCCCCTCCAGATTTTGACATGATTGATCAGCAGGTTCAAGGCATGTATAGTCATCCAAAGGAGGTTACTAATATTGTCATTGGGAAGGTTGATAAGCCAGAGGCTACTTTGAAAGAACAGCAAGATGCTCTATTAGCAAAGAAGAGATTCAGAGAGCAGGCTGCACTCAAGCCAGATTATGAGCAGTGGAGTCCTACTTCAAGGAACATAATACTCACTGCATGGAAAGCTGTACAAGACAAAGTTCATGAGAGAGGGAAGTGGTACAATGAGATAGAATGGCAGAAGTATGAGGCAAGACAGGAAGCAATAGTACAATTCAGAAGGAAAGCTAAGCTGGGAAGGCTGCCACTAGATGCTAAGGAGCCAAGCAAGTACTTCCCAAAGCCTTTTCACTATTTTGAAAGGCAAAGGATCAAGGAAGAAGCTCAGAAGAAAGCTGATCAAAAAGGAAAGAAGATAGCTGAAGAATCAGAAGCTCCTGTGACAGCTACAATTCAATCTGGCAAAGGGATTATCATAAGAGAGCCTGATCAATCCTGATTATGTTTTTAGTTCCTTCATAGTGTTTTTGTAATGTTGTGATGTGATCATTAAATGTAAAACAATGTAATCAAACATTACCCAGTTATAAACAAAATGTTGATTGACATATTATAATGTTCATTCTGTGATGGATTGTTTTTTTTTTATGTTTTGTTTATATTAAGTATTCCTGTTATGTCATATATCATCAATATAGTACTGTTTATAAATGGTGTATATCATTGGCTATAAGGGTTATGACTTCTCCAAATAGGGGGAGATTGTTGGGTACATTGGAAAATGTGTACCTGATTTGAAGAAGCCCTACCTAGCTCAATGATATACATCAAGGTGTATTTGATGTTGTTTTTGAGTTGACATGTGCAGGTGAAGAATTGATAAAGTATGCAGAAAAATTCTAAGTCCAAGTGTCGACACAGAGAAGGATGTGTCGACACATAGAAGAAATTAGTCGACATCAACACTGGGAAGCAGTGTCGACACATAGCAGTTAGTCTACAACTACACTGGGAAAAAGTGTCGACACAGAGAAAGTATGTCGACACATAGAAGAAATTAGTCGACATCAACACTGGGAAGCAGTGTCGACACATAGCAGTTAGTCTACAACTACACTGGGAAAAAGTGTCGACACAGAGGAAGTATGTCGACACATAGCAGTTAGTCTACAACAATACTGGGAAAGTGTGTCGACACAGAAGAAGTAAGTCGACACAACACTGGGAATTTGTGTCGACACAGAAGAAAAGAGTCGACCTCAGGTTTGTCGACACCAGCAGGATGTGTCGACTCAGAAGTATATAGTCGACCTCAAGTTTGTCTACACCAGCAGAATGTGTCGACACATTGTGATTAAGTCGACACATTACAACAGAGTTAAAAGAAGACTGTGTCGACACCTGAAGGCTAAGTCGACACTTACTAAGTTATGATTCTACAACAACTGTGTCGACACACAGGACTTGTGTCAACACACTGAAGAGTCAAGACCAAGTTATTTTCAGAAGAAGCTGTGTCGACTCAAAGGCAACTTAGTCGACATCACTGAAGACTGTGTCGACACCAAAGTCAATTGTGTCGACACAGATAAACAGATGGTCTCGACACTTTCTGACAGACTGTCTCGACAACTTGTGGTTCAAGACTAAGGCACAGGACTTGTTTGAAGACTTGACAGCTGTGGGTTGCCACCGGTTAACTGAAGCTGTCAGACTTGTCAGAAAACGGTTAGAAACCGGATCAGCCGGTTACCATGAAGAAAGTCTATAAATAGACAGATTCAGAAGGAGAAAGTAACTTTAAAAAAAAACATTGTTGAGAATCAAAAAGTTGAGAAGTATTACGATCCAATTCATTTCAAGAAAGTGCTAGGCACTTAAGAAGATCTTCTCCGGAAGATCTAAGAAGACTATCTAAGGATAGATCAAAGAAGAGTTCTAATCAGAATTCAGAAGAATCATTCAAAGTGCTGGATAGAGAGAGATCAAGCCAGAATTTGAAGAAGAAGAAAGAAACCACCAGTGGATTCTCAAGAAGCTGTTTGGAAATCAACTCAGCTAAGTTCTTATTCAAGAAGCTTTGAAGAAAGCTCAGATACAGTTGATTTCATCAGCTGATCAAGAATTGTCTTGACCTTTTCTCTCTCAATTTAGGCAAGACAGTTAGATAAACTTTTCTATATTTCTGTAGGATCTGTTTACACAGATCTGAGTTGTAAGCCTATGTTATAAAGGCTGAGTGTAGGAGTGTTGTACTCTGAGTGGTAGGGCTGTGTGCCTGAGTGTAGGAGAAGGGTCTTCTCTGAGTTGTAGGCCTTGGGGCAAGGCTGAGGTAGGGCTGTTGTTCCTGAGTTGTAGGAAACAGTTGGGTTCTGAGTTGTAGGATCTATTGATCTGAGATTAGTGGAAGTTTGGCCGAATCTAGCATACTGCTAGATAGGTGAAGGGGGAAAGTGGATGTACCCAGACCTTGGGGAACCACTATAAAACATTGTGCAATCTGTGATGTTTTATTTTCTGTGATTGCTGTGATTATTGTGTTAGCCATTAAACTGAATTCTGCCTAGAAGTTTTTATAAATAAGCAGAACCTATTCACCCCCCCCTCTAGGTGTTTAGGCTCTCTTGAAAGTTAAACTATCAGGACATGACGTGCCTGTCACGCCCCCCCTACACGGGCGTGACCATGGGCGTGACCACCGACGTACCGAAGCAATCATCCCTCCCGCTAGAATCAAGAGCCCGAGGTCAACATAGTACTGTCACGCCCCCTGACACGCCCCCCCTAGGGCGTGTCGGAGGGCGTGACCAACCCGAGAAAAAAATCTATAAATAGAGCCCCCCCTCTTCATTTCAGCAAGCTTTGGTTGAGTGGGGGAGGTGCTGCCCCTTTGTTTCTTGATCCTTTTTCATGCTTTCTCTCTCTCTCTCTCCCCCTCTCTTTGTACTTTTTGTTTAACCCTAGCTTAATTGTGGTTTGGCTTAGCTTTCTTTGTAATCTTTGCTCTTGCTTAGTGCTAATTGTAGGGCTAGAATAGGGTTTAATTTTCATGCACTTGTAATTTTATTTTCATTAGTGTAACTTGCCCTTTTTCATTAATAAAATTGTTCTTCCTTTAGCTTGTGTTGTTCTTATGCTTTTCTACTCATCTTCCCCCCTCCACTCCATTATGATTAACTAATCCTCCTTGTACTCGATCTTGATGATCCGAGGTTAGAGCGATTATGTTATGATGTTTTAATTAATCTTTTCTTTTTAGGTTAGGGCCTTGAATTACTCTTGATTAATCACGGGTTGGAGGTATATTTTCGATATATACTCTTCGCCTTTGCTTTCATTCTGGTCTAGCCGAGAGGCCGAAAGAATGAAGTGAGCATTCAAGAGTAAAGGGAGTTGTACGCACCCCTCGAGAGAGGCAGACGTCCAAATCTCCCGGATTGGAGTAAAATCCAATAGTGGGGTTCACCGCGTAAAGCGAGTTTTAGGCCTCCGATTTAGACGAGAGTCGGTCGGACCTTCCTAAACTCAGTTGGGCACGACTTCGAGAGAAGCGTGTTCAAGCTTTAGGAACCTCCACGGTCAAGGACCCTTATCCTATTAAGTTTAGATTTTTATCGCATTTTCTTAATCATCTTTAGCCGAGGTGAATCTTGATCGGGTGCATTTCCATTTCATATTTTCTACCTTTCGTAGTAATCTCCTATTTTGTGCTTTATAATTAACTGCAGTAGTTTCCTTTCTAGCTTAGTTGTTTGCTTAATAGCCTTACTTAATTGCGGTGTTTCTCTTTCTAGTATAGTGTTACTTTCTCCCTTGCACTTAGACTTTCTAAAACCCCAGTTTTTTCCGTCGATAAGATAATAGCGTTCGTGTGAGTAAGCTTAGCCAACAGTTCCCGGATTTCAATACGACACTTATGTCCCCTTGCTACAATTCGATAGGTATACTTGCCTCATCGGGTTGCTAGTTCGGTTGCGTTTATTTTCTTCGAACCCTAGCGCGCAACATCCGACCGACTCTGGTCTAAATCGGAGGCCTAAAGCTCGCTTTACGTGGTGAACCCCACTATTGGATTTTACTACAATATGGGTGATTTGAACGCCTGCCTCTATCGAGGGGTGCATACAACTCTCTTTACTCTTGAATGCTCACTTCAAACTATCGGCCTCTCGGCTAGCAAAGAATGAAAGCCATATTGGAAATTATATATCGACAATATAATTCCAAACGAGAAAAATCAAGAGTAATCCAAGGTCTAAAACCCTAAAAAGAAAAGGTAGATTCAAAGCATCATAACTTAATCACTCGAACCTCGGATCATCAAGATCGAGTACAAGGAAGATTAGTTAATCATAGCGAAGTGGAGGAAGAGGGATGAGTAGAAATGAATTGAACACAAATATAAGAAAACAACAATTTTATTAATATTAAAGAGAGCTACAACAACTTGAAATGGAAATTACAATTGCATGGAATTTAAAATCCTATTCTAGCCCTACAATTATCAACTAAAGAAAGTGCAAAGATTACAACAAAAGCTAATATAACAAAAACACTAAGCTAGGGTTAAAAAGAAATAAAATGAGAAAGAGAGAGAGAGAGAGGGAAGGACACTAAAAAAATTAGTAAACAAAAGGGCAGCACCTCCCCTCTCAACCCAAACTTCTCTAAAATGGAAGGGGGGACATCTAAATTTATAGATTTTTTTCACGGGTTGGTCACGACCTAGGACACTCTCGGGGAGGGCGTGTCAGGGGGCGTGATACGTACGAGGTTGACCTCGGGTTCTGGATTTTGGTGGGAAGGATGATTGTTTTTGTACGATGGATGACACGCCCTGAGTCATGCCTGTGTAGGGGGGGTATGACACGTATGTCAAGTCTCAATCATTGGTCGGAAATTCGTCAGTCTTGGAAAAAGGGGGCAAACATGCCCTGGGTCATGCCCGTGATGGGGGGCATTACTGGTACGATTGGTGTGTAGAGGTGAAAATGCATTTAATGCGGCGACAGACTTTGGGCAGAGGGTGACACGCCCCATATCACGCCCTAGGACACGCCTGGGGAGGGTGTGTTAAGGGGGCGTGACAACCGTTTTTCTTATTATTTGTTCTCTGTCAGCAAGCTTTTTCGGGATCGGATGACACGCCCAGGGAGGGTGTGACAGGGTGGCGTGTCAGGTCATTTTTTGCAAAATTCTGGAAACCTGCAAAAAGACAAGAAAATGTTAGTGGCAATAATATTTACATAAGAAAGAGAAAAATTAAGCTAATAAGACACGATTAACGCCTTCAAAACTAGAAAATACGATAATAGTTTAGGCTACAAAACGTATTATCAAATTCCCCCAAGCTTAAGCTTTGCTTGTCCCCAAGAAAAAATATAAAAACTAGATAACCATAAAATAGGACAAATCAAAAAGTTCTAATTATGCCTACACAAGTACTATGCGAAATTCTAAGTAGGGAGAAGGTAAAACGTAAATCTATAATAATTATTTAGGTATGGTATAACTTTTATAAACTTTACTTAACGAAAATAAATCATCCAAAATTTTGACGAAATTCTTTAAATAGATTTTAGCAAAGCAACGAAAATGAAGAAACGCATTGAGTTGTTACTAGATCCAAGAAACACATTATAATTATATCAATTAAATAACAAAAATCTAAGTTTAAATCAAAAACTAAAACTGATTTACTTTTCTTCTTTTCTTAGTTATTAAATAAAATTCAAAAGCACGAATCAAAAGAACTTAATAGGACTGAAGCGTTTGGTTTAAGATTATGATTAGGAGTGGAATTTGAAGATAAACAGGGAGGCTTAAAATCACACTAAACCAAAACAAAGAGTTTCAAAAATTTTATTATAAATAAAATATTTTTCTTTTCCATTTTTTTTCTTTTACTTTTTCAAAACAAAGGCCATAAATATTTTTATTTTCATTTTGATTTGGCCAAACAAAAGCAAACATTTCTTTTGAGCATACATTTTTTCAAAAACATATCCAAAAATATCACAAAATAACCTATCATAATCATGAAAATTCTTTATGAAACTCAAAAAGGCTAGTGTGATTAGATAGGTTGAAAATTTTGGCTTTGGTGAAAATGATATGAAAAGAGCAGCTATCAAATGAAATTGGAAAAAGGCTCAAAAGCGGCTAACTAGTGGTGAAAGTTTTTAGGTTGGCAGGAAAGCTGAAATGAAAACAAAAATGGCCTAAATCATTTTCATGCTTTTAAATTTATTTAAAACATAGATTTGAAAATTTTCAAAAAGTAAGTCCTAGATAATGAAAGAAGATTGATGAAATTATCTTGAAAATAGAAATAATAGGTGACTTTGATCGTTCACATCTACTACGCTATTCAAAAGTTGACCTTACAAAAATTATTCAAAAATGAAAAGGAAAATAATGGATGATAATTTTTTTAGAAAGTAAAAAAAATAAAGAACGAAAACCATAATGAAAATGCGAGTTTTAGAAAAAAGGTTTTACGTTAACATGCTAGCGCGAATTAGAAATACAGCATGACCAACATTTTACTTGTGCTACATAATTAAAAAGAGCGATTAAAAATATTATAATTAATTAAGTTATTTATATGAGATTTTGAGAAAAACAAAACAAAAATAAGTGGTACTACTGAATTACCAAAATGTCTAAACTATTAAAGTAATAACAAAAAGCATATATTTTTTTAATTTTGAAATATTTTCTATTTTTTTGGATTTTTAAGATATTCTTTTTTTTGGATTTTTAAAAAATATTCACAAAAAGCAAAATATTCACACATAGCAAAAAGAAGGAGGAAGTCCTCCCCCAAACTTAAAATGGACATTGTCCTCAATGGAGAAAGGAGATTAGAGAAGGAGAGAAAATGAAATTACAGAATTGAAAGTACTGAATTGAAAAACAGGTACTTCCCCGGATTTATTCACTGCGAATGCCGATTGATGCCGCTCCCTCATGCTTGTGCTTTTAGATCTTCATGAAATGTCTTCTTTGGACTTCATGATGGATTCAACAATGTTGGAGCAGGCGATCGCAGAAGCTTCAGCTTATCGGAGCCGTTCGGGGCAAAAATTATAAAATAAAGAAAACAGAAAAGATAACTTGGGTTGCCTCCCAAGAACGCCCTTTGTTTAAAATGTCGTTTGAGCTCGACACAACAAAATAATAATGTCCCAAAATATTTTATCCAAAATAATAATAATAAAAGTTTTAAAAAAAATAAAAGTTCGAAGTTAGAGTTCGTGCAACAGAATTTAACAATGTTTGGACTGACATCATCATCACCAGAGAAATATAGTTTAAGTCGCTGACCATTTACTTTAAATTACCCTTATCAGGGTGTGAAATTAAAACAACACTATAAGGAAAAACTTCTAAAATAGAAAACGGCCCAGACCATCGCGACTTTAATTTCCCCGAAAATAAACGTAATCGAGAATTATACAAAAGAACTTGGTTGCCCGGCTTAAAGGTTTTTGGGTTCCTTATGTGTTTATCGTGATATTTCTTCCGCTCTTTATAAAATTTGTTGTTATCATATGCGTAAGAGCGCCACTCGTCTAGTTCGTTAAGTTGAAATTTTCTAAGATCGCCGACAAAGTGGGGATCGAAATTAAAAAACCTTAAGACCCATAAAGCGCGGTGTTCTTGCTCTACGGCTAAATGGCACGATTTTCCATAAACAAATCGATATGGCGTACACTTGAGGGTGGTTTTGTATATCGTTCGATAGGCCCATTGAGCATAGTCTAATTTGGCTGACCAGTCTTTTCTAGATGTTGAAACAGTCTTTTCTAAAATTCTTTTAATTTCTCTGTTCACTACTTCGACTTGTCCGTTTGTTTGGGGGTGGTAGATAGTTAAAAGTTTATGCGTAACGCCATATTTTGTAAGGATTTTAGAAAACTGTGCATTACAAAAATGGGAACCCCTATCACTAACGATGGAGCGCGGCGTACCGAATCGAGAAAATAATTTTTTTAAAAACTTAACTACGACTCAGGCGTCATTCGTAGGAAGAGCTTGGGCTTCAGCCCATCGAGAAACATAATCTATGACAACTAAAATATACTTGTTCCCGAAGCTAGAAGGAAGAGGGCCAACAAAATCGATTCCCCAGAGGTCGAAAACTTCGCACTCGAGGAAATAATTTTGTGGCATTTCATTTTTATTGGAAATATTGCCCGACCGTTGGCAACTATCACACTTGCACATAAAGGCTTGCGCATCTTTAAACAGGCTAGGCCAGTTAAAACCCGCACTTAGCACTTTGTGAGCAGTGCGAGCAGCTTGATAGTGCCCACCTGTCGGTCCTTCATGCAACTGTTTAATAATATCTAAAACTTCTTCATAAGAAACACATCACCTTATCACCTAGTCTGCATAGACTCGAAAAAGATGCGGGTCCTCCCAAAAGTAGTTCTTCAACTCAGAAAAGAATTACTTCTTTTGTTGAGAGGAGAACTCTTTTGCGAGCACACGAGCCACTAAGTAGTTGGCATTGTGTGCAAACCAAGGAGAAGTAGATGTGTTAATTGAAAATAGCTTCTCGTCAGGGAAGAAAACGTTATAAGATTTTTCATCTAATATGTCTATAAAGAGATTGTCTAATCGGGAGAGATGGTCTGCGGCCAAGTTCTCGGCTCCTCGCTTATCACGGATCTCTAAGTCAAACTTCTAGAGGAGTAAGACCCAGCGAATCAAGCGCGGATTGGTATCCGATTTAGAAAGAAGATATTTGAGGGCCGAGTGGTCCGTAAAAACAATAATTTTTGAAAGTGTAATATAATGACGGAATTTATCAAAAGCGAATACTACAGCTAGGAGCTCCTTCTCGGTCATGGTGTAAATTTTCTTTACAGATGTAAGCTTTTATTAGCGTAATAGATGGGGTCGAAGTTTTTAGATATGCATTGACCTAATACGGCTCTCACCGCGAAACTACTCGAATCGCACATGATTTAAAATGGAAGGTCCCACACCGGAGCTATCATAATGGGGGCATTAATTAATTTTTCTTTTATTAAATTAAAAGCAGCTAGGCAAAGGTCATCAAAAATAAAGGGGAGTCTTTTTCTAAGAGATGGGTAAGGGGCTTGGTGATCTTGGAGAAGTCCTTTATGAAGCGGCGGTAGAAACCAGCGTGACCTAGGAAACTTCTAATAACTTTTACTTTCATAGGCGGCGGCAGCTTCTCGATAACTTCTTTCTTAGCAATATCTACCTCAATTCCTCTCGTAGAAATTTTATGACCCAAAACTAACCCTTCCCTCACCATAAAATGACATTTTTCCCAATTTAGGGCAAGGTTAGTTTCTTCGCATCGTTTTAAGACTTTTTTGAGGTTTTCTAAACAACTATCAAAAGCGTCATCGAACACAGAGAAATCATCCATGAATACCTCCATAATGCTTTCTACTTACTTGTCAAAGATAGCGAGCATACATCGCTTAAATGTAGCTGGCGCATTACAAAATACAAACGACATTCTTTGGTAGGCGAAGGTGCCGAAGGGACAAGTAAATGTAGTTTTCTCCTTGTCCTCAGGAGAGATGGGGATTTGAAAAGACCCCGAGAAGCCATCGAGAAAACAATAAAAGCTATGGCCTGATAATTGTTCTAAAATTTGATCGATGAACGGCAAGGGAAAATGATCCTTGCGGGTGGCGCCATTTTACTTACGATAATCTATGCATATTCACCACCCGGTCACCGTCCATGTCAGGATTAATTCATTAGTCTCATTTCTAAATACCATTATCCCTCCCTTCTTCGACACTACCTGGACTGGTCTAACCCACTTACTATTAGATATAGGATAGATAATTCCTGCGTCTAAGAGTTTCATAACCTCGCCCTTAACTACTTCTTTCATGTTTGGGTTTATACAACTCTGAGGTTGTATGGAGTTACACGAATGATCTTCCATTAAGATTTTTTGAGTGCAGAAAGATGGGCTTATGCCCTTGATATTAGAAATTTTCCAGGCAATAGCTCGGCGATGTTTACGTAAAACTAAAAGAAGTTTATCATTTTGTGCATCCGTGAGTTAAGCCGAAACTATTACTGGTAACTTGGAATCTTTTTCTAAGAAAGAATATCTAATATGTTTGGGTAGTTCCTTCAATTCTAAGGTAGGGGGGTCTTCATACGAAGTTTTAGAAATCCGTTCTTTTTCAAAAACTATGTCCTCGTAGACTTTTTTAAACGAAAAATTAAAAGAGGTGGGGCTAGTGGCCATGGTGGCTTCTTGCAGCGATTCAGTTTGAAGAGTAGAGGAGGAACAAAAATCAGAAAATTCTTTTTCAAATTCAGCGAGGCAATAGGAGGATTCTTCACTTAGGTGCATCAATTCAGTTGGAAGAGTAGAGGAGGAACAAAAAACAGAAAATTCTTTTTCAAATTTAGGGAGGCAATAGGAGGATTCTTCACTTAGGGCATCTATTAAAAAATATGAGTCGTCATTTGCTAGGGTGTTCTTCATCGAGGGGGTAATAGAGAAAGTCACTTCATCGTCACCTACTCGAAGGAAGAGCTTACCATTACTTACGTCAATGATAGCTCGGGAGGTGGGAAGGAAGGGTCGGCCAAGGATCAGGGGAACCTCGACGACTTCTTCAATGTCCAATATGACGAAGTCCATCAGGAAGATGAATTTGTCGACTTTAACTAAGACATCCTCCACGATTCCTAACGAGTATTTGACTGATCTGTCGGCGAGCTGAATACTCATGCGTGTGGGGTTGAGGATACAAATTCCTAACTTCTTAAATAATGAGAGGGGCATCAGGTTTATACTCGCACCTAAGTCAGCCAATGCGTTCTTGACAAAAGGTCACCAAAGACACATGGAATAGAAAAACTACCCGGCTCTCTGATTTTCTTTGGTAAACTGTTTTTCAAGACCACAAAGCACTCGAAATTTAACGTGACATGCGAAAGGTTCTCTAACTTATTTTTGTTAGTCAGGAGGTCCTTAAGGTACTTAACGTACTTTGACATCTGGGAAATCGCTTCGTGGAAGGGTAGGTTTATGTTGATTTGCTTAAACATCTCTAGGAAGAGGGAGTACTGATCATCCTGACGTTGTTTGTTAAGTTCGAAAGGGTATGGTGGGGTTGGATTATTTTTAAAGATGGGTGGTGGAGTGAGATATTTTTCTAAAATGGTGGTGATAACTTCTTCAGTAGAGGGTGGAATTTTTAAAATGGGAGCGGAGCTTTGATTTTTTAAAATGGGGGCGGAGCTTGCCTCGGGCTCTTCACTAACCCTACCGGAAACTTTCTTCCCACTCCGAAGAGTTATAGCTTTCACTTACTCTCTTGCGTTGGGCTCGGTATTGGAAGGAAGAGACCTTGCGGGTCGCTCAGAAATTATTTTTGCGAGCTATCCTACTTGATTTTCAAGACTTTTATCCGTTCCAGTTAAGGTTCTTATAGTAGCGTCATTTGTGGTTATATATTTAGAAAGTAACTTCTCTAAGCTTGGATGTTTTGGATAGTTTTGAATAGGTGGTGGTGGTGCAGAAAAATCATTTTGTGGTGGCGGGCGCATTGCATTCGAGTGATTTCTCCACTAAAAATTCGGGTGATTTCTTAAAGCAGGATTATAACTATTCGGAAAAGTAAAACCGGGCGCAAGAAAATTCCCAGTAGAAAAATTATTAAAAGCATTTCTAGGCATATTTTTAACACAATCTAATTGTTCGGGGGTAGGAGTTGCAGATTCCCATACCAGAGGGGAGGAGGCTGCAGTCATCTCCGTAATTTTTTTGCTTAATATTTCAACTTGCAGAGCGAGCTGAGAGATATTATCCACTTCAAAGATACCTGCAGGTTTGTTTGGGCGGGACCTAGGAACATTCCACATATAAGTGTTCATGGCCATGTCCTGAAAAAGATCAAGAGCTGCTTCCGGGGTCTTATGGTTTAAAGTACCGCCAGAAGTTGCGTCTATCATTTGCTTTGTGTTTTGATTTAGCCCGTTATAAAACGTCTGCACTTGTTACAATACAGGTAGCACGTGAAGTGGGCATCATATTAATAATTCTTTAAATCTTTCCCAAGTTTCATATAAGGTTTCAGAGTCTATTAGTCCAAAAACAGAAATGTCGTTCCTAAGTTTTGCAGTTTTAGCTGGCGGAAAATACTTCGCCAAAAAATTTTCAGTTAATTGATCCCAGGTTGTGATGCTGTTTTTAGGTAGAGTGTTCAGCCACTGCTTAGCCTTAGTTCTAAGAGAAAAAGGAAATAATCTTAGCCTAATAGCATCATTTGTAACACAATTTATCTTGAATGTGTCACAAATCTCAAGAAAGCTTGCTATATGTGCATTCAGATCTTCATCTTGAAGTCCGTCATATTGCACATACTGGTGCACCATTTTAATTATGCTAGGCTTTAGTTCGAAATTATTATTAGCTATCGCAGGGCAAACTATACTAGATTTTGTTCCCTCTAGATTCACTCATGCATAATAGGACATAGGCCTATGCACTACCTCCTCCACGTGGTGTTCTTCCATTCTTAAAGAAAAGAATGACTCGGAGTCCTCAACCGGTACTTGGAGAGTAGGGCCTTTAAATCGCGATCTTCTTCGAAGAGTACGCTCAATTTCGTGGTCCAAGTATAAAATAACCGACGGACTCCCGCGGGTCATGCACTAAAAGAAGAGAAGAGAATAAAGAGAAATAAAGAAACTAGAAAAAATCTAGATTTTTTTGAAATAAATTTTTTTAATATTTTAACTCCCGAACTTCCCATGGGATACCCAATGAATGGTTCGCAATGTACTAGACAAGATAATGGCACTTAAAGCCCTTTCGCCTTTTCGAGAGAATTAGGTGGCGTAGAAAAATTGTGGAGTGGGTTTCTATTAAGAGCGATAATAAATTTTTTTTGGATTTTTAAATTTTTTAGAAGGAGGATGAGAAAGAGAAATGATAAAAGTAATAGGTTCGTGTTTTGGATATATCAACGAAAGTTGCTCCCGACAACGACGCAAAAAACTTGGTGATGGCTTTCCCCTTAAGAAAAGAGAGCCGAACTAGCAATCCAATTAGGCAAGTATACCTATCGAACTATAGCTAGGGGACACAAGTGTCGAATTGAAATCTGGGAACTGTTGAGTACACTTACTCACACGATGACTATTATTTTATCGACCGAAATCTTTAGGGTTGAATAGAAATCTAAACGCACTAAAGAAAGGAAATATTACGCTAAAAAGAGAGCTAATGCAGTTAAATAGAAAGCATAAAAGAAACGATTACGATAAGGGTTAGAACGATGAAATGGAAATGCACTCGATCGAGAATCACCTCGACCAAAGTCGATTAAAAACACGATAAATAAACCTAAACTTAATAGGGTGAAAGGTCCTTGACCGTGGAGGTTCCTAAAGCTTGAACATGCTTCTCTCGAAGTCATGCCCAACTAAGTTTATGAAGGTTCGACCGACTCTCGTCTAAATCGGAGGCCTAAATCTCGCTTTACTCAGTGAACCCCACTATTGGATTTTACTCCAATCCAGGAGATTTGAATGTCTGCCTCTCTCGAGGGGTTCGTAAAACTCTCTTAACTCTTGAATGCTCACTTCAAACTATCAGCCTCTCGGCTATCCAATAATGAAAGACATATTGGAAATTATATATCGATAATATAATTCCAAACGAGAAAAATCAAGAGTAATCCAAGGTCTAAAACCCTAAAAAAAAAGTTGATTCAAAACATCATAACTTTATCACTCGAACCTCGAATTATCAAGATCGAGTAAGAGGAGGATTAGTTAATCATAGTGAAGTGGAGGAAGAGGGATGAGTATAAATGCATAGAACACAAATATAAGAAATGAGGAATTTTATTAATATTAAAGAGAGCTACAACAACTTTTAATGAAAATTACAATTGCATGGAAATTAAAATCCTATTCTAGCCCTACAATTAGTAACTAAAGTAAGTACAAAGATTACAACAAATGCTAATACAACAAAAAACTAAGCTAGGGTTAAAAAAACACAAAATTAGAAAGAGAGAGAGAGAGAGGGAAGAACACTAAAAAAATACTAGTAAATAAAAGGGCAGCACCTCCCCTTTCAACCCAAACTTCTCTAAAATGGAAGGGGGGACATCTGAATTTATAGATTTTTTTCACGGGTTGGTCACGCCCTAGGTCACGCTCGGGGAGGGCGTATTAGGGGGCGTGACACGTACGTGGTTTACCTCGGGTTCTGGATTTTGGAGGGAAGGATTATTGTTTCTATACGATGGCTGACACGCCCTGAGTCACGCCCGTGTAGGGGGGCGTGGCACGTATGTTAAGTCTCAATCATTGGACAAAAATCCGCCAGTCATGGAAAAAGGGGGCGAACATGCCCTAGGTCACGCCCGTGACGGGGGGGGGGGGGGGGCGTGTTATGTACGATTGGCGTGCAGAGGAGAAAATGCATTTAATGCGGCGACAAAATTTGGGAAGAGGGCAACACGCCCCGTGTCATGCCCTGGGACACGCCAAGGGAGGGCCTGTCAGGGGGGCTTGATAGCCATTTTTCCTGTTATTTATTCTCTGTCAACAAGCTCTCTCGGGATCGGATGACACGCCCTGTGACATGCCCAGGGAGGGCGTGACAGGGGGGCATGTCAGGTCATTTTTGGCCAAAATTCTGAAAACCTACAAAAAGACAAGTAAATGTTAGTGGCAATAATATTTACATAAGAAAGTTAAAATTAAGTTAATAAGACACGATTAGCGCCTTCAAAACTACAAAATACGATAATAGTTTAGGCTACAAAATGTATTATTATATACTAAGTCTAACCCTAGTGCGTTTTGACTCTCTCTCCTAAGGAAAGACGATCTTTCATCGATCCCGATCACAACTTAACACTACGGTGAACCAATATCCTCCCCATCATGACTCCCAATGATGAACTCAGTTTCACTTTACCAAATAAGTATATCATTAACCCAACTCCCTATGCCCTTCCCACATGCTAACACAATTTTGCAGTTTTACTATATGTAGACCAACCTAAGTTATATGATGAGCATGAGAGGTGACCCCTTCCAATATTCATCCAAGTGACCTAAGATTATTACTGGGGGCCTCTCATGACATTTTTCAACTAAGTCCAGAAAATAGTATTTTTCCTAATTTAATTGTTATTTAATCAATTTTCTGCACAGTAAGGCCAACAATGCTTTTGAACATTAAGTACACTTTTCTGTCTAGGTAAGGCCTTGTCAAAATTATGTCAGGTTCATGTCATCAAAATAACAATAAATATTGAAATTAATAGTTTTTCAGAATGAATTTGACCATCAATAAATTATTGTATAACTAGCTATAATGTTACGATAAATAAGGGAAAAATAGAATCAACCTTCCAAAATATATCAAAAAATTACTAGATTAAAAATATGATCAGAAAATTTCATTGACCAAGAATTATTATTTTTCAACATCATTTGGTCCCATAAATAAATCATTTAAAACAAAATAATATTAGGCACCTTGTGAAGCAACCCATATAGACAGTCCTCCAATAATTCTATAAAAATTCACAGAGCTCATGTATGAATTAAAAGGTCCTTCTAACAATTTGCATAAGTTTTCAATAGTTAGATATCTCTTAATAAATTCCTTAATGATTTGGACTACTATAAGGGTTGTGAATGAAGTATCTCAAATACTAACCTAAAATTTACACTAAAATTTCCAGAGCTTAATTGCAATATTATTTGGCCACTGCCTAAATTTCAAGATCATCCAAAGTCCTATGATGCAGTAATAAATTCAAGTGTAAAAGTGTCCTAAATGGTCCTAAGTTGTTACAAGGGGATGTAATATCTAAACATCTTAGAAGTACTTCCTAGGGTTATTTACCATCCTAAGATCACATGGACTAAACCCCAAGTCCATGCATGGACATAACACCTTATGTCCTTCACAAACCCACAAAGTTCAACCCTAGGGTTTGATCTAGGGTCCTAGGGAAAATCCACCATAATCCACCTCAAACTCCAAGTGAGGGTGTTTTAACAGATCTTGAGGCTCTGGCCAAAGTCCTATCCCATTTGGGTGAGGATTAGCCCCTCCATGCCCCAAGTACCCTTTTGCCCCAATTTACCCTTAATGGACCCAACTTTAGTCATACCAATACCTATTCAATCAACCCCAAATGGGCTGAGATTTTTATCAGTGACATGTAATGGCCCTAAGGACCATCCACCAAAATTTTGGAGGTATTTGAGGTCATTGGACCCCTAAATTAATTCTTACCTATTTTATTAACTTTTTACAAAAACTTTTGGAAAATATTAATTCCCATTTTTGGATATGCTATAGATATAGGAAAGAGTGATACCCATTCCAAATTTCAAGTCATTTGGACAAGTAGTTTAGTGGGGGCACCAAATTTAATCTCTAACTAGCCATATGTATAGGCTGCGCTATTTTGAGTGTTATGGTCAGACCACTGACCCAAATTGGTTGAAAATAATTTAAAATAAGCTAGAATTCAAGCCCTATAATTTTCATGTTAACCATTTTCACTGTAGAGGGCTCTAAGTATTTTTAATAATTTAATCTAGCCACTTCATATTTGTATACCAGAAAATGAAATAAAAGGAATTAATATAATAACTCAACACGAATCGTAAATCAGAATTCGACGGGGTCTGTTCATTGTTCTTCTTTAGTCAACGGATCGCAGCAGCCCTCCTGGGCTTACTTGGGGTGATGATTTACCATCCACCTGAGCGCCTCCCCGGCCGGCCAATGCCACCACCACCTTTCGTTGAGGTGGTGGCCGGCAATAGGCGGTGGTGGGCCGGTCGGAGGTGGCCGGAATCGGGGTTTATGCATGGATGAAAAGCTTGAAGAAACAAGCTTTCGGCCACCCAGATCTAGGGCCAATTGGCCCCAAACCTTGCAGCTAATAGACTAAGATCTATCCACTAGAAGAGAGGAGAGGGATAGGACCTTTTGGGAGGGCTGTAGTCGGGTCGATCGAAGTGTCGTCATAGCCGGTGGTGGCGCCGCTCGGTGTTCTTCAATTGCACTACCAAAGTGCTCGGTTTCTTCAGGTGAATGGGGGAAATGATTCCTCTAACCTTGGGGAAGCTTTTAAAAGAGCCAAAGGGGGGAGGGGAGGGGTCAAGCTTCAATGCCATTAATGGCCTTGAAAGCTCAATTTTGGCCAATGGAATTCTCCTGAATCCAGCCACCAAGAGGCTGGGGAAAACCTTTGGTCTCCTTTTACTAATGAGGGGAGATGAATCCCCATCAATTGGGAGAGAGGTGAGGGGTTAAGGGCATTCAAAACACGATGAATGACCACTTTCTCTCTCCTCCATTAAAAGGGGAAGTTGAACTTTCTCTCTCCTAGTGAGCAATTCCAGAAAATGGGTGTATTTTTAGTTGATTATAACCCTTATGAGGCAAGTGGGCCACCTCAATTGGGCTTAGCCCAAGTGGCTTGGCTTGAGCTAGCCTTTTAGGCTAGTTTTACCTAAATCTAGGTTGAGTTGACTTTGGTCAAATTGACCTTTTGGGTTGATCCCAATGGGTCCTTGGTGACCCATTGGACTCCTGTAAGGTCTTGGGAGACTTGGGTATGGTTGGTTGGGCACCTTGAAGGTCACTTGACCCTTAGTTAGGGCACTTTGACCTTTTTAGGGCTAGGATTGACTTGGGTCAACTTAGCCTCTTTGGTTGACACCAATGGGTCCTTGGTGACCCATTGACGTCTCTTAGGGCTTAGGAAGGTTTAGGTGGGTCCCTTTGGCTAAGGGGAGGTCAATTGACCATGTGTGAGCTTAGTTTGACCCAATTAGGGTTTGGGTTGACTTGGTCAACTTGCCCCTTTTTGGTTGACCCTAATGGGTCTTTGGTGACCCATTGGCCTCCCCTAGGGTTAGAGGTGCCATGGTGGGGTTATGGAGTCAAGTTGAAGTTCTAAAGTAAAACCCTATGGTGGGTAGCTGAAAATTACTATTTTCAGCCCAAGGAGGTTTTCACCTTCATGCCTAAGTTCATTTGGTCTTCTTGGGCTACCTATGGTTTTGTCATGACCTAATCATGACAAAACCACTCCTAGGGGTCTAGATCTTTGAGGGATATTACAAATCCCAATATATAAAAATAAAAATTTCTTCCGCGAAATTAAGGTTAAGCCTACGGGGTTTCTACTGAAGTAAAAGTATGTAACATCCCTTGGAATTGAAGGTATACCTGACTCAAAGAGATCCGGGTACCTCTGCTGCATCATGTCCCGTGGCTCCCGGGTAAGCTCCTCTTACCCATGGTTCCTCCATAGGACCTTGACCAATGGGACTTTCTTCCGCCGCAAAACCCACAATGCTGTATCATCGATCCTAACCGGCTCTATGCTAAGTGATCGATCTGAAGCCATCGGGCCATCTGTAGTGGAAATCAGCTGCTCAGGTAATAGTGGAGCCCTCAGAAGTGAAGAGATATGGAAGACGTCATGCAATCCCGCTAACTCCAGCGGTAGCTCCAGTCTACAAGCCAACGGGCTGATACGCTCCAAGATCCTGTAAGGCCCCATATATCTCGGGCTGAGCTTCTTTCGCCCGTGAACTTGCGAGACTCTATGCATCGACCGTATCTTAAAGAAAACCCGGTCTCCTACCTGGAACTCCACCTAACGATGTCACGCATCGTAGTATTTGGCCTGTCTGCTTTGGGCCTCCAGCATCCTATCCCGGATCTATCTCACCTGAGCATATGTGTC
Source organism: Platanthera zijinensis (assembly GCA_039513925.1). NCBI lineage: Eukaryota > Viridiplantae > Streptophyta > Magnoliopsida > Asparagales > Orchidaceae > Platanthera > Platanthera zijinensis. The sequence continues at coordinate 124,183,866 of CM077078.1, read as the reverse complement.
TTCCATGAACTCCGAGCCGAGAGCCTTCGGATCCTCATCCTGTATCCAAAAAAATAGGGTTCTACATCTCCATCCGTATAATGCCTCGTAAGGGGCCATGCCTATGCTGGACTAATGACTGTTATTGTAGGAGAACTTGATCAGCGGTAATAGTATCTCCCAGGGCTCTCCGTTGTTCAAAATGCAAAGGCATAGAAGATCCTCAAGTGTCCGGTTGGTGCACTCCGTATGCCCATCCATCTGAGGGTGGAAAGTCGTGCTGAAGGTCAACCGAGAGCCTAAGTAGTCCTGAAATTACCTCCACTCCTTGGACGTAAACCGTCCATCCCGATTCAACACGATCGTCCTAGGCACTCCATGGAAACGGACAAACTGCTCGATGAACCTACGCACTAGATCACCGACCGGAGCGTCCTTTTGAACTGGAATAAACCTGGCCACCTTCGTAAATCTATCGATGATCACCCAAATCGAATCATTCCCCTCATGTGATCGGGGTAGCCCATGTATAAAATCCATTGCTATGTCCTCGAACTTCCACTCCAGCATTGGAAGTGGCTGTAATAATCTGATCGAACTCTTGCACTCCGCCTTTACAAGTGTGAGAAACAAACCAAACTAAGATGGAAGCGGTTTCAACTGAAACTTTATTATCCAAAAAGCGTATCTATTACAAAGGTATGACCTCCTTTATATAGAATAGAGGAGAGAAGAGAGAATACAAATAAGAGATGTGGGACTAAAAATTTACATGACACAAGCGGACTGTACAGACACAAACCGCACAAGCCGCGCGGTTAGACAGAAGAGCTAACCGCTCGGCAACTGCCAGAGAGAGAGAGAGATCGCCATGTGAGACCGCTAGACTGCTCGGTCTCCAAGTCGCCAGTGACAACCCGCTATATCGCTTGGACCACAGACAACAACACACAGCAACCAACCTGCTGAAGCCAGACCGCCAGACTGCCCGGTCATCAACCCGCCAAGACAGACCGCCCGGTCACCAACTCCAACACTCCCCCTCAAGCTAGAGCATATATATCGATCATGCCCAGCTTGTCACAAATATGGAAAAACGAGGCGGATACTGGCTTGGTGAAGATGTCAGCCAGCTCTTTATCAGAAGTGACGAAGGGAGTGCAAATTTGTTCCTTCAAAATCTCTTCACGAATGAAATGACAGTCGACCTCAGTATGCTTGGTTCTTTCATGGAAGACTGGATTTTTGGAGATGTATATGGCAGTCTTGTTGTCACAGAACATAGGTAGAGGATGGTTGTAGACCTCTCTTAAATCCAGCATGAGAGCCGTAGCTATTTTAACTCACAAGTGGTCGATGCCATACTCCGATACTCTGCTTCAGCACTGGACCTGTAAACAACAGACTGCTTCTTGCTCTTCCAGCTTACCAGATTTCCCCCAACAAAGGTGCAGAAACCAGAGGTAGACTTGCGATCCCCTTTGTCATCAGCGTAGCTCGCATCTGAGTATGCTTCAACCCTCAGATGACCATTCTTCTGAAAGAGTAATCCTTTTCCAGGGGCTGCTTTGACATACTCCAAGATCCGCAAGGCGGACTGAAGATGGAACTCCCTGGGTGCTTGCATGAATTGACTCACCTTGCCCACAACATAGGAAATGTCGGGCCTGGTCACTGTGAGATATATGAGCTTGCCAACTAGACGCCTGTACCGCATAGTATCTGAAAGAAGAGGCGAATCATCTGCCCAGGTTTTGTCTTCTCCAATAGCCATATGGTATCGGGCAAGTTTGGCTCCAGTCAATCCTGCTTCTTTTAGAAGGTTAAGGGCATACTTACGCTGGGAGAGGACTAAGGAGTTGGGCTTCCGAGAGATTTCGATCCCCAAGAAGTACTTCGGAGAGCCCATATCTTTTGTGACCAGATGTTGACGAAGATGTCGCTTTGTCAAGGCTATCCCTTCCTGGTCATCGTCAGTGAGAAGAATATCATCAACATACACAGCCAGAACCACTAGCCCCGAGGATGTTTTGTGAATAAATAGAGAGTGATCGGCAGAGCTGCGCGCAAAACTAAGGGCCGCCACAATGCTGCTAAACCTGTCAAACAAAGCTCGAGGGCTCTGCTTGAGACCATATATTGCCTTCTTCAGCCGGCATACTCATGTCTCCCCCTGAGCAACATACCCAGGAGGATGCTCCATGTAGACGGCCTCCTAAAGATCACCATAAAGGAAGGCATTCTAAACATCAAGCTGGGAAATCGGCCAATCTTTATTGACTGCCATAGAGAGAAGGAACCGTATAGTGCCGAGACGAGCCACCGGAGAGAAGGTGTCAAAGTAATCAACCCCATAGGTCTGAGTAAAGCCCTTAGCAACAAGACGAGCCTTATAACGGTCCACAGTGCCATCCGGGCTAAATTTGACCACAAAGACCAAGCGACAGCCAACAACCTCAGTACCGAAGGGAGGAGGAACAAGGGTCCAGGTACCCCGCTCCATCAGGGTCGTCATTTCCTCATCCATGGCCATCTTCCAGTGAGGAATAGCAAGGGCCTCCTGGTAGGACCGAGGTGTGGCAGTGGCAGAGATAGCCAGCGCGAAGGCCCTGCGAGAAGAAGTAAGGCGATCATATGAAACAACAGTAACAAGGGGGTGTAGGGTACACGTCCGCACCCCTTTGCGGAGAGCTACATGAAGATCCAGGTTGTTGGGTTCCTCGGCATCCAGAGAATCCGTGGAAGAGAGAGCTGTCCCGGGAGGAGAGAGCGACGACAACAGAGATGAGGGAGATGGAGGCGGAGAGAGAGGAGTGGACGGAGATGGAGTAGGGGTGGATATCACAGGAGGAGACGAGGGAATGAAGGGAATAACAGGGGAATCAGAGACTGGGGGAAGAGAAGTGGAAGCTTGGGGAAGAGAAGAGGAGTCATCCGAGAAGTAGGAGGCATTCTCGAAGAAGGTAACGTCAGCGGAGACGAACTGCTTACGAAGAACAGGGTCAAAGCAACAGTAGCCTTTCTGAGTGGTGGAGTACCCCAGAAAGACACATTTGGTGGAGCGAGGGGAGAGTTTATCACGGGTGGCAGACGGGGCATGCACAAATGTAGTGCACCCAAAGATCCGGAGAGGGAGAAGAAAAGGCTCCTTGCCCGGATATAGTATGGAGAATGGGGTTTTCCCGTGGAGAACTGAGGAGGGAATGCGATTGATGAGGTAGCAGGCAAGGAGAACAGCATAGCCCCAATATGAGCGAGGGACATGCATCTGAGTCATCAATGTGCGAGCGACATCAAGGAGGTGACGGTTTTTGCGTTCCACCACCCCATTTTGTTGGGATGTATAGACACAGCTTGTCTGATGAATAATGCCATGTTGCACACAAAAAGAGGAAAAAGCATGACTCAAGTATTCTTTAGCATTGTCAGAGCGAAATGTTTTAATAGAAACACCAAACTGATTTTTAATTAAATGATAAAAAGAGAGCCATACATCAAAAAGTTCAGAGCGATCTCGTAAGAGATACACCCAAGTACATCTAGAAAAATCATCAATGAAAGTTACAAAATAAGAACTACCCCGACTAATGGTGAGGGAAGGAGCAGGTCCCCAAACATCGGAGTGCACTAGATCGAATGGACGAGTGGAGCCCCAACCTTGCTTCGGCGGGAAGGAGGAATGGTGATGCTTGCCAAGTTGACAAGCGTCGCAGTTGAGAGGAGTACTGGAGGGTAGGAGGTGGGGTAGAAGCTGATGTAGAAGCCGTGGTGGAGGATGACTGAGACGGAGATGCCATTGGAGAAGATTCGTATAAGAGGAAGAGAAGGCGGACAAAGCGGAAATGTTGTCAAGGAAGTAGAGGCCGCCGCTCTCAGTCCAAGTAGCAATCGTCTGCTGCGAGCTCAGATCCTGAAAAGAACAAGAAGTCAGAGTAAACGTCACAGGACATTGAAGTTGCTTACATAAAGAGCTAACCGACAATAGATTGCACGGAAACATGGGCACATAGAGAGTGTCCGTTAGTCGAAGGGACGGAGTAACATGAACCACTCCCGACCCATTAACCGGGGAGGGAGAACTGTCTGCAACGCAGACTGGGGGCAACCGATCATGCTGTTCGAGGAGAGAGAAGCACTGAGGATTTCCCATCATGTGATTAGTTGCACCAGAGTCAATAAGCCATTTACCTTGAGTCACCACGTGGGCACTACCTGATGATGTGACCACAAAAGTAGACGGGTTGGAAGAGGAGGCGGAGGAGTCACCAGAGGGGCAAAGATGGGGATGCTTCGTCTAGCAGTGATCTGAAGTATGTCCGGTGCGGCCACAGTGAGAGCAGAGGTAGCGGGAAGAAGTACGTCCGCCAGACGGGTGACTGCGGTTACCAGAGCCACTCCGCTGAGTTTGATGAGCATAGTTGTCTGGTCGAGAAGGAGCGGGCAGAAGCGGGAGCTGAAGGAGAGAGGTGACAGCAGCGATGCGGGCAGCAATGGCATCTAAGGTAGGAGATTCTGCCTCACCCATAATTTGCTGGCGGATCATGTCATAAGTATCAGACGGCCGGAGCAGATAACACACAACCAGAAGCTCCTGGAAGTGCTTGTGTTGTTGAGCCAAATCCGCAGAAAAGGGGCGATTTTGAAGAATCTCAGCCCCAAGAGCCTGGACCTGTTGGTAGGCGGCCGCAGGAGACAAGGAGGGTCGGGCAAAGAGGTCCGCATACAATGTATATATGCAGGACGTTTGAGCCCCTTTAGAGTACAGAGCGGCCAGATGAAGCCAAGCGGCCTTGACCATCTCATCATGACGGATGACGGGAAAGCACTCATCGGATAGGCTGTTAGCGAGCCAAGTACGCACAAGAGCGTCACTCGCATCCCAGTCATCAAAGAGAGGTGAAGTGGTGGGAGGAGGGTCATCAATGAGATGGTGGTGTTTGCATTGCGAGTGAAGAAGAAAGGTGAAAGAGACGGTCCAATCCGGGTAGTTGGAGCCGACTAGCTTGGAAACGGTGCCAAGGTTCCCGGAAGGAGTAGGAGGGAGAGGCGGAGCCGGATTGACGATAGGGGTGGTGGTAGGAGTGATGGCAGTAGAACCATCAGAAAGAGCCATAGTTGTGAACGACCAGAAGCCGCGCAGTTAGGCCACAAGCCTCGCGGTTAGGAAGAAGAAGATCTGCAGCCATCACGATGTCAGAAACAAGTGGCCAGAGTAGCCACGACCAAGCCGAAGAAGGCAACAAGCCACGCGGTTAGGCAACAAGCCGCGCGGTTAGGAAGAAGAAGATCTGCAGCGGTCACGATATCAGACACCAGCGGCCAGAGAGGCCACGACCAAGCCGCAAAATCAAGCAGAGGTATAGAAGTATAGTGGCTAGAAGACAGTCCGCTCAAATAGAAGCAACAGGCAAAACAAGGCACAGGGCAACAGGTCGCGGCGAATAGGTGCGGCGACTAGGCACATGAGTAAAGAGGTCGCGCACACCGAGGGCAATGACAAGGAGAGAAAGAGACCGCACGGATAGGTCGCTAGCAGGCGAATCAAGTCGCGCGGACATAGAGCTCCCACAATCAGGAGGAAAGGATCGAGTCCTCTGATACCATGTGAGAAACAAAACAAAATAAGTCGGAAGCGGTTTAAACTGAAACTTTATTATCAAAAAAGCATATCTAATACAAAGGTATGGCCTCCCTTATATAGAATGGATGAGAGAAGAGAGAATACAAATAAGAGATGTGGGACTAAAAATTTACATGACACAAGCGGACTGTACAGACATAAACCGCACAAGCCGCGCGGTTAGACAGAAGAGCTAACCGCTCGACAACTGCTAGAGAGAGAGAGAGATCGCCATGTGAGACCGCTAGACCACCCGGTCTCCAAGTCGCCAGTGACAAACCGCTAGACCACTTGGACCACAGACAACAACACACAGCAACCAACCTGCTGAAGCCAGACCGCCTGGTCATCAACCCGCCAAGCCAGACCGCCAGACTGCCCGGTCACCAACTCCAACAACAAGCTTGCAAGCCTCGCAGTGCATCACAAAGTATGTGATATCTTTTTTCATGCCTGGCCAATACATCATCCTCTTCAGATCTGCTACCATCTTCGTGATCCCTGGGTGGACTGAATATTTGCTGTAGTGTGCCTCCTGAATTTTGCCTCCTGCCGGTATATAAACTCTGCCTCTAAAGCAAAGCAGCCCATCTATCAAAGAGTAATCCCTTGCTGTGCCTTCTTCCAAGGCCCTATATATCGGCTCCATCCTCGCACCCAGTCTTTGCCCGTCCCAGACGTGATCTCGGATGTCGTCAGTGGTGCTCATCAATGCCAAGTACTCCTCGTAAAGCTCTAGATCATCCTAGGATACAAGAGATATCTGTATCTCTTCAAACATCTACACTAGCTCTATAGCCATTAATTGAGGCTCCGCTCCATATGTGGTGGCTCTTCGGCTCAGAACATTTGCTACCATGTTGGCCTTCCCGGGAAGATAGTGCATGGTATACTGGTAGTCTGACAAAAACTCTACCCAACATCTTTGTCGGATGTTCAGCTCTTTTTGCGTGTCCACATACTTCAAGTTCTTATGATCAGGGAAGATATCATAGTGGACACCGTAGAGGTAGTGCCGCCAGATCTTCAGAGCAAAAATAACCGCTCCCATCTCCAAGTTGTGCACCGGGTAGTTTTGCTTGTGATTCTTCAGCTATCTAGAGGCATAAGCTATCACATGCTGTAAGACCCCATTTTCTTTCTTTTTAAACCACCAGGGTATTAGGCCCAGAAACATCGCTTTGCGGTGACAGCTTCACACCCGGGAAGGTCGCCACTACGAAACGCGGATCCTGCCGGCCGATTCGATCACAATAGTAGCAATATAATAAAAGGCAAGTCCACAAACATCACATATATAGTAAATATTCTCCACGAAGGGAGTGTCCACATATATTATAAAAGTACAGAAAATAGAGCTCATGCCCGGTACATAGATATCCTCACTACATATCGCTTAGCGCGGATGTAAAACTAATAATCTAATAACCATCGGGACTCACAGTCCCAGCTATCTGAACTCCGGTACTAGACTGCTCCATCTCCAAGCGTGCCGACCTCTGGGGCTGCTCCTCCATGATGGGCTCCACAGTCCCCTAAAATGATGTGGTTCGAAAACCGTTAGTCTAAAAGACTAAGTCCTATCATCCCCCGCCCCATCCCCCATGGCTCCTAGGCACTGAGTGGGGAGGAGGAGAGGAGAGGTAATGAAGAAGGAGAATAATAAATAATAGGTGACGACGGAGCTAGTCTAGCAGTTCTATCAGTATGTTCGGCAGTAATAAAAGTAAGAAAACTGAACAAGAAATAAGTAACCTTAACTTATATGAAAACACATAAGCTAAGAGATCTTCTACAAGGCTCCTATCGTATAAAAAGTCCCATACCAATTTATACGTTAGGGTGTCGGTTTTCTAGCAAGCATACATATACATATACCGAATAAAAACCTTAACTTATAAGCACGCTCGCGCGAGCTTATAAACCAAGGGGTCGTTTTGCAGGGCCTATTGTATAAAGCATCCCATACCACTTTATACAATAAGTGTCGGGGTTATATGCAATGACATATAATTATGCCATGATGTGAACATGCAAGAGCGACTCACCCACTCGACTCTGTGTACACAGACCTTTAGTTACCACTTTTTGGAGTCGAACCTCCCAGGATACCTCCATAGTGGCAAATGGAAGGGGTGGGTTGGCCCTCGCCCACCTTTAAACCGGTAATTTCACTACCAGTTTGACCTATCGTACGCCTCAACGCTGGTGCACTAAGCGGAGCTCCTGGGTACTCTTGCCGGCTGGTACACCAGATTTTTATGGAAAAGTGCTAAACCACACTTGTCGAGTCAACGTATTAGCGTCGGTGCATCGACCCTCCAATACCGAAGACCCACCTTACACTTATGCACATGCAACTTATGTATCAGCTACCGAGTCAAAGCCCCCCGGACAACCCCGTCCGTCATAATCAACAACCGAGCCAAAGCACGCCGGGCCAACCTGCCCATCATTAAATCCACCGAGCGTATAGCCCGAGTGACCCAACTTAACATCCCGAGGCATCGAGGTGAGTGAAAGTAAATCCCTAGTTATACTAGTTACTCTTGCAGTTTATTTTGCCTACAGTTTAGGTTAGCGCAGGACTGCCCCCGGCATACCCCGTGAAGGGCTCTCAAAGGGCACTGGGAACTACGATGGGCTGAAGCCCAAAGCTCCTATTCGCAAGCAACTTATTATTATTGGTTAATACCCGATTCCTGATCCCTTAGTATTACTCTGGATCTAATCCTAATGTGTTTTGACTCTTTCTCTCTCCACGGGAAAGACGATGTTTCGTCGACCTCGAGCACCTCTTAACACTAGTCAAACCTCCTACTCCTCATCACAACTCCTGATGATGAACTCATTTCACTTACCAGATCAACACTCCAACATCCCAACTCTCTGGGTTCATTTTGCACCATATCATGATTTCTGCAATTTTACTAAACGCAGACCATCCTAAGCTATATGATGTATACAATTGGAGGTACTCAAATTTATCATCAAATATCCCTATAATAATTATTGGAAGTCTATCATGACATGTTTAGCCTAAATCCAGAAATTCATAATTTTCCTAATTTATCTGATAATTTATTTAATTTCCTAAGAACTCCAAATGCCCTGATTTTGAACATGAAGTACCTTTTTCAGTCATGCATGATGCTTCACAAAATTAAGATAAATACTAGGCATCTATTTTACTGTAAATTTAAGGTCTCCCAATTTTTACAGTAAATAAAGAACTCTAAATTTAATTTTGAAATATATTCCATTTTCATATGTTAATGAAGTAAGTATAGAAATTGTACATTCAAAAATTGTGAATAAATTTCCTCATGAAATTATTGACCTAATAACACTACTGATCGTGTTTCATAATTTTACAACAAATAATGAGCTCTGAATAAATTATTGAACAAGTTTTTATTTTTATGAGCTTGTGAAGTAAGTACTGTAAATATGCATGTACAAATTGTAATAAAATTCATGTGTGAAGTTAATAAACCAAATATCCCTATGCCAAAATTACACAAATTTTCTATGGTCAGCTAGGTCAAAATAATAAATAATCAATTAAGGGCTAACACTTGCATAACAATGGAAGTACCAAATAATTGCTCCAAAATTCCCATTAAAATTTTCAAAGACTCATACTAATCATATGACTACACTAATCAAATTTCACCACTTTTCATAGAGTTTTAATAGCTTATTATGCCATTACAAAATTTGTGACCTAAACTAGGGTTAGGGTTTTGAGAGGCTTAACTGTCCCTAAGTCCACTAGTATTTTCACCGGAGACCTTAGCTACCATAAGGTCCTCTCCACCAAATTTCAAGTTCATACAAGGGCATTTGACCTCATGCCCTTCTCAAACAGTCAAAGTCCTAACATAAGGTTTGAACTTGGGTACTAAGTAAATTCAATCCCAACCCACACCTTAACCCACATGAGGGTATTATATGTCATGCCAAACCAGTGGCCCAAATCTCAGCCCATATTGAGGTGATTTGACCACTCAAACCTCAAAGTGCACTTTTGACCTAAATACCCTTATTATGGCAAGGCTAGGGTTTGCAAAAATTCAACCCAAATCATCTCCCAATGAGATGAATTTTTATCCAGAGCCTTATGATGATCCCAAGGACCACTCACCAAAATTTGGGAGGGTTTGGAGTTAATTTGGTCCCTTAATTAATTTACCCTAGGGTATTTAAATAATTTCAAAAGCTATAGAAAAATTATTCCCAACAATTATCATTTTTGGGCAGGGCCTAGGTATAGGTTAGGGTGACTCTCTGTACAAATCTCAGGTCATTTGGACAATAGATGAAGTGGGGGCACTCATTTTAGTCTCTGCCTATCCCTAGGTATAGACCCCACCAAAATGGGTGCCGTGGCCAAACCAATTGTCCAAATTGGCTCAAATAAATTTAAAAATAAAGTAGACCAATAGGGATACATTTTATATGTTTACCAATTTTTCTGATTTAGCATCTATGTATTTGTAAAATAATTTACAAGGTGGATGAATAAATGTGACATAATTTGAAATGATATAATCATTTATCCTATAGTTCAAATTGAGGCGGCACGAATCTTGGCGCACCCTTTGGACGGCATCCCGTCATCGTCCCCGCACGCCAACGACCAAGATTTATTCCTCCTAGGCCAACTTCACACCTCTGCCACCGACCTCCCGACCACCTCCTTGGCCGGCCACTGCTACCACCACCTCCGTCGAGGTGGTGGCTATCGCCAGGCAGCGGCACAGCCGCCGGAGGGGCGGATTCCAGCGATCCCAACAAGTTAATTTTTATAGAAAAATAAGGAGAAAACCTCTCCCGATCGGGCTCAATTGAGCCCGATTCTTGGCCCTATACATTCCTACGGTCTACCCACAGGAAAAGAGGAAGGCGAGGACCTGAATTGTGGCCTTAGAGCGGGTGTTGTGCCTCCTTGCCATTTACGGCCGCCGGTTAGGGCTTCTCTTCTACCTCCACTGTAACAGTAAGGGAACTGAAGTTGGAACGAGGGATACTCTTGCTCTTGACCTGGTGAAGGTTTTTGAAGAAGAAATTGGGGAGAGGTGGCTTGTAACTCCCCAATTCATCAAGGCACCATTAATGGCCATAAGGGTGAAATTTCAGTTTCACCCAAATTGAGGGGTTGAGCCACCCCACTGGCCGACCATCTACTGAAAACTTCTCCTCTGCCTCCAAGGAGTTTAAGCCTCATAAAAGGGAGGAGTTATGGAGCCTCCATGGTCATGATGGCCATTAAGCTATTACTTTCTCTCTCCTCCAAATTAGGGTAACTTCCTCTCTCTCTCTCCTAGTCACCACATTTTTAATTTGGTGGGCCCAAAATGAGTCTCTCCACCTCCTAGATCAATGAGCCACACTAGTTTGGGCTTAGCCCACTTGGATTGGGCTTGAGTTAGCCATTTAGGCTAGTTTGATCACATTGGCCCATGAGTTGACTTGGTCAAATTAGCCACTAGGGTTGACCCCAAATGGTCCTTGGTGACCAATGGACCTTACTTAAGGTTTAGGAACACTTAGGTAGGGTAGGTTGGGGATCTTGGATGTCACTTGCCCCATAGTTAGGGCACTTTTACCTTTTTAGGGCTAAGGTTGACTTGGGTCAATTTAGCCTCTTTGGTCGACTCCAATGGGTCCCAGGTGACCCTACGGACTACCAAAGGTGTTAAGGGTGTTGTGGTAGGGTTATTCCGTCAATTTGAAGCCCTAAAGTCAGACCTTAGGACTGATGTTTAGGATGTGCTATAAGCAGACCAAGGTGATTTCCACCTTGGGCCTTGCCCACTTGATCTAGGGCCTCTGGTAGTTTTGTCATAACCTAGTCATGACAAAACAAAGACCTATAGGTCTAGTTGTTCAAAGGATGTTATAAATCCTAATATATAAACAAAAAAAATTTTGTCCTTGGAATTCTAGTTAGGCCTACGAGGTTTCAAGTACGAAAGGTAAATTATCACATCCCGAGAGGTTGTCAGTAATACCTGACTGAAAAGCTCCGTGTAACTTTGTTGCATCAAGTCCCGAGGCTCCCATGTGTGCTCCTCTCGCCCATGATTTTCCCACAGGACCTTGACAAATGGAACCTTCTTGCGACGCAAGACTCATATCCCCTTGTCGTAAATCCGGACCGGTTCTAGATGAACTAACCGATCAGATGCTACCGGCCCATCCGTGGCCGTAATCTGCTTCTCCGGGCATAGTAGAGCCCTCCTAAGAGAGGATACGTGGAACACATCATATAGACTCGCCATCTCTGATGGCAGCTCCAGCCAGTATGCTAAGGGACCGATCCGCTCCAGGATCCTGTAAGTTCCCATATATCTTGGGCTGAGCTTCTATTTTCGACCACGCACCCGTGAAACTCCATGCATTGGTCAGATCTTCAAGAATACCTAGTCCCCCACCTGAAACTCAACCTGACGATGTCGAATGTCATAATACTTGGTCTGTCTGCTCTGTGCCTCTAACATCCTGTCTCGTATCAGCCTCACCTGAGCCTCAGTGTCTTCAACAAACTCCGAAACCAAAACCTTCGGATCCTCATCCTATACCAATGAAAGCGGAGTCCTACACCTTCGTCCGTATAGGGCCTCATAAGGAGCCATCCCTATGCTGGACTAGTAGCTGTTATTATATGAGAACTCGATCAGTGGCAATAGCTTCTCCCAAGGCTCTCAGCAGTCCAGAATGCATAGTCACAGTAGATCTTACAAAGTCCGATTGGTGCGTTTCGTCTGCCCGTCGGTCTGGGGATGAAAAACTGTACTGAATATCAGCCGAGTGCCCAAGTAAGTCTGCTCTGATCTCCACTCCCTGGACGTAAACCGTTCATCCCGATCTGATATAATCGTTCTGGGTATGCCATGATAACGGAAGAAGTGCTCCATGAATTTCTGAACCAACACACCAATCGAGTCATCCTTCCTGATCGGGATAAATCTGGCTGCCTTTGTCAGCCGGTCGATGGTTACCCAGATCAAATCATTCCCTGTCCGTGATCGGGGAAGCCCTTGTATGAAGTCCATCATGATTTCCTCGAATTCCCACTCCGGCACTGGGAGTAGTTACAAAAAACCTGCGGGGTTTCTGTACTCTGCCTTCACCAGCTGGCATGTCTCATAGTGGGTCACGAAGTAGGTGATATCCTTCTTCATGCCTGACAAGTACATGGTCTTCTTCAGATCCGCAGTCATTTTTGTAACTCCCGGGTGTACCGAATATTGGCTGTAGTGGGCCTCTGCCATGATATCCTCCCGGACCTGGCCTTCCTCTAGTATATAAACCAGTCCTCTGAAGCATACCGGGTCATCTCTCAATATGTAATCCCCCACATTACCTGCCTCCAAGGCCCGGAATATCGGCTCCAGCTTGGCATCCTGCCTCTACCCATCTCTGACTCGGTCTCAAATGTAATCTGTGGCACTCATCTCCGCTAAATACTTCTCATAAATCTCGGTGTCTTCAGACGACACCAGTGTGATGTGCATATCTTCTAATCTCTACACCATCTCCATGGACATAATCTGGGGCTCCGCTCCGGAGGTATCAGCTCTCCGACTCAGCGCATCGGCTACTATATTCGCCTTCCCTTGGTGGTAATGCATCTCGTACTGGTAATCTGCTAGAAATTCCATCCATCGCCTCTGCCTGATATTCAGCTCTTTCTGCGTGTCCACACACTTCAAATTTTTGTGATCGGAGTATTTGTCGCAGTGGACACCATATAGATAATGTCGCCAGACTTTCAGAGCAAACACGACCGCTCCCATCTCTAGGTCATGAATAGGGTAGTTCTGCTTATGTGTCTTCAGCTGGCGAGAAGCATAAGAAATTACATGGCCCTTCTACATCAGGACTACTCCCATGCCCTGGTAGGAAGCGTCAGTGTAGACCTGGAATCCTTCATTCCCCGAAGGAAGGGCAAGTATAGGAGTCGAGGTGAGTCGATCCTTCAGCTCCTGAAAAGCCACCTCGCAATGCGGGGTCCAGACAAAGGGGACATCCTTCCTCATCAGGGATGTGAGTCCAAGGGCAATTCGAGAGAATCCATCCACGAACTTCCGGTAATAACCAGCAAGTCCTAGAAAACTCTGCACGTCTGTGGCCGCCTTCAACTACGGCCAATCCCGAACTGACTGAATCTTGGTTGGGTTCATTGCCAACCCAGCTCCACTAATGATATGGCCTAGGAAAGCCACCTCCTTCAACCAGAACTGGCATTTTCTTAACTTCGCATAAATATGGTGCTCCGTAGTCTCTCTAATGTCAGCGTCAGATGTCGTGTATGCTCCTCCTCCGTCCTCGAGTAGATGAGGATGTAGTCAATAAAAACGATGACGAACACATCAAGATAAGCCTAGAACACCCGGTTCATCAGGCTCATGAACGCCTACGGTGCATTCGTGAGCCCGAAGGGCATCACGGTAAACTCGAAAAACCCATATCCACTATTGATCAAATAGCTCATCTATCCTTGGCAATGGAGAAGTATTCCGGACTGTCAGTTGGTTCAGTGCTCGTTAGTCGATGCACAATCTAAGTGTCCCGTCCTACTTCTTGATGAACAACACCGAGGCTCCCCATGGTGAAGAGCTTGGCCGGACAAATCCGGCTTCCACTAGTTCCTGCAGCTGGCTTAGAAGCTCTGTCAACTCCTTCGGGGCCATCCGGTAAGGGGCTCTAGATTCCGGATTAGCCCTAGCACCAGCTTTATCCTGAAATCCTGCTCCCGGTGCGGGGCTAGACCTTATAGCTTCTATTGGAATACGTCAGCAAAATCTTGCACCACTGAGATTTCAGAGATGGGATCCTTGGCCTCAGCCATTTCAAACAACACTTCATAGACTTCCTCCACCTGCAAGTGAGCCTTGACGGCTTGCACGGATGATAGTAAGAGAGGGGGAATAGTTCTAATACCTTCGATGATCATGTGGGAATCCCCATATGCCTCACGGTGATCCTCTTTGACAAGCAGTCAATCTGGGCATGGTTCCAATGCAACCATGTCATGCCCAGGATCAAATCAAAGACTGGCATCTTTAGGATCATTACTGGTGCTTCGAATGCCTTTCTGCCAATCTCCGCCTCCATGTTGCAGTGCGCGGAGGTGAATAACTCCTATCAATCAGGTAGCTGTATCTTCATCATCAAGCCTGTGAATCGCTCCATGCCTTCCAGCCCTTATACAAAGGCTTCTGACACGAATGAGTGTGAAGCACCCGTATCGAACAGTGTATAAGCGGGCTTACCGCTGATGAAGACTATGCTTTGGGTTGTTAATGTCTTATAAATCTAGTTATGGTTTTCTTTCCTAGTTTATCAATTCTATATCCATAAATCTAATTACTTAGGAAAGAGAGAACTTAAAATTAACTGGCGTACCCGTGGTCACTTGCTCCGGATTCCGATGTTGAGTCAGATCCAGTGTATACACTTGCTCCCTCTCCTGCCTGCGGTCTCTGCCCTGGTATCCACGTCCTCAGCCACGTCCTCAGCCTCCAAAATACTTAGCAGGCGAGGTAGCCAGTTGTGCTGGTAGTGGTGCCCCCTTCATGGGGCAATTTATCCGGATATTCCCCACATGATGATAGTTGAAGCACTCTAGCGGGGGATATGCCATACCCCCGCGTCTCTGCATCTCCCGCATTTGGAGAGGCTGAGGGGCCATCACTACTGGTTCCCTCTGCTCCTGTCTCACCTCCTGATGAGGTTGGTCCTCTGCTCTTCTCCCATCTCTCCCATCAGTAATGGAGACCCGTCGCTGATCATTTCTGTCTCCCTGGCCCAGATCCTCAGTTAGCCACTTCCGGCCTCGGGTAGTGTACAAATCTGCCTCGATTCTCTTCGCTATCTCCAATATTAAAGGAATAGGCCCGTAAGATACGAACAACAGTACCTCCCTCAGATCCTATCGCATGCCCTTATAGAACCTCTTGGTGTATCCTGCCTCATCCAACTGATAAAAATCCGCAAACTGGGCCAGATGATTGAACTCCCGGTGGTACTCCACCACTATCTTGTTGCCCTGTCTCAATTGTAAAAATCTGTCTTCCAGCTCATCTCTGGCCGACTGCAGAATAAATGCACCAACAGTGCGTCCCTGAACTACTCCCATGCAATCTCTGCAACCTCTCTATCAACAAACGTCATGTCCAGCGATGTCTTCCACCATATCTTGGCATGGGACTCCAAGCAAGAGACAACCAAAGGAACCCTCTCCTCCCATAGGCATCGTATCCCAGTTAGCATCTCATACATGATATCCAGCCACTCCTCTGTCCGAAGAGCCGACTCTATCCCCAAGTAAGACGAGGGATAAATTCCTCGAAAGATACTCAATCAATTGGCCCCTGGGTTTGGCTGCGTAGCCGAAACCTGTTGGGCCCTGAAAGCCTCCAGAATAGCTGTCAGAGTCTGCCCCATCTCTGACTATAGGAACGGAGTTGGGACCGGGGGAGGTGGTGCAACATTTGGGGTCTGCTTGACTCCACCCTATGGTGTAGGCTGTGCTGGGGGTTGCATAACAAAAGGCATTTCGAAGTAATCATTCAACCCTAATTAAAAGTGGATAATTTATATGTGATCCCCCATATGGGCACACCACTGCTTCCACTGCTTAGTTTGTCCCCAAACTAAATTCGTGCAGGGGATACCCAGGGGTTGTGGGCTGCTACTTTTCAGATTGAGGTTTCCTCTGATACCAATTGTAAGACCCCATTTTTTTCTTTTTAAACCACTGGGGTCTTAGGACCAGAACTGCCGCTTTGTGGTGACACCATCACACCCGGGAAGGTTGTCACTACAAAACGCCGATCCTATCGGCCGATTCGATCACAACAGTAGTAATATAATAAAGGGCAAGTCCACAAACATCACATATATAGTAAATATTATCGACTAAGAGAGTGTCCACAAATATAATAAAAGTACAAAAAACAGGGCTCATGCCTGGTACATCAATATCCTCACTACATATCACTCAGCGCGGAAGCAAAACTAATCATCTAATAACGATCGGGACTCACAGTCCCATTTGTCTGAACTCCGGTACTAGACTGCCCCATCTCCAAGCGTGTCAACCTCTGGGGCTGCTCCTCCATGATGGGCTCCACAGTCCCCTAAAATGATGTGGTTCGAAAACCGTTAGTCTAAAAGACTAAGTCCTATCATCCCCCGCCCCTTCCCCCATGACTCCTAGGAACCGAGCGGGGAGGAGGAGAGGAGAGGTAATGAAGGTGGAGAATAACAAATAATAGGTGATGGCAGAGCTAGTCTAGCAGTTCTATAAGTATGTGCGGCAGTAATAAAAGTAAGAAAACTGAACAAGAAATAAGTAACCTTAACTTATATGAAAACACATAAGCTAAGGGATCTTCTACAAGGCTCCTATCATATAAAAAGTCTCATACCAATTTATACGTTAGGGTATCGGTTTTCTAGCAAGCATACATATATATATACAAAATAAGAACCTTAACTTATAAGCACGCTCGCGCGAACCTATAAACCAAGGGGTCGTTTTGCAGGGCCGATTGTATAAAACATCCCATACCACTTTATACAATAGGTGTCAGGGTTATTTGCAATGGTTATGCTATGCCATACAATTATACCATGATGTGAACATGCAAGTGTGACTCACCCACTCGACTTATTGTACACAGACCTTTAGTTCCCTCTTTCTGGAGCCGAACCTCCCAAGATACCTCCGTAGTGGCAAACAAAAGCGGTGGGTTGGGCCTTGCCCACCTTTAAATCGATAATTGCACTACCAGTCAGACCTATCGTATGCCTCAACGCTGGTGCACTAAGCGGAGCTCCTGCGTACTCTTGCCGGCTGGCGAACGGGACTTTTATAGCGAAGTGCTAAACCACACTTATCGAGTCAACGTATTGGCATCGATGCATCGAACCTCCAATACTGAAGACCCACCACCTTATACTGTTGCACATGCAACTTATGTATCAGCTACCGATCCAAAGCCCCCTGGACCATCCCGTCCGTCATAATCAATAATCGAGCCAAAGCTCGCCGGGCCAACCTGCCCTGACCAAATCAACCGAGCCTATAGTCCGAGTGATCCAACCTAACATCCTGAGGCATCGAGGTGAGTGAAAGTGAATCCCTAGTTATACTAGTTACTCTTGCAGTTTTTTTTGCCTACAGTTTAGGTTAGCCCGGGACTGCCCCCAGCATACCCCGTGAAGGGCTCTCAAAGGGCACTGGGAACTACGATGGGCAGAATCCCAAAGCTCCCTTTCGCAAGCAACTTATTATTATTGGTTAATACCCGATTCCCGATCCCTTAGTATTACTCTAGATCTAATCCTAATGTGTTTTGACTCTTTCTCTCTCCACGGGAAAGACGATGTTTCGTCGACCTCGAGCACCTCTTAACACTAGCCAAAACTCCCACTCATCATCACAAATCCCGATGATGAACTCATTTCACTTACCAGATAACAACACCAACATCCCAACTCTCTGGGTTCATTTTGCACCATATCATGATTTCTGCAGTTTTACTAAACGCAAACCATCCTAAGCTATATGATGTATACAATGGGAGGTACTCAAAATTATCATCCAATATCCCTATAATAATTATTGGGGGTCTATCAAGACATGTTTAGCCTAAATCCAGAAATTCATAATTTTCCTAATTTATTTGATAATTTATTTAATTTCCTAAGTACTCCAAATGCCCTAGTTTTGAACATAAAGTACCATTTCAGTCATACAAGATGCATCAAAAAATTAAGATAAATACTAGGCATCTATGTTACTGTAAATTCAAGGTCTCCCAATTTTTCCAGTAAATAAAAGAACTCTAAATTTTATTTTGAAACATATTTCATTTTCATATGTTAATGAAGTAAGTATAGAAATTGTACATCCAAAAATTGTGAATAAATTTCATCATGAAAGTATTAACCTACTAACACTACTGATCAGGTTGCACAATTTTATAACAAATAATGAGCTTTGAATAAATTATTGAACAAGTTTTCATTTTTATGAGCTTGTGAAGTAAGTACTGTAAATATGAATGTACAAATTGTAATAAAATTCATGTGTGAAGTTAATAACCCACAACTCCCTATGCCCAAATTACAAAAAATTTCTATGGTCAGGGTGGTCAAAAATAATAAATAATCAATTAAGCGCTAACACTTGCATAACAAAGGAAGTACCAAAATAATTGCTCTGAAATTCCTATTAAAATTTCCAAAGACTCGTACTAACTTTATGACTACAATACCCAAATTTCACAACTTTTCACAGAGTTTTAATTGCCTATTATGCCATTACAAAATTTGTGACCTAAAATAGGGTTAGGGTTTTGAGAGGCTTAACTATCCCTAAGTCCACTAGTATTTTCACCAGAGGACCTTAACTACCATAAGGTCCTCTCCACAAAATTTCAAGTCCATACAAGGGCATTTGACCCCATGCCCTTCTCAAACCCCCAAAGTCCTAACATAGGGTTTGAACTTTGGTCCTAAGGCAATTCAATCCCAAACCACACCTTAAACCACATGGGGGTATTATATGTCATGCCAAACCTTTGTCCCAAATCTCAGCCTCTGTTGAGGTGATTTGACTACTCAAACCTCAAAGTGCACTTTTGACCTAAATACCCTTATTATGGCAAGGCTAGGGTTTGCAAAAATGCAATCCAAATCATCTACCAATGAGATAAAAATTTATCCAGAGCCTTATGATGATCCCTAGGACAACTCACCAAAATTTGGGAGGGTTCGGAGTTCATTTGGTCCCTTAATTAATTTACCCTAGGGTATTTAAATAATTTCAAAAACTATAGAAAAATTGTTTCCAAAAATTATCATTTTTAGGCAGGTCCTAGGTATAGGTTAGGGTGACTCCCTTTCCAAATTTTAGGTCATTTGGACAAGAGATGAAGTGGGGGCACTCATTTTAATCTCTGCCTAGACCTAGGTATAGACCCCACCAAAATGGGTGCCCTGGCCAAACTAGTTGTCCAAATTAGCTCAAATTAATTTAAAATAACGTAGACCCATAGGGATACATTTTATATATTGAACACCTTTTCTAATTTAGCCTCTATGTATTTTTAAAATAATTTATAATTCGGATGAATAAATGTGACATAATTTGAAATGATATAATCATTTACCCTATAGTTCAAATAGAGGCGGCACGAATCTTGGCGCACCCATTGGACAGAATCCCATCATCATCCCTGCACGCCAACAGCCAGGATTTATTCCTCCTGGGCTAACTTCACGCCTTTGCCACCGGCCTCCCGGCCGCCTCCCTGGCCGGCCACCGCCACGACCACCTCCGTCGAGGTGGTGGCTATCGCTAGGCAGCGGTACAGCCGTTGGAGGGGCAGATTCCGATGATCTCGACAAGTTAATTTTTATGGAAAAACCAGGAGAAAATCTCTCCCGATCGGGCTCAATTTAGCCTGATTCTTGGCCCTAAACATTCCTACGATCTACCCACATGAAAAGAGGAAGGGGAGGACTTGAATTGTGGTCCGAGAGTGGGTGTTGTGCCTCCTTGCCATTTCCTGTCGCCGGTTTGGGCTTCTTTGCATCCTCCACAGTAACAACAAGGGAACTGAAGTTGGAATGGGGGAAACACTTGCTCTCGACCTGGTGAAGGTTTTTGAAGAAGGAATTGGGGAGAGGTGGCTTGTAACTCCCAAATTCATCAAGGCGCCATTAATGGCCATAAGGGTGAAATTTCGGTTTCACCTAAATTGAGGGGTTGAGCCACCCCATTGGACGACCATCTACTGAAAACTTATCCTCTGCCTCCAAGGAGTTAAAGCCCCATAAAAGGGAGGGGTTATGGAGCCTCCATGGTCAAGATGGTCATTAAGCTATTACTTTCTCTCTCCTCCAAATTAGGGTAACTTCCTCTCTCTCTCTCTCCTAGTCACCACATTATGAATTTGGTGGGCCCAAAATGTGTCTCTCCGCCTTCTAGAATAATGGGCCACACTAGTTTGGGCTTAGCCCACTTGGATTGGGCTTGAGTTAGCCATTTAGGCTAGTTTGACCACTTTGACCCATGAGTTGACTTTGGTCAAATTAGCCACTAGGGTTGACCCCAATGGGTCTTTGGTGACCCATGGACCTTACTTAAGGTTTAGGAACACATAGGCAGGGTAGGTTGGGAATCTTGGAGGTCACCTGCCCCTTAGTTAGGGCACTTTGACCTTTTAGGGCTAAGGTTGACTTGGGTCAACCTAGCCTCTTTGGTCGACTCGAATGGGTCCCAGGTGCCCCTATGAACTACCCATGGTTTATAGGGTGTTGTGGTAGGGTTATGGGGTGAAGTTGAAGCCCTAAAGTCAGACCTTAGAACTGATGTTGAGGATGTCTATAAGCAGACCTAGGTGATTTCCACCTTGGGCCTTGCCCACTTGATCTAGAGCTTCTGGTGGTTTTGTCATGAACTAGTCTTGACAAAACGAAGACCTAGGGGTCTAGTTATTTGAGGGATGTTACACATGCCCATTATGCATCAGAACAACACCCATTCCCGGATATGATGTGTCTGTATAATCTTGAAATCCTTCCTTCCCAGATGGAAGGGCAAGGATAGGGGCCGAGGTGTGTCGACCCTTCATCTCCTAGAAGGCAGCCTCGTACTACGACATCCAAACAAATGGAGTCTCCTTCTTCGTTAAAGATGTGATTGAGAGGGAAATCAGAGAGAAACCCTCTACGAACTTCCAGTAGTAACCGACAAGTCCTTGGAAACTCCTCACATCGGTAGCTGTCTTCAGTGGTGGACAATCCTGTACTGGTTGAACCTTTGACGGATCCACTACCAGTCCTGCTCCACTGATGATTTGGCGTAAGAAGGCCACCTCCGTCAACCAAAATTAGCACTTGCTAAACTTAGCAAACAACTTGTGCTCTCGGAGCTTCCCTAGAGTCAATACCAAGTGACGCGCATGATCCTCCTCAGTCCTCGAATTGATGAGGATGTCGTCAATAAACACTATGATGAAGACATCTAGGTAGGCCTTGAACACCCAGTTCATCAAACTCATGAACACGGATGGTGCATTCGTGAGTCTGAAGGGCATTACAGTGAACTCATACAGCCCGTATCTGCTAATAAGGCGATCTTCGGGATGTCCTCCTGAATCCGCAGTTGGTAGTATCCTAACCTCGGATCCAGCTTTGAAAATAAGTGAGCCCCGTCCAACTGATCAAACAGCTTGTCTATCCTCGAAAGAGGATACGTGTTTCATACTGTCATCTTGTTTAGTGCTCTGTAATCAATGTACAGTCGGAGTGTCCCATCCTTCTTCTTCACGAATAATACCAGAGCTCCCCATGGAGAAGAGCTCGGCCTGACAAACCCAGCTTCTACTAACTCCTGGAGCTGGCTTCGAAACTCCACCAACTCCATTGGGGCTATCCGATAAGGAGCTCTAGATACCGGCTTAGCCCCCGGGATGAGCTTTATTTGAAAATCCTTCTCCCGATGCGGTGGTAACCATGACAACTTCTCCAGAAATACATCTGCAAAGTCCCGCACCACCGGAATGCTAGCTACAGTGTCCTGGGCCTCGGTCATCTCGAATAACACCTAGTATACCTCATCTCCCAACAAATGGGCCTTGATGGCCTGAAAAGAAGAGATTAGATGGCGAGAACCTGGGGTAATACCTTTGAAGGTCGCGTAGGTGTTGTCGTATCTGAGTACGACATTCCTTGCTGGGAAGTAAGTCTGAGCGTGGTTCCAGGCGAGCCATGTTATTCTGGTGATCGCTTTCCGCTTAAGATAAGAGAGCCGAACTAGCAATCCAATTAGGCAAGTATACTTATCGAACTATAGCTAGGGGACAGAAGTGTCGTATTGAAATCCGTGAACTGTTGAGTACACTTACTCACTTGAAGACTATTACTTTATCGACGAAAAATCTTTAGGGATAAAGAGAAAATTAAACGCACTTAATGAAAGGAAAAAATTGCATAAGAAGAGAACTAATTGCAGTTAAGTAGAAAGCATAAAAGAAGCGATTACGATAAGGGATTAGAACAATGAAATGGAAATGCACTCGATTGAGAATCACCTCGGCTAAAGTCGATTAAAAACACGATAAATAAACCTAAACATAATAGGGTGAAAGGTCCTTGACAGTGGAGGTTCTTAAAACTTGAACACGCTTCACTCAAAGTCATTCCCAACTAATTTTAGGAATGTCCGACCGACTCTCGTCTAAATTGGAGGCCTAAATCTCGCTTTACGCGGTGAACCCCACTATTGGATTTTACTATAATCCGGGAGATTTGGACGTCTGCCTCTCTCGAGGGGTGCGTACAACTCTCTTTACTCTTGAATGCTCACTTCAAACTATCGGTCTCTCGGCTAGCCAAGAATGAAAACTATATTGGAAATTATATATCGACAATATTATTCCAAATGAGAAAAAAATCAAGAGTAATTCGAAGGCCTCAACCCTAAAACGAAAAGGTAAATTCAAAGCATCATAACTTAATCACTCGGACCTCGGATCATCAAGATCGTGTACAAGGAGAATTAGTTAATCATAGCGAAGTGGAGGAAGAGGGATGAGTAGAAATGCATAGAACACAAATATAAGAAAATAGCACTTTTATATTAATATTAAGAGAAAGTTACAACTTGAAATGAAGGAGCTACACTTGCATGGAAATGAAAATTGCAATGAAATAAAAGGCTAATCTAGTATTAACACTAGGCTACAAATGAAGTACAAAGCTAATACAAAAGCTATTACAAAAGGAGCACTAAGCTAGGGTTAAAAAAACACAAAATGTGAAAGAGAGAGAGAGAGAGAGGGAAGAACACTAAAAACACTAGTAAAAAAAAGGGCAACACCTCCCCTCTCAACCCAAACTTGTTTTGAAATGGAAGGGCGGCGTTGAATTTATAGGAAAAATCCACGGGTTGGTCACGCCCTAGGTCACGCCCAGGGAGGGCGTGTCAGGGGGCATGATATGTACGGGGTTGACCTCGGGTTCTGGATTCTGGCAGGAAGGATGATTGCTTCTGTACGATGGCTGACACGCCCTGGGTCATGCCTGTGTAGGGGGGGGGGCATGATAATTACATCAAGTCTTAATCATTGGTCGGAAATCTATCAGTCTTGGAAAAGGGGGCGAACATGCCCTGGGTCATGCCTGTGACGGGGGGCATGAAAGGTACGATTGGCGTGTGGAGGCGAAAATGCATTTAATGTGGGGCCAGACTTCGAGCAGATGGCGACATGCCCCGTGTCATGCCCTGGGACATGCCCAAGGAGGGCGTGTCAGGGGGGCATGACAGCAGTTTTTCCTGTTATTTGGTCTCTGTCAGTAAGCTTCCTCGGGATCGGGTGACACTCCCTGTGACACGCCCAGGGAGGGCATGACAGGGGGGCGTGTCAGGTCAATTTTTGCCAAAATTCTTGAAACCTGCAAAAAGAGAAGAAAATATTAGTGGAAATAATATTTACATAAGAAAGATAAAAATTAAGCTAATAAGACACGATTAGCGCCTTCAAAACTAGAAAATATGATAATATTTTTGGCTACAAAACGTATTATCACATTCCCAGAACCAGATCAAAATCCGACAAACTTAAGAGTGTCGCCACAACTTCGAAGGTTAACCCATCAATGGTCATCCTTAGGATGCATTTTGCCGTGGATTGGATCTCCATCCCATTGGGGAGACGCACCCTCCTGGTGACTCCCTCATATAATCGGATTCCCTCTATGCCTTTGACAAAGTTTTCCGAGAAGAAATTGTGTGAAGCCCCCTTGTCGATCTAGGTGTGGGCAGGCTTGTCGCATACCATGACTACCCCTGAGTTGGTTAAATTTCTTAGAAATCTAGTTATAGTTTTTTCCTTCCTATTTCTAGCAATTTTATATCCCTGTAACCTAGCTTTTAGGAAAGAAAAGAAAACTTGAGTCACCGGCGTACCTGCTATCACCCGTTCCGAGTTCCGGGGTTGAGACAAATCCAAGGCATTGACCTACCCTCTATCCTATCTGCGGTCTCCATTCTAAAATCTATGTCCTCGTCCACGTCCGCAGCCACCAAACTGCCGAGCAAGTGGGGCATCCTGAAGTGTTGGTAGGGGTGCTTCCCTCTTAGGGCAGTTCCTCTTGAAGTGCCCCTGCTGGTTGCACTGGAAGCATGTATGTTCCCCCTCCACTATCCTCGACATCTCCCATATTTGTAAAGGCTGAGGAGACAAAATCACAAGGTTCCTTTGCTCCTGCCTATTCTATTGGCGGGGTTGATCCCCATTCCTCCGTTCCCCAATGACACGATCTCTGGGATGGTCTCTCCTGGCAACTATCACTGAGTCATTGACCGATCTGTTCCAGCCCCTAACTGTAAGCTGGTATGCCTCTAGCTTCTTTGCCATCTCCAATATCCTGTACAAGCTCCCATCAGAGACAAAGAGGAGGGCCTGCCTCATGTCGTCATGAACGCCCTTATAGAACCTCTTTGTGTAGCCTGCATCATCCATCTTATTTGAGTCTGCAAAGCGGGCTAGGTGTATGAACTCCCGGTAGTACTCCAACACCGTCCTGCTACCATGCCTCAACTGTAGGAATCTTTCTTCAAGCTCATCCCTCGCTGACTGAGGTATAAAATGCTCCAATAGAGCTGCTCTGAACTCCTCCCAGGCGATGTCTGCGCAATTCACTCCAGCAAATGTGGTGTCTAGCAGTGACTTCCACCATATCTTCGTATGTGACTCCAAGCAGGAAACTGCCAAAGCTACTGCCTCCTTCGTCTGGTATCGAATCCCTGCCAGCATCTCGTAAATAATGTCCAGCCACTCCTCTATGCGGACTGCTGACTCCATCCCGAGGTAGGATGAAGGAGAAATCCCCCAAAAGACACTCACCAAGTTAGCCCCAGGATTTGGCTATGGAGCTGGGGCCTGCTGAGCCCAAAAGTCCTCCAGAATAACCGTTAGAGTATTCCCCATCTCCGTCTGCTGGAACGAAGTCAGATTCGGTTGGGGTGGAACCATGTTCTGAGCCTGAGGTGTACCCTATTGTGGACTAGGGTTCGTCGCAGGCTACAAGGAATATTTCAATTGTTAGTTAATGTACAAGTGGAAGTAATGAAAGGAAAAGGTGGACTTCTTGAATGTGATTCCCCTTATGGGCACACCATTGCTTTCACTGCTAGTTTTTCCTCAAACTAAGCTCGCGCGGGGTGACCTAGGGTTTTGTGGACTTCTTCTCTTTGGATCGATGTTTCCTCTAATACTAGTTTGTAAGACCCTTATTTTTTGCTACGCTACCAGGTCTTATGCCAAGAATCACCGTTTTGTGGTGACACCGACATTCAGAAAGGTCGCTACTACAAAACGCCGATCCTACTAGCCTTAACAATCACAAAAGAAAGAGAATTGTACTGATAGTTCAGTTAAATCAAAGTCAACATATCACATATAATCTATGAATCAAAAATCACAACAAGTCCACATGATGATATAAGTATCAAAATAGATCAGTAAAATAGAAAGACAATAATCGGGCTTATGCCTGGTACATCAAATCCTCACTACAATCCTCTCGCGGAAGCTAAGTAAAGCCAACATTGACGGAGCCAGAGGCTGGTGCTCCCATACTAGACTGACCAACCTCCAGGTGCACCATACTCCGCTAGTGCTGCATCTCCTACTGCTGCTCCCTGTCACCCATATGGAGTCCTTGAAATGTTTGGTCCATCGACCGTTAGTCAAAATACTAAGCCTAATTTTCACAACCCCTCCCCCAGTGGCTCCTAGGCACCGTGCGGAAGGAATGATAGGAAAGCTAAGATGGTGGAGATTAGTAAAAAAGCAGATGTCGGCGGACATATTCTAGAAGGCATGTAGTAAATTTATAGAGTTGTAAGATGAAAATCAAAGCTAGTAGTTCTAAAATAAGGAAGCAGTAATGTAAACGAGTAAGTAGAGCATTAAGTATATGTAAAGTAGATAATAAAACAAGTAACCTTAACTTATATGAATGCCCATACAAATTATAAGTCAAGGGATCTTTTTCAAGGCTCCCATCATATAAAAAGTCTCATACCAATTTATACAATATTGTGTCGGGTTGTATGCAAGTACGAGTGTAGTGTTATGTTTTGCCATGATTCATGCAAGTGTAACACACGCACACGACTCTATGCGCACAAACCTTTAGTTCCCCTGTTAGGAAGCTAGCTTCACTCCTAGGAGCCTCTTTAGTGGCCAACGGAGGGAGTTGTTCTGGCCACCCCATTTCTAGATGGGTATCCACACTACCAGGCCTAGCCCTACGTACAACTCTGAAGGACACACCACTCACAACGTACTATGCTGACCCACCGCCAGACCTTTCCTTGGCTAATTGTAAACAACACCCACCGAGTCAGTGTATCGACGTCGATGTGAAAGACCACCAAATAACTAAGACCCACCACTTTATGAACATGCAATCATGAATTTCCCGAGCCATCGGCTCTCCAGACTATCCTGTCCGTTACAACTACCTTTCGAGTCTACGGCTCGCCGGGCTAACCCGTCCATTTCCACAACCACCGAGCTTACTTCTTGGATATCCTAACCAAGCTAACCTCCTGAGACATTGTGGTGAGTGAAAGTGATATCCTAGATTTACTAGTTGCTCTTTATTATTTATTCTTACGGTTTAGGTTAATCTTGGACTGCCCAGGGTATTCCTTTGAACGGCTCTCATGGGGCACTAGGAACTATGATGGTAGCTGAAGCCCATCATTCCCTTATACAAGGCACTTACTATTATTGATATCTACCCAAGTCCCAATCCCATTTAATTTTATACTAAGTCTAACCCTAGTGTGTTTTTACTCTCTCTCTCTCTCCTCGGGAAAGGCGATCTTTCGTCGATCCCGTGCACCACTTAACACTAGTCAGACCAATACCCTCCCCATAATGACTCCAAATGATGAACTCAGTTTCACTTTGCCAAATCAGTATATCATTAACCCAACTCCCTATGTCCTTCCCACTTGCTAACACAATTCTGCAGTTTTACTGTATGCAGACCAACCTAAGCTATATGATGAGCATGAGAGGTGACCCATTCCAATATTCATCCAAGTGACCTAAGATTATTATTGGGGGTCTATCATGAAATTTTTTAGACTAAATCTAGAAAATAGTATTTTTTCCTAACTTAATTGTTATTTAATTAATTTTCTATACAGTAAGGCCAACAATGCTTTTGAACATCAAGTATATTTTTCTGTCTAAGTAAGGCCTTATCAAAATTATGTCAGGTGCATGTCATCAAAATAACAATAAATACTGAAATTCATAGTTTTCCAGAATGAATTTGACCATAAATTAATTATTGAATAAATAACTACAATGTTAGGAAAAATAGAATCAACCTTCCAAAATATATAAGAAAATTACTAGATTAAAAATATGATCAAAAAATTCCATTGACCAAGAATTATTATTTTTCAACATCATTTGGTCCCATAAATAAATCATTTAAAACAAAAAAATATTAGACACCTTGTGAAGCAACCCATATAGACAGTCCTCTAATAATTCTATAAAAATTCACAGAGCTCATGTATGACTTAAAAGGTCCTTCTACCAAATTGCATAAGTTTTCAATAAGTTGATATCTATTAATAAATTCCTTAATGATTTGTACTACTACAAGGGTTGTGAATGAAGTATCTGAAATACTGACCTAAAATTTACACAAAAATTTCCAGAGCTTAATTGCAATATTATTTAGTCACTGCCTAAATTTCAAGATCATCCAAAGTCCTATGATGCAGTAATAAATTCAAGTGTAAAAGTGTCCTAAATGGTCCTAAGTTGTTACAAGGGGGATGTAATCTCTAAACATCTTAGAATTACTTCCTAGGGTTATTTACCATCCTAATATCACATGGACTAAACCCCAAGTCCATACATAGACATAACACCTTATGTCCTTCACAAACCCAAAAAGTTCAACCCTAGGGTTTGATCTAGGTTCCTAGGGCAAATCCACCCTAATCCACCCCAAACTCCAAGTGAGGGTGTTTTAACTGACCTTGAGGCTCTGGCCAAAGTCCCATCCCATTTGGGTGAGGATTGGCCCCTCCATGCCCCAAGTACCCTTTTGTACCAATTTACCCTTAAGGGACCCAACTTTAGTCATACCAATACCTATTAAAATCAACCCCAAATGGGCTGAGATTTTTATCAGTGACATGTAATGGCCCTAAGGACCATCCACCAAAATTTTGGAGGTATTTGAGGTCATTGGACCCCTAAATTAATTCTTACCTATTTTATTAACTTTTTACTAAAACTTTAGGAAAATATTAATTCCCATTTTTGGATATGCTATAGATATAGGTAAGAGTGATCCCCATTCCAAATTTCAAGTCATTTGGACAAGTAGTTTAGTGGGGGCACAAAATTTAATCTCTAACAAGCCCTATGTATAAGCTGCGCTATTTTGAGTGTTGTGGTCAGACCACTGACCCAAATTGGTTGAAACCAATTTAAAATAAGCTAGAATTCAAGCTCTATAACTTTCATGTTAATCATTTTCAATTTTGAGGGCTCTAAGTATTTTTAATAATTTAATCTAGCCACTTCATATTTGTATACCAGAAAAAGAAATAAAAGGAATTAATATAATTGCACAGCAAGAATCTTAAATCAAAATTCGACGGGATCTGTTCATCGTTCTTCTTGAGCCAACGGCTCGCAGCAGCCCACCTGGGCTTACTTGGGGGATGATTTACCATCCACCTGAGTGCCTCCCCGGCCTGCCAATGCTACCACCACCTTCGTTGAGGTGGTTGCCGGCGATAGGCAGTGGTTGGCCGGTCGGAGGTGGCCGGAATTGGGGTTTAGGCATTGATGAAAAGTATGAAAAACCAAGCTTTCGGCAACCTAGATCTAGGGCCAATTGGCCCCAAACCTTGCATCCAATAGACTGAGATCTATCCATTAGAATAGAGGAGAGGAATTGGACCTTTTGGGAGGGCTGTAGTCGGGTCGATCGCCGTGTCTCCAAAGCCGGTGGTGGAACCGCTCGGTGTTCTTCAATTGCACTACCAAAGTGCTTGGTTTCTTCAGGTGAATGGTGTTAAGGATTCCTCTAACCTTGGGGAAGCTTTTAAAAGAGCAAAAGGGGGGAGGGGAGGGGTCAAGCTTCAATGCCATTAATGGCCTTGAAAGTTCAATTTTGGCCAATGGAATTCTCCTGAATCCATCCACCTAGAGGCCGGGGAAAACATTTGGTCTCCTTTAACTAATGAGGGGAGATGAATCCCCATCAATTGGGAGAGAGGTGAGGGGTTAAGGGGATTCAAAAAATCATGAATGGCCACTTTCTCTCCTTCATTAAAGGGGAAGTGGCGATTTCTCTCTCCTAGTCAATAATTCCATAAAATGGGTGTATTTTTAGGTGATTATAACCCTCATGAGGATTGTGGGCCACCTCAATTGGGCTTAGCCCAAGTGGCTTGGCTTGAACTAGCCTTTTAGACCAGTTTGACCTAAACCTAGGTTGAGTTGACTTTGGTCAAATTAACCTTTTGGGTTGACCCCAATGGGTCCTTGGTGACCCATTGGCCTCCCGTATGGTCTAGGGAGACTTGGTTAGGGTTGTTTGGGCACCTTGAAGGCCACTTGACCCTTAGTTAGGGGACTTTGACCTTTTTAGGGCTAGGATTGACATGGGTCAACTTAGCCTCTTTGGTTGACACCAATGGGTCCTTGGTGACCCATTGGCCTCCCTTAGGTCTTAGGAAGGTCTAGGTGGGTCCCTTTGGCTAATGGGAGGCCAATTGACCATATGTGAGCTTAGTTTGACCCAATTAGTGTTTGGGTTGACTTGGTCAACTTGCCCCTTTTTGGTTGACCCCAATGGGTCCTTGTTGACCCATTGGCCTCCCCTAGGGTTAGAGGTGCCATGGTGCTTTCATGGAGTCAAGTTGAAGCTCTAAAGTAAAACCCTATGGTGGGTAGCTGAAAATTACTATTTGCAGCCCAAGGTGGTTTTCACCTTTATGTTAAGTTCATTTGGACTTCTTGGGCTACCTAGGGTTTTGTCATGACCTAGTCATAAGAAAATCACTCCTAGGGGTCTAGTTGTTTGAGGTATGTTACACATATATGGTCTAGGCCTGGTAGTGTGCCTGCCCGCCTAGGAGTGGAGATATATGCTCCACTGCCACCTTGAGCCACGACGGTTGGTACCTTAGAGGCTAGCTACCCCCAAAAAGTGGGGAATGTTTGAAAGGTCTGTGCATAGAGTTGGGTGGGTGAGTTGTATCACAAATCATTGTATTGCATCGCATAACATGACATTCATTAATTACTATAGCTTAGATTGTAATTGCAGACCCTCATCATATAAATTAGTATGAGCTCTTTCATATGATGAGTTACTTTGGAAACCATAACTTATAAGTTTGTATGGGAATTCATATAAGTTAAGGTATATTTTGTGATGGTAGTGTAGCTTGTTTACTTTACTTTATTGTATATTATTACACTACTCTTATTTTACTATTATTAATGCCTTATAGTAGTTCTCTTTATACATATATACACTTGCTAGTATAGTTCTACGTCACCTACTTGTTATATTGTGCATTATTGTCATCTTCTTTCCTCCTCCCCGCACAGTTCCTAGGAGTCGTGGGGGTGAGGTGAGGACAAAATGGCTTAGTCTTTATGACTAATGGTCAATTATGAACGTAGGAGCTCGAGGAAACACACCAGTCATACGAGGAGACAGGACGTGATGAGTAGTTGTCACGAGCTACCGTTACTATTCGGCGACAGGTTGATGATAGAATTTTTGTTGCTTCTGCTTAGTTTGTTGAGAGTTGAGAGAGTGAGCTAATTATTTTCGACTTGTACCGGGCATAAGCCCTTTACTTTCTTTCATTATTTACTCATTGTGAACTATTGCTTTGCATATATATATATATATTATGATTGTGTGCTACTATTACTTAAATTTTTTTTTTGGCCTGCTTGTGAAATGATCGTACTAGCCGGTAGGATCGGCGTCATGCAGAGATGACTAACACGGTAGTTGGAGTCACCGTAAGGCGGTAGTCTTGGGCATAAGAACCGGGCACTCCCCGGTGCGGGGGAGGGGTCTGACACATATAGCCATAATTGAAGTTGATACAATAATGATTTTGAGAACCATGAACCAAGAAATTCTATTTAAAACAAAATTTCAATGCAAGATCCATTGTAACCAAGAAAGATATTTTCCCCCATTTTGGTAGAATCAAAAGATAGTATAGGAAAGTGTATACAATGCGTAATAGATCTATGTAGAGAAGAAGAAATGATGCAATATTCAGGTTCATAAATACCACTCTACCACTTATTGACAAATAATGTGCATAATTGAATATAGTAGTTGAGAGTACCACTTGCTTAGGGATATTTTACCACTTATTGAGAAAAATATTTCTTAGGAAAATAGATAATTATGATTATGCCCGAGTAGTAAGCATAAGAATATGATAAATACACTTAAAATAAACATCTTTTTGAAAATAGGATCATATGAAAAATAAAGTTTTTTAAGCAAAATAAGAAGATATTCTCAATTTAATTTAAGTCCTAGAGATGCTAATTCATTAAAATTTTGCAAGCATGATTTAGAAAAACCAATAAGAGATAAGAACTATAATATAAGCTTATTTTCATTTCAAGTAAAAATAAAGATTGTAGCGGTCATGCTTTATTATAAAACACCTGGTTTCCCGTAGTTGAAAACAATAATTTCCAGGTTACTGGAAGCTACTGCCTGGCAGTAGCGATGCCGGTGTCGGTAGTAGGCGTCGAGTTGATGGCGTCAAGAACCAGAAGTGTAGGGTTGTTACCGCCAGACGATAGCGATACCATTGGCAATAGTAGGCTACATGTCAGAAAAGGTTTAGGTGGTCGTAAACAGCAAAGCAATGCTGATTGGGTCAAGCAGCCACCGCCTAAGCTATCGCCAGGCGTGGCAAGCAACAACACGATGGTAGCGAATTTAAAAAGAATGGTTAGTTTGATCGCAACCATCCATTTTTATAGATGTTTGGATCATATGGCTGAGATTAAATCCGGGATTGATATGAGTCAAAAAGGGAAATCAATCCTCATTTCTCACTTTTAGTCTCTCTCTTCAAATCACTTAAGGACGAAATAAAGGAGAGGAAGAAGAAGAGGAAGGCTGGTGTTCAACCTTTGGAAGAGGAGTCCTTGAGCTTGGAAGAAGTTCTTGTGATCAATTTTGCAAGCCGAAGTTGGTTCTGTGGAGAGGATTGTGCTGCGAACACTTCTATCCGGATCTCTTATGATTTCATGGCTCCTAAGCGATCTA
The DNA here is from genome assembly GCA_039513925.1 of Platanthera zijinensis. NCBI lineage: Eukaryota > Viridiplantae > Streptophyta > Magnoliopsida > Asparagales > Orchidaceae > Platanthera > Platanthera zijinensis. The sequence goes on along the minus strand of CM077078.1, from coordinate 124,150,850 downwards.
TAAGGGTAACGATATTCCTTCTTGGATGGCACAACCCGCATTTTCTCAGCATTAAATAATTTATCAGAGTAAGAGAAAATATGCACCGTGATGTCATGCCGTGTAGGGGAAACTACAGACACTCGGGCAAGAACCTACTCCTGACACTTCTCATGAAATTCTCAAGTTTGTTATGATGAAAATTTAGTTTGAGTTTAAGTTTTGATGGTTGTGTCCCTCGGCTTAGTGGATCAACTAGTCCACAGGTAAAAATATACATATACGCAGCGAAAAATATTTATTTAGTTAATTTATTATCCTATATGAGCATGAAAATCCCATAGAACAATTCATGTTATGTACACCTCTAGATTTAATATAAGTACTAAAAGAGCTTTTACGTTTGTTAAAATAGAATGGCATTTGATTTAAAGAGATGCTATGAGTTTGAGATAAGAATATTGATATTTTTATACTTGAAAATAACTAACATGCAACCTAGCATAAATCCTTCCCAGAGAGCAAGTAGGTAAGAAAAACCAGCAAGAAAATAACATAGCAACTAGCAAATAGTCTAACATCTATAATAATTCACTGCGGGCATCAACAACCTGACACAAACCCACATGAAAAGTATATGTCAAAACTAAAATAAGAATAAAAAAAATACCTCACGGAGGTAAGGGAAGAACCACTACTACTACTGCAAAATTCCTGAGACCACCTACTCTAGGTGCTCAGACCGCTACTGCTCCGGGCCTGAGGCATTCAAAAGAAAAGAATGACTCAGTAAAAAAAATACAAGTGACAATAAAGATCAAAATCAAATAGTTAGACCCGGCAAGATGGTTACCAACCCAAACAGATTAGCTGTTAAACCACAACATCTAAATCAAAACATAGTAAGCAATGAAAAAATTCAAGGGGGATTAAATATATAAAGATGAACCAAGTGCGATATAGAGCTATGCTTCGTTAACATCTTCAAGGGTATGCTTACAAACATATGTATATATATACAAAAAGACTAATCATTTAAAAAGCATGAATCATTATCACCTGTGAAAGAAATATGGTGCTGAGGCGGTGGCCACTTGTCCAGCACAAACCATCAAAACAAGCAACTCAAAAAGGCACAATGGCGGTGGCCATCTATCCATACAACCAAACAGTCCATAAAAACTTGACAGGTGTAATGATTCACAAGCCGACACTAAGGTGGTGGTCCTTTATCCACTACCAACCCAAGGCCACAAATAAACTTCCAAAAGTGCTGATTATGGAAGAAAAACCCAAAACTGAACATTAGATTTCCACAGTGTCGTAAAGGGAAGAAAAACAAAAAAAATTCTCTAAGGTATACTCGACAAATTTATTAAGATCACACAGATTCGTCGAAATCACTCGTCGAATAAGAAGGTGACTTGATGAAAAATTTCTAAGTCCACACAAGTTCATCGACGATACTCGATGAAATGACTCGAGGATTAAGGTTAGACTCGACAAATTCGGTGTAAGTACCCGATGGAAAGATCTTAAGCCACGAAAATTTATCAAAAGAACTCGATGAATTCACGGTCCACTCGACGAAAATGACCTGATTCCATAGATATACTCGACAAATTGGACTTAGACTCAACAAACTGACTCGACGAATTGGAGTTACTCGATGAATTTGACTCAATGGATTGGAAAGAAACTCAGAAAATTGGTGTTACTCGACAAATTTTTCTCAACGGATTACAAATAAACTTGACAAATTGGAGTTACTCGAAGAATTTGACTCAACAGATTGCAAAGACACTCGACGAATTGGAGTTACTTGACCAATTGGACTTAGTTCTACGGATATACTCGACGAATTGGACTTGGTTCCACAGATATACTCGACGAATTGGACTTGGTTCCATGGTTATACTCGACGAATTGGACTTAGACTCAATGAACTTACTCGTTGAATTGGAGTTACTCGATGAATTTGACTCAACGGATTTAAAAGACACTCGACGAATTGGACTTGATGAATAAGGTTAGTCCCAATGAATTTATTCGATGAATTAGGTTAGACTCGATGAATTTCTCTTGGGTTTATGGAAACATTCAACGAATTTAACTTGAGTTCATAGAAGTATCCGACGAATAAGACTTGGTTACAAGACTAATAGTTAACTACATGGAAGTTTTAAACAACTTTGACTCTAACAGAAGGTATTCAGCCAATTCATTGGATACACTCGGCGAATTAAACTCGTAATCCCTACGAATTCCGTTCGACTAGATCAAAATTTTTTAGAAGTAAAGATGGCAGTTTCAAGATACCTACTAAGAGATAATGATAAGGAAGAACTAATGGCAAGAAGGGTGCAAGGGGAACAAACCCCCACTTTCCTCAAATCTTCAGAAAACCGGCCTCTCATTCGCTCCGCTTCAAGAATCGGCAGCAAGAACCCTTCATCTATGATCTCTGAAACTTTTCGGCCAAAAACGAGGGTTAGGCTAAGAGTCCTAACTCCAAAAATTCATGAAATCCAAAATACTTACCGTACCCTCGAAGAGCTCGGCGAGGGCTTTTCAGATTTATGCTCCGTCAAGGATTTTACCCACCATTGCTCCCAATATAGCGGCTAGAAGCCTCACAAAGAAGGGGATGCCGACTCTTCTTTCCGCTCTCAGGACCGAAGTTGGGGAAAATGAAGAATAGGGTTTTCTTTTTTTTATAAGTATATATATAATATTATATTATTAATATAATAACTAAAAAAACTCAAACGACGAGGGTGACCACATCACCTCAGTTTTCAATGAAATTCGCACCAAAACTAAATGGCGGTGCTATGAATCAAACGGCAAAGTCGAAATCAGGATCCAACAAACCAAACTTGGTTTAAAATTCCCCGAAGTTAAAACAACAATAATTTTTGCAAAATTCACCGAGATTCCAATTAAGCCTGGATCGCAATGTAACTTCACCAGCATGCTTAAAATTGATCACTTAAATTTTCTAAGTCAAAACTCTAATTTCGATGAGTTTAAAAACTGGTCGACTCGCCCCAACAAGCAAAATCATGCAAAAAATGTCACTGCACAGCTAACTATGCGTCAACGTAATGCCCTACATCATTATTATGCCACTAAAGGGATCAAAATTATTATAGAAAATTCGGGGCATTACATTGGACATATGAAATCCTTATTAAGCATATGCATGGAAACCCTCACCAATTTGTGGATAATGAGAAGTTTCCAACAGGTTGATCGGTGATATCCCCGAGAGTAAACTTGCATATAGAATCCGGAATCGAAGTACGGAATAAGCACGTTGTGTGAAGCCCATCCAGACAGGTTGATATGGATTAGTAATGATTGATTTGTGTTCCAGAGAAGAATTCGTGGGTAAATATGTAGTTTTACGGAGTTTTGGGGTGTGCAGCTTGGTATAGGTAGTACTTAAGGCATGCTCTAGGGAAAACACCCATTTTTTAAGACAGATACCGTTGGCGGTAGCACATAGTGAGCTTTTTTGTTGTTTCGAAACCTGTGTCCAGTGGACAAGGTGGGTAGAATGTCGAGCTATTGAGCTTAGAGTGACCATCTATGGTGGCCGTGAGTACCAACCTTTAAACATAATGGGGTTATGTATTTTTTGAATAGGAAATGGGAGGCTGGCCCGCATCCTGTCTTTTGCTTTGATTCCATTAACTTTCGGCATTGGCATGATGATTTGAGCAATGAGAAAGAGTTGATCTGTACATGCACTATGTCATTCTAGTACTAGATTGCCTAAAGACTTGGCTTTTGTCATTAGCATAGTTAGAGTCTTAGGTAATGGGTCAAAAAGACTGGAAATGCTTAATTTTGACAATCGATCTGGTACTAAGGATGGTGGTGAGCCTAGGAAAGTCCAGTACACCAATAATATACCTTGAGTGCACAGGACGTATGACCTTGTGTATCAACATCTTTGATGGTTGATATATATATATATATATTGCCATTATGCTGTTTGCAGCGAAGGAGCACTGTCGCCCCGAGTGAGGGGTGGGATCATTATAAATTGGTCAACTAAAGCTGACCGTTGCTTTATTTTGCCACTTTTTGATGGATTGTCCATATGCAGGTGTTGGAGAGCCTAGTGGGAAGTAGCGGGTAGAAGTCTCTTTGCGCTATGCCAGCCCTCAAAGGCCAAGTGAAGTTTTCACATAATATCATGTGTGACTGACCTGTGTGCTGATGTATATAAAACACTTTTGTAAAGGAAATGTTGTAAGGCCTTAAGTCCAAAACACTTTTTGTATTATATATATCATTCCTCAATTGGTTAGTGGACATTCCTATATTAGATTCTAAGTAATTTTAAATATTTCATCTAGAATGCCACTATGAGTTATGCTACACGAATGATTTAGTTTCAATGCGTAACTCCACTGACTGTGCATAGAATATAGTGTTGGGTCCTGGCCGAACCATCTATTATATATTCTATGTGACGGTTGGGGGTATTACATGTTATCTAGCGCATATACTTAAGATTGTAGAGAATATTATAGTTAAACACTAGGATTCAATTCTCATGAGTATAAGTTTTATGAAAAATAATGATGTGTAAAAATAGTGTTTTGAAAAAATATACAAGTGGATTAATCAAATCACATGATATATACAATGAATAACATAACATAAAAAAACAAAAATAATATTACTTGCACTATTTTTCAATGCACATAAATAAGTACAACTACAAAGATGTTTTGCATACATAATGTTTATTAAGACTTTTCAGGGGGCAAAGTAGTGCTTGAGAGATCACATTTTTTTTTTCTTTTTGTGATCCGGTGTACTAAAAGACGTGATTAATATTTTGTTTGCTACAAGACACTTTACAATCCCTTTTCTAAGGTGCTCAACCTCACAATGCTCATTAATACTTACAATGTGGATGAGTAGTGCTTGGTGGAGTTTTCCATGTCAATTTTTATTTTAGTGACAAATGACTCTGAATTCACTTATTGCGCAAACAATAGTAATTTTTTTTAAAAAAATACTTTTCTCTAATGAATAAGTGCATGAAAAAACAAAGAGTTGAAATAGTCAATTTATTGTAGTGTATGTAATCTATTTATGCATTTATTTATTATATTACTGTACTACATAATCATGCAAGTATAAGATTACAAACACATGTAGGTTATCAAAATAAGTGAGTGAATAAAATCATTATTAAACATAAAATATTACTCATACTTAGAGGCTTGCTAAGCAATCCTACACATGTTTTTTACATTTAATTTCATTGCACATAACAAGATAATATTCAATACATGACATAAACAAAACAATGTTTTAAGAAATTTGAAAATTAAATTAAACATTGTATTTAATCTTTAATTGATATAATTTAATTATCCTTGACAATGACAATGAATAACAAGTATTTTTTTTAAAAAAAATTATTTTTATGGAAATATAAAAAAAATATTTTTTTCCTTTTGAAAATATTTTGTAATTTTGTATTTGATAATTTAAAATATTTTAAATTAAATAGATTTCTAAAAAAACATTGAAGTATATTAATAACACATCAGTATAAAGATCTTCTATACCAGAGAAAAATATAAAAAATAAATTTTAATGCTACCGCTAGTGGTAGTACTATCGTGCGACGCTAACAATAAAAACTTGGAATTTTGCTTAGAAAATAAGGTTTTCAATAGTTTTTCGTTCTGATTTTTCTTAATTTATGCTTCCTAAGATATGTGACACTAAATATCGCAAAAAGTTTTTAATGATACTGAAAAGTTGTGGATTTTAGTTTTTTAGCCTAAGGTGTTAAGAATAGGTGATTTTTCAAAAATACTTGTGTTTTTCAAAAATACTTGAAAGCTCAAAGATATATAATTTGAAAAAAAACACTTGTTAGATTGTTCTAACAAATATGCATGACATGATAATCATATAGTGTAAAATAATGTTCATGTAATGTATATGAGTATGCCCTAGATGAAGATACCCTAGCAATATATCTACACCCCAGCCCCATACTAAGAGACGGATGAGCATGAGGAGCTGCACACATATCATAGGTTGGGGTGCTAATCCCATATGTATACAAAAGATGACACTCAACACAACACTCTTTCTCCTTGTTCCTTGTAAGGCCCCACTAGAACTCTCCAAGTTAAGGACAAGATATGACTTAGAGGTTATGTATCTAATACACACAATCCTACACCCATGCTATGGTGAGACACATGACATGGGTAAATAGTAATGGACATACTAAATATTTAATCTTAAATACCGATTTTATAACTTATGGCTTTTATATGTGATGATTTTTAGAATTATTATTTTTGTTTTAGTTTTAGAGGATTTAACCAATACATATGTAAAGGTTTTTGAAAATATAAATGATTAAAAATTATATCTGTAATTTTTAGAAATTTATTTATTTTATGAAAATCAGAATTTTTAAGAAAATAGAGATGTTGTCGGTGTTAAAATAATCATCGGGCGGTAGCAACAGAGATTTTATGTTTTTAGAGTAAAACACATGATTTTTGCGATTTTCTAATTCCAATTTCTCTTTATTATAATTTATCATTATAGGGGTTATCATATACAACAAGGAAATTAGGGAAATGATTGAAAAGTTGTGCATTTAATATTTTAGTATAAGACCCCTTATAGCATATTAAATCCATTTTTGAAAAGTATTCAATTTATAATGATAATATAAGACACATGTATGCAATGGATTTAAAAGGATAGAATAAGTTAATTTTGATCACTTAGCAAAGATATAACTTTTATTAAATTCATTCATTAGATTGATTTATCATTAAGCTTTATATTTTTAAGTTACATAACACACTCACACACACACACACACACACCCACACACACACATACATATATATAAAGTGACCTTAGCGTGTTTTCTTAAGAAAGAAAAAAGTATTTAAGCATATCATGAAGTAGAGTATTATATAGTTTATTTTAATATATTTCTACTTCATGCAAATTAGTGATACCTATTGAATAAGAGATTTAGGTATCCAAAGATGACAGAATGTAACAGTTCCTTTGGGCACCCAAATACTGCATGTTGATCTTTGGGGAGAACGTGATGAATGGGACTTTTCAAGTGGAGTTGGGGTTTCATTTTTTTTTATTTTGGGCCTCCATTCAAACTTGGGATGTTTAATATTCGTATATTTCAATTTCCATAATGATTTTCAAAACTATTATTTATAAGAAATTTGTGAACATTTAATTTTATATTTGGAGAGGCAAAATAGGGATTAGGATTTATCATACTCTTATCATTAAATATTCTACTAGTTGTATGTTTTATATTTTTAAAATACTAGTATAAGCATTATACAAGTTTGACGATAAACAAGAAATAAAGGATTTCTTATTACTTGAAAATTTTTGTATGAATAATTTCAATGATTCTAGTTTATGAGTTAATGCACTATTTTTATTATTCAACTTTTTACTACGCACTTTTGACATATTTAGCTCTTTTTCAAAAACCTTGAATTTTTCTTTTAGTTCATCGTAATCAATACAAGGTGTAAAAATTTTATCTAAAGAGCTTGCGGGATAACTAGGCACAATAAGAGTAGATTCTACATTGACATTTGATTTTAAAATTTTATTTTTTAAACATTATTTTGAGTTAACATTTTTCAATTTCTTTATTTTTCGTTTAAAGATAATTAGCATACATAATGTAGAAATAGAAATTGCTAAAACAAAAGAAGATTTTGATTTACTTACAGTGTTATTGTATGAGGTAAGATTTGAACACAAGGTTCATTTAACTTCTTCTTGGCATCCCTCTTCCATAGTTGAGTTTTCATCTTTTCTTTCGTATGATATGTTCTCTTCTTTCTTTTCTCTTGACATGCACTCCATACCGATAGAAGGGAAATCATAAGTATTTTCAATAAAATTCAAAATTTCATAAGTGGTTGGAAGAGTATAAATAAGTTTAAAAATACATTGCTCAAGGGCGCAAAATTAACTATTTATTGATTTAGCATTTAAAAACATTTCATTTTTACTTAGAATATTTGGGGGCTCTTGAATAGTAATATTCCAAACTTCTTCATCTAAAGATTTCAGAAAATATTACATTAATGTCTTCCATCCTTTATAATTTTCACCCAAAAATAAAGATGGTGCTAAAGATTTTTCATTTAATAAAATTTCATCCACTCTAGTGGAAGCGAGATCATGAAGCGTCATTATTCTCTATTATGAAGCAGTTTTAGAATAACTTGGCTTTGATACCACTTGTTAGATCTTTAGGCGCCCTTAGAGGGGGTGAATAAGGGGTTTTTAGAATTTTATATCTTATTTAAAATATCATAGTGACTCAAACAAGTTTCGGGATATTATATAGTAAAATATATTTTAATATCTCAAAAAATAATATATTGAAGATTTTTTTTAAGAAGGTCGGATTTCAATATTCCCTCACTACCGTCAATGGTAAGAGTTACCGCCTGGTGCTAGCCACAGAAGGTGAAATCCACATGTACCTTTTGAAAAATAATTTGCAATATATTTTGTGTTTGATGATTTGATAGAGAAATATTATTTAGAACATTTTAGAATGAGAAAAAAACAAAGATAATTGAATAATAGCAAAATGATTTTATTTCACAATAAATTGATTATAAAATGCTTGATTTCTATGACGCTAGAAATCAAGACAAAATATGAAAAAAAAAATTCCTTTCTAAACCGACCATTATCCTCAAGGATCGGTTGGATCTAGCCTATCTCTCCCAAATAAGGCCTCGAACCGCCCCTAGATCTACCCAAGACCTAGTCGCCACCATACATGGCAAATTCACGGAATCCTTCCAGGAAACCGACGTCTGCACCAGATGATTTTTCCCTTAAGTCTCGCAAGGCCTAGTCGACCCAGCCTGCGGTGAATTTCCAATTGAATTCTACTCGGAATCCAATGTTCTCCTCAAATGATTTCTCCACCGATATAAAAAGATAAAAAGGAGAATACAAGAGAAATAAAATTCAAGAGAAAACTCCCCAAAGATTTCTGAAGGTGAAGACGAAGGCGACGTCGACGTTGGCATTCTTAGTCTGTTCGTCCTTCGTGTTGAATAAGCGTGGTAGCACTTCCCCTTCAAAAACTCTATAGATCTTCATTTTTGCCCAAGGGATTTCTCTTGATGGTATGGAGATGAGCCTATCTTAATATATTCAGGTTTGTGGTTTTGATGTATGAAGAATTGATGTTGTAAATGGAGAGGTGACGCTCTTTAAATATGCTTCGGGATCTATCGCATAAGGTAGTGGTACTGCCTAGCGATAAGTACTTTAAGTAGTCTTCTCTTCCTTTGGCAATCTCTATCTTTGACAAACTCTATTTTAGGAAACTTTATATATCCAAATTAGGAAACGTTTACTCTTTGGAAACAAGCATTTTTGGTTTCTAATTTTTTTCAAAAATGGACCTTCCATATGGCTATTGCCTGACAGTGGAAGTACCGCATAGTGGTAGGACTTTCCTTCCCAAGTAGTTTCCTTCCACAATTTAGGCTTTTGCTGGCGATATCGATAGCGCCTTTGCTAGTGATACTGCTGGTAATATCAACAGAACTTTTAAATTCTTGTCTCTTTGATTTGTTCTTTAATGGGGTACTTATCATGTAGTTCTTGCACCTTATAAACACACAACAAATGTGATCAAATATAAACTAGGATTTGTTATTCTCAAACCAAGAGATGCCGAATGCATATTCCTATAAACTCACTCGCCAATAACATGCTACGCCTCGAGGAGATAATCACCATAATAAGGTACTTGGTAACTACTAAGCCCTCGAGGGATTATCTAGTGGATGTCGGTCAGGGATCATTCCCTTTTGGCCACCACTCGCTCAGTGGAGTGGTCTGTACAACGTCCCATATATGGGCACAGGCGGCACCGTCCATAGGAGGCATCCATCTTGAAAGTGAGATCTATACTAGAGATTAGAGCAAACACACAGCAAGAATAATAAAGAAAAAAAATAAAGGCAAACCAGAAGGCACAAGAATTTTATAGTGGTTCCCCTAAACTTGGGTAGTCCACTCTTCTACCACCATAGGTAGGAATCCACTGCAGGAAGAGTTGATCAGGTGTGCTGGGCACCAGTGATCTTTTGATAAGGTGCTCAAAAATAAAACTAGATTTTTTGATCAGGTGTCTTCCCACCACTGAGTTTTGATAAGGTCTCAGAAACCAAGATGAACATTTGAAGGGAGTTCAAGAACCCTTTGTATAGTGGGGAAGGGAGAGTTGATGTTGTCTTCTCTGTTCAACAATCAAAGAGAAGCACAAGTGGATTTTGATGATGTTGTCAAAGCTCCCTCTGAGATCTGTAAGGGTTCAGGAAGGTGATCTTTGCATTGGCTGATAGGTCTTCAATGAATGACTGCTCCAGCAAATGATGATTTCAGCAAAGGCTAAAATGTGAGTTGTCTTGGAGTGTGAATGATGAAGCCTTGATGATGTTGATCTTCCAGTAAGCCTTCAGACTGATGTAGAGTAGTTTTCTCTTTAGGCTTCCTGGAACAGTAGATCTGAGAAGAGCACTGGATGTACAGGTGATGTTGAGTTTTTCCTGGAACTCTGATTCCTGTACCACTTTCTCCTCACCTTCTTCTTCTCTCTATTGTTCCTCTGTAACTTTGTGTATATATTTTGAGAGGAGGCCAATGGTCATTTGAATTCTTGCATTTATTACTGTTGCCTCTTAGTTACTCCAATGGCTATAATCTCCATAACTGCATTCTTGTAACTGTCCTGTAATAAAGCTGTGTTGGAATATGAACAACTCACTTTGATTGGACTAAGAATATTCTGAAAATCTGCCTGGGAACTTGTGTTCAGTGAGATGGCAGAAATCGTCAATCTCAATAGGATTATCGTCGATCTGAGCTCAACTATCGTCGATCTGAGCTCAGAGATATTGGAGCAGAAAACTTTGATCTGAGCAAGGAGATCGTCGATCTGAGCTCAGAGATATTGGAGCTTGTCTGGGACAGAAAACGTCGATCTGAGCTCGGAGATCGTCGAACGGAGTTCGAATCCTCGTGGGCCTGAGCTCAGAGATCGTTGATCTCAGCTTAACGCCTGAACTCATCTCGTCGATCTTAGCTTGACGCCTAGGTTGAATTCTGAATTCTTCTCTGACTGATTTCTCTTGGATGATTTCTTCAATCTCAGAGAGCCTCGGACTTAGCACATCCTATGACCCTTAGCTATACATTGATGGGTCTATCTAATAGTCCTAAAGACATAGTGATCCTGACCAAAATCCAAACTAGGGTGTTCCAATAATCTCCCCCTATTTGGGTTAGGATTACTATTTACATGAAAATAAAAATATTACAATTATTATTACAAAGCATAAGATATAAAAAGAGAAGCTTTGCATTGCTGTCTTCTATTGTTGTTAAAACTGACTACTGCTGGCTTTACAAAACTCCCCCAATGTTGATGCAGTAACTGTGACTGGAGGAGGCTGGGATGACTTTAAAAATAGGATTTTGATTGAGTCATCCAGCTAACTTTTGTAGATGGTACCTGCAGAAGGCTATGGTAGAGATTGCTCTCTCCTTGAAAAGGATATGTTAGCATAAAAATGATATTTGTCCAGCAAATTTTATTAGGATTCTGAATCTGAAAAACAAAGTCTGATATCTTCCATCCTATAGAATTTCTTTTCATCAGAAGAGATTCAAACTCAGTGCCATGATCACTGTTGACCAATGCAACTAGAGTAGAGGACTCAATCTAGATGAATTTAGAAAAAGATCTATAAGAGATATAAAGTTATCTGACAGAGAATTCTCATATAGAAATCCTAACATAATTTTGAACAAGATATCAAAAGTATTGAAGCAGCCCTAAGAAAAGATGTTTCCTAATAAATTTGTTCCAAATAGGAAAAGGATTTAAAAATATTTTAAATAGTTTATCCTTATAATTATAAATAAAATTTATGAAAAAGCAGACTGAGTTCGATGATTTGAACTCATTTCGTCGATTAAAATGTTTCTTTTTCCTTTGAATATATTCTGAAAACATTCCTCTGAGAAGTTTTGTTTCCTCCTCAGGTTTTATTGAATCTTGGTAGTAAAATTGAAGTTCTAAGTTAACTGAACTGAAAATAAAGTTAGATAATACTTGATCCTCTTCAGGTTTTGATTTTCCTTCTATTTGTTCAGCCTCTAAACTACTGCAGGAAGTATTGATGGCCATTAAGCAGAATTGTTTGGTCCTTGCTTCCTCCTCTTCATCTTTAAATGATGATTCATCATCTGATACATCCCAAATGACATCTAGGGATACTGATTCTCCTTCTCCAAATAAGATGTTATGGCTTCTTTCTGTTGTTCCATCCACTAGTTCAGAAGTCATTTGATGAAGAGAATCCCATATCTCCTTAGCTGTTGGGCATTCAACAACTTCCTGGAACAAGTCATCAGATATTGACTATGCTAGGATATAAATCACTCTGGCATCAGCTAGTCTTGCCCTTTTAGTTATTGTTACTGAGGTTGGGAGACCTGTCATAATGACATAAAATATTTCTTCATCAATATTGTCCATAAATGACTTAATTCTTGTCTTCCAATGTGAAAATTTGTTTATGTTGCACTTAGGAGGTCTGGTGCTAGAATATTCCATATTCTTGCTATGTGAAAAACAAAATGATTAATCTAACTAGGATGGATCAAAAGAGATCTTTTGGTTCAGGTGTTAGCCTGTATAAACTACCAAACTAGTGAAGATCTAGTTGTTGAATAACCAACCTCCCTCTAATACCAATTGAAAGTGAGATCTATCCTAGAGATTATAGCAAACACACAGCAAGAATAATAAAGAAAAGAAATAAAGGCAAACCAGACGACACAAGAATTTTATAGTGGTTCCCCTAAACTTGGGTAGTCCACTCTTCTACCACCCTAGGTAGGAATCCACTGCAGGAAGAGTTGATCAAGTGTCCTGGGCACCAATGAGCTTTTGATAAGGTGACAAAAATGAAACTGGTTTTTTTGATCAGGTGTCTTGCAACCACTGAGTTTCGATAAGGTCTCAGAAACCAAACAGAACTTTTGAAGGGAGTTCAAGAACCCTTTGTATAGTGGGGAAGGGAGAGTTGATGTTGTCTTCTCTATTCAACAATCAAAGAGAAGCACAAGTGGATTTTGATGATGTTGTCAAAGCTCCCTCTGAGATCTGTAAGGGTTCAGGAAGGAGAGCTTTGTATAGGGTGATAGGTCTTCAATGAATGACTGCTTCAATAAATGATGATTTCAGCAAAGGCTGAAATGTGAGTTGTCTTGGAGTGTGAATGATGAAGCCTTGATGATGTTGATCTTCTAGTAAGCCTTCAGACTGATGTAGAGTAGTTGTCTCTTCAGGCTTCCTGGAACAGTAGATCTGAGAAGAGCACTAGCTGTACAGGTGATGTTGAGTTCTTCCTGGAACTCTGATTCCTGTACCACTTTCTCCTCACCTTCTTCTTCTCTCTATTGTTCCCTTGTAACTTTTTGTATATATTCTGATAGGAGGCCAATGGTCATTTGAATTCTTGCATTTATTACTGCTGCCTCTTAGTTACTCCAACGGCTATAATCTCCATAACTGCATTCTTGTAACTGTCCTGTAATAAAGCTGTGTTGGAATATGAATAGCTCACTTTTATTTGACCAAGAATATCCTGAAAATCTGCTTGGGAACTTGTGTTCAGTGAGATGGCAGAAATCGTCGATCTCAACAGGATGATCATCGATCTGAGCTCAACTGTCGTCGATCTGAGCTCAGAGATATTGGAGCAGAAAATGCCAATCTAAGCTCGGAGATCGTCGATCTGAGCTCAGAGATATTGGAGCTGGTCTGGGACAGAAAATGTCGATCTGAGCTCGAAGATCATTGAACAGAGTTCGACGCCTCGTGGACCTGAGCTCAGAGATCATCGATCTCAGCTCGATGCCTGGACTCATCTCGTTGATCTGAGCTCGACGCCTAGGTTGAATTTTGAATTCTTCTCTGACTGATTTCTCTTGGCTGATTTCTTCAATCTTAGAGAGCCTCTGACTTAGCACATCCTATGACCCTTATCTATACATTGATGGGTCTATCTAATAGTCCTAAAGACATAGTGATCCATACCCAAATCCAAACGATGGTGTTCCAACACATCCCAAGAAAGTACTATTGCAGTAAGACGTTGCAACCAAGTGAAGGAAAAAAGTAAAGGAGTCATTGTTCGACATCAAGGAAAGGCGGAAGGCACGTGGGTAGAACCTTATGGGATAGGGAGAAACAACACTTCATAGTGCTAGGCGCTTCTCACGCAGAAGTACTGCACGCCATCAGGAACCACCCTCTACTTTGGAGGCCAAATGCACTCCCCCCAAGCAGGGGGGCCAATCCTATTAGGTCCTTTGATCACAATGTCCCAAATTTGTAGAAGTCAAACAAGTCAATGGTATACACATAGAGGTATTTAATGCATGCTTTAAGTTCAATGTGTGTAGGATGTTCTTTAGAATAATTATTAGATAGATTGTTTAAGTGACAGTGACAGGTGGACATAAGGAAGAATGCTAGAAAGATAGAAATTTGTCTAAGTCCACAGGCATTGAGTGAAGGAAGTTCACTCAATGCCAGATTTCAAGAAGTGCTGAGCAAAGCATGGGCAGTCAAAGCCTGACTATTGTAAAGACATAAATTTGTTTAAGTATACAGGCATTGAGTAAAGGTAGTTCACTCAACGCCAGATATCGATAAGCACAGAGTAAAGTATGGGCAGTCAAAGCTTGACTGTTGACAAAGCAGAATTTTTGTTAAGTCCATAAGCGTTGAGTAAGGATAGTTCACTCAATGCCATATAACAAGAGGCGTAGAGTAAAGCTCAGACAGTCAAAGCTTAAGCATTGCCAAAGATAAAATCTGGCTGTCCAGAAGCATCGAGTGAGGACAGCCCACTCAAAGCTTGAAGAAAGAAGCATCGGGTAAAGCTCAGATAGTCAATGCTTCAGCATTGGCAAATAAGAAATCTTGCTAAGTCTAGATGCATTGAGTGAAGCCAGTTCACTCAACGCTAGCTCAGAAAGCACCGACAGAACAAGCTTCAGTCAAAGCCTCAGAAGATGTAGACAAAAAATATGTCTAAGTCCAGATGCGTTGAGTGAAAGCAGTTCGCTCAATGCTAACTCAACAGAGAAATCGACCAAGTATAGAATTGTTGAGTGAAGCAAATTCTCTCAACACCTCATCAAGAAGATTGGAAAAGGTAGAAAGCGTTGAGTGAAGACAGCTCACTCAACCCCTTCATAAAGATGAAAATCAACTAAGTACAGAAGCGGTGAGTGAAGCCTGTTCACTCAATACCTCATTAAGATGACTGTAAAGTCAAGTATGCATTGAGTGATGATGGATCACTCAATGCACTCAACACATATCAACTGAAAGTTTTGTCTAAGGATAAAAGCGTTGAGTGATGAAGACTCACTCAACGAACTCTACACCTATAACCAAAAAGTTTTGTCTAAGGATAAAAACATTGAGTGATGATGTAAGGCCCCCTTTTTTTTCTTTTTAAACCACCGGGGTCTTAGCCCAGAATTTCCGCTTTGCGGTGGCACCGACTCACGGAAAGGCAACCACTACAAAACGCCAATTCTGGCGGCCCTTTTTGATCACAAGAGAGAGAAGTAATTAAACATAAAATGTAAACAAGTCCACATAAACATGTAAATAAAAGTGAAATCACATCCAGTCCATCAATAGATAATAACAGGAAATAGATAAATGGGCTCGAGCCCAGTACATCAGAGTCCTTACTACAAGTCACTCAACGCGGAAGCTATAAAACTACTAATCACTCACGGAGTTGGTCGCAGGTGCACCGGTGCTAGACTGTCCCACCTCCATGCGCACCGTACTCCACTGGTGCTGGTCCCTGGACTGCTGGTCCCTGTCTCCCGTCCGGAGCTCCTGTAATGTTGTGGTTCAAAAACCATTAGTCATAATGACTAAGCCCTATCATCCCCTACCCCTCCCCCCCACGGATCCTAAGCACCGGGCGGAGAGGAGGAAAGGGAAGATACAAAGGTGGAGAATAATGAAGCAGATGAAAAGGAAGCTAATCTAGTAGTCATTTAGAATGAAGTAGGTCTAACAATCCTACAGCAGTAAGTAATAAGGAGAGCAATTAATAAGTAGCAATTTGTATAAAAAGGCAGCTAGAGAATAGTAAGTAAACAAGCAAGTAAATAAGTAAGTAACCTTAACTTATATGAATGCCCATACAAACTTATAAGTTAAGGGATCTTCTGCAAGGCTCCCATCGTATAAAAAGTCCCATACCGATTTATACATTGGGGTGTCGGTTGTATGTAATTATGAGTGTAGTGATATGTTATGCCATGATTCATGCAAGTACAACTCACGCACACGACTCTATGCGCATAGACCTTTAGTTCCCTTTGTTCGGGCAGCTAGCTTCACTCCCAGGAACCTCCGTAGTGGCAAACGGAGACAGTGGGTCGGGCCCCCCACTCTTAGGTGGGTATCCACACTACCAGGCCTAGCCCTTCCGTATGCCCCTAGAAGAACACAACCTAGAGTATCCGCGTACTACTGCTGGCTGTACCCACCAGACTTTCTTTGGCTAAGTGTCCCACACCGCCGAGTCAATGTACCGATGTCGGTGTGAACGACTATCAGATAGAAGACCCACCACCTTTATTCTGTACTCCTACCCTCGAGCCCTCGGCCCCCCGGACAGTCCCGTCCGTGCATCTACCTTCAGAGCTACCGTCTGAATGACAACCAAACCAATTATTCTACCTTCCTAGCTACCGAGGTGTGTGTATGTGCAACCCTAGTTATAATAGTTGCTCTTTTAATTTTATTATTCCTATGGTTTACGTTAGCCCAGGACTGCCCCCGGCATACCCCGTGAAGGGCTCTCAAGGGGCACTAGGAACTAAGACGGCCGCATTACGGCCCGAAGTTCCCTTTCGCAAGGCACTTATTGTTATTGGTTGATCTCCCTTAACCCGATCTTCTTTTAGTTACTTTAGATCTAACCCTAAAGTATTAAGACTCTTCCTCTTCTTCCCGGGATGGACGATCTTCCGTCATTCCCGAATGCCACCTAACCTTAACCAGTCTCACACCCTACTTATCCTGACTTCCAATAATGAACTTAATCGTAGCTTGCACTAACCAACCAGCAACTACCAAAATTCCATTTCCCAAGTTCATTATTACTCTAGTTCAATTTCCGTGGTTTTACTATATGCAGACCATCCTAAGCTAATGAGGTACACAAGGGGAGGTACTCCCAATTGTCTTCCGAATCTCCTATAATATTTACTGGAGGTCTACCATATCATAATTTGTCTAAATCCAGAAACTTATAACTTTCCTAATTAATCTGATATTTATTTAATTTTCCCAAAGGATGGGCCACGAGTCATTTTAAACATGAACTACATGATCCTCCTAAGTAATGGCTACCCAAAAATCATGATCATTAAATAACAGCACGATAACCTCAAATACAAATTTTTAGAATTTTATAGAAAGTATTTAGCCTCTAATTAATTTATCCAATATAATCACGTTAATCCTACGTAAAGAAGGAAGTACTGAAATTACTCATCAGAAAATTATTGAAAAATTACTAATCAGTAGTATGATATAGAAAAGATCTTTGTGCAAAGAATCATAATTTTACCAGCTTGCTAAACACCACTATAGATTTAATCAAATATTCAAGGTAAAATATACTTAATGAAGTAAGCCTTAGAATTAAACTTCCAAAAACCCCATAAAAATTCACAGAGATTTAAAATCCTAATAGACGTTCTCTACTTAAATTTCATCAATTTCCAGGAAGTATGTATTCCATGATAAATTTTCTAAGCAAATCATACAAGCTACTAAATCGTTAATGAAGTATCCAAAATAATGATCTTAAAATTCATAGTAAAATATCCAGAGCTTGTACCATCCCTATAATACACTCTATTCAAATCTCATCACTTTTCAATGTGATTTAGTGTCATTTCCTATCTCTACAAGTTTTGCACCCTAAATTAGGGTTAGGTTTTTAGGTATCCCAAAAGTCTCCAAATCTACTAAGATTTCATCCAGAGAACTATAATGGCCCTATGGTCCTCTTCACCAAATTTCGAGTCACTCCAAGGTCATTTGACCCCATGACCTTCACAAGCCACCAAGATCCATCCTTAGGGTTTGGCCTTGGTTCTTAGGGCAAACTTACCCCGATCCACCTCAAACTCTTTGAGGGGGTGCTAGAGAATATTACTAGCCAGTGGTAAAAATCTCAGCCTCTGTTGAGGTGATTTGACCACTCAAATATCAAAAGTGCACCTTTAACCTAAGACCCCTTATTAGGGCAAACCTTAGGTTTGATCATTTCTAATCCAAACCATCTCCAAATGAGATGAAAAATTATACAGAACCTTATGGTGAACCCAGGGACCACTCACCAAAATTTGGGAGGGTTTGGAAATTATTTAGCCATCTAATTAAATTAAGCTAGGATTATTGAATTTTCCTAAAAACTATATAAAAATATTTCCCAAAATCCTAATTTTTGGATGGTACCTATAAATAGGTAAGGTTAGGCCACACCCCAAATTTCAAGTCATTGTGATGAATGGATTGGAGTGGGGAATTTTTCTAAGGTCAGGACATCCTATGGGTAGACCTCACCAAATTGAGTGCTGAGGTCTATCCAGTGGTCCAAAATGCTTGAAACAAATTTTAAAATTCCCTAGACTCCAAGAGGTACAATATTGGTGTTGACCATTTTTCCAGCAGGAGCCTCTAGGTATTTTTCCCAAATTATTTAAAGTGACAGATATTTTCATTCAGAAATTGTTTTAAAAATAAAATCTAATTTAATGGCACTGTTCATCTTCTTCTACAGCCCGAAACCAGAGCCCTGAAAACTTAATTTCCTATAGCTTTTCCAAAGCTATTTCCCGGCCATCCAGCCATCTCCCTGGCTGGCCACCACCACCACCACCTCTATTGAGGTGAGGGCTATCGTCGGGCGGCGGCACGGCCGCCGGAGAGGCAGTTTCCGGCGAACCCGCCACCACGAAATTTTCGGAAAACCATGGAAACGCTCACCCGATCTGGCTCTTTTGAGCCCGATATCTCTCCTAACGATTTCTAAGATCTATCCGCAAAAGAAGAGGGAGGGGAGGACCTTATTCGCGGGCTGGAGGCGTGCAGAGCGTCGGGAAGCCATTGGCGCGGTGGTGGCGTCGTCGGAAATTCATCAACAACAAGGGGGAAATCTGAAACAGTTTGATGGAGCATGTAACCTTTTCCTCTTGCTCTTAGGAGTCTTTTATAGATCAGCAAATGGGAATGGGAAAGGATGAAACGTTCATGGCCCTTAGTATTCCTCTTAATGACGTTTCGGTTATGGCAAGGCAGTTGAAATGCTGGAAATGAAGAGGTGTTTGCCAGGTGGCGATTTCCTATTGGACCAACATTTCCTTAATTTATTAAATAATCAGAGTAGGAAATGGCCCATAAATACTCCTGGCATAACTTCCCATAATCAGAATTGATTACAACGTCGGTTATCGAAATTTCCAGTCTGGCTGACATTTCGGCCTTGATCACGGGCATGACACATAGGTCACGGGCGTGACAGGCCTGGGGGGCCAATTCTGGGATCGACGATTGTTGAACTGATATCGACGATCGTCGAAGGGTGGTCACGCCCTTGGTCACGGGCGTGACATGTGGGTCACGGGCGTGACATGGCATGAGGCAAAATCTGTACTCGGCGATCGTCGCGCTGAGATCGACGATCGCCGAAGGTGTCACGCCCTTGGTCACGGGCGTGACACCTAGGTCACGGGCGTGACATGGCCATGACGCAAATTCTACATTTCGACGATTGTCCCGCTGGGATCGACGATCGTCGAAGGTGTCACGCCCTAGGTCACGGGCGTGACACATAGGTCACGGGCGTGACAGGCCAGGGTAGAAAAATTCTGCGCCCGAAGATCGTCTCACTGAGATCGACGATCGTCGAAGGAGTCACTCCCTAGGTCACGGGCGTGACCAACCCGTGACCCGAAATCTCGGTCGATTTATTTCAGTTTTTGGGCTTCCTAGGGTTCTATCACGACTAACTGACTCCTAGGGGTCTAGCCGGAAATGGGATGTTATAAATCCCAATAAACAAAACAAAGATTTCGTCCCCGAAATCAAGGTTAAGCCTACGGGACTCTAATCGGGAAAAGAAGCTTGTAACATCCCATGAGAATTAAAGAAATTACATCTCTACGTTATGTTTGCTTTGTGCGGTTTCAAATCTAAGATTAATTCGCCCAATTAATTAGGTATATACTCCCCAATAAACAAAAGATTAGCCCCTATTCTTGAAATTTCAGTTCTATTGATTTTAAACAAGATGACAAATTGATTGTCCAGAGGGGTGGTGAGGTATACCTGATGAAAAAAGTTCCGGGTATTTTTGCCGCATCAAGTCCTGTGGCTCCCATGTATGCTCCTCCTGCCCATGATTATTCGACAGAACCTAGACTAACAGAACCTTCTTCCGTCGCAAGACCCGCACTGCTGTATCGTCAATCCTGATAGGCTCCAAGTTGACTGACCGATCCGAGGCCAGCGGGCCATCTGCCGAGGAGATCAGCTGCTCAGGGCGTAGCAGAGCCCTCCGAAGTGAGGAGACGTGGAAGACGTCATGCAATCCCGCTAACTCCGGCGGTAGCTCCAGTCTATAGGCTAAGGGGCCGATCCGCTCCAGGATCCTATAAGGCCCCATATATCTCGGACTGAGCTTCTTCCGCCCACGCACCCGCGAAACTCCGCGCATCGGCCATATCTTCAAGAAAACTCGGTCCCCCACCTGGAACTCCACTTGACGATGCCTCGCATCGTAGTATTTCGCCTGTCTGCTCTGGGCTTCCAACATCCTGTCCCGGATCAATCTAATCTGAGCATCTGTATCTCCCACAAACTCCGAGCCTAGTGCATGCGGGTCCTCATCCTGAACCCATGATAGTGGGGTCCTACACCTCCTTCCGTACAACGCCTCGTATGGAGCCATGCCTATGCTAGACTGATGAGCG
This sequence comes from Platanthera zijinensis, assembly GCA_039513925.1. Taxonomy (NCBI): domain Eukaryota; kingdom Viridiplantae; phylum Streptophyta; class Magnoliopsida; order Asparagales; family Orchidaceae; genus Platanthera; species Platanthera zijinensis. The sequence continues at coordinate 124,129,673 of CM077078.1, read as the reverse complement.
TTGTTGTACGAAAACTCGACCAGTGGCAGCAATCTCTCCCAAGGCTCGCCACGGTCTGAAATACACAGTCGTAATAGATCCTCCAGTATATGGTTGGTGCGCTCTGTCTGTCCGTCGGTCTGAGGGTGAAAAGCTGTGCTGAATGTCAACCGACAACCCAGATGGGCCTGGACTGACCTCCATTCCCTGGATGTAAACCGCCCATCCCGATCCGTAACGATAGTCTTGGGCACCCCATGATAACGCATAAACTGCTCAACGAACCTCCGTACTAATACTCTGACCGGTGTGTCCTTTGCCACTGGAATGAATCTGGCCACCTTTGTTAGTCTGTCCACTATCACCCAGATCGAGTCATTCCCCGCACGGGATCGAGGCAGCCCATGTATGAAGTCCATGGCTATATCCTCAAACTTCCACTCCGACACCGTAAGCGGCTGCAGCAAGCCTGCCGGGTTCGTACACTCCGCCTTCACGAGCTGGCAGGCCTCGTAATGCGTCACAAAATACGTAATATCTTTCTTCATACCCAGCCAGTACATCGTCCTTTTCAAATCCTTTACCATCTTGGTGATCCCCGGGTGTACAGAATATCGGCTGCAGTGAGCTTCCGTCAAAATGTCCTCCCGGATCCGTCCTCCTGCTGGTATGTAGACTCTGCCCCGGAAACACAGGAGCCCGTCCCTCAAAGAGTAATCTCCTGTCGTGCCTTCCTCTAAGGCTCGGAATTTCGGCTCAGCTCTCTCATCCAGCATCTGCCCATCTCTGATGCGGTCTCGAATGTCATCAGTAGTAGCCATCGACCCCAGGTACTCCATGTACAGCTCCGGGTCATCCTCAGACACTAGTGAAATCTGCATCTCCTCGAATGATTTAACCAACTCCAAGGCCATCAGCTGCGGGCCTACTCCTGTCGTACTCGCTCTCCGGCTCAGAGCATCCGCGACCACGTTCGCCTTCCCCGGATGGTAGTGCATGGTGCACTGGTAGTCTGACAGAAACTCCACCCAACGTCTCTGTCTGATGTTTAACTCCTTCTGGGTGTCGACGTACTTCAGATTCTTATGGTCGGAGAAGATATCACAATGTATCCTGTAGAGATAGTGTCGCCAGATCTTAAGAGCAAAAATGACTGCCCCATCTCCAAATCGTGCACGGGGTAGTTCTGCTCGTGCTGCTTCAACTGACGGGAGGCATAGGCTATTACGTGCCCGTTCTGCATCAGAACGACACCCATCCCCTGATAGGAAGCATCTGTATACACCTGGAATCCCTCCTTCCCTGATGGAAGAGCAAGGATGGGAGCCGAGGTGAGACGATCCTTCAGCTCCTGGAAGGCAGATTCGCATCGTGGCGTCCAAATAAAAGGGGACTCCTTCTTCGTCAGAGACGTAAGAGGGAGGGAAATCTGAGAGAACCCCTTTACGAACTTCCGGTAGTAACCGGCCAGTCCCAAGAAACTTCGAACATCCGAGGCCGACTTTAGCGATGGCCAATCCCGTACTGCCTGGACCTTCGCCGGATCCACTGCCAGACCTGCTCCACTGATGACATGGCCCAGAAAGGCCACCTCCTTTAGCCAGAAATGGCACTTGCTGTACTTGGCATACATCTCATGCTCACGCAGCTTCTCCAAGGTCAAGGCCAGATGTCTCGCGTGCTCCTCCTCCGTCCTTGAATAGATAAGGATGTCGTCGATGAATACGATAACGAAGACGTCCAGATACTCTTCAAACACCCGATTCATCAGGGTCATGAATGCGGAGGGTGCATTCGTAAGCCCGAACGGCATCACTGTAAACTCGTACAAGCCGTATCTGCTGCTGAAGGCCGTCTTCGGGATGTCCTCCTCCCGAATGCGAAGCTGGTAGTACCCTGACCTCAGATCCATCTTTGAGAACCAATGGGCTCCCTCCAGCTGGTCAAATAGCTCGTCTATCCTTGGTAAGGGATATGTATTCCGGACTGTCAACCTATTCAGAGCCCGGTAATCGATGCACGGTCGAAGGGTCCCGTCCTTCTTCTTAACGAACAACACCGGAGCTCCCCATGGTGAAGAGCTAGGCCGAACGAACCCGGCCTCCACTAACTCCTGAAGCTGGCTTCGAAATTCCACCAACTCCTTTGGGGCCATTCGATAGGGAGCTCTGGATACCGGCTTAGCCCCCGGTACGAGCTGAATTTGGAAGTCCTTCTCTCGGTGCGGGGGTAGCCCTGGTAGCTTCTCCGGAAACACGTCGGCGAAGTCCCGCACTACTGGAATATCTGCAATGGAGTCCTTGGCCACGACCGCCTCAAAAAGGACCTGATAAACTTATTTCCCCTGCAGGTGGGCCTTAACGGCCTGCACAGACGATAGTAAGGTACGGGGTGCTGGTATAATACCTTCAATGACAATGAAGGAGTCATCGTGCCTCACAGTGATCCTCTTCGCCACGCAATTGATCTGGGCATGGTTCCAATACAGCCAAGTCATGCCCAGGATCAGGTCGTAGTCCGGCATCTTCAGAACCGTCGCTGGTGCCTCAAACGCCTTCCCGCCGATCCTCGCTTCCATATTGCAATGAGCAGAGGTCATTATCTCTGATCCATTGGGTAGGCGCACCCTTATCATCTTCCCGGTGAATGGCTCCACACCTGCCAGTCCTTTCAGAAAATCCTCCGACACGAACGATTGCGATGCACCAGTGTCGAAGAGGGTGTGAGCGGGCTTGCCGCTAAAGAAGACTATGCCTGGGGTAATTAAGTGTCTTAGTATTCTTGTTGCAGGTTTCTTCTCTTAATTTCTAACCAGGTTATGTCTAGAATACTAGTTTATATGATAAAAATTTAAAAGTACTGCCATACCTGTGATAACCTGCTCCGGGTTTCGGGGCTGTGTCAGGTCTAGAGCATACACCTGCTCCCTCTCTGGCCTGCGGCCTCGATCCTGAAATCCTCATCCTCGGTCCTGTCCTCGTCCGCCAAACTGTCGGGGAGGTAGAGCGCCCTGATGTGCTGGTGGGGGTGCTCGCCTCACAGGGTAGTTCCTCTTGATATGCCCCGGCTGGTTGCACTGATAGCATACCGGTGGCTGCTCTACCGTCCTTGGCATTTCCAGCATCTGTATAGGTTGGGGAGCCAATACCCCCTGACTCCTCTGCTCCTACCCAAACTCTTGACGAGGCTGATCCCCGTTCCTTCTCTCCCCAATAACCTGGCCTCGAGGACGGTTTCTACGTCCTCCAATCACTGTATCATCAGCCGGTCTCTTCCGGCTCTTCACTGTAAGCTGATCCGCCTCTCTCTTCTTAGCCATCTCCAGGATCCTGGCCAGACTCCCCTCTGAGATGAAAGGAGGGCCTGTCTCATATCATCTTGCAGCCCCTTATAAAACCTCCGGGCATAGCCAGCATCGTCTAACTGGTAGGCGTCCGCATAGCGGGCCAGGTGAGTGAACTCCTGATAGTACTCCACCACAGTCCTGTTCCCCTCCCTCAACCGCAGGAACCTATCCTCCAGGTCATCCCTCACCGACTGAGGTACAAAATGTCCCAAGAGCACTGCTCTGAACTCCTCCCAAGTAATATCAGCGCAGTCCATCCCCGCAAAGGTGGTGTCCAGCTGAGATTTCCACCACCTCTTTCCGTGTGACTCTAAGCAGGAGACTGCCAGAGCGACTGCCTCCTCAGTAGGGCATCGAATCCCTGCCAGCATCTCGTAAATGGTGTCCAACCATTCCTCCGTACGTACTGCAGACTCCGTCCCCTGGTAAGATGGAGGGGAAGTCCCCATAAGACAGCCATCCAATTGGCCCCGGGGTTTGGCTGTGGAGCCGGGGCTTGCTGACCTCTGAAGGCCTCCAGGATGGTCGTCAGTGTTTGCCCCATCTCCGTCTGCTGGAACGGGGCTGGAGCCGGCGGAGGCGGGACCACATTTGGAGCCTGGGGTGTCCCTTGCTGCGGTGTAGGGTTCGTCGCAGGCTACAAGTAAAAATTCCATTTGTTAGAGAGCGAATGAATGGAATTGAAGAAGAGTTAGGATGTACTTTCACATGTGATTTCCCCTATGGGCACACCACTGCTTCCGCTGCTAGTTTGTCCGCAAACTAAGCTCGCACGGGGGTGGCCCAAGGTTTTGTGGACTACTTCTCTTCGATCGAGGTTTCCTCTGATACCACTTGTAAGGCCCCCTTTTTTTTCTTTTTAAATCACCGGGGTCTTAGCCCAGAATTGCCGCCTTGCGGTGGCACCGACTCACGGGAAGGCAACCACTACAAAACGCCAATTCTGCCGGCACTTTTCGATCACAAGAGAGAGAAGTAATTAAACATAAAATGTAAACAAGTCCATATAAACTTGTAAATAAAAGTGAAATCACATCCAGTCCATCAATAGATAATAACAGGAAATAGATAAATGGGCTCGAGCCCAGTACATCAGATTCCTTACTACAAGTCACTCAACGCGGAAGCTATAAAACTACTAATCATTCACGGAGCTGGTCACAGGTGCATCGGTGCTAGACTGTCCCACCTCCATGCGCACCGTACTCCGCTGGTGCTGGTCCTTGGACTGCTGGTCCCTGTCACCCATCCGGAGCTTCTATAATGTTGTGGTTCGAAAACCATTAGTCATAAAGACTAATCCCTATCATCCCCTACCCCTCCCCCCCCCCCCACGGCTCCTAAGCACCGGGCGGAGAGGAAGAAAGGGAAGCTACAAAGGTGGAGAATAATGAAGCAGATGACAAGGAAGCTAATCTAGTAGTCATTTAGAATGAAGTAGGTCTAACAATCCTACGGCAGTAAGTAATAAGGAGAGCAATTAATAAGTAGCAATTTGTATAAAAAGGCAGCTAGAGAACAATAAGTAAACAAGCAAGTAAATAAGTAAGTAACCTTAACTTATATGAATGCCCATACAAACTTATAAGTTAAGGGATCTTCTGCAAGGCTCCCATCGTATAAAAAGTCCCATACCGATTTATACATTGGGGTGTCGGTTGTATGCAATTATGAGTGTAGTGATATGCTATGCCATGATTCATGCAAGTGCAACTCATGCACACGACTCTATGCGCACAGACCTTTAGTTCCCCCTGTTTGGGCAGCTAGCTTCACTCACAGGAACCTCCGTAGTGGCAAACGGAGACAGTGGGTCGGGCCCCCCACTCCTAGGCGGGTATCCACACTACCAGGCCTAGCCCTTCCGTACGCCCCTAGAAGAACAAAACGTAGAGTATCCGCGTACTACTGCTGGCTGTACCCACCAGACTTTCTTTGGCTAAGTGTCCCACACCGCCGAGTCAACGTACCGATGTCAGTGTGAATGACTATCAGATACCGAAGACCCACCACCTTTATTCTGTACTCCTACCCTCGAGCCCTCGGCCCCCCGGACAGTCCCGTCCGTGCATCTACCTTCAGAGCTACCGTCTGAATGGCAACCAAACCAATTATTCTACCTTCCTAGCTACCGAGGTGTCTGTATGTGCAACCCTAGTTATACTAGTTGCTCTTTTAATTTTATTATTCCTATGGTTTACGTTAGCCCAGGACTGCCCCCGGCATACCCCGTGAAGGGCTCTCAAGGGGCACTAGGAACCAAGACGGCGGCATTACGGCCCGAAGTTCCCTTTCGCAAGGCACTTATTGTTATTGGTTGATCTCCCTTAACCCGATCTTTTTTTAGTTACTTTAGATCTAACCCTAGAGTATTAAGACTCTTCCTCTTCTTCCCGGGATGGACGATCTTCCGTCATTCCCGAACGCCACCTAACCTTAACCAGTCTCACACCCTACTTATCCTGACTTCCAATAATGAACTTAATCGTAGCTTGCACTAACCAACCAGCAACTACCAAAATTCCATTTCCCAAGTTCATTATTACTCTAGTTCAGTTTTCGTGGTTTTACTATATGTAGACCATCCTAAGCTATATGAGGTACACAAGGGGAGGTACTCCCAATTTTCTTCCGAATCTCCTATAATATTTACTGGAGGTTTACCATATCATAATTTGTCTAAATCCAGAAACTTATAACTTTCCTAATTAATCTGATATTTATTTAATTTTCCCAAAGGATGGGTCATGGGTCATTTTAAACATGAACTACATGATCCTCCTAAGTAATGGCTACCCAAAAATCATGAACATTAAATAACAGCAAGATAATCTCAAATACAAATTTTTAGAATTTTACAGAAAGTATTTAGCCTCTAATTAATTTATCCAGTATAATCACGTTAATCCTACGTAAAGAAGGAAGCACTGAAATTACTCATCGAAAAATTATAAAAAAATTACTAATCAGTAGTATGATATAAAAAAGATCTTTGTGCAAAGAATCATAATTTTACCAGCTTGCTAAACACCACTATAGATTTAATCAAATATTCAAGGTAAAACATACTTAATAAAGCAAGCCTTAGAATTAAACTTCCAAAAATCCCATAAAAATTCACAGAGATTTAAAATCCTAATAAACTTTCTCTACTTAATTTTTATCAATTTCCAGGAAGTATGTATTCCATGATAAATTTTCTAAGAAAATTATACAAGCTACTAAATCGTTAATGAAGTATCCAAAATAATGATCTTAAAATTCATAGTAAAATATCCAGAGCTTGTACCATCCCTATAATTCACTCTACCCAAATCTCATCACTTTTCAATGTGATTTAGTGTCATTTCTTATCTCTACAAGTTTTGTACCCTAAACTAGGGTTAGGTTTTTAGGTATCCCAACAGTCTCCAAATCTACTAATATTTCATCCAGAGAACTATAATGGCCCTATGGTCCTCTTCACCAAATTTCGAGTCACTCCAAGGTCATTTGACCCCATAACCTTCACAAGCCACCAAGATCCATCCTTAGGGTTTGGCCTTGGTTCTTTGGGCAAACTTACCCCGATCCACCTCAAACTCTTTGAGGGGGTGCTAGAGAATAGTACTCGCCAGTGGTAAAAATCTCAGCCTCTGTTGAGGTGATTTGACCACTCAAATATCAAAAGTGCACCTTTAACCTAAGACCCCTTATTAGGGCAAAACTTAGGTTTGATCATTTCTAATCCAAACTATCTCCAAATGAGATGAAAAATTATACAGAACCTTATGGTAAACCCAGGGACCACTCACCGAAATTTGGGAGGGTTTGGAAATTATTTAGCAATCTAATTAAATTAAGCTAGTATTATTGAATTTTCCTAAAAACTATAGAAAAATATTTCCCAAAAATCCTATTTTTTGGATGGTACCTAGATATAGGTAAGGTTAGGCCACACCCCAAATTTTAAGTCATTGTGATGACTGGATTGGAGTGAGGAATTTTTCTAAGGTCAGGACATCCTATGGGTAGACCTCACCAAATTGAGTGCTGAGGTCTATCCAGTGGTCCAAAATGCTTGAAACAAATTTTAAAATTCCCTAGACTCCAAGAGGTACAATATTGGTGTTGACCATTTTTCCTGCAGGAGCCTCTAGGTATTTTTCCCAAATTATTTAAAGTGACAGATATTTTCATTCAAAAATTATTTTAAAAATAAAATCTAATTCAATGGCACTGTTCATCTTCTTCTACAGCCCGAAACCAGAGCCCTGAAAACGTAATTTCCTGTAGCTTTTCCAAAGCTATTTCCCGACCATCCAGCCATCTCCCTGGCCGGCCACCACCACCACCACCTCTGTTGAGGTGAGGGTAATCGTCGGGCGGCGGCACGGCCGCCTGAGAGGCGGTTTCCAGCGAACCCGCCACCACGAAATTTTCGGAAAACCATGGAAACGCTCACCCGATCTGGCTCTTTTGAGCCCGATATCTCTCCTAACGATTTCTAAGATCTATCCGCAGAAGAAGAGGGAGGGGAGGACCTTGTTCGCGGGCTGGAGGCGTGCAGAGCGTCAGGAAGCCATTGGGGCGGTGGTGGCATCGCCGGAAATTCTTCAACAGCAAGGGGGAAATCTGAAACAGTTTGATAGAGCGTGTAACCTTTTCCTCTTGCTCTTAGGAGTCTTTTATAGATCAGCAAATGGGAAGGGGAAAGGATGAAACGTTCATGGCCCTTAATATTCCTCTTAATGACGTTTCGGTTATGGCAAGGCAGTTGAAATGCTGGAAATGAAGAGGTGTTTGCCAGGTGGCGATTTCCTATTGGACCAACATTTCCTTAATTTATTAAATAATCAGAGTAGGAAATGGCCCATAAATACTCCTGGCGTAACTTCCCATAATCAGAATTGAGTAAGACGTCGGTTATCGAAATTTCCAGTCTGGCTGACGTTTCGGCCTTGGTCACGGGCGTGATACATAGGTCACGGGCGTGACAGGCCCGGGTGGCCAATTCTGGGATCGACGATCGTCGAACTGAGATCGACGATCGTCGAAGGGTGGTCACGCCCTTGGTCACGGGCGTGACATGTGGGTCACGGGCGTGACATGGCATGAGGCAAAATCCGTACTCGGCGATCGTCGCGCTGAGATCGACGATCGCCGAAGGTGTCACGCCCTTGGTCACGGGCGTGACTGGTCACGGGCATGACATGGCCATGACGAAAATTCTACGTTTCGACGATCGTCCCGCTGGGATCGACGATCGTCGAAGGTGTCATGCCCTAGGTCACGGATGTGACACATAGGTCACGGGCGTGACAGGCCCGGATAGAAAAATTCTGCGCCCGACGATCATCTCACTGAAATCGATGATCGTCGAAGGAGTCACGCCCTAGGTCACGGGCGAGACGGATCGGTCACGGGCGTGACCAACCCGTGACCCGAAATCTCGGTCGATTTATTTCGGTTTTTGGGCTTCCTAGGGTTCTATCACGACCAACCGACTCCTAGGGGTCTAGCCGGAAATGGGATGTTACAGATGAAGGCTCACTCAACACACTCAACGCCTAGTGAGATAGAAATCTATCTAAGTGTTTTTGCGTTGAGTGATGAAGGCTCACTCAACGCACTCAACACTTATACTAAATTGCTTGAATTTGGCTAATTCCACAAATGCCGACATCAGCAAAATTCAAAATCATTGCGGGAAGCCAACAGTACACGATAAACGGTGTCACACGCCTATATACTGTATTTAATGCAAAAGCAAGATTGCAGCTACCAAATCTAAGTGGGCCCATGGGTCAAAGAGACGTTGGACGTCGTAAGATAAAAAGCGATATATTAGAAAAGATAAAATTAACTTTGGAAAAGCTCCAGACTTCGTCTTCTTCCTCGCGACATTGTTGTAGAGCCGGAAGAACGAGTTCAAACTTCTGATCTAAGAGTTCAACAAGTTAGATTTTGCCATTCTCACCTGCAACATCAAGTTCAGAGATAATTCTCTGAGAAAGAAGAAGCTTCAAGGCAAGCCTTAGCTGCAGCAACTTCACAGCCCAAGAAGATCATTCCTGAAGAACACTTTCTGGAGCAGTGAAGATAATTTGGACTTAGCTACTTTAGTTTAGAAGAAGAAGACACATAGAACATTTCTCTAGGGTCAGATCATCATCAACAACCCTTTCTTTCTTTTGTAGTATCCTTTGGATCTTAGTGTTGGTGTGAAATTATAAAGGTTGAGTGTAGGATCCCTGTGTGGATCTGAGATAGGGCTTATGTGCCTGAGTTGTAGGACTTATGCTCAAGTTTGAGGTAGGGTAGTTTTCCTAAGTTAGGAGAGTCATTATCTCTGAGTTGTAGGGCCTTTGTACGTGAGTTGTTGGATCCTTATGTGGATCTGAGGTAGGGCCTCAGTGGCTAAGTTATAGAGAGTCATTCTCTCTGAGTTGTAGGGCTATCCTCCTATCCTGAGTGTAGGACTTGTGCTCAAGTCTGAGGTAGGTGATCTTTGGATCACTGAGCTGTAGGAGCAAGCTTGCTCTGAGTTATAGGGCCTTGTGCGAGAGGTAGGTCTAGAAGGAGACTGAGAGATCCATAAGGATCTGTGTTGTAAGCTCTTTGGAGCCGAGTTTGGAGAAGTTCCTTGTTTAACAAACTGTTAGAAAGGTGGAGGGAGAGTGGATGTACCCATAATCTTGGGAACCACTATAAAATTCCTGTGTGCTTTGTATGATTGTCTTGAAAACAAAATATAACAAAATCACAACTCACCTAAAACAGGAAAAAGCACAAAAAGGCATAAGATCTATTCCCCCCTCTAGGGGTTAGCTATCTTAAAACTAAATACTTTCAAGTGGTATCAAAGGGAGGTTACTCAAAAAGGACTTAATAGTCTGAGTTGAGCTCTATGGGTAGCTAAAAGGATTATACTAATGGGTTCAGGAGAGAACCATAAGGAGTTGGGTTCCATGAAGCTTCCAATCAACAGGAAGGAGAGCTTTGAGATCTAGAAGGAGAGGATCAGGATTTTCATGGAAGCATATAACCCAAGGATGAGTAGTGGATACATAGTCCAACCCGAACTTACAGACCCAAAAGATTTCAAGAAGGTACTGTAGTGGTGGAAAGATTGTCCAACACAACCAGATAGTCCAGTTGTCTCAATAGGAAACTAGTGGTGGCCTCAATATCCAACTCAACCCATCAATCCAAACATATTAATAAGGTACTGTAGTGATGGCAACTTTGTCCAACTTAATCTTGCAGTCCAATAATATCTCCAACAGTGTAATTATTCACAATTGGGGGTCCTGTATCCGCTACCAACCAAAGGCCACACATATCATCCATAAACACATATAACCTCAACCAAGCCATAGGAACTCTTTTTTGACATAAAGGAAGAAAGTTCCTAAGAAAAAATCATTCTAAGCCATACCCGACGAATTCCACTTAATTCAGTGAGAAATTTCTATGTCCAAGCTGATTCGTCGAGTATACTCGACAAATACAACAGATACATGATGAATACAAGATACACAACGAATCGGCCTAAAATACTAATTCTAGGGAAAAGCATCGAGTACACTCGACTCCGAGATGAGTGCATTCAACGCACTCAATGCCAAGCAAGATACTCAATGAATACACATTCACTCAATGCCGCATTGAGTCCACTCAATGCTTTTGACTTAGATCCAAAACTACTCAACGTCAAGGTTACACTCAACGTTGTCTCACTCAATGCTGCATTGAGTGTGATGTTTTTAGTTGTCTACCTAAATCACCTAGAGGGGGGGGGGGGTGAATATGTGTGGTCAACGTAATTTTTGCGGAATAAAAACTTGAAAGAACAGAGCGCAGAAATTAAACAAACAAGCCATAGAGACACAAGATTTATAGTGGTTCCCCAACCATGGGTACGTGCACTCTCCACCTCACCGATCCAGCAACACACTAGACTCGGCTACTTCACTATTATCTCGGATTGAAAACAATTCCTACAACTCGGAGCAACGCCCTTACAACTCAGAGTCAAAACACTCCTACACAAATCTCAGAGAATAAACTCCTACAACTCGGAGAAGAATATCCTACAAGATAAAATATGTAAAAAAATATACAAACAAAATTTTATCAGATCTGAATCTCCAGCCTTTCTTCTTTCTTGAACTTTGAAGCTTTGTCAGAAATGGATTGAAGAAGATAAGCCGAGATCTTTGGATCTAAAAACTTGGTTTCAGCACGATTAAGAGATGGATCTGTAGAAATTTAACGCCTTGATCTGTTGATCTCTTCTTGCTCTGAATCGCTTGGATCGGAGATGAGTGGTGGCGAGAATGTCGATGAAGAGCGGCAACTTTCCTGATTTAGAATGAAAAATGACGATTCAAAAAACTTGATTTCGTGTGTTAGGGTTAGTCAAAATTGATAAGACCTTTTATAGGACAAGCCTAACGGTCATAATCATAAATGACTGCACACATGGACCATTAAGAATCGAGGTTAATTTTGAAATTGATTCCGTCTGGAATTAACGAAAATTTCGGAAAATTTACTGCATTTCTCGAGTGAGTAATGGACTACTCGAGTAAAAGATTTGTTTCTCGAGGAGAGGAGGTAAGGTTCTCGAGAATAAGTCCACGGGAAAGGATTTCTTGCTTCTCGAAAAATAACTTATATTACTCGAGAACTATATCATGACTTCTCGAGAACAAACTTCACTTTTCGAGAACAAACAAACTTCTCGAAACTTAACTTATTGACTTCTCGAGAACTGTTTAGACTTCTCGAGAACTATCTTTGACTTCTCAAGACATTACCTCTTCTTACTCAAGTATTGGTCTTCTGCTTTCTCGAGACAAGGCTTGGCCTTCTCAAGTACTGACTTATGTTTCTTGAGTACAACACTTAGAAAATTTCTGAAGTAATTTTGAGTGAACTCGAGAGGAAGGTGAGTAGTACTCGAGTACTACATGACTTTATCAAGTACTAAACAGGGACTTCTCGAGAATGGATTCTTCTACTCGAAAACAATATAGTGCTTAACTCGTGAAATCATTTCAGCACTACTCGAGTACAAGATGTACTTCTCGAGTAGTGTACTTAGAAAATTTCTGACTTTCTAGAATAAATTTTTCTTCAAGTGTACAACAACTATTCTTTCTTCCATTACTTTAGTACTTGAAAAAGAAGTGTGTCCCAATAGTGAGGCTACACATGAGCAAACACCATGGATCACATAATGAGGGATACATTGTATGGTCCTGTGTTTGGTGACTCATTGTAGACTGACATTGGTCTACACTTGCCAATTATAACCTGCAAGCACTGAACTTGAAAAGAGCATCAAATATAAATTTAATTCATCTTTATTCAAGGATGACTTCATACAAATCTAGGTTATTGTGGATGCAATACCCAACAATCTCCCCATATTTTTAGAAGTCAGAACACTCTATACTAAGGTGAATTACATCAAGATAAACAAAACAAATTAACTAGTAAACACAGTAATAATGAGAAAAGCTAAGTAGTAAATAAAAATGCTAAGTAATGAAAAATCAGATCATCAAAATAGAAGATTTATATTTATAGATTTTGTCCATGAAAGTCTAAATCCACAAAATTATCATATATAAACTTTCTGATCTTCTTCTATTGTTACTTACTTTTCTGCTGTTGCTACTTCTCCTTTTTCTCTTGTTACCTCTTCTGTTAACTGAAACACTTGGGATAATATTTAACAGGCTTTGGAAAAGCTTTTGGATTGTTTTTCTCATACTCTCTGTCATAAATCCTTCTCTTAGTTAGAGATTTCTCATATAAATCCCATTCATATGAGCTGTAATGATCATTCGTGTTTTTATTATAATCAATCACAAGCTTAAGAGTCTCAAGGATTAAAGATTTGGAAGGTTGGCTCCAGATTTCAGCAAAGTCTTGAGCTCTTCTTCTTTCTGCTTCAGGGTTAGGAGTGGACGTGCTAGCAGAGGCACCATCACCATACTTTCTTTTCTTGTGACTTGTGATTTCTAGAGGAGGAGATTGAGGCATATCTATTTCTGACCAGACTTGAGAGTGATCAGCAGGAGGAGCTTATTGATCTTCTGGTCTGGGAGAAAAAGTTGGCATTATTGGCATTTGTGGCATAAGTGCAGCAAGATGCTGAGCAGTTGGATTGAGATGATGTGGAATTATATTTGGGTCAGCTTGGAATTAAGGAAATATACGGTTATGCATCCATACAGCTGTATCATAAGTGTGAAACTTAACACCATCAATTTGATTCTGAATATCAATATGTATTTCCTTCAGCTTTCCTTCCCAAAGAATTATCATGATACCATTAGATTTTTCTAGATATTCTTTTACTAAATTCTCCCCCTTTCTGACTTTTATTGATAGGGTATCTATAACATCTTCTTTGAATGTACCAATCTCTGTGCATGTCTTAAAGTTATGTTCTTGAGCTTTCTTTTGTAGTTGGATTTGATTATTTGCTAGAGTTACTGATTAATCCATCACCTGACTAATGCTGGTTATCGTCTAGAGCTTTCCCACCTATTTTGAACAGGTGTTTGAGTTCATCAGTATTGTTCTAGATTTTAGCAAATCCTCTACTCATCTCTTTTTCAAGAGAAGTGACTTTGTTAGTGACAGCTTTTAGAAAATCTTCAAAGTAAGTCCTTTTTTGTGCTAGCATTAACTCAATTTTACCAAGAATGGTATCTACATAAGGTGCTTCAACTTGAGGAGGTAGAAGAGGAGGATTTACTAATGGAACTGACCAGGGAGGAATTTCTTCTAGGATGACTGAGCTCTTGACTCTGGTGGTATGAATCAGTACATCTCCTTCCTCACCAGTAATAGTAGGAAGGGAGAAGTTCAGGTTCTTGAGAGGTTCTTCAACTTGTTCAGGAGTTTCTTCTTCATCAGAAATCAAAGCTGTTTCTTCTTCAGGCACATCTTTAGCAGAAGATTGAGGGTGAGGGGATTCTGGTTCAGAATGAGGAGCTGATAGAGAGTGTTCTAGAGTGGGAGATTTCTGTGGAGGTAGAGGGGAAGGAGTATTTTGAAGTAAGTTCATCAAACATTCTATTTATATCATCCTCTGTAGTTAAGATTTGATCTTGGACTTGAGCATCAGAAAGAATGTCTTCACCAGACAGATCAACATCTGGAAGACTTGAGTCATCTGGGATGGTAGAGGTGTACTGAGCAGTAGTAGATGGAGCAATATCTGGAGGAATATTTGGGTGACTTGCTTCTGGGACTACAGGAGCAGGCTCCCCCTCAACAACTGCACCAGATGTGCCAGCTGCTTGATGTAGAGGAGAAGATGGGGTCCTGTCCTCATCCTCAAGGTGATCATGGGCTTTTACAGCTTGTGCAGGGTTTTTAAGCTTGAGCTCCCATCTTTGAATTGAGGAGATGGATACATTCTTCATATGATGTAGAGTAGTGCCTTTGGAGAGATCAAATATTTTTGGCCTTAGTGCATGAAGTAGAAGAGAGAAAATCCTGCCAAAATTTTGTGCCTGAATGCTTTCCTTGATTTTATCAAAAATTAGCATGCCCCATTGAAACTTCTTTCTGCAAATTATTGTTGTCATCATATCAAAAAAATTATGTGTAATGAAACTTATAGAACTTGTTCTGCACATAAAAACTTTTCCAAGTATATCCACAAGTAATTTGCTCTCTAGATTTAGATCAGGGAATCAAATGGTATTCACATGAGCAGAGACACCAAAAAATCCACATGCCCGATAGTAATCTTCAATGGTTTGGTCTTCTTCTTCATCAATGACTGGCAACCAATGTAGCTTAGAGAAAATAGGAGTAGTTAACTTAACCTTGATCCCACGAACTTTGGTCTTCAAAACCTTACTATTCCTCTTCAGTTTGGCATTCTGGAAAAACTCTTCAACATCTGCAAGTAAGATTTTGCACGACTGCTCCAAGACGAAAGAAAGTCCGGCAGCTTCCAAGAGCAATAAAACTTTGCGGAAATCATCGAACAAATCGACTATCCTAGTAGAAACGAGGTCACTCTCGATTCCAACCTTTGACGCAGGGGCCAAGATCAGAAATCCTTTTTCTTAGAGATTTTCTGAAGCGGCGGCAAGAGGGCGACAACGACAGAGAAGATGAAGAGTCTTTCTCGAGAGAAGGGTTTGAGATTCAGGTGATTTGGATTTTTCGGACTTAATCTACTTATATAAGTCTTAATTTATGATGATTAAGGAAATAAAAACAATAACATACCTGAAAATATGGCGGTAGTAGTATCCAGGTGCGAATATCAAAAAACTGAACTTCAAATTGAAAATTTGCATCAGACTTCTTGAGAAGGTAGGCCAGTTCTCGAGAGGAGATAAGAGGTTCTCGAGTAGTCAACTGTATTACTCGAGAAGCAGTTCTGAAGTTCTCGAGAAGTGGACTTGAAGTTCTCAAGAATAGATTGAGCTCTCGAGAAGTATTTCTCTAGTTCTCGAGTAGAATCTGTAGTACTCGAGTAGTAGTTATAGTACTCGAGTAGTGATTGTCCTTCTCGAAAAATAAAGTCCAGACTTAGAATTTTCCTGAATCTTTTCCTGTGAGATCTTTTTCTTTATTCTTCTTTGTTGAGCATGCCAAGTTCTGTTTTGAAGAACGACAACTTGGCCTCGTCCAGTGGCTTCGTAAAAATGTCTGCAACCTGCTTGTTAGTTGGAACATATTGGAGGTTGACGTCTCCATGCTCCATATGCTCCCTGATAAAGTAGTACCTCAACTCTATGTTCTTTGTCTTGCTGAGAGAGACTGGGTTGTTGGCGATTGCAATTGCATTGGAGGAGTCGCAAAACATTGGAATGTTGTTGAACTTCATATTGTAGTCTTCAAGTTGGTTCTTTATCCATAAAAGTTGTGCATACTAATTGCCTGCAGAGATATACTCTAACTCGGCTGTTGAAATTGTGATACAATTCTGCTTCTTGCTGCTCTAGGAGATAAGCCTTCTTCCTAGGAATTGATAAGTCCCAAAGTTCTTTTCCTATCATCTTTGCTTCCTATAAAATTTGGATCTTAATAACCAATTAGTTCGCTATCATTACTTCTTGGGTACCATAAGACAAGATTTGGTGCACCTCTAAGGTATCTCAAAATCTGCTTTGCAGCAGCGTAGTGAGATTCCTTAGAGTTCACTTGAAATCTAGGACACACACATATTGAAAACATTATGTCCGGTCTACTAGAAGTAAGATAGAGCAAGGATCCAATTATGCTTCTGTACTTGGTTTCATTAAAAGTTTTCCCTTTCTAATCCTTGTCCAGAGACATAGCTGAACCCATTAGAGTCCTCTTAGAGGTTGCGTTCTCCATTCCAAATTTCTTAATTAACTCATTGGTGAATTTTGTCTGAGAGATGAAAATTCCATCTTCAGATTATTTCACCTGAAGTCCTAAGAAATACTTCAGCTCTCCCATACTAATCATTTCAAACTTCCCTTGCATAATTTTGGAAAACTTTTTGCAAAGGTTGTCGTCAGTAGAGCCAAATATGATGTCATCGACATAGATTTGCACTAGCAAAATCTTGTCTTTTATTTCCCTAAGAAATAAAGTCGTATCTATCTTTCCTCTTGTGAACTTGTTCTCACAAAGAAAGCTAGACGACATCTCATACCAAGCTCGAGGAGCTTTTTTCAAACCATATAAAAGCTTTAAATAAGAGATAAACATGATCAGGATGGTTAGAATCAATGAAACTTGGAGATTGTTCCACATACACTTCTTCCTTTATGTCACATTAAAAGATGGCCGACTTCACGTCCATCTGATAGACAGTGAAGCCCAAAAGTGTTGCATATGCTAGAAATAACCTGATTGCCTCCAGCCTTTCCACTGGAGTATACGTCTGAACAAAGTCGATTCCTACTTCTTGTCTGTATCCTTTGGCGACGAGTCTGGCTTTGTTCTTTATGATTGTTCCATTTTTGTCCATCTTGTTCTTATAGACCAACTTTGTTCCGATAAGATTTTTACTTTTGGGTCTTGGAACAAGCTTCCAGAATTAGAAATGCTTGAATTGATTCAGTTCTTCTTCCATTGCCATTATCCAAGATGCGTCTGTGTTTGCTTCCTGAAACTTCTTTGGTTCAACCTATGAGAGGAAACTTAAATATAGATTTTCATTAGTTGTACCTCTATGAGTTATGACACCATCCCGGGGATCTCATATGATTTGATCAATTGGGTGATCCTTCACTTGTTTGATCTCTAGAGTTCTTGCTTCTGGAGCTTCCTCTATCACTGGAGTGACTTCATCAACTTGGATGACTTCTTCATCATGGTGATCATCCTCTCCAATTGGGGTTGGAGTGGTGATCTTGATGAACTTTTGAGCTTTTTCTTCAGTCGGCTCATCTAAGTTTAATTCCTTTAGTCTTGAACCTGCATAATCAATAAACACACTAGAAGAACTGCCTTGCAGCAAGCTCGTCTCATCAAATACAACATTAATAGATTCTTCTACAACCAGGGTTTTCTTATTAAAAATCCTATATGCCTTACTATGGATACTATAACCTACAAAAATACCTTCAAAGCTCTTTTCACTAAATTTATTCGTGTGATACTTCCCATTGTTAAGTACGAAGCATTTACTACCAAAGATTTTAAAATATGAAATAGTCGGTTTCCTGCACTTTAGTAGTTCGTAAGGTGTCTTATTATGGTTATTCCTTATGAGTGCTCAATTTTGCACGTGACATGCAGTGTTGACGGCTTTAGCCCAGAAATATTCTGATAGTGAGGCATCACTAAACATGGTTCTGCAAGCCTTTATGAGTGTTCTATTCCTTCTCTCAGTGACTCTGTTCTGTTGAGAAGTTTGAGGAGAGGAAAGCACATGAAAGATACCTAAGCTTTCACAGAATTTTGTCATGGCCCTAGATTTGAACTCTGTTCCATTTTCACTTTTGATTTTGACAACGGAGCAGTTGTATTCATTCATAACTTGCCTGACAAAATTAGTAAAGATATCAAAAGTATCTGACTTGTGTTTTAGAAATAACACCCATGCAAAGCGATAGTATTCATCAACAATAACCAATGTATAATCCTTACCTCCTAAACTTCTAATTTGCAGTGGACCGAACAAGTCCATATGAAGTAGGTGTAAAAACCTATTAGAATCTTTGCCACTAATGCTTTTATAGGTAGCCCTTGTTTGCTTGCCTTTTACACATGCATGACAAGGTCTATCTTTAATGCACTTAACGTTGGGTGCATCACGTACTAAATTAAGAGAAAATAATTTATTAATAGTTTTGTAATTTTTATGTGCTAATCTCTTGTGTCATTGGTCACTAAGAGACGCACTATCTTTTGCCAAAAAGCACACTGGTGTAGAAGAGTCTATGCAAATAAAATTTAAACAAAATATGTTTCTACTACGAGTGTCTGATAGAATCGTTTCAAAGTTATCAACCGATTTTATCAAATACTTGTCTGCATGAAATTTTACTACGTATCTTTTGTCACAGAGCTGGCTTATGCTTATAAGTTTTTGTTCCAATCCTTCAACATAAGCAACATCTGAAAAGGATACACTACCATTAGTAATCATACCATAGCTTTTTATAATTCCTCTGCCAGAACCTCCAAAGATGACCTTTGGCCCGTTCATGACTGGAGAATAATTCTAGAGTAGGCTTCTAGTCCCGGTCATATGCCTAGAGCATCCACTGTCCAAATACCAGATAGGATTTTTTGCATCCTTTGGACATTCCTACAAAAATAGAATCAACTTGCCTTCGGAACCCAAACTTGTTTGGGTCCTTGGTCTCTAGTTAGCATACCCCCTACGTGTGTTAATATTTTGTGTGGTCTTTCTCACATTATTAACTTCAGGAGCTACATAATTTTTGGGGTTAAACCAGCAATCTTTGGCAAAGTGACCAATGTTGCCACAACACCAGCAGTCAAACATGTTGTGTCTTTGCCTAAAGTTATCCTGCTTGACTTTTTGAGGATATGCTCTAGCAGGGGAAATAGGCTTGGAGGTAGAAGCTTCGTGGTGATGACACTCACATGACTTCTTCTCCTTATGAGGCCTTTCCACAATGGGTTTAACTTTTGGAGCTTTCTTGATGTTATGACCATGACTATAAGGGCCATAGCTCTGAAGAGTGATCTCCTCATAAGGTGCTTTGAAGACACTCTCACCAAAGTTCCAGGGACGAGTCTGAAAGAAAAGGAGGAGTAAGCTCTAATTAACTCTAGCGGGGGGGGGGGGGGGGTGAATAGAGTTTAAAAATTTCCTTTGTAACTTTTTACAAATATAAAGTTAAGTGATTAAATAGGTGATATAGTAATAGCTAAGGGATGTTATCAGGAGCAAAAAAAACTACACTAAACTACCACAACACAAGACAAAAAGAAAACAGCAAACACACATACAACACAAGAATATTATAGTGGTTCCACAACTGGGTACATCCAATCTTCTACCATCCTGGTAGGAATCCACTACAAGTTTTGATCAGGTGGCTGCCACCACAATATCTAATTAAAGGGAGATATTGCAACCCTTTGAGCTTTTGATCAAGTTCCCAAAAACCAAACTCAAGTCTTTTGGAAGGTGACTTGTGAACTAGGCTAACTTTTGAAGGGAGTTAAAACCCTGTACAGTGGGGTGGGAAAGAAAGTAATGTTAGTCTTCTCTTTTCTCAAAAACAAATTGAGAAGACTTTGTGCGGATTCCTGATCATGTCAAAGCTCCCCCTGAGATGTAGAGTTGTTCAGGATTGAGAAGCTTTGTTATAGAGTGTATAGGTCTTCAACTTGTGTAAAACAAATCCAGGAACTTTAGACAGATGGATCTTTATTGTCTCATCAAATTCCTAGAAAGAGAAGATAAAGAAGACTCTTGATCAGTTTGTGTTGTTCTTCTTCTATCTTCTTGAGAGCAAAGTGAGAGATGAAGATTGAGAGCTGCTATGAATTTTCTGCTCTTACTAAGAATATCTCTCTGCGATTTTTCTGCTATGAAAGAATGTATTCCTGTTTTCAGTCTCTGTCCCTTTTGAAAAATATTCCCTCTATTTTCTCTTCGACAACCAATCTTCCTTAGAAATTTGAATAACTGTAATTAATGCCTTGTTGGAAAACTGGGAAGGAAAACGCATATCTGTCATTATTCGTTTCCTCAACTGTCCCGAGATATATGTCAAATAAATCCTCTGATGAATACCAAAATCAATGCTGCCAGGAACGACTATATTCATAGGGAATATAAGCATTGATTACTCAGGGGATTTATGACTTAAAATAATAATAAAGAGGGAAAAGATAAGGAAAGAACAAGGAACAGACAGCTTACAGAATTCGTCGACCGGAGAACAGATTTCATTGACATGCAGTCAGAGAACGTCGACCTGAGAAATCCTTTTCATTGACCTGAGTTCTGCGAAGCAAACAATGAATATAAACAACTGATTCTGCGCTCCAAGAACGTCGACCTGAGAATCTGTTCTACACTCAAAGATCGTCGACCACGGAACTTGAACAAACAGAATTAGTCAAGCTGAGAACCTGTCTGGGAGAAAACGTTGACCACAAAATATATCCTTCTGATGAGTATCGTCGACCTGAGATCTTAGTTCGTTGACCTGAGTTCGAAGAACGTCGAACTAATTTCCAGACAACTGAGAATCTTCTAAGTCTTGAATCTGAAGTCCACAACAGGCAGGTCCATGAAGTTTGACACTTGGGGACTGGCATAAAACCTAGAACAAAAATAGTGACCCTAACTATACATCATGGGTCAACAAAACCTAAGAAGTGAACCTAGAACAAATATAAACAGGGGTTCCAACATTCTCCCCCTATTTGGGTGAGGTTACTTCAAAAATGATAGAAATAAAAGCATAGCAGAAAATATAGAGCTGATAGAATGAAAAAGCAATCAGTAAAAGATTAAAGCTATGTTACAGATATTGTTCAAAAAAATAAAATAGACAGTAGAGAAAAAAATATTAAGAGTCTTTGGGAGAGGAAGAAGATTTTGCAAAAAAGATTGTCCTGTTAGGATCCATTGCTTCTCTGATAGTCATCTTCATGTCATTATCACCAAGAGTCTTTTGAGCAACTACCACCCTTGGAACAACAGCTTCTGGATGGAGATGCATGTATTCATCTGCATTGAAAAGCTTCCCTACCTGATATTTCTCAAGCTCTTTCTTCCTGTAGGAAGATATAGTAAAGAATTGGGAAGTATCCTTACCTTCCTCTCTTGCTTTCCTGATCCGAGATAGAGCAACCAGCTCATTTAACCTAGCCATCTTTGTATTAGGATCCATTTCAGGATCATAGGCTTTAATAGGAGGGCTTTCAAGACTATTGTATCTTTTAGGAGATGAAGAGGTTATGGGAGGGCTTGGATGCTTGGCAGGAGGAGGAGCATGGCTTTTGGAAGAGTGATGATGTTGTTGTTGGGGATATCTGCTTCCGGAAGATTGAAGGGGTCTACCTTGCCTATGATAGGTTTTAGTAACTGATGAGGATCTCTAGCTAACATTTCTAGTTTCACTAGCAGCTGGAGGAGGAGGAGGAGGTGGATCTTTCCTGAATTTCTTCACTGGAGAGGATCCAGACTTCTTCTTCTTCTGTGCTTTAGCTTGATTTCTAGACAGCTTCATCAACTGAGAAGTTTTTGGAGTGAGAGGAATATTGTGCAGAATGTAATATGGAACATCATTATCAGGATTGGGCTTAGGAGCAGCCTTTACTAGAGCTTTCCTCTTCTTTTATTTGGATCTCTTTGCATTGTCAGATTAAGAATCATCAGAATCATCAACTGGGTCATCTTCAGAAGAACTTTGTGGATTGTCATATAAAGCATCTATTTATTCTATTATTTCCTGTGAAATTTTCTTGTCTTCTTGAGGAAGAGGTGGAGGTAGAATAGCTTGAGGAGGGACAACAATCTCTGAAAGCATCTGTGAATCATCTGTGTCTTTATCAGTCATAAGAAACTCATTTATCTCAGGATATTTTTGCATTTGTTCAAACTCTAATGCAATATCCTGTGCAATTAAATCATCTAGATTTGGTATAGGACAATCATCCATAACATAAGTTGGGCCAACAGGTTCCACAACTATGTTAGTAACAAAGCTTGCCTGAATGGCCTGAAAAGTTTCTGTACTAACTGGAGCTGTATAACAAATAATATCTGTGCAATACTTGGGAGAAACAAATAAAAGAATGTTTCTATATAAGAGATCAAAAGAAACTAGAATTGACTTCACTTCAATTGCTGGAGAAATGGAACAGTCTTCAGAAGGAATATTCAAAGAAGGAACTAAATAGACTGTCTCAGAATCAGTGTCCAAAAATTATGTGAGATCTGCATCTGGTATCTCAGTATCAATAAACTCTATCTTTGATGTTGTTGCTGCTACTGCTGGAGCTACTTCTTCATGGAGTATATCCCCCTGCCTGTGTTCAGTTAGCACTAGAGTCAGGCCCCTAACTGAAGAAGGAGGGACAGGGAAGGTAGAAATTTGAGCAGCAAGAGATGAAATAGAAGAAGCAAGAGGTGAAATTTCCTCTGCGATGAGTTATTATAAGAGAGGTGTGATGGATTGCAGCATAGGTGAAATGGAGGGTGAAACTATGTTCATGAATTCAGCTGGGGTTTGAATAGAGACAGATGGGTTGAGGTTGGATGATGATGGATGAAAGGATTTTGAGTCTCACATTTTCTCATCTGGTAAAGATGGGGAATGAATGGGTGATTATAAATTGGGAAGGGGGATGTCAGTAAGATATGATGGAAGAGGAAATAGAGGAATTGTAGCATGCTCTGGTGTTATAGCATGTACTAGAGGTTGAACAGGTGAAGGTTGATGTCAAGGAGATTGATGTGGTGAAGGTTGATGGTCTGGAGAAAGAGCGTGTGAGGAAATATGAATTAGAGAAATAGGAGGTGTAGGTTGATGTTCTTGGGATGTGGAAGAGAGCTTGATGGTTGTTGAGGTAGTTTGAATAAGAGGAGGTGGAGGGGGAATTGAAATATCCTCAGTAGGGTGGGGAGTGGCTTGATCAGCCCATGTACCCTTACAAGGTCTGGAAGAGGAAGCCCAGGATGGCTTAGGAATGTTCCTCTCCCACCTGCTGAATAAGGCGCAGGTAAGCCTCTTGGAGGAATTTATGAATATGGTCGGGGAGACTAGTGATTCAGTAGCCTTGGCCTGAAGAAAAATTCCCAAAATCCTTCCAAAATTCACTTCCTCCTTTGTGTTTTTCTTCTAAATCAGTTTAAACATAATTTTGCCCCAGTTCACGGCCCTCTTGTTTGCCACTGCACACATCACAAGGAACTGTTGTCTAGTTATGTAATCGTGGGCAGTGTGCTTACCCTGCAGAAATTTTCCTACAATATGTTCCAGAAACTTATAATCTGCAGATTGATGTTTCTTCAACAATTTATTAGGGTTATCACCATAATAACCCATTTGATTCAACATTTCATCAAACACAGCAGAATTGATTTCTAAGTCCTCTTCTCCATTCAATAAACCAAAAATTTTAGTTAAAACATCAGGGGTAAATGAAACGGCATTACCCGATATTGTTCCAATCAGCATATCAACATCTGGAGTCGATTTAGTGAAAACCCATTCTCGGATCTCAGTCGCCGCAATCTTTATCCTGGTAGTCATCAGATTCATAAGTTGTAAATCTTCAAACAACTCCAGAATATCAAGGAAGATTTAATCTGAGTGTTGGAAAGACTCGAAGTCGATGTCAAAAACCATGTCAAATTTCATTGCTGCGAGAGCGCTTGCTGGAATCGCCATGATCACCTGCAACAGAGAAAAAGAGATCAAGTGCAAGGGAACTGAAAGCGCGGGATGGAGCTCAAAGAAAACCTAGTTATAAGATTTTTCAGAATATGAAATGTCAAGCTCCGTCCTGCGAAAAAGAAAATTCTTTGATCTCTGGTCGACGAAAAATGTCATGAAGAGATAAATTTGTCGATCTCAGACTGAAGATATGGAGATATTTCATCATCCTCAGAAATATTTCTTGAAACAGGATCGTCGATCTCAGGTCGACGAAACTGACTTCACATAAAGATTTCGTCGATCTCCGGTCGACGAACTCCGGTCGACGAACTCCGGTCGACGAACTCCCAATGATAAGTTTACAAATCAATGATCTCAGGTTGAAGAATTGTTTCCAGATCATTTACACTAAGGACAGATATAAAATTAAGTCTTTCCATCTATCATTCCTAACTGATTCAGAAAGAACAAATGTTTAGAATCATCCAAGGGCCTTGTGAAAATATCTGCCCTTTACAAATCAGTGGAGATAAATTCAAGATTAATTTTCTATTTGTTCACACAGTCTCTTATGAAATGATGTCTTATATCTATATGCTTTGTCCTACTATGATGCACTGGATTATGTAAAATAGAAATTGCACTGGAACTATCATAAAATATGGTTGAATTATTTAGATTGAACCCATAATCTATGAGTTGGTTTTGTATCCACAAGATCTATGAAAAGCAGCTGCCAGCTGCCATGTATTAAGCCTCAGCAGTTGATGTAGACACGGATGTTTGATTTTTGCAAAACAAGGACACAAGCCTATCACCAAGGAACTAACATGTTCCTGATGTGCTTTTCCTGTCCACTCTATATCCAGCATAGTCAGCATCAGAAAATCTAATAAGCTCAAATGCTAACTTAGTTGGATACCAGAGTCCTAGATTAGGACAACCCTTTATATATCTCAAAATTCTTTTGATGAAAATAAGATGAGATTCCTTAGGGCTCACTTGGAACCTAGCACAAAGACATGTAGAAAACATAATGTCTGGTCTACTTGCTGTGAGATAAAGTAGGGATCCAACAATAGCCCTATACTTGGTCTGATCAACTGGTTTTCCATGTTCATCAGAGTCAATCATAACATTGGCAGCCATGGTACTTTTCATTGAGGAGGCATTAGCGAGCCCAAATTTCTTAATAAGCTCATTTGAGTATTTAGATGTGGATATGAATATTCCATCAGGGGATTGCTTCACTTGTAGGCCAAGGAAGTATGATAGCTCTCCCATGCTACTCATCTCAAACTTTAAATGCATTAGATCAGAGAATATCTTGCATAGTTTGGGATCAGTAGAGCCAAATATGATGTCATCTACATATATTTGTACTACTAAAATTTTATCATGATACATCTTAGTAAAAAGGGTCATATCTACCATGCCTCTTGAGAATTTGTGTTTTAAAAGGAAGCTAGCTAAGGTTTCATACCAAGCTCTTGGAGCTTGCTTTAGACCAAAGAGAGCTTTATGCAATTTAAAAACATATGAGGGATGAGTAGAAAAGATAAAACCTGGGGGTTGTTCAACATAAACTTCTTCCTTTAGTTCTCCATTCAATAAAGCACTCTTGACATCCATCTGGTAGAATTAAACTTCTTAAAAGCAGCATAAGCAAGAAAATTCCAGATTGCTTCTAGCCTTACAACAGGAGCAAAGGTTTGATCATAGTCAATGCCTTCCTCTTGCTTATAGCCTTGAGAAACAAACCTAGCCTTATTTCTCACAATTATACCTTGGTCATCAAGTTTGTTTCTAAATACCCACTTGGTTCCAATTACTGGATAGCCTTTGGGCCTTGGAACCAAGTCCCAAACTCTGCATCTCTCAAATTGATTGAGCTCCTCTTGCATTGTAATAATCTAGTGGGGATCTTGCTCTGCATCATTTATGGATTGAGGCTCAACTTGAGAGAGGAAACATGCATGCATCACATCTTGGTTGAGTTGATGCCTTGTTTGTACACCTACTGATATGTCCCCAATCAATTGAGATCTAGGGTGATCCCTTAGTGTGATACGGTCAGTGGGTGGAGTTGGTTCAACAACAACATTTGGAATTAATTTCTCTTGTGGAATAATGTCTGTTGTTGGAGGAGGTTCAACCACTTCCAAAATTTCTTCTTCACTATCTTCATAACCTTATGGAGGAGGATGTGATATGACCTTTTGTGTAAGGTTAAACTCACCCAATTTCTCACACAAGTGAGGTACCTGCAATAAATATGTGGTAGAAGAATCCTTCTCTTGATAATACATATTAGCTTCATCAAAAGAAATATGTACAGATTCTTTCATTTTTAAAGATGATTTATTGAATATCCTATAAGCCTTGCTATCTTGGGAATATCCAAGAAAAAAATCCTTTTGTAGCTTTAGCTTCAAATTTTCTAATGTGTTTCTTATTATTGTTATGAATGAAACATCTACACCCAAAGATTCTAAAGTAATCAATTTTAGGTTGCTTCCCTTTGAGTAATTCATAGGGGGTCTTACCCTTAAGTTTGTGTATCCAACTCCTATTCAGCACATAGTTTGATGTGCTCACATCCTCTGCCCAAAAGGATAGGGGCATGTGTACATCTGCAAGCAATGTTCTTGCAGATTCAATGAGGGTTCTATTTTTTCCTTTCTACTACCCCATTTTGTTGAGGAGTTCTAGGAGCAAAGAAACAATGCCTGATACCTTCCTCCTCACAGAATCTTTGCCTAGGAAGAGATTCAAACTCAGTACCATGATCACTTCTGATCAAT
Organism: Platanthera zijinensis; assembly: GCA_039513925.1. Taxonomy (NCBI): domain Eukaryota; kingdom Viridiplantae; phylum Streptophyta; class Magnoliopsida; order Asparagales; family Orchidaceae; genus Platanthera; species Platanthera zijinensis. The sequence continues at coordinate 124,102,719 of CM077078.1, read as the reverse complement.
GCAACTAGAGTAGAATACTCAATCCTTATGCTCTTAAGAAAGTCTGTAAGGACTTTAAAGTTATCTGACTTATTTCTCAAGAAGAACACCCAAGAGAATCTAGAGAAGTCATCTACAATAACTAGAGTGTAAGACTTCCCTCCTAAGCTTTGTACAATAATGGGTCCAAAAAGACGTATTTTTAGTTTGCTTGCCTTCTGGACAAGTGTTGCATAGGCTTTCCTTCTTGTAGGGGCCAGAAGACAATCCTCTGACAAGGTTGTCCCTAGATAGCTTAGAGATATTTCTAATGTTTACATTGTTGGAACCCCTAGTTGGATTTGGGCTAAGTTCACTGAGTTAGGATATTACCCAACATGTATAGATCAGGGTCATAGTCATTTCCTAGAGTCTAGATCAAGTCCTTAGAGTCAACAGTACAAAGGACCAGCCTTCAACACTGCTAAAGACTCAAGACTTAGAGAATTCAAGACTTAAAAAAAGGAGTTCTACGTTCGTCGATCTCCGGTCGACGAAAGTCGAGCTCAGCTAGACGAATCAAGGAAAATTCTCTGAGCCTAGCTCGACGAACTCAGTCCCTAGCTCGACGAAGTAATACCTTCTAAGTCTAACACTCAGTCGACGAACCAAGAACATCAGCTAGAAGAACTTAGATCTTTGATTGACTAATTTTGATTTGAGTGGTTCAACACCAGAAAATATTCTAAGTCCAGACTGCAGACTCAGCTCGACGATCTTAGACTTCAGCTCGACAAACTTGATGCACAGAATAAGAAAGTTATCAAGCAGCATTCAGAGTTCGACGATCTTGGATCTTAGCTCGATGAACAGCTATTCTCAGCTCGACGAAAGCTGATCCCAGGTCGACAAAAGTTTATCCCAGGTCGAAGAAAGCTGTTCTCTGGTCGACAAAAACTGTAAGACATATTGTTATTTTTTCTTTATTTTTATGTCTCCTTATTTTATATATATTATAGGCTGTTAATTTCTTGGATAATCAATGCTCTTATATCCTTTGAATCGAGCCATTACTGGCAGCATTGATTGCAAATATCCCCCATGGAATTTATTGCTTATATCTCGGAACAGACATAGAATAGAATATATGACAGCATTCTAGCCGTTTTCATTCCCGAGATTTCGGCTGAGCATTGATTGCAGGATTTTGAATTCGACCAAGAGGTAGTTATCAAGGGGATCATTTCTCAGCCAGAAAGCACAACAATACACACAAGAAACCTTTCAGAATACAGGACAATGCATACAGCTCTCTGAAGAAAAATCAACTGCTCTCAAAAGAAAAAGAAAGAACAACAATCACTATCAAGAGTCTTTCTTCTCCTTCTTTGTTTTCTGGGATCTCAAGTGACAAAAATATTCAAATCAGTCAAAGGATCTCAGAAAGTAGATCTTACAAAAGAAGGCCTACTCACCCCTTGCAAAGCTTCCACTCTTAAAACATTCAAGATCTCAGGGGGAGCTTTGACAACATCGCAGAATCCATAAAGTATTCTCATTTTTATTTTAGAAAAGAAGACTTCAATCAACCTCTCTTCCCCACCTCTGTACAGGGTTTTAATTCCCTTCAAAATTATTCTGGTTGCAAGTCTCCTTCCAAAACACTTGGGTTAGTTTTTGAGCACCTGATCAAAAGCTCATTGGTGGCAGTCACCTGATCAAAAACTGTAGTGGATTCCTACCTAGGGTGGTAGAAGAGTGGATGTACCCAAGTTTGGGGAACCACTATAAAATTCTCGTGTTATCTGTGTGGCTATGATTTTCCTGTGTGCTTGTGCTGTGATATAATTGCTTGTGCTGTGATATATTTTGCTATGTAGCTTAGTAACCCTTTTCTCTAATTCACTTGCTGCACTTGTACACTTATACACTTATATCATAGTAACATATTTGATTAAAGACTTGTTATTTCTGCAAAAATCAAAAAGGCTTTAAAAACTCTATTCACCCCCCTCCCTCTAGTGTTGTTCAGTGATTACCCTATCTTTCAATTGGTATTAGAGGGTGGTTAATCAAATCATACATGCTCACACCTAGATTGATCAAGATCCTCAGGATAAACTCTGAATAAGTCTTACTAGTTTCTCAGTTTAAATTTTACTTTCTGATATCATGGCACAAAACACAAATTATGCCAGCACCAGACCTCCAGTTTACAACTATCAAAATTTTGAATCTGGAAGGCAAGAATCAAACTTTATAACATATTGATGAGGACAATTTTAATTCCATCTTGATAGGACCACCAGCTCAAGTGGCCTCTACTTCAACCCCAGTAAATCTCAGTACAGTGCCTCCTCCAGATCAAACTAATGCACATAAGAAAGCAAAGATTATTGATGCCAGAGTTATGAATATACTGGCCCAAACTATGTCAGATTACATATTTCATAAAGTTACTGAATGCACATCTGCCAAAGCCATTTGGGATTCCCTCAACCAAATGGTAGCAGGATCTGCTGATGAGAGGAAGGATAGAAGATCCAACCTTATATCCCAATATGAGAATTTCAGGAAAGATGAAGCAGAATCTGTGGATATAATGTACAACAGGCTGAGCTACATCATCAGTGAGCTCAGAACACTGTACAAATAAATTACTCTGACTGAGGTCAATGACAAGATCCTCATGTGCTTCCCTGGCACATGGGACTCTATAATCTGGCCCATCAGAGAAGCCAAAAGCATATCTGAAATATCTACAAAATCTCTGCTTGGAAAGCTCAAATCCTATGAGCAATTGATCAAGTCAAGAGAAGCTGCAGTTGAACCAAAGGCTCCAACACCCACTTGGAAGGAACAGAGCTTAGCATTCAAAGATGCAGAAGAATCTCCTAGCTTGCCAGTAAATGAAGAACTCATGAGTCTCTTTGCTAAGAGATTCTATAAAATGGCAAGGAAGGACTTCAGGAGGAAGCCTTCAAGGAATGAAGAAAAACCAAGGTATGACAAGACCCCTTCTAAAGAGGTTGTCTGTTTTGGGTGCAGGAAACCTGGACACTTCATCTCAGAATGCCCAGAAGTCCAAAAGAAAGACAGAAGGCAAGAAAAGGACTCAAGAAGACATCAGCACAGCAAGGCCTCCTCCAACAAGTACAAAAAGAAGGAGAAGGGCTTTGTAGCTGAAACCTGGAGTGATACTTAAGATGAAACATCCTCCTCCAGTTCCAGTGAAGATGATGAAGAAGAAAAGAAGGCAAGGGAAGTTTGACTTATGGCAATAGATGTAGGATGCAGCAGATCAGATTCAGAAGAATCAGATGATAAATAATTTCTCTCTGAAGAGGATCAGGTAATTTCTTCCTATGACTTTCAATCTAAAGAATTTCAATCTAAATTTAAACTCTTGTGTTTAGACCTAATAGGATCTGAGAAGGAAATCAAACTTCTCAGGGAAAAACTTTTAAACAAGACAAAATCATTGCTGAAAGTGAAAAATTAACTGAAGAATTAAGCTTAGCCAATCAACAAATAGTTTTTCTAAAATCTGAATTAAGTAAGGTTAAGGAACTAGAAGAATCCCTGAATGGTAGAATCTTACAAATTTTAGATATAACTAGCACAGTTAATACAAGATCTAACAATAACAAACTATGATTAGGAGCCTCATCTAGTGAACCAATCCTAATTCAGACAAATTAATTGTTAAAACCTATTAACTTCTTCTCTGAAAATGGTAAGAAAAATACTGAATAGGTAGAGAACGTTAAAAAAGTTCTTAAATAGTTAGAACTTAATAAAACCAATCAGAAAAGGGAAAACAAAGAGCGTAACTATGTTCAGCATATTTCGTCAAACTCAAAATGACAAAATGTGTATGGTTCGTCGACCTCAGAACGACTAACCCTGAATGCAAATAATAATGTAAACAATTCTTCGAACTGGGATCGACGAAATCAGTATGGTTCGTCGACCGGAGATCGACGTTTCTAGGGCTCTGAGAATGGATACCTCCATTCTTCGAGCAGAGATCGAAGAACTCAACCCAGATCGTCGAGCTCAGATCGACAAACATACTCAAATTTGTCAATCTCAGTTTATAACCAGAGTAACCTAAAAACTAATAAACCCTTTATTCACTTTAGTCAGTGGGTCATACCTCCTAGAAGGTATCAAACTTTAGGTTATAAGGATCAACCTAAATGTTCATTTATTTCCAGTTTCAGTTATGTTAAACAACAAGGACCCAAGGTAACCTGGGTCAAAAACTGCTAATCCTTTTGCTGGTAGAAGAGAACCCTGTCACTCAAAACAAGTGGTACTTGTATAGTGGTTGCTCTAAAGATATGACAGGTTGCAAGGAATATCTTATCAACTATAAAGCCAAGATTGGACCTAAAGTAATCTTTGGGGACTCAGGCTTTGGACTGACAGAAGGCTATGGATACTTCAACTGTGGAGCTGTCACATTCAAGAAAGTGACCTATGTAAATGGTCTTAAGAATAACCTGAAATCAGTAAGCCAATTATGTGATACAGGTTATCAAGTAAGCTTCACTAACTCTTTGTGTCTTATTACTTTAAACAACACAACTGATTTAACAGGAATTAGACAAGCAACACCTACTTAGTAAATTTTGAATCAGCTAAATCTGAAATTTGCTTATTCAATTCGATTAGCATTTAAACTAGCTTATGATATAAAAGACTAGGACATGTAAACCATAAAAATATAGCTAGGTTATCTAAAGACAATCTTATTAGAGGTTTACCTTCTGGTCCCTACAAGAAGTAAGGCCTCTGCAGGGCTTATCAGCTAGGAAAGCAAACTAAATCTAGTTTTAAATCCATTAATAAGAGTGATTCACCTAGAATCTTGTACTTGCTCCATATGGACCTTTTTGGCCCTATTGTAGTACAAAGTCTAGGAGGAAAGTCTTATACATTAGTTATTATAGATGAATTTTTCAGATTCACATGGGTTTTCTTTTTGAGAACTAAGTCAGATACTTTTAAAGTTCTCACAGATTTTCTCAAGAACATACAGATTGAGTATTCTACTCAAGTTGCATTGATCAGAAGTGATCATGGTACTGAGTTTGAATCTCTTCTTATGCTAGAGTTCTGTGAGAAGAAGGTATCAGACATTATTTCTCAGCTCCAAGAACTCCTCAACACAATGGGGTAGTTGAAAGGAAGAATAGGACACTCATTGAAGCTGCAGGTACATTGCTTGCAGATGCTTACATGTCTCTTTCCTATTGGGCAGAGGCAGTAAGCACAACAAACAATTTCCTGAATTGAAGCCTAATACATAAACTAAAGCTTAAGACTCCCTATGAATTACTCAAAGGGAATAAACCTATAATAACCTATTTTAAAGTATTTGGATGTATATGTTATATTCACAATAATAACAAGAAACATCTTAGTAAGTTTGAAGCTAAGGCTGCAATGGGAATTTTTCTAGGATATTCCCAAGTTAGCAAGGCATATAGGGTGTTTAATAAATCAACATTAAAAATTGAGGAATCTATGCATGTAACATTTGATGAATCTAATATGTTTTACAAGGAGAGAGACATCTCTACCAACAATAATCTGCAGGTACAAATTTTGTGTGAGAGCTTGGATGATCTAAATATGACTTCAAAGGATGAATCACATCCCTCTCCAAAAGCTATATCAGAAGTTGAAAGTGAAGAAGAGACTGTGGAAGCAGTTCAATTTCCTCCAACAGTTGATACAAATCCACAAGAGGAATTAAATCAAATAACTGTTGCTGAACTAACTCCACCTAATAATCTTGTCACACTTAGGGATCACCCTAGATCTTAAGTAATTGGAGACATATCATTAGGAGTACATACAAGACATCAACTCAACCCTGATGTAATGCTTGCCTGCTTTCTCTCTAAAATTGAGCCTCAATCCATATCTGATGTAGAGCAAGATCCAAACTGGATCACTGCAATGCAAGAGGAACTCAACCAGTTTGAGAGGTGTAGAGTTTGGGACTTAGTTCCAAGGCCCAGGGGCTATCCAGTAATTGGTACTAAGTGTGTATTCAGAAACAAACTTGATGCCCAAGGTGTGATAGTGAGGAACAAGGCAAGGCTTGTTGCTTAAGGATACAGGCAAGAGGAAGGAATTGATTATGATCAAACCTTTGCTCCAGTTGCTAGACTTGAAGCTATAAGGATTTTCTTAGCTTATGCAGCATTCAAAAAGTTTAAAGTCTACCAGATGGATGTGAAAAGTGCATTCCTAAATGGGGAACTGAAAGGAGAGGTGTATGTTGAACAACCACCAGGTTTTATCTCTCCATCTCATCCCTCTTATATTTTTAAATTTCATAAGGCTCTCTATGGTTTAAAGCAAGCTCCAAGAGCTTGGTATGAGACCTTAGCCAGCTTTCTTTTAGAGCATGGTTTTTCTAGAGGTATGGTAGATAGAACTCTTTTTACAAAACTACATCATGATAAAATTCTCTTAGTGCAAATATATGTAGATGACATAATTTTTGGTTCTATTGATCCCAAACTATGCAAAAGATTTTCTGATTTAATGCACTCAAGGTTTGAGATGAGTAGCATGGGTGAGTTATCATATTTCCTTGGTCTCCAAGTGAAACAAACCCCTGAATGGATCTTCATCTCTCAGTCTAAATATGCTAAAGAGCTTATTAAGAAGTTTGGGATGAATGATGCCTCTGCCATGAAAACTCCCATGGCTACCAATGCTGTTATAGATGCTGATGAATCTGGAAAACCAGTTGATCAGACCATGTATAGGGCCATTGTTGGATCCCTACTATATTTGACAGCAAGCAGATCAGATATTATGTTTGCCACATGTCTTTGTGCTAGGTTCCAGGTGAACCCTAAAGAATCTCACCTTATTTTCTTGAAAAGGATTTTAAGATATATAAAAGGTTGTCCAGATCTAGGCCTCTGGTATTCAATAGAATCAGCATTTGTGTTAACTGGATTCTCTGATGCTGATTATGTTGGATGCAGAGTAGACAAGAAAAGCACCTCTGGAACTTGTCAGTTCCTTGGTGACAGACTTGTATCTTGGTTCTGTAGAAAACAAACATCTGTTTCAACATCAACTACTGAAGCTGAATATATGGCTGCAGGCAGTTGCTCTTCACAGATTTTGTGGATACAAAACCAACTACTGGATTATGGTGTCAACTTAAATAATTTAACTATTCTATGTGATAATACAAGTGTTATTTTAATTGCACAAAATCCAGTATTGCATTCTAGAACCAAGCATATAAACATCAGACACCACTTCATTAGAGATTGTGTTGATAAACAAAAGATTAAACTTGAATTTATCTCTACTGATTTGCGAAGAGCAGATATATTCACTAAGCCATTAGACTCATCCAAGCATCTGTTCTTTGTCAATCAGCTTGTTATGATAAATGGTCAGGATTTAATCTAATGCTCTGTCTATAGTCAAAGAATTGTCTCTATTCGTCGACCTAAGATCGACAAACTGATAACTGTTCTTGAGATTTTTCGTCGACCTGAGCTCGACGAAATCTCTTAGTGAAGTGATTTTCGTTGACCCGAGATCGACGAACTTACTTCAGAAACCTTTCATCGACCAGAGATCGACGAAATGTCTTATATCCTTCAGACTGAGTTCGACGAACTGTTTAACCTTAAATTATTTCGTCGACCTCAGAACAAAGATTTTTTTTCTTTTTCGTGGATCGTAGCTTGTCGGTTCATATTCTAAAAAACCTTATATTTAGGTTTTCTTCGACCTTCATCCCACGCTTTAAGTTCCCTTTGCACTTGATTGTCGTTTTCCTTTTGCAGGTGCTTTCATGGCGATTCCCGATGGTTCTCTCACTTCCATGAAATTTGATGCTGGTTTCGACATAGACTTTTAATCATTCCAGTATTCTGATCCAGTTTTCCTGAACATTCTCCAAATACTAGAAGAATAACAACTGAAGACTCTGCTCTAAACCCGAATCAAGATATCTGCCACAAAAATCAGGGAATGGGTGTATACAGCTACTATCGATGAGAACAAGATGACCGGCACCATCGCGAGTAATGAATTTCTCTTACCCTCGATATTATTAATGAAATTTTTGGATTGACAAATGTTGAGGAAAATTTAGAAATTGATTCTGCAGAGTTTGATTTAATGTTGAATATAATGGGGTATTCTGGAGACACCCTAAACAAGCTCCTTAAGAAACTTCTGTCTGCCGAGTATAAATTCCTCGTAGATATAGTTGGGAAAGTGTTGCTCGAGAAGCACACTGCGCATGATTATATCACCAGGCATCAGTTCCTGGTCATATGCGCCATTGTAGATAAGAAAGCTTTGAACTGGGCACAGCTTATATTTGATTTGATCACAAAGAAGAACAGCAAGAAAGAGGTAAGCTTTGGAAGGATCCTAAGGATCTTCCTAAAGGAAAAGGCTGCAGGATCCCTAGTCTCCTCGACCATATCCATCAATGCCTCAAAGAGACTCACTTGTGCTCTTTTTGTCAAGTGGGAGAGGACCATCATAAAGCTAACTAAGGCTACCTCCTCCTCCACTAAAACTTCCAAGAGTACAAGAGATGCACCAGCCTCTCCCCACCCCACTAAAGGGCTCCCTTCTACTACTCCATCCCAACAACAAGTCCAATCAACCCCACCTTCCACTACCATCCACATCCATACCCCAACACCACCAGCCTCCCCAATTCCATCTTCACCTACACATCTTCCATCTCCTCCTCCTTCACCTCAACCTGACACCTCAATCCCTACACCACCTCTATCCTCTCTACCATCTCACCTGGTTGATATCCCCCACATCAACCTCTCCTCCATCCCCTCCTTTAACCTTCTCTCCTCTCCCCTGAACTCTCCATCTCCACAAAATGAATTTCCCTTAGAAATTCCACCTCCACCACCACCTCCATCAACCACATCTACTCAGTCAGCTACTGCCCCAGTTTCTTCCTCTCCAACTCTGGACCCCTCCTTTACCACCACCCTCATCTCTCTTCTCACCCCATTGCTCAAAGCTCTTATAGAAGAGGCTATTTCTCCTCTAGCTGCCTCCATCTCATCTCTTGCTACCCAAATATCTGCCCTCACCACTGCTCCATCTTTAGTTGGGGACCTGGCTTCAACACATGCTGGAACCAGGTAGGGGGAGATACTTGATGAAGAAGTAGTAGCAGTAGCAGTTTTAGCAGCAGCAGGACCAGTTGTATAGATATCAGATACAACAGACATGGATACAGAAGCAGGAGAAAATTTATCAGAATTGATTCATTTTATTGAAACTGACATGGACATTGATGAGTCAGTTATACCAAAAATAAATACTATGGGTAACATTTTCATTAATCCCACAGTAGACTTGATGAGTTTGTTAAGTTCTTTTAATACAACTCATCACAGTCTTCCTCCAACTGAGTATGCCAAGCAATCATTAGCTATTATTCCATATTATTCCCCAATAAGCACTGGTGTTGTCAAACAACTAAAGGCTAGTTTTGCCATTCCTGCCACACCATCATCTAGACAGATTGCCTCCCAAATTATATCCTCTCCTATGGACCAAGTCTTTGTAATGGATGATTCTCCAAGTACCCAATCTGGATGCATTGATTAGGGCTGACATAGAGGAAGAAAATAAGTTAGCTGCTCAGAGCACAGAAGTATACAGTTCTCCAGTTCCCTCCCCAGTTCCATCTCATGCAACAAAGAAAACAAGCTCTGATGAAGCACTAAGGGAGATTGATGCTATGTATGACAAACCTCGATCTTCTTCAGATGAGGATGATGATGATGATGATGATGAGAAAAGGAAAATCTCTAAGAAAAGGAAGGCTCCACCTCCTCTTGCTCCCAAACCTGTTAAGACCAATGATACTCCCTACTATATCCTATAAAAAATAACCCCATATAAGGGAATGTCGGCCTGGATGTGGCTCTCAAAGAATGAATAAAAGGCCAGGAAGAAAAGTAAGAGGTACTCTCCTCCCCCAGCTTACAAATACAGGAAGGATCCCCCTCCTCCTTCTCCACCAGCTGTTGGTGCTTCTGGAATTAGTTCTCAAAAGTCAGATGCACCTTCCAAGCCTTCATTCACTAGAACTTATCAAAGGCAAGAAAGGCCATCTAGACAACAATCACTTGGAAGCAGTCAGCAAAGAAGTACTAGATGCATAGAACAGATAAACGAAATAGTATATCAGAAACCAAGAAATTCTCTCCTCCTCAACCACAGGATGGACAAAGAAGACACTCTATATCACATAAACCCAAAGGAAAATATAGTGAAGCTGCACCTCCAAAATCACTGTACACTAAAAGTAGTGAAAGCCAGATTGCAACAAACTTCCAAGAACAGTCAACACAATTCAGGCCTGTCACCCTGCTACCCTCTCAAGAAGATCATTCACCTGTCAGTCAGAATGATGATCAAAACTTCAGGATGGCCAGGCTTCAAGAATTGATTGCTCTATCACAGATGAAAAAGGCTAGTGAAGAAGGACAGGATCCAACATAATTCACTACAATGTCTACTTATAGAGAAAAAGAACTTGAAAGACTTCAAGTGAGCAAGAAACTGTTTGACCCTGCTGATTATATGGCTAGACATCCAGAGGCAATTGTTCCCAGAACTTCAACCTAGACAGTGGTTGGAGCAGCAGATCTATATATATCAAAAAGATAAGCTGCCAATCCTAACAGGGAGATTATATTTACCAAGCCTGAAGAAAAGAAGAAGGAAGAAAAATCTAAGAAGTAGAAACAGAAAATCCTAAAGAAGAATTGCTACTTTTGGTATACTTTGTTAAAATTATGTTCTCTTTTCTATTACAAAGCTGACTATGTACATATATCTGTTGCACTTGATATTAAATTATCTGGCAGATATATATTGTATTCTACTTTGTATATTTTTTCTTGTATTGAGTCTGTTATTAGTGACCTCACCCAAATAGGGTGAGATTATTGGAACCCCTAGTTGGATTTGGGCTAGGTTCACTGAGTTAGGGATATGACCCAACATGTATAGATCAGGGTCATAGTCGTGTCCTATAGCTTAGATCAAGTCCTTAGAGTCAACAGTACAAAGGACCAGCCTTCAACACTGCTAAAGACTAAAGACTTAGAGAATTCAAGACTTAGAAAAAGGAGTTCTACGCATTTCGATCTTCGGTCGACGAAAGTCGAGCTCAGCTAGACGAACTCAAGGAAAATTCTCTAAGCTCATCTTGACGAACTCAGTCCCCAGCTCGATGAAGTAATACCTTTTAAGTCTAACACTCAGTCGACGAACCAAGAACATCAGCCAGAAGAACTTTGATCTTTGATCGACTAATTTTGATTGGAGTGGTTCAACACCAGAAAATATTCTAAGTCCAGACTGCAGACTCAGCTCGATGATCTTAGACTTCAGTTCGACAAACTTGATGCACAGAAGAAGAAAGTTATCAAGCAGCATTCAGAGTTCGATGATCTTGGATCTCAGCTCGACGAACAGCTATTCTCAGCTCGATGAAAACTGATCCCAGGTCGACGAAAGCTGATCCCAGGTCGACGAAAGCTGTTCTTTGGTCGTCGAAAACTGTAAGACATATTATTATTTATTTTTTCATTTTCTGTCTCCTTATTTTATATCTATTATAGGCTGTTAATTCCTTGGATAATCAATGCTCCTATATCCTTTGAATCGAGCCGTTACTGGCAGCATTGATTGCAAATATCCCCCATGGAATTAATTGCTTATATCTCAGAACAGGCATAGAATAGAATATATGACAGCATTCTTGCCGTTTTCATTCCCGAGATTTCGGCTGAGCATTGATTGTAGGATTTTTAATTCGACCAAGAGACAGTTATCAAGGGGATCATCTCTCAGCCAGAAAGCACAACAATACACACGAGAAACCTTTCAGAATACAGGACATTGCATACAGATCTCTGAAGAAAAATCAACTGCTCTCAAAAGAAGAAGAAAGAACAACAATCACTATCAAGAGTCTTTCTTCTCCTTCTTTGTTTTCTGGGATCTCAAGTGAAAAAAATATTCAAATCTGTCAAAGGATCTCAGAAAGTAGATCTTACAGCAGAAGGCCTACTCACCCATTGCAAAGCTTCCACTCCTGAACCATTAAAGATCTCAGGGGGAGCTTTGACAACATCACAGAATCCGCAAAGTCTCCTCATTTTGATTTGAGAAAAGAAGACTTCAATCAACCTCTCTTCCCCACCTCTGTACAGGGTTTTAATTCCCTTTAAAATTATTCTGGTTGCAAGTCTCCTTCCAAAAGACTTGGGTTGGTTTTTGAGCACCTGATCAAAAGCTCATTGATGGCAGTCACATGATCAAAACCTGAAGTGGATTCCTACCTAGGGTGGTAGAAGAGTGGATGTACACAAGTTTGGAGAACCACTATAAAATTATTGTGTTGTCTGTATGGCTGTGATTTTCCTGTGTGCTTGTGCTGTGATATAATTGCTTGTGTTGTGATGCATTTTGCTGTGTAGATTAGTAACCCTTTTCTCTAATTCACTTGTTGCACTTGTACACTTATACACTTATATCATAGTGACATATTTGATTAAAGACTTGTTATTTCTGTAAAAATCAAAAAGGCTTTAAAAACTCTATTCACCCCCCCCTCTAGAGTTGTTCAGAGCTTACCCTATCTTTCAAACATGACCTAGTCTCTTATGCCATAGAATATTGTTATTACTTACTTGATTGAATAAGAATAGTTCTGAACTAGATGAGTTAAATTTACTAGGTATATATTCCCTTATCTACATCCTATTAAAACAGTTCGGTTATTTGAAGAAATAATACATTTGGAATTAGTAAAGCAAACCTGATAACCTGCATCACATAACTGACTTATGGATATTAGGTTATTTTTGAGACCATTTACATATGCCACTTTTTTGAAAGTGACAGCTCCACTGTGGAAGTCTCCAAATCCTTCAGTTTGTCCAAAGCTGGAATCTCCAAAGATCACTCTTGGACCCAGCTTTGCCTTGAAATTGACTAGGTTGTCCTTGCATCCAGTCATGTGCTTTGAGCACCCACTATCCAAATACCACTTATTCTGAGTGATAGAATAGTTCTTCACCTGCAAGGAAACAAGTTAGATGTTCTTGACCCAGATCACCTCTGGTCCTTGTATCTTTTCATAAGAAAAGCTGGAAATGTAAGAACATTAAGGTTGGCTTTTATAACCTAAGGGGTGAAATCTTTTAGGAGGAATTATCCATTGGGTGAATGGATTGATATTATCCCTAGGTTCGTTAAGGTTATTATTAAAGTTTCTGTTAGAGTTGAAGTTTCTGTAAGATTGATCTGGGATCGATGAACTATGGTAAGTTCGTCGACCTGAGGTCGACGAATTGGGATAAGATCTTCGATCTTTGCTCAAAGAATGAAGGTATTCATTCTCAGGGCATTAATATCGTCAATCTCTGGTCGATGAACCATATTGGTTTCGTCGATCGTGCATCGAAGAATAACTATTATTGTAGTTGGCGTTCAGAGTTCATCGTTCTGAGGTTGACGAATTGTACACATTTCGTTGATCTGAGTTCGATGAAATCTGTTGAACATAGTTGTAGTTATTTTTCTTCTTGTTCTTAAATTTTTGTTAGAGTTCCATTTGTTTTAAGACTTCATTTACTTTGTCTACTTGTTCAGTATTCTTCTTACCCTTATCTGAAATGAAATTTATAGGTTTAGATAAGATATTTTTCTAGATTATAGGTGGTTCACTAGATGATGCACCTAGTCCTAGTTTACTGTTATTTGCCCTAGCATTTAGAGTACTAGTTATGTCTAATAGTTGTAAGCTTCTACCATTGAGTGATTCTTCTAATTTCTTAGCTTTGCTTAATTCAGTTTTTAAGAAAGCAATTTGTTCATTTGCTGAGGTAAGTTCATCTTTTAGTTTAGTATTTTCAGCAATGTACTTATCTTGTTCAGTTAATCTTTCTCTGAGAAGTTTGGTTTCCTTCTCAGAGCCTATTATATCTAAGCACAGATTTTTAAATTCAGTTTTAAATTCTTCTGAATCAAAATCATAGGATGCTATTACCTGGTCCTCTGTAGATAGAGTTTCTTCATCTTCTAAAGCTTCAGCCTCTGTCTGACTGCTGGAATCATCTATTGCCATTAGGCAAACCTCCTTTCCCTTCTCTTATTCATCATCATCACTAGAGCTAGAGGATGATGACTCTTCCTCAGTATCACTCCAGATTTCTGCAACAAACCCTTTCTCCTTCCTCTTGTGTTTGCTCGAGGAGGGCTTGTTGTGATGTGTTCTTCTTGAATCCCTTTCTCTTCTCATGTCCTTCTTTTGACTTTCTAGACATTTTGAGATGAAGTGTCCAGGCTTCCTGAAACCAAAGCAAACAATTCCTTTAGACGGAGTCTTATCATACATTGGCTTGTCATCCTGCCTTGATGACTTTCTTCTAAAGCCCTTCTTTGCCATCTTGAAGAATCTTTTGGCAAAGAGGCTCATCAGTTCTTCATTGACTGGAGTCCCTTCAGATTCTTCAACAGCCTTGAATACAATATTGTGCTCCTTCCTGATAGGTGTTGGAGTCTTCTATTCAGATGCTGCTTCTCTAGTCTTCATTAATTGCTCATAGGATTTGAGCTTTCCAAGAAGTGATTTAGTAGAGATTTCTATCATGCTTCTAGCTTCTCTAATTGGCCAGATTCTTGAGTCCCATGAGCTAGGGAAGCACATGAGGATTTTATCATTGACTTCTGTCAGAGTGATGTCCTTGTCCAAGGTCTTTAGCTCATTGATGATTGAACTAAGCTTGTTGTATATATCTCTCACTGACTCAGCCTCATCCTTCTTGAAGTTCTCATATTGTGAGATGAGATTGGATCTCCTATCCTTTCTCTCATCTGCAGATCTAGCCACCATCTAATTTAGAGAATCCTAGATGGCTTTGGCTGAAGTGTACTCAGCCACCTTTTGAAATATATCATCAGACATAGTCTGAGCAAGGATGTTCATGGCTTTGGCATCTACAATCTTAGATTTCCTCTATGTATCTGTCCAATCTGGAGGTGGAACAACACTCAAATTTGTTGAAGTAGATGGAGTGGAGGCCACTGGAGTTTGTGGTCCTGTCAAAATTGAATTGAATATATCTTCATCAATAGAGTTCATATAGAGTTTTATTCTTGCCTTCCAGATGGCAAACTTGGTTAAGTTACAAACTGGAGGTCTGGTGCTAGCATAATCCTTGTTTTGTGCCATGATATAAAATATGAAAGGAACAAAATTTAATCAGAGATTATCTTAGGATCTTGGTTAGTCCAAGTGTTATCGTGTTTAAATAAAAATGACTAACCTCCCTCTGATACCAATTGAAAGAAAAGGGAGAGTAAGCTCTGATTAACTCTAGAGGGGGGAATAGAGTTTTAAAATTTCCTTTGCAACTTTTTACAAATATAAAGTTAAGTGATAAAATAGGTGATATAGTAATAGCTAAGAGATGTTATCAGGAGCAAAGAAAAACTACACTAAACTATCACAACACAAGACAAAAATAAAACAGTAAACACACAGACAACATAAGAATATTATAGTGGTTCCCCAACTGGGTACATCCACTCTTCTACCACCCTGGTAGGAATCCACTACAGGTTTTGATCACGTGACTGCCACCACAATATCTATTTATAGGGAGATATTGCAACCCTTTAAGCTTTTGATTAGAAGCGCAAAAACCAAACTCAAGTCTTTTGGAAGGTGGCTTGTAAACAAGACTAACTTTTGAAGGGAGTTAAAACCCTGTACAGTGGGGTGGCAAAGAAAGTGATGTTAGTTTTCACTTTTCTAAAAAACAATTTTAGAAGACTTTGTGTGGATTCCAGATATTGTCAAAGCTCCCTTTGAGATGTAGAGTTGTTCAGGATTGATAAGCTTTGTTTAGGAGTGTGTAGGTCTTCAGCTTGTATAAAACAAATCCAGGAAATTTAGACAGATGGATCTTTATTGTCTCAGCAAATTCCTGGAAAGAGAAGATAAAGAAGACTCTTGATCAGTTTGTGTTGTTCTTCTTCTATCTTCTTGAGAGAAAAGTGAGAGATGAAGATTGAGAGCTGCTGTGAATTTTCTGCTCTTGCTAAGAATATCTCTCTACAATTTTTCTGCTCTGAAAGAATGTATTCCCGTTCTCAGTCTCTGTCCCTTTAGAAAAATATTCTCTCTATGTTCTCTTCGATAACCAAGCTTCCTTAGAAATTTTAATAACGGAAATTAATGCCTTGCTGAAAACTGGGAAGGAAAATGACTAGCATATCTGTCATTATTTGTTTCCTCAACTATTCCGAGAAATACGTCAAATAAATCCTTTGATGAATACCATAATCAATGCTGCCAGGAACGACAATATTCATAGGGAATATAAGCATTGATTACTCAGGGAATTTATGACTTAAAATAATAATAAATAGGGAATAGATAAGGAAAGAACAAGGACCAGACAGCTTACAGAATTCGTCGACCTGCACTCAGAGAACGTCGACGTGAGAAATCTTGTTCGTCGACCTGAGCTCTGTGAAGCAAACACTAAATATAAACAACTGATTCTGCGCTCCAAGAACGTCGACCTGAGAATCTGTTCTACACTCAAAGATCGTCGACCATAGAACTTGAACAAATAGAATTAGTTGAGCTGAGAACCTGT
This sequence comes from Platanthera zijinensis, assembly GCA_039513925.1. Taxonomy (NCBI): domain Eukaryota; kingdom Viridiplantae; phylum Streptophyta; class Magnoliopsida; order Asparagales; family Orchidaceae; genus Platanthera; species Platanthera zijinensis. The sequence goes on along the minus strand of CM077078.1, from coordinate 124,086,025 downwards.
CTAGGAGAAAATGTCGACCACAGAATATATCCTTCTGATGAGTATCGTCGACCTGAGCTCTAAGTTCGTCGAGCTTAGTTCGACGAACTTTGAACTAAGTTTCAGACAATTGAGAATCTTCTAAGTTTTGAATCTGAAGTCCAAAACAGGCAGGTCCATGAAGTTTGACACTTGGGGACTGGCCTAAAACCTAGAACAAAAATAGCGACCCTAACTATACATCATGGGTCAATAAAACCTAAGAAGTGAACCTAGCCTAAATCAAAACAGGGGTTCCAACAGAGTCCATCCTTGGTACCGAGACTTAGGCTCTATATAAGTAGGCCTAGCAAAGTGACCGTAGGACGAATCAAGATCAAACTTATTTGTTGGAAAGATAACCTTTCTAAACGAAGTTTGGTCTTGAGGAGCTTTCCCCTTCTCCTTGGCTAGAGCTTTCTTGGCAGCCTTTTTCTCCTTTGGGCTTTATTTCTCCTAGAAGTTTTACTAGGAGAAGCCACATGGCCTAGTCTAGCTCCTTTAGCTTGAGCAGAGAACTCAATAATAAGTGGAAGGATTTTCTTTGGCTTGGAGAAACTTTCAACAAGTGTCTTTTCAGCGGTAAGTTGTTCTTATAACTCCTTGATGATTTGCTCTCTCTGCTTTAGGTTCAGTAAGTATCTTCTGTCATCCCTTACTTCTTCAGTATCTTCCATCAGGACGATAAGAGACTACTACATTTCCTTGGTGGATTGACAATGAATCACATTCTGCAGCATAGAATCATCGAATGCACTTGCGATGATATTTTTGGCTTTCTTGTCTAAAGAGACAAGTGCAATCTCATCTTTGTCAAGATCCATGAGCTTCTTTGGAACTTGCTTTGTTGGGTCAATGGTGGAGGCTATCATTGGGACATGGGGTCCTTCTTCCACTATCATAAAGATCCTTGAATCCAGAGCTTCAATGAAGAATTTGATTCTTTATTTCCACATAACAAAATTAGTCTTTGTGCATAAAGGAAGCTTAGCAAAATACTTGCCTCTGTCCATGCTTGTATCCCTTTAAGACAACTAGGAGCATATCTATTTAAGGTGTTAACCTTTTTGATGAATAACCTACCTATAATACCTATTGATGTTTTTAGTTGTCTACTTAAATCACCTAGAGGGGGTGAATAGGTGAGGTCTGCGTCTTTTTGTGGAATAAAAACTTGAAAGAACGGAGCGCATAAATTAAACAAACAAGCCATAGAGACACAAGATTTATAGTGGTTCTCCAACCATGGGTACGTCGACTGTCAACCTCACCGATCTAGCAACACGCAAGACTCGACTACTTCACTATTATCTCGGATTGAAAACCAATCCTACAACTCGGAGCAACGCCCCTACAACTCAGAGTCAAAACACTCCTACACAAATCTTAGAGAATAAACTCCTACAACTCGGAGAAGAATCTTCTACAAGATACAAGATGTTGTAAAAAATATACAAACAAAATTTTCTCAGATCTGAATCTCCAGCCTTTCTTCTTTCTGGAACTTTAAAGCTTTGTCAGAAATGGATTGAAGAAGACAAGATGAGATCTCTGGATCTGAAAACTTGGGATCAGCACAATCAAGAGATGGATCTGTAGAAATTGAATTCCTTGATCTATTGATCTCTTCTTACTCTGAATCGCTTGGATCGGAGATTCGCGGCGGCGAGAATGTCGATGAAGAGTGGAGGCTTTCCCTATTTAGAATGAAAAATGATGATTCAGAAAACTTGATTTCGTGTGTTAGGGTTAGTCGAAATTGATAAGACCTTTTATAGGACAAGCTTAACAGTCATAATCATAAATGACTGCACACGTGGACCAATAAGAATCGAGTTTAATTATGAAATCGATTCCCTCTGTACTTAACGAAAATTTCTGAACATTTAATGCATTTATCGAGTGAGTAATGGACTACTCGAGTACAAGATTTGTTTCATGAGAAGAGGAGGTAAGGTTATCGAGAACACGTCCACGGGAAAGGATTTCTTGCTTATCGAGAAATAACTTCTATTACTCGAGAACTATATCATGACTTCTCGAGAACTAACTTCACTTCTCAAGAACAAACAGTCTTCTCGAAACTTAACTTCTTGACTTCTCGAGAACTTTTTAGACTTCTCGAGAACTATCTTTGACTTCTCGAGACATTACCTCTTATTACTCGAGTATTGGTCTTCTGCTTTCTTGAGACAAGGCTTGGCCTTCTCGAGTACTGTCTTATGTTTCTCAAGTACAACACTTAGAAATATTCTGAAGTAATTTTGAGTGAACTCGAGAAGAAGGTGAGTAGTACTCAAGTACTGCATGACATTCTAGAGTACTAAACAAGGACTTCTCGAGAATGGCTTTTGCTACTCGTAAACTATATAGAGCTTAACTCGAGAAATCATTTTAGCATTACTCGAGTACAATATGTACTTCTCGAGTAGTGGACTTAGAAAAATTCTGACTTTTTAGAATAAATTTTTCTTCAAGTATACAACAACTATTCTTTCTTCCATTACTTTAGTACTTAAAAAAGAAGTGTGTCCCAATAGAGAGGCTGCACATGAGTCAACACCATGGATCACACAATGAGGGATTACATTGTATGGTCCTGTATTTGGTGACACATTGTAGACTGACATTGGTCTACACTTGGTAATTATAACCTGCAAGCACTCAACTTGAAAAGAGCATCAAATACAAACTTAATTCATCTTAGTTCAAGGGTTACTTCATACATTCTAGGTTATTTTAGATGCAATACCCAACAGAGTGCATTCAGCGCACTCAATGCTTTTTACTTAGTCTCACAGATACTCAACGCCACTCAACGCCAAGGCTATGCACTCAACGCCACAGGCCTTACTTGACGAATTCGTCGAGTTTTCTCGATGAATTTAACTTAGGCTCAAGGATCACTCAACGCTCTCAACGCCATGCCTAATCCACTCAATGTCAAGCCCCATACTTGACGATTTTAACTTAGTTTATGACATCACTCAACGCCAAGATGATATTTGTCGACTCAATGCCTAATACTCGATGAATTGGACTAAACTCAGCGCCAAGCAATACCCGATGAATTTACCTCGGATACTCGACAAATTTTACTTTGCTCCTACTAATACTCGCCGAATTTTACTTTGACTAATTCCAACTATATCTGAGTAATTTTATTCCCTTTTATACGATGAATTTCCTTAGATTAACTTAACATAAACTCGACAGGTTTTTCCTAGACTAACTGTCAAATATGACAAAACTACCTTAGATTAACAATTATACAATGAAAATTAGACTTAAAATACTTGTTATACCACGAAAAGAAATTGTATTAAACCTACTATTCTAAACTTCACTAATTACCCTAGTCCAACAACAAAAAACTCGACGTATAACCTAATGAAATTAATACTTTAATCAACAAGTTTTACTCGGCTCTACCACAAAATCGACCAAGAAATTCCTGGCCAGAAAAACTATATGGTCTAGCAGATCGGCAAAGGCTGAACCTGACGTTACCCTACTCCTATAACCAGGGAGAAAAGAAAGGTACAGAATCATACATAGGGAAAGAAGAAACTTGGCAAGGGGAAGAAGTCACCACTTGCCTCGATCCGACCGAAAACAGGCCACACAGCGCTCCTCCTCACGGGTTTGGCCGCAAGAATGCCTAAGCAACAAAACCTGAAACTTTTCGAGAGGAAAGTAGGTCAAAAATGCATACCTTAATCCCTAAAAATCCAAGAAATAGGAAAAACTCACTGTAGAAACGTAGATTACGGTGAGAGCAATCCCTATCTACCCTCCAACAACAATTTCGTGGGCTAGAGCTCCTAAAATCGATGGCCAAAGGCTCTCTGATGAGTCCTATTTATATAGTGATTTTCGGACTCGTTTGGGCTAGTTTTCTTTCACTTGCACTTCAATTCTAGTTCGTTATCATATATATTTCATCAAATCTTTATTTCCATAGGAAGTGCACATTTATGCCCGTGGTTGTTTATTTTTGTTACTTTTATTGATTGTACTCCGTTTTGTGATTGCCTGGAATGTCTGCACATATCGGTTTTGGTACAGGGGCCGTGTGAGTGTTTTGGGACTATTTGGATACAGGAATACTGCGCACGATCATCAGATCTATTGCGCACGACCACAGGTCGTGCCCCACTGATCGTGCAACTATTCTTCATTTTCTAAGTTTTGCCTGGGGCTAACGCACGATCACTGAACACTATAAGCATGACCACCGGTCGTGCGCCACAGATCGTGTGCATTGATTCCATTTTTCCTGGTGTTCTGTCTGGGGTAATCGCACGACCACTGGACATTGTGCGCATGACCACTAGTCTTGCGCCATTGCTCGTGCGCATTATCCATGTTCTTCTTTTGATTCTGTCATGCCTATATGCCCGATCACTGGCCATAGTGCACACGACCACTAGTCGTGCGCCCGTGATCATGCACATTGTTATATTCTATTGTCTATAAATATGCAGGTTCTGCCCGAATACGGGAGATCGCCATTTTTCTCCGCCGTTTTTTTCTCTGAGGAGGGATTCCGCCGTCCTCCTTTATCTTCCACCATAGGGAGGTGCTTTGGGCAAGATTTCACCGTAAAATCTAAGTCGGAGCTTCCTCTCTGCCTCCTCCTTCATCCTTGAGCTTCAAGGAAGGTTTTGACGCTATATCCAATAAGCAAAAGGGAAGCTTGCAAATTTCTTCCGCAATCGTTACACGAAGAAGACAGTTCAATTGGAAGGTAGTGACATCCCTTCTCTACCCCGGACGCAGTTTAGGACCGTGCTAGTATGCAGATTGACAACCCGGCGATTCCTTCTATGAACCCTCAGCAAGACTTCAGATTCGGTCGATCTCTTGACTTGTACTTGCTTTTTTGTTGTATATTTGTGTTAGAACTTCATTTATAGATGTTGTTGTACTTTAGTTGTATGCTTTATTAGATTCATGTCTATGTGATTCTGTATTGCTTTACTTCTTTAGTTGCTTGAGAAGCGCCATTATCCATCCATCCACCACAACATCCAGTTTTGCCGCACTAGCAATTGCTAGTGGCATGCATAGCGAAGAGGTGCTCTCGACCCTCATTCTGCCATTCTCACCACCTCATCTGCAAGCCTACTCGTCCATACGCCTAGCGATTCGGTGCATAGCGGCCCGTGTAGTCTTCCATCCTGCCTGGCGAAGCATTGCATAGCGACATTGCATAGGAGTAGTTTGTAGCATTTTATTTTCTTTTTCCACAAAAATCAAAACCCCCCTTCATTAACTCCTACCTAAGGACTTCAATCTCAAGTCCTCCTCGAAATTAACTCCTCCTTACTGTGTTCCATCGAGATCGATACTTGGGAAAATTTGCCCATTTTTTATTATTTGTGCGACTGGTACACTTGTCGTTCAACCACATCAAGTTTTTGGCGCGATTATCGGGGAACATAGTCGTGTGAGTTTTTGGAGAGGTAGATAGGAGATAGATCAAAGTACATCCTCGTGGAGATGTGGAAAAGAGCGTCGTCAGGTAGATCATGATCCATCTTATCTAGACTAACATAGTCTTATGCCTCTATTCTATCCGGAAAGCCCTTTTCCATTTGTACATTTCATGTTTATTTTTTGCTTTAGTTTTTAAATTTTGTTGCTTACTTTTTCTTTGTTCTTTTTCTAGTTTTAATTTTTCAGCAGCAGGCATTCCTTCTCTTTTATCTGCTAGTGTGTAGTTAATTTTTACTTAGAATATTTCTGTTGCTGAATACTTTCTTGTTGCACCATGTTTTCTTATATGAATATCCATTGTAGATGGTGCGGGGATTATAGGCATGGTAGTGATGATTGCCCCATGAAGAAAAGGGGCATAATTCTCGTGGTTAAGTGTATGGAGCACCGTCTTCTTATGATACTTCATACACCGTACCCCAGTCTTATGGTCACTTCTCTTCTATGCCTACACCTTTTTCTTATTCCTCTCCGGTCCCACCGGGATCGAGGAGTAATGTAAAACGGTGTTTGTGTTGTCGTAGCATTGAGCACGTGTTTAAAGATTACGCAGAATTTTAGTGCCAGTTGGAGGAGAATGATGAACCGGATATCCGACTCGTTCCATCCACCTCTCAATTGGCTACCCCTTCTGATTCTGATGATATATTCACAGTACCACCTTATCTATGGGGGACTGGTGCAAATATACAAATCAGACTTTCTGTTGCTCGGTGTGATGACATTGTGGCGCCATATCTCCCCATGCACTCTTCCCCTTTTATTGATTCACCCCCAGAGGAACCATCACATATTTTCTTTGATGTTGTTGTTCATCTGCTTTCTTTGCAAGAATTATCTATCCCTATTTTTAGTGAGTTGGTCAATGATGTTATGCCGGATAGTGATTCAGAGCCTGAGGTTGCGCCACTATGGGACGAGGACGTTATTCTCTCCAATGGAGAGTGTGACACCTTGGAACACGATGACGCACCAAGATGGGATGATGAGGAGATCCTTTCTGATGAGGAAGTTTCCACTTCCTTGTTGGATGAGGAGGTCCAAATCACCACCGAGGACCTCGAGCTCTCAGATTCCCCTCACCATGACTCATATGACACAGACGGTGATCTATGCTTTGATCTTGCTGGGAGTGAGACCGGGACCATTCCCCCTATTTTTGATTATTTTAGTTCTTCATCTTCTTTATTCCTTGATCCCCCTTCTTTATCTAAGCCTGTGCAGGTTGAGTCTCTACGGGTACGTTGGGATGGCGATGAGCCTTGTGCTCATGCCGTCGCCATCGCTTCCTGAGAACCTATGGTAGACGATACCTTGCTGGGCAAGGATATATTTTGTGGTGAGATGAGTGAGGACCAGTGCTCCTCCTCTTCTTACTTCCTATTTCCTCTGCCTGCAAGAAGCAGGTATGATTATTTAGGAAGAGGGGTAAATGTTTTATCGTCGTATCGGTACCCATTACCGAAACAGATAATGGAATAGTTACCTGTGCACTTTTCTTTTTATAGGCCTATTAGCTAGAACTGTATAGAATTGAATAAGTCATGATGGGATGATAATAACCCCAGTAGTTATCTTACATTTTTTGTATTTTTATTTTCATGTCTATTTTAGTTTTAGTATTATTTTGTATTTTGTATATTTTTCTTTTGTTTTTGCGGAGCTCGCCCCTGCAGGTATTCTTGGAAAATTCATATTAGCGGGGTTGTGATTCTTCGTATGGCGGGCCTACTTATGTTTTTCAAGCGTCTTCTGGTATGCTCACTGGATGAGCATTGGGTAACCTCTTCCCTTGTCTTTATCTGATTTAAATTTCTATATCATATGATGTGTAGCTTAGTTTAAGTCTGGGGGAGAGTCAGTATTTATTACCTTTTGCACGCGCACATTTCATGTGCATACTAAAAGCTTTTATAGTTTATTTTGATTAGTTCATTACATCGCACACCACTGCACCCACAAGAGCACGTGCTTAGCTGTTAGCGTGCTGTGAGTTAAACTCGTTTATTTTGTATGATTTGAGAAAATTATTATGCTGTATACGATTGTGAGACAAAGTAAAATGTTGACTCATGTAATGCTCCTAGTCGAGTGCTCTCATTTTGTGTAGAAATTCGAGTAGATTTAATTTTTTTGTATGCTTATAGTTTTATATTTTTCTATTTACGTAAAGACTTTTTATTCTACTCAAAAATTGGTTAATCTGGTGTGAATCGACGGTAGTGTAGTGATGTGTGTAGCCGTCACTAGACTCGTTTTGCTCGAGTCGGGAGGAAGGAACATCTTTCTCGGTGGATGAGAACTTGCCCCAAGCTACTCTCGAAGCATTGGTGCATGGTTAGTCTAGCGTGAGCGTGATGTAGGCCATCATTTTGGCTTGGTTGAGCTTTGTACCATTCCTAATGTCTTATCCTCGCTAAGCCCCATTTTGCCTACCCATTCTTTTGATTCAGCTCCACCGATATTTCACCAAAGCCTCATAGCCGATCCTAGTCGCACACCCAAGTCGAGCTTTAGTGTTTTACATTTTCATTTTGGGGTGTGATGTGGTGGTATTCATGTGAATATATGGATGTGGTCCGAATCTTCTATTTGCTAAAACTGTTTAAAGAAAAGAAAATGATTTGAAAAAAGATATATGTGAAAAAGAAGAGTAAAAAAAGTGAAAAGAAAAAGTATAATTGAAAATCCTATTGGAGATGTGATTATATTTGGAGTTGGCGGTGCACACACCCATATGTTAAAAGTTAAGTCTGGGGGTGTGGTGTACCTACATATATTTTGGTTAGCAGATGGACTCTTTTTATGCTAGCTCATTTGGGTTAGGTGCCTAACCTTCCTGTTTATCTTTGTTTACCTCACCATGACCCAAGCCCCATCTCTTAACCTAAGTCATACAGATTCACGCTTGATTCAAACTAGTGTCGTGGAGAGAGTGTGAACGGGAAAGCGTATGTACCCCGACATTGGTGGATTCCTTTGGAGGTGATCCTGAGCCCCGGTCTTTGGCAATGCTCACCTTAGTGGCCTGCCTACTTTCTCCCTACGCATGATCGGAAGATTCACCGTGATGACATTTTTGAGCAGTAATAAAATTTTGATACGTATTGTGAATAGTATAAACTATTTTGTATACTTAAAAATTTCCTCTATTATATTTTTATGCGCGCGAGCATGCGACTTCGCATGGTACTTCGTATCTTAATTTCTTTATTAGCTAGTTTATTTTCCCTATCTGCATATATTTTGTTTGTCCGGGACGCGCAAACAGGTAAGTCTGGGGGTGTGATGAGTCCTATTTATATAGTGATTTTTGAACTCATCTGGGCTAGTTTTCTTTCACTTGCACTTTACTTTTAGTTCATTATCGTATATATTTCATGTAATCTTTATTTCCATAGGAGGTGCACAATTAGGCCCGTGGTTGTGTATTTTTGTTACTTTTATTTATTGTACTCCTTTTTGTGATTGCCTGGAATGTCTGCACATATCGGTGTTGATACAGGGGCCGTGTGCGTGTTTTGGGACTATTTGGAAACATGAATACTGCGCACGATCATTGGATCTATTGCGCATGACCACTGGTCGTGCGCCACTGATCGTGTGTACTATTCTTCATTTTCTAAGTTCTTCCTGGGGATAACACACGACCTCTGGACACTGTGCGCACGACCACCGGTCGTGCGCCACTAATCGTGTGCATTGATTCCATTTTTCCTGGAGTTCTGTCTGGGGTAATCGCATGACCACTAGACATTGTGCACACAACCACCGGTCATGCGCCACTGCTCGTGCGCATTATCCCTATTCTTATTTTGATTCTGTCATGCCTATACGCATGATCACTGGCCATAGTGCACACGACCACTTGTGGCTTCTTCCTTCCGCCGTCCAAACCTCAACCCTGAAAGCAAACTTCTAGTGGATATCATTGGGAAAATTCTACTATGCAGGACAAGTTCCATAAGTTTCATTACTAATGATATGTTGACATCATGACAGCTATTATTTGTAGAAATAGATTTCAATTTGGTATGATGATTTTGGACAAGATAAGGGAGAGCATTAAGGCTCCAAATTATGCAAGGATTATCTATTTGATGTTGCATAAGATAAATCCTGATGTGTTTGATTTCTCAAAAGTAACAACCCTCCACCATATTAAAAAGGTATTCATTTCTTCTATTCAAAGATGGGAATTGAAATTGTTGAACCCATCCCAGACTGCTAAATCCCATGAGCAACTAGCTGCATATGACAGGACCCCATCTCCCTCTCTACCTCATGTTGTTGGTACATCTGGTGCAGCTTCTAAGGGGGATCCTGCTCCTTCTGTTCAAGAAGAAAGAATTCCTACTCCACATGTTGTTTCTTCTATCCCTACATCCACTCTAGAGGACATTCTGTCAGATGCCTAAGTGCAAGAAACCATCCTTTCTACTTCAGAATATATTAATAAGATGATTGAAGAGCTCAGCTTAGATGAGCCTCTTCCTCCCCTCCATCTGGACTAAGCTAAAGAACGATTCAAAGAACCATCTATAATACCATCTCCCTCTCCCATTCTTTCTCAAGAGTCCCCTGTTGATCACTCCTCTGCTGCAGAGAAAGAATAAGAAGAGACTATATTGATTTCAAATGATAATTAACAGTCTCCAGAACCAGCTGAAACTCCCTTTTGGATATTCGATTTCCCTCTTCCCACCTTCACTGGTGAGGAAGGAGATGTTTTGATTCACACTACCATAGCTTAGAGCTCAGTAGTTGTTTAAGAGATTCCTCCATGGACTGCTCCTCTTCCTCCAGTTGTTCTAGTCGCTCAAGCTCCAACTCCTGCTGCTAGTGATATTCTAATAAAGAAGAACAGATGTTGACAGAACAAAGAAAGTATTTTGATGACTCACTGAAAGTTATTCAAGAGAAAGTTTCTGATCTTGAAAAAGAAATGAGTCGAGGATTTGCTGACATTCAACATAATACTGATCAACTAAAGCACCTCTTCAAAATAGGTGGAAAAGCATTGAATCACAAAATCACCAGTGTTGGACAGGTAATGGACCAATCAGTTACTTTGGCAAATAATCAAATTCAATTAGAAAAGAAGGACCAAGAGCACCTCATGAAGATCTGTGAAGAAGTGGGTACCTTCAAAGACAATGTCATAGGGAAACTAAGTATAGAAGTCAGAAAGGGGGAGGAACTTGAAAAAGAATATTTAGAAAAATTAGATGCCAACAAGCAAACTCTCTGGGAAGATAAGGTGAAAGAAATTCATACTGATGTAAAAGCCCAGATTCAGTCTGTGAAATTTTATACTTATGATACTACAGTATGGATGCATAATCAGATATTCCCTGAATTCCAAGCTGATCCAAATATTATCCCTCATCATCTAAATCCCCTTACAGAACCTCAACCAGCTCAGATGTCTGCTCCTCAACCTACCTTTTCTCCTAGGCCTGAAGGGGAAGCTCCTCCTCCAGATTCATATGATCAGGTATGGTATTCAGTTATACCTCAAGATCTACCTAAAGTACAGATCCCTAAAAGAAGAAAATATGGATATGGAGCTTCTGCCAGCAGATCATTTCCAAATCCAGAGGCAGAGAAAAGGAAAGCTCAAGCATTTGCAGAAATCTGGATCCCAACTTCTAAAGCTTTGATACTTGATACTTTTAAGCTAGTAATGGATTATAATGAAAGCAGGAACCTTCATTATAGCTCAACTAAATGGGAATTGTATGAGAAGTTTATGACTAAAAGAAGAATTTATGATAGAGAATATGGGAGAAACAATCCAAATACACCACTAAGACCTTCCAAATACTATCCTAAACCATTTTGTTATCAGAGAAGACAAAAAGAGAAGCAAGACAGGCAACAACAACAACAACAACACCATCAAGGCTAAGAATGAGAATAGTTCAAAGTTTGTGGATTGGATTTGTGTAGATCTAAAATTTTGAAACATTTCCATTTATATAAATCCTTAGTTTTGATGATCCATTCTTTATCTTTAATTTGTGTGCATATCATTCTGTTCTTATATACTTTAAATATTTCTTTTATTTTGATATAATTCACCTTAGTGTAGAGGGTTCTGACTTCTACAAATAGGGGGAGATTATTGGGTATTGTATCCACAATTACCTAGATTTGTATGAAGTCACCCTTGAACTAAGATGAATTAAGTTGTATTTGATATCATGTTCAAGTTATGTGTTTGCAGGACTTATTTCCAAGTGTAAACCAATGTCAGCCTATAATGGGTCATCAAACATAGGACCATACAATGTAATCCCTCATCGTATGATCCATGGTGTTGACTCATGTGTAGCCTCTCTATTGGGATACACTTCATTTTCAAGCACTAGGATTGATGAAGGAAGAATTGTTGCTTATTGGAATGAAGAAGTAAAATTTTCATAAAGATGAAAATATTCTAAGTGTTTTACTCGAGTGGATTCATAGTACTCGAGTAGAAACCTTAAAAGCTCTCGAGTAGGTTTTGTCTGAAACTCGAGTAAAGGAAGTGGTTCTTGAGTAGCCTTAATCTAGATCTCGAGTAGCCAAGCCTAGTACTCGAGTAGACCTTCTCTCATTCTCGAGTGTTCAGCTTTTAGTGTCATATTTTTTTAAGTAAAATACTCGAGTAGTCAAGTCTAGTACTCGAGTAGATGAGCAACTTATTTCTAGTGACATAAGTATAGTTCTCGAGAAGATTCTAACCCCACTCGAGTAGCAAATCCTTGTACATGAGAAGTTCGTTTAGTACTAGAGTAATCCAGTTTCAGTACTCGAGTGATCAACATCTTTATTCCAGAATTTTCTCTAATTCAAGTTATCGAGAAATTCAGTTTCACCTCTCGAGTAGTATCTCTAGTACTCGAGTGATCTTTACTCCACTCGAGTGATTTCAGATTCTATCCAGAAATTTCTTGAAATACCTCTTCTCGAGTATTCATTGCTATCCACTCGAGAGCCAGTCATAGCACTCGAGTAGTATTAGTCTCACTCGAGAAATTCCGTCCCCAGATTCTGAAATTTTCTCTAAGTCTCTGTTAGATCGATTTTTGAATTCTCTGATGTGATTGGTCCACGTGGCCATCATTAATGAAAAATTTAACCGTTAGGGAGATCTTATAAAAGTTCCTGTCATTATGACTAACCCTAAGCACATATATTCTGTCATTCTAAAATTTTTGGATCGGCCGACAATTTCCATATTCTACAGAAGCTGCCGCTCATCTTGAAGATCGCCAAGGCTATTTCCAATCAAGATCGACTTGCAGATCAAGAGATTTTTCAATCTTCATCTTCTCCTTGATCGTGTGAGTCCAAGTTTCTCAGAACAGATCTAGCCGTGAGTCTTCTTTTACAAATTATGATAAAGTCGTAAAAGATCAAGAAAGAAGACCTAGGGAGAGATTTCTAGATCTGAGAAAAGAAATATAGTTTGTATTTTTAGATTTCATTTTATTATTGTAGTAGATTATTCTCTGAGTGTAGGAGCCTCGTTCTCCGAGTTATTGGATGTTTTCATCTTCTAAGAGTAGATCCCTTTTCGGATCGAGTTGTAGGAACTTTATTTCGAGTGGTAGGATCGTTTTGACCTGAGATTAGTGGAGTAGCTGAGTCTAGTGCTTTGCTAGATCAGTGAGTGGAAAGTGGATGTACCCAAGGTTAGGGAACCACTATAATTCTTGGTGTCGTTTTTGATTGCTTGATTATTTTCTGTGTTTAGATCGCTAATTTTTTTTTATTCCGCAAAAAGGCGCTCAACTCACCTATTCACCCCCCTCTAGGTTATTTAGGCAAACAACTAATAACATCAGTTTGCCAAATTTATGCAAGGGAAGTTTGAGATGAGCAGTATGGGTGAGCTTAAGTTCTTCTTGGGTTTCCTAGTAAGACAGACTAAAAATGAAATTTCCATATCCCAGTCTAAGTTCACTAGGGAGTTGATTAAAAAGTTTGGAATGGAGACTGCCACCAACATGAAAACTCCTATGGGGTTAAGTATGCCTATAGACAAAGATGAGGCAGGGAAACTTGTTGATGAAACTTTATATAGAGGGATAATTGGCTCCCTTCTATATCTTACTGCAAGTAGGCTAGACATCATGTATGCTACATGTGTTTGTGCTAGGTATTAGGCTAGCCCTAAAGAATCTCACTATAATGCTGCTAAGAGGATTCTGAGGTATCTTAAGGGCACATTAGAGCTTGGACAATGGTACCCTAGAAATTGGGATTTTGAACTAACAGGTTATTCAGATGCAGATTTACCATACTGCAAAGAGGACAAGAAGGGCACATCAGGCACCTATCAGTTCTTAGGAGGAAGGCTTGTGTCTTAGAGCAGCAAGAAACAGACTAGTGTTGCAATTTCAACAGCTGAGTCAGAGTATATCTCAGTAGGTAGCTATTGTGCATAGTTATTATGGATCCAGCATTAGCTCCAAGACTACAACATCAAGATAATTAACACTCCCAAGTACCGTGATTCAACTAGTGCAATCCCAATTGCTAGGAATCCTGTCTCTCATAGCAGGACTAAGAATATTGAGATTAGGTATCATTTTATTAAGGAGCATGTGGAAAAGAAAGACATCTGTCTTGAGTTTGTCCCCACAGACAAGTAAGTGGCAGACATCTTTAATAAGCCACTATATGAAGTCAGGTTCAACACCTTCAAGTTTGAGATGGGTATGTTGAACTTGGTATAACTTCAGTTACACCTAATTTCTTTTTGTTGCAGGACTCACTTTTCTTGTAGGTAGATAAGTCTTTCAATTGGTATCATGACTGCCAAGTCTTTCCAATAGTTTCAAGACTTACCTGGACTCAAGTGTCCAGTAAAGAAAATGACAGTAGATGCTCCTGTTGAGGGGGAGAAAGTCAAGATGATCCTGTTGAAGGGGAGAAAATCCAGCAGTTGCAGGAACAAGTTCAGCTTCCTAGACAATGCACAGACAGAGGGGGATATCAACCCTAATGAATGGCTGCTACTGTGAAGTCACTGCTACTGCGGAAAAGATAATATTGTTGTAGGAGGAGAAGAGAATGCCAACACCTCCATGAATACAACTGTATTCTGCATAAGTTTTAAGTGGTATGAGGTGTGGCATCATCTCAAGTGGATAATTCATAGCAGCTAGCTCAAGTAAATCAATGGACCACTCAAGTGCCAAGTGGCTGTAGTGATGTGTTGTATCAGTGGTATCAACACAAGAGGTATGAAATCTAGTGAAGTAGTTTGATCACTAGGATAATTTCTCAAGTGGTATCAACATAATATTTTGGCTAGGATCAAGAGATAAATTCTCTAGTGCATGATCCTTTCACCTCACTCGTTAGATAATTTTCTTTTGAAGAATCCAGAAAGGGGGAGATGTGGGCAATACCCTAAACCCCAAAGGGGGAGGTGTCGGCAATAGTGTGGGCAATACTTGACATGACCAGGTCATGTTGAGTTAGTGCTTATTACTTGAAAAAATTCAAGTAGTATGAGGAGTGAAATGAATGAATATTGGGCAATTGCATTTTACTATCTCACCTTCAAGTGGTATAAGGAGAGTGCATATTACTTGAGCAAATGCTCAACTGGCATGAGAAAGCAATGACTTGGCGTGTTGAGTCAAAGCATTTAAATGGATAACATTATATTATTATGTTAGTAATTCAACTGACATAAGAATGCTACATCTGCCAACTTACAGCTGTTTGGAATTTTCAAGTGGTATGAGAAAGCTTACACCTGCCTTGAATTTATATGCTTTATGTGAAAATTCTTCTTAATATTGCTATGTGTTCTGCCTTCTTCAAATAGGGAGAGATTGTTGGGAATATTGCCCTCAATGTTCCTCAGATTTAAAGAGGCATCACAATCAATACTAAGAGTATAATTTTATTTGATGTCGTTCAAGTTCATTAATTGCATGATGTTCCTTGGAACAAGTTTAGACAGGTTGTCAAAGTGATTGTGACAGATGGTCACAAGGAAGGAAGGTGGAGAGACAAAAATTTGTCTAAGTCCACAAGTGTCGTGTAGTATCCCCCCAACATTTTCCCGGGTCGGGCTAGAGGGTGTACTACTTGCCCAAGACGTACACCCAGTGCTCCCTAAGGTTAAAGATCCACCCTATCTAAGCACTAGTTGGCTGCCTTGCTCGGCTACAATCACGACATTCACAACACATCAGAGAATTGCGGAAGCATTAACATGAAAACACTATCAAATATAAATAACATCATATATATTTACATGCGTACTAGGGTCATAGCCTAAGTTCTAATATAAGCACGTAGGCTGTACAAGTTCTATATATAACTCCTCACTCTCTCTCCCTATCCTGCTCGTTGGTACTCACGTCTTGAAACTCTGAAGACGTTGGTGGTTCTTCTGCTCGAGTTGTCCTAACTGCTTGCGCATTTTCCTGCGGCAGGGGGTCACTATGGTGCTTCTTTTCATGTGAATGGTTATTTAAATAACTGTTAGTCACAGGGATAAGTGGAGACAAATCTCCTTCCCGGATCCATATCTTAGGGATGAGCACACACACACCTAACAATAGCTGAAGCAAGAGAGAGTTAGTACAACATTTCATATTTTTAAGCTAGGATCAATGATAAAGGAAGGGCACTATAGTATAACTGAAATGGCAGTAGTAATAACATCAGTTATAATAAGGGATCCACTAACACATCAATCTTCTGGGCCTCTCGTATCCGATCCCAAAAGTTGCATTAGATCTCCATCCAATACAGCTGGGCAGGTTATTCCTCCGGATCTCTTTGGGCGACCAGGGTAATTTTCAAGTATATCAAAGACTAAAATGGCCTTTTTGGGAATTGCCCCATCCAACTCCCAGCTACCGAATGCTGGCGGCTTAAAGCATCGATAACTCAATTAGCCTTCACGGGGTGATATTAGAGAGCAAAGTCATAATCGCACAAGAATTCTAACTATTAACATTGTTAAAGGTTCAGCTCTTTCTGAGTGAAGAAGTATTTGAGGATCTTGTGGTCGGAGAAGTTCTCGTACATTACCCCGTACAAGTAATGCCTCCAGATTTTAATGGCAAAGATGACAACGCCTAATTCTAGATCATGAGTTGCGTAGTTAAACTCATGCGGCTTCAATTGGCGAGATGTGTAGGCCACCACCTTGTTGTATTGCATCAGAACAACTCCTTATCCCCTCAGGGAGGCATCAGTGTAGATCTGGAATCCCTCGGTCCCTGTGGGGATCGTAAGGACTGGTGCAGAAGTCAATCGCTTCTTCAACTCGATGAATGTAGTCTCGCATTCTGGTGTCCATCGGAAAGTAACATCCTTCCTTGTAAGGGCGGTGATGGGTAATGCAATCTTGGAGAAATCTTCTACGAACTTCCTATAATACCCGACAAGACCAAGGAAGCTTCAGATATCTGTCGATATTCTGAGTGGTGGTAAGTTCTGCACTACCTGGATCTTTGTCTGATCCACTGTTGCCCCTTTCTTGTATAAAGTGTAGCCCAGGAATCCGACTTCTTCTTACCAGAACTCGCACTTACGGAATTTGGCGAAGAGGGAGTGCTCTCCAAGTTTAGGTAGCACCATCTACAGGTGTCTAGTAAGGCTTGCCTTGGCTCTTGAGTAGATCAAAATATCATCAATGAATATGATCACGAAGTGATCTAAGAAAGGCTTGAAGACTTTATTCATTAGGGCCATGAAGTCGAAGGGTGCGTTGGTGAGCCCGAAAGGCATCACTAAGAACTCGTAAAGACCATTATAGAAGCTAAAAGCATTCTTGGGGATGTCTTCCTCCCAGATCCGTAGCGTGTAGTAGCCTGATCTCAGGTCCATTTTGGAAAATACAGATGCACCTTGCAGTTGATCGAACAATTCATCGATCCTCGGGAGGGGGTATGTATTTCGTATCATAAGCTTATTTAACTCTCAGTAGTATGTACACAAACGTAATGTCCTGTCTATCTTCTTTACAAACATTATTGGGGCTCCCCTGGGGGAGGAACTGGGAAGAATGAATCCAGTATCTCGTAGCTCCTGCAGTTGAATCTTTAACTCAGCCAGGTCTCTTGGGGCCATCCGGTAAGGTGCTTGGGAAACTGGTCGAGCTCTGTTCACGAGCTGTATCTGAAAATCAACTTCTCGTTGTGGGGGTAATCCTGGGAGGGACTTAGGGAAAATGTTCGGGAAGTCGCGTACTACTAGGACCTTGGCGAGCACTTGAGATTTGTTCTCCATTTCGAAGTAAAAAAGGTACACCTCATCCTTCTGCTAAACTGATCTTATAATCTATGCAGAATTCAAAATAATACGAGAGATAGAGGGTATACCTGTCAACATAATATCCTGACAATTGGGTTCTATAGTCGGACCTCTCGCGTTGAACAATTTATTTGCGCCTTGTGCTCGGCTAGCCAGTCCATTCCCAGTATAATATCAAATCTAGTTTTTGCCAAGATTGTCTCATAGACCTCAAATTCCGCGTCCCCTAGTATAGCCTGGAATGAGCATTTCTCCATTGACGTCATGTCTTATCCATCAGGTAGACGGATTCGTATAGAAAGTCTGGACGAGTGAACAACATTCTCCTTAGTCTCAATAAAATTGTGGGATACAAAGGAGTGCATCGCTCCAGTATCGAAGAGGGTTTTGGTGGGGTGTCCTCCTACCAATAGAATTCCTGACAATATAGAGAGTATATATATCATATATTAATACACAAGATGTAGGTATACATATATATCCAGTATAGCATAAGTAGTAGCATCTGATATATCTTTATCGTCTAACATATATAACTATCACTACATCGGGGGTTGGTCTGTGCTGCAGATCTAGTGCATAGGCCTCCAAGGGTACTGCTCGGCCCTATTGGCCTCTACTGCCAGCTCTGCCTTTGCGGCCTCTCTGGCCCTGGCCCCGTGCTGGTTTCCCACCCTACAGAACTACTAGTCCTGGCCTTCCTGCTTCCTGTCGGCAAAAGGCCTTCATATGCCTTGGATACTGACACAAGAAGAAGTTCCCTGTGAAGGGAACACCACGTCAGACTACTAGCGCAAGTTGTGGTGTTGTAGCTTGTCTGACATCCTACTGCAGTACTGGGGGTGCTGGTGGGTGCTTATAAGGCTGTCTGCGGTGTCTATGTCTGCGCTCTCTATCCTATCGGTGGGGAGCAACTCCTCTATCTTATCTCTGACCTCTAGGGACCTCGACTTGTCCTCTGTGCTGCTGGGATACCATTTGCTGGTCTAACTATAATGTCATTGCGTGAGTAGCTATGGTGCAGAAGGTAGACTGAGAGATCATAATCAGGGTCTATCGCAGGTCATCTTATAGGCCTCAGTAGAAACGGGAAGCTCTATCCATGTCGGAGGCAGCAAAGTTCCCGGCAAAGCGTGCTAGGTGTATGAACTCTCTCTCGTACTCTAACACCATCTGGTCACCCTGTCGGATGTGTAGGAACCTCTCTTACAAAATAGCTCGGTCCGCGTCTGTAATAAAGAGCTCCATCAGAGCCTCCGAGAACTCTCCCCATAGGATAGCGCTCAACGACTGTCCTCTAAAAGTCGAGCGGCTGGATGCTCTCCACCATTCCCCAGCGTATCCCTCTAACAAGGTCACTACCAATGAGACTGCAGCTACTACTGGGCACATAAGGCCTACTAGCGCTCCATCACACGCTCCACTAACTCCTCTGCCTAGATGGAAGTCTTTGTGCCTCTAAAA
This sequence comes from Platanthera zijinensis, assembly GCA_039513925.1. NCBI lineage: Eukaryota > Viridiplantae > Streptophyta > Magnoliopsida > Asparagales > Orchidaceae > Platanthera > Platanthera zijinensis. The sequence goes on along the minus strand of CM077078.1, from coordinate 124,066,762 downwards.
GTGGGAGGCCTCAGTCCTCGAAAAGTCATCAGCAAATCAGTATGTGTCATCATCTCTCGTAGTGGCTGTGCCAAGGCTGTCTGGAAGGTGGCCTAGATGGCTGTCAATGTCTGCCCTAAGTAAGTCTTGGCAAACTGTACAGCCGCGGGGGCGATCAGGTCTGAATGTGGGGTGGTGGGAACATATCCTCTAGAAGAGGATCCCCCGGTACTGTACGCTGATATCTAGAGAAGTAATAGGAAAGAGTTTCATTACTTTGCAAAAGTAGGGAAAATTTGCAAAAATGATTGACGAAGCGGAAACAACGGTGTACGGGCATACTATCGTATAGTCTATAATCCCTAAGCCTCTACACTAGGGTCCACCAGGCTATCATTATAAGGTTCGTCCCTAACCAATGAACAAAGCGAGGGACGGAGGGATCCTAAGACTGCTCCACAAGGACGAATCATGATGGGTCTGATCCATTTATAGTACCCCCCCCCCCCCGCCCAACCTTTGACCGGGTCAGGCTAGAGGGTGTACTACTTGCCCAATACGTCAACCCAGTGCTCCTTAGGGGTAATGATCCACCCTATCTAAGCACTAGTTGGCCGCCTTGCTCGGCTAGAATAACAACATTCACAACACATCTGAATTTGTGGAAGCATTAACAGGAAAACACTATCAAATATATAACATCATATATATTTACATGAGTACTAGGGCCATAACATAAGTTCTTATATAAGCCTACAGGTTATACAAGTTCCACATATAACTCCTCACTCTCTCTCCCTATCCCGCTCGCTGGTACTCACGTCTCGAAACTCAGAAGACGTCAGCGGTTCTTCTGCTCGAGTAGCCCTAACTGCTGGAATAATTTCTTGCGATAGGGGGTCACTACGGTGCTCTGTTTCCTGTGAATTGTTATTTAAATAACCGTTAGTCACAGGGCTAAGTGGAAACAAATCTCATCCCCGGATCCATATCCTGGGGATGAGCACCCACCTACCCAATAATAGCTGAACCAAGAGAGAGTTAGTACAACATTTCATATTTTTAAGCTAGGAGCAACGATAAAGGAATGACAGTATAGTATACCTGAAATGGTAGCAGAAATAACATCATTTATAATAAGATCTCCACTAGAACATCAGCAAATCAGGTATTCACAACTTGTATCCTATCACAGGCATTCACAGTCGCGCACACATATCCAATGTCGACATAGTATGGACCACTTCTGTTCCAGTTGGGTAGCGAGCCCCGTGGGCCTCACCGATGTGGCCTTCGATGACAGTGTCCAGTCCTGCCACTTCTGGGGGTGGTCATACTGCGCAGCCTAGAACCCCAATGTAAAATCCCGTGTACGGATGTGAGCGACATCCGGCGATATAACATTTTGGCCGAACAGCGGAGGAAAACCCAACGGGGAAAAAACATAACAGCCAGTCACCCGTGGTACCCATCTCCCTGTCGCCTTGAGTCGTCGACCATCCCGCACCAGTACGAATGGTCTGCGGAAGGGACTGACCCGCCACAATTCACTGCAAGCAATTTACAAGCAATCAAACAGTCAATTTTGCTAGCACGCACCATGTCTGTGGCGGCCTTCCCTACTATGCTTCAATCTTCAAACAGTAACGCTCGGCACAACTTTCGACAAGTAGCATGAGAGTACTTTATTTGGGGCTAAACCTGCAGGAACACCTCAACTCTGGTTATGCCCAACTAAGGCTCGACCTTAACAGATGGATGCTCGTCAGAGAAGTACCCATGCATATAACAGTAAATTGTAGTAATGAAAATGCGGTTAAAGTTTCTGATAATATAAGCTGCATAATTAGAGTACTGGAATGAAATGTGACCAGTACGAAACTAGAGTAGTATTGAAACGAAAGTACTGAATTGAACTTGACCAGTACGGGACTGGAGTAGAACTGAAATGAAAGTACTGAATTGAACTTGACCAGTACGGGACTGGAGTAGAACTGAAATAAAAGTACTAAATTGAACTTGACTAGTACGGGACTAGAGTAGAACTTAATTGAAAGTAATGAATTGAACTTGACCAGTTCAGGACTGGAGTAGAACTGAAATGAAAGTACTGAATTGAAATTGACCAGTACGGGACTGGAGTAGAACTGAATTGAAAGTATTGAATTGAACTTGACTAGTACTGGACTGGAGTAGAACTAAATTGAAAGTACAGAACTGAAATAAATAAAGGAACTGGATCAGTGCAAGATTGGAATAATCATAAAGAAAATGGTTAGTAGTTCAATCACTCCATTTAGGAGGATTCAGTTCCATCTATATTCTCAGGAGGTATTTTCAGTTCCTTCTCCGTTCTTAGGAGGCATTCACAATTCCTTCTCTGTTCTTAGGAGGTGTATTCAGTTCCTTCTCAGTTTTCAAGATTTCCTTGGGTTACACCCATTATTAAGATCTGATGATTTGGTTGCGCCAATTTTAGTTCACGGCTTAATCAAATCAAAGCATTTTTAGGAGTTACCCCTTTATTATTCGTCGAGAAAAATTAGCAACTCGTGACTCTTACTCAACTTTCCGAGTTTGCCCAAACTACCTGAGGGTCGAGGCGCTCAGCGATTTCATGAAATCTCGAAACGCTCAGAGCTTGGCCACTTGCCTCAACCACTCTCGTCGATAAGGTAATTTGATTCTAATATCCAAATTAGGGAGGGTGGTCACGCGCTCCAATTTCTCATTTCCGAGGAAAAATAGCAAAATAAATTCCGAGCGCGACCCTAGGATCCCAAAATTTGGGAAAAAATTCTTATCACCATGCCCCCAAATTTTAATACAACTTCTAATGGGGTATAAAATAAGGCTAGAAAAATTTTCATAATTTTCCGAGCCATTTTGGGTCTTTATTTTGGCCAAATAATTTTTTCTTAGGCTTTTAAAAATACCAAATCATTATCAAAAATTCTTAAAATTTTCGTGGAGGAAGCCCTCCTCAAGAGGAGCATTTTTTTTGTTGGCCACTTTTCTCGCAGAGGCCTAGATTTTCTTCTAGAAATTTCTCAAGTTTCTGTTAATAAAAAGGGGTTTGCAGAGAGCCAGATTGAACCCGATTCTGCAGCTGAGATTGAGTCAGACCGCACCAATCATTCTTCTGTCCCCACAGTGTATCAGGAACAGATCCGCTATAGGGGAGGTGATGCTAAGCCGGGGACAGAAATTAAAAAATTATGGGCCGCCTGATCTTACCGTGGAGATCAGGTGGTGATTGCGCCTCCCGGTGTGTGGAGGGTGGCAGACTCCACCACCACTTGCCAGCCCCTACCAGCCACCGGAGCCGCCCCTGATTGACTTGCCGGGGGTCGGGGCCCTCCTGGGTGGTGGTCTGGCGGCCCCGCGCCGCCGAACACTGCCGGAGTTAACCTCCCGAGAGCGCTGGGGTGGCGGTGTCTCTACTCCCAGTAACACCGCGCCACCTTGACTCTCGGGTGATTGCTCAACCACTACACAACCCTTGGCCGGCGCGCCAGGGGTCGGGCTTTTCGACAGCGGTGGCCCGGCATCCTAGCGCCACCGGCCGCTATCGTAGGGAAAAATACAGAGGCTTGCTTTTTTTTCGGGTGCTATTGGAGTGACATTTTCCGGCGGCACCACCATCTTCTGCCACTAGGAATCTCCATTCCCGATGACCTAACACTCTCCCAGTACCATCACCGGAGCTGGGGGATGGCTCTCTACTCATGACCACCACCCGACCTGGAGCTTGGCTCGAGTGGCGCCGGTGGCGCTTCGGCAGCCGGGAGGTACACACAACACGTTAGGTGGATAGGGAAGGGGGAGGGTAAGATTATCCACCTGAACTGGGGGAGCTCGGGAGGGTCATACTTGGCCAGCCATGCAAGGTTGCGGAGGATGTGGGCTCGGGTTGGTCTTTTTCCGGCGACCTAGGCTCCAATAGAGGGGGGCAGGGGAAGGGTGTGCTCGAGTGAGCTTGTGTGAGGGTATAGCAGGTGGTGGGGGTCCTTTTATAGCCATGGGAGGGATGGTCATCCCTCCTCTTTCCGTTATGGTACTAAACCAAGAGGAGGGTGCTTCCCCTCTTCCTCCTGGCCAGGTGGCACCATCTTGAGAGGGCTGGTACTTCCATATGGCAGCATCAAGGGTGGGGGGGAGAACCTAGTTGACCTGGGTTTTTATAAAAGAGAGAAAGTTAGGGGAGTGTGGTGGGGTGGGGTTGAGTTGGTGGGCCTCCACTTGCCCCAAGGATGGGCTTGCTAGTTGAGGGCCCAAAGCCAATTAGGGGGCAAGGCCCTAGCTAGCCATGAAGGGGGGGTGGCCTTCTTCTTTAGTGGAAATATCCAAAACAAATGGAAAAATTGAGTGTTTGACCAAATTCTACCCTATGGGGGGGGCCCCCACGCTGGTCAAAGTCAAAGAGGGGTCCAGGTAATCGAGGTCGGGTCAAAGTTGGGGTGTCCTATCACAATTGGTGTGCACATGCTTTTCTGTGCACGATTATGCTTGATTTGACCACGAGTTGACCACCCGTCATCGAAATTGATCGGGACAACATCTGTTGACTTTGTTTCGATCATACAAGTCTAATTCCATTGATTGAGGTTGAATCGGTGTTCGTTTGGTAAAAGTCCAAAATCTGTGTTTCACGGCGCACTAAAACAGTCAAAATATCAATATTCGTCATTAGACCTCGGATTGCGGTGCAACGAGTTCCAACGTTCTCGTATTGACTCTACGAGGCCATAGGAACTGACAGAACTCAAATCGGAGTTCTCTAGACCGATATTCAAAATCTTATCTTCGCCACGTTTAAGGAGGAATGGTCATATCCACCATATGACCTCGGGGTCCAACAGAACGAGTCTCGATACGCTCGTATTAATTATACGAGGCCAAAGGACTAACAGAACTCAAATCGGAGTTCTCTAGCTCTATTTCCCGCTTAGGGTACCTCCTACCAGGTCACGGGTAGGGGTTCGGGTCACTTTTATTGGGCTATTAGGGTTCTGGTTGCCCAATAAAATTCGAGATGTTACACGTCGAGTGAAACTAGTTCACTTAACGCTAGATATCAAGGAAGGATGCTGGAAAGACTCAAATTTGTTTAAGTCCACAAGCGTCGTGTTATGCTCAGTTTGTCAAAGCTTCTGCATTGGCATGGGATAAATTTGACTAAGTCCAGAATCGTTGAGTGAGGACAGCTCACTCAACGCCTGAAGAAAAAAGCATTGAGTCAAGCTCAAGCAGTCAAAGCATTTGAAGAATCTGTCAAGAATTCTGGCTAAGTCCAGAAGCGTTGAGTGAGGAAAGGTCACTCAATGCCCAAAGAAGCAAGCATTGATAGAGCAATGATAAGTCAAAGCTTAAGAAGAGATATACAGTCTAAGTCTAGATGCATTAAGTGAGGATAGCTCACTCAACGCAAGGCATTTAAGAAAATAGGCTAAGAATAGAAGCATTGAGTGAAGCCAGTTCACTCAATGCCTCAGCATGAAGGCATGCAGGCAGTGAAGGGGCTAAGTCCAGAAGCGTTGTGTGATGAAGGTTCACTCAACGCACTCAACACCTGGTATTGCAAAATAAATTGGCTAAGTCCAAATTCATTGAGTGAAGGCAGTTCACTCAACGCCTAATAAGCAAAAAGATTGTCCAAGGACAAAAGCATTGAGTGAAGGCCGTTCACTCAACGCCCAGCAGTGCAGAAGTAATTGGCTAAGTCCAAATGCATTGAGTGATGAAGGTTCACTCAACGCCTAATGATACAGAGATATTGGCTAAGTCCAAATTCGTTGAGTGATGAAGATTCACTCAACGTCTGGCAGGGCAGATTATTTGGCTAAGTGTTTTTGTACTGAGTGAAGGCTATTCACTCAATGCCTGTGATGAAACTATGAAAATGACTAAGTCCACATATAACACCTTCGTCCGTCACATGAAATATAATAGAGGGTTTGGTCGGGGTCCCAGACCATATTCCACAAACAGGCGGCGGGATTACAGGTTAATATCAAAGAACTACTCGAATCCTAACTCAGAGCATTCTCGCGGAAGCTTTAGGGTTGCATGAACTCATACCAAATGAATGTTCATTATATATAAACCATGACATTTATATATATATATATCAAGAATGTCAATTATAAATAAACATAAGTTATAGTCTTAAGGCCTTACAGTTATACTTCACAAATAAGGTTTACAAACATCGGCACGCAGGCCGGCCACACATGAAAATAGTAAAATTGTTTTGCTTGGCCTTCAAGGGCAAGCATAGCAGCAAGGGCTTCAGCCTGCTATTTCCCGCTCGGCTCTCCATCACCTGCATAGGGACAATCCACCACAAGGGTGGAAAACAAGGCAACGGTCAGCATTCTGCAGACAAATTTATAACGACCCTACCCATTTCCCGTGGTAGTGGTATTCCTTCCCTACAGGCATAGCAATTTTACAAGAAGATATATATAACAAGCATGTGCACTCACGCACAGTTCAACATATCACAAACAAATGCCTCAACGACCAAACGTTTCGTACACTCATGGCACATTTTCGGTGTACCTATTGCTAGGGTTCCACCACCATTCAGAGGTCCCAGACATAACGGTTAACTTTGAGCATTTTTATAGTCTTTACGACCCCCCGACTTGAGACTTTAGTCTTGATGGCATACAACCTAAGACTCTCATTATGTGAACCTAACGAACTCCAATAACTTAGGCACTCGAGTTAGACAACCATAACGCGGATACGGTTCAGCCTTTGCCCGTTGCTCAAATCGTCAATTCAGTGTCTAGAATGATGCGGGTCGTCTTCCCCTTGTCCATTCGGCTCGATGGCCTTTAGGAGCTCGCAGCTCACAGATTAGCCTCACAGTCTCCCAGAAACAGTCTTTATAATCAAAAGGGAGTTATTTCCAGCGTTCGTCACGATCGCTTTGCGGGACCAACATAAGTTCTCTTTCTATGCCCAAACTAAACCCAAAACCCTGCAGCATCTTGCAGTGCCAGAAACATTGGTCTTTTCATATCACAAAGCACAAATAGCTCACCAAGAGCTATAGTTGTTGGCGATACTCACTGTCGCCCAACGATATCCAACTGGTCTTAAAATCATGGAATTTCTAGGGGATTTTCCAGAAATGCAACTCCAGTACTTTCTGCTACTTTCAGTTCACAGGTACAACCCCGCAGACCACGTAAATTACTATTTTATACTCAAAGTCTTCTCCACACGAAAAAATAAATATCACCAATTCAGAACATCCTGTCCAGATGGTCTTCACACAGCATGCCTATTCTGTACTACACATTTCCGGATCTATATGCAAGAATCACTGGGGATTTCATGAATCGACCCAAAGAAATTCCCATCACTTTTCCACCTTTTGGTGGGGGATTCCATGCGCTAAAAGAAGGACTTCACTTGTCCAAGAAAGAAGATTATTACCCTTGTAGTTTTCTTCAGAGCCATGACCATGTTCTTTGATCCGGATGGAATTGATTATTACAGCTTCCTCTCCGCGGATCTAGCGTCGACTCGCGATTCCGATTACAAGAACACCTTGGATCGATCCCCTCTTGATCTCATGTACTTTCCATCCTATTCCCTCTCCATAACTAAACAAGAGTGTGTGAGAGAGAAAATGAGAATGAAATCTCAAGTCCAGCCTTTATCTGAAAGCTAACGCCGGATGATAACTACTACCGCTGCGGGGTATCACAGGCGGTGACCGCTTTGACCAGCCGACGCCACTATCCAGGGCTATCGCTTCGCGATAACTCTCTATTATTGTGCGCTAGCACAAGCGTTGAGTGGTATTACCAAAGGCGTTGAGTGTTATCGCGGAGCGCTTGATTCCTATCACCAGGCAGTAATAACCCGAGCCCTGGGTCTTTTAATTCACCGAGCTATCACCGATGATAAGCCTATCGCCGAGCGATAACCTCCAATGAACACTTCTCATTTTTGGGGTGTTACAACTGTCACGACTCGTCTCGACAAAATCAGAGTGCGCTTCGGGCGGGTCGTGATGCCACAGGCATGCAGAGAAGAACCATGTCTGCTAAGGCGAAACCGGAAATCCTATAAACTAGTTTAAAATCTCATATTTTTAAAACGATGGTTTACTTGATTTTTTAAAATGATGCGGAAGCCGCAAATTGGTGAATAAATTTTTTTTTTGTGCATGCATTTACTTTTAAAAAAAATGAAACAACAGGAGTTATACTGAAATTTACGAATGCATATAGTTACCAAAATTTCATAAGTGAAAATGTTCTAATACAATGCTTTCCCCTAAAAGATGTCCACAATACGAGAGAAAATGTCTGATGATAACTAATACATGAATAATACAGTCCAATAGTAACTGAAGCAAATACATATAACATGTCGGTACATCGAGCAAAATGAAACCTCCAAACAAAAGCTGAAGTTGGGTGGTGGAAAATCAGGAACTTGACGGCGCAGTCACGAACCCTAAGGAAAAAATCCAAACAGAAGGAAAAATGCCTCAGAACATGAAGTTACGTAATGATTCAAGTAAATAACTTATGCAAAAAGTAAGTAAAGAAAACTAGAGCTTAGTGAGCTAGTCTTACATGTAGCAACCAGACAAGTAACCATGTCTAACAAGATTCTTTTACGTTAATAGCCTACTCCGGAGTTTGACCTAGCTGCAATACCATAAGCGATCTATATTGAAGGGTGAATGTGTTGTCTTTTGGTGCACAGGATTCTAGTGTATAAATTGATGCAAGGCTTATCAACGACGGTGCTTGCAATGGTCGACTAATGGTTTATGTTACCAGTTAGTCGGGAGCTCGATTCAAGACGTCACACCAAAACAATGCTCTTACCTCAATATTTGCATATGGTAGTATGTAATTTCAAGGATTCAAGATTTAATAATGGCAAATTATTATTTTGACGATTACAACAAGTCTAGTAATATAAATTTCATGTTTGCAAGTGAGAGAGATTTCTCTACTTTCCTCAAGGTCACGTCGAAAAACTAGCGATAGCTAAGTGGCGCGAGCAAGGTTAGGAGCTCGAGCTAAACCTGTTCAGGATCCACAAACGCATTTTAAATTGAATTAACAAGAGTTTTTATACTTTCACATGCGTTGGATATTCGCATCGCACAATAGGAGGGGGTGTAGAAATTTACCTCCCTCGAGAGTGAGGGGAGAAGTGACTACCGCGAGAGATTGAGAATTTTGGCAGTGATTTGGAGGCGAAAATCCCAAGATTGGTGCGATCCCACCACCTAGATTGGACGAGCGGCACCGGAAACGGAAACATAAATGAAATTTATCGAATTCACGACAAACCTAAGGGGGACCGACGAAATTGCGTCGATCGGAAGCGGAAATCCATGCAATTAGGGCAAAAAAATTGAAAACGAGGGATCGATGAAATTCCTTACCCAAGGAGACCCGATCTGGGCTCAAAAATAAACGAGGAGGGGTTTCGAGCGAAACCCTAGGAGTCCCTCACAAATTCCACCGGACGGAACGAGGAGGAGCTAGAACCGCCAGAGAAGAATGTTGTCTTTGCCTTCACTGGCCGAAGGAGGAGGAGATGAAGTAGCCAGCTGCTGCCCTTACTGGCTAGCGAAGAAGAAGAGAGGAGGGAGAGCAGTCAGTGGTGGGAAGATGCTTGGGAAGAGGTCACGGGATCCTAGGGTGCAGTCGGCCAAGAGAGGTGCCTGTTGCAGGAATCGCCGGCCACGGGGAAGGAGCAGGAGGCGACGGGGAAGCCAGAGGAGGGGAGCTGGAGGCCTACTAGAGGAGGAGGCGCCGGAGGCCGGGATCGGGGCTGCCAGGGGACGTGCAAGAAGGGATCGGGGCCGTCGGGGGCGCATTAGGCGGAGACGGAAGCGAGAAATCGAGATCGGCTTCTACGGCATGCGATTCCTTGCGGGATTTATAACTGGGGGGCTCGGTTCTTATTAAAGAGAGGGAGTGGGGGTAGGTTTAGACCGGGCTCTCTTTAGTCTTTGTTTAAAGTTTTTTTTCTTTAATATTATTATAATTAATAATATGGGGGGTTGTTACATTCTCCCCTACTTAGGAAGTTTCATCCCGAAACTTTCTTGAGAATTCAGACAACGAAGACTCAGAAGACATACACTTCAGACAGAAGTTTGTAGATTAAGGCATGAAAGCTATCTATGAAAGATACTGAAATAACAAGGAAGTCAGACTTAGAGACGTACCAAGATCAAGATAAGAGTTGCGGATACATGCTGCACATGTCGGACTTGAGATCCCAAGTGTACTCCTCAGACTTGCCATGCACCCAAAGTACCTTAACCATAGGAATGGTTCTCTTACGAAGCTTGCATTCTTGATATTCGACGATCTTCGAAGGCTCGATCGGATAAGACAGATTTGCTTAGGGAATCACTGAAACCTCATCAAGAACACGATGAGGATCGTGGATATATTTCCGGAGCTGGCTAACATGAAAGACATCATGGACACCGACCAAAGAATCAGGTAGATCCAGACGATAGGCAGATCCTCCAACACGCTCTGAGATGACATGGGGTCTCACAAACCTCGGGCTGAGTATATAGTGGCGACCGAACCGTTTCACCCCAGGAGTAGGAGAACCCTTCAGAAACACCTGATCACTTACCACAAACTCTAACGGACAGCGGCGTTGATTGGCATACTTTCTCTGTCTCTCAATGGCACGACTGAGCTGAATACGAGTTTTCTTGGTGGCTTCTTCCATTTCCTGAAGCAACTCAGGACCCAAAATCACCTTGTCATCGACTTCTGACCTGTAGAGTGGGGTCCTATAGCGTCGCCCGTACAGTGCTTCAAAGGGGGCCATCTTGAGGATATTCTGATAGCTGTTATTGTAGGCGAATTCAACCAAGGGTAGATGCTCATCCCAAGCTCCCTTGTAGTCCATAATATAACATTGAAGCATGTCTTCAAGGATCTAATTGACCCTCTCGGTCTGGACATCAATCGTCGGGTGGTAAGCGGTGCTTAGGTTGAGATCAGTGCCCATAGCTTGTTGAAACCCCTTCCAGAAGTGCGATACAAATCTCGAGTCACGATCAGAAACAATTCGCAAAGGAATCCCATGGAGTCTAACAATCTCTGAAACATAAATTCGGGTCATCTTCTCAGTGGAATGACCTTCCTTGTATGGGATGAAATGAGCCACTTTAGTCAAGCGATCCACAATAACCCAAATCACATCATGCCCTCTCGGAGTACGAGGCAATCCAATGATGAAGTCCATAGAGATATCTTCCCACTTCCATTCAGGGATAGGCAGGGGCTGCAAAAGTCCACCAGGATGGTGGCGCTGATCCTTCACCTTCTTGTACGTCAGACATCGAGAGATGAAGCGTGCAATATAATTCTTCATGCCAGGTGTAATGACCCCATCCGTTAAATGACGTATAGTAGAAGGTCCGGCCGGGGCCCCACACTATATGCCACAAACAGACGGTGACGTCACAGGATAATACCAAACCAAACACGAATCCTAACTCAGAGCATTCTAGCGGAAGATTTAAATTGTAATTTGAACTCTAACCAGGAATGTCCAATATATAAACCACCTTTATATATATCCACGGAATGTACAACAAATACATAGAGTTTGGCCTTAAGGCCTTACAGTTCCTCTTTTCACACCGTATGGTTTACAAACCTCGGCGCGCAGGCCGACCATACATGAGTAAAAGAAAACAAGCAAAAGCATTCGCTTAGCCTTCAAGGGCTAGCCGCAGCAGCAGCAGCAACAGTAGTAGGGCTTCAGCCCTTCACTTACCACTTGGCTCTCTAGCACCTGCATGGGAACAATCCACCCAACCGGTGGCAAACAATGCAACGGTCAGCATTCAGCTGACTCAATTATAACAATCCTACCCCTTTCTCGGGGCATTAGCATTCTTTCCCTGCAAAGCATGGCATCATCATATAGCAACTATGTGCGCGCAGGCACATTCAAGCCATCACAACTATCGGCCACACGGCCCGACAGTCCGTGCACTCAGGGCACATTCTTGGTGTACCGGAATACCAGGGTCAACACCACCGTCTACACGGTATTTGAGCATTCTAGTCTTTCCGGCGCGCAGGCCTAAGACTCTCATTAGGCGCTCCAACAAAACCTATAACCAGGCTTCCAAGTTGGACGGACCTAACGCAGGTACGGATCAGCCACCCCCCATTGCTCAAGTCGATGTGCCACCTCGAATACGGAAGTATCCATGGCTATTTATAGGCGTGGGTCGGTTTCACCTTTCCTGTTCGGCAATCTGCCTTTTCATCGATTTGCAGCCCAACGGCTCAACCGCTCATAAAGTGGCAACGCACGGCCACAAGAGTTGCATCCAACCCTCTTCATTTCCTGGACATCATCCAGTACTTCCTGCTGCACCAAGCAACAGGTAGGCACAAGGCAACACAAGTCATAATCACGGAGCCTTCTCCGATATGCAAACAAGCATCACCAATCCAGAGCATGTCCAGATGGGCTTCACACAGCATGCCTAGAGCCGTACTCCAATTCCGGCCTCTAACAAGGGGGACTTCACATATCTACCCCAAGGGACGCCACAACCCACCGCACACTCGCGGGGAAGGGTTTTCCCTATGCAATGCAGAAAAGAAGTACTTCACATGTCCAAGAAGGGAGATCGTTACCCCTGTCGATCTCTTGGGAGCCATCGCAAACTAGCCGGTGAGAAAGAACCGCAGCAGCTTTGCCTTCACAACACCGGCTTCGGATCACGAATCGGACCACGGGAACTCCGCCTGTGGCTTGATCTCCTCCTCCTTCTTCTTCCTCCTCTCTCTTTCTCTCTTCCTTAACCACATGAAGAATGAAGTCTTCATCAGCCTCCACGGATTAAATCCAGCCAGGAATCACCTGAGCCCTTGGATCCAAAGAGAGAAATCTGAACGGCCACGATTTGCCCAAAAACTCATTTTTTTTGGCTGACACGGCCTGTGACACGCCCGTGTCACAGGCCGTGTACCCTTAAGCGGCACACGCGATATTCGTACCGACTGAGATTTACCAGAACACGGGCATCGACACGCCCGTGTCGAACCTGACACGCCCGTGTCATTCCTGAGACACGCCCGTGTCACCCCTGCCTCATCGAGCTGCAAGCAGTACACGGGTAGGCACACGGCATCGGACACGCCCGTGTCCAACCTGACACGCCTGTGTTCAAGGCTTGGTTCAAGGCCGTGTAACTTTCTGACTGAAAATGCATTTTAATTGAGTGACACGCCCTGGGACACGCCCGTGTCCCAGGCCGTGTACCCCCGACACGCCCTGGGACACGCCTGTGTCCCAGGCCGTGTAAAATGACATGCACCTCAAAACCATTTTTGAGTCTTTTTGGGGTGTTACAATCCTCCCCCCCTTAACAAAATTTCGTCCCGAAATTTGCACTGTAATGAAACAAGAACCAACAATACTATTACTTGAGAATTCTGTTATAACAAAAAGTACACGGTCTACAGTTTATACAAACAGTTCGGGAAAATCAGCTCGCATGGTCTGCTCTCGCTCCCATGTTAGCTCTTCACGGCCACAATTGTCCCATCGGACCTTGACCATCCCGATCACTTTGTTCCGCAACTGTTTCTCGGCTCGATCCTCGATCCGAATGGGTCTAACCCTCGTCTTTAGCCCATAGTCGACCGGTACCCGATCATTCTCCACTACTTGAGCTGGATCCTTCACCGCCTTACGAAGGACTGAGATGTGAAATACATCATGTAATCCACCCAAGTCTGCTAAAAGTGCTAGTCGATAAGCAGCTTCCCCAACTCGCTCCACCACCTCAAACGGACCAAGATACCTCGGACTTAACTTTTTCAAGCGCCGAATCCTGGACACGCCTTTGAAGGGTTTGATCTTCAAATATACCCAATCACCCACCGCAAACTCCACGTTCCGGTGTTTGGCATTGTAGTACTTTGCTTGACGATCTTGGGCTATCAATAGCCTCTCCCGAATAGAGCGTATGAGCGAGGTAGCTTCTTCGACTTCCTTTTTCCCACTCAGCTTAGATTCGCCTGCTTCTGCCCAAGCTAACGGTGTACGGCATTTCCGACCATATAAAGCCTCAAATGGTGCCATACCAATACTCGCTTGGTAGCTATTATTATAGGCAAATTCGACAAGAAATATATAATCTTCCCATCTCTTACCAAAGTCTAGGGCGCACATGCGGAGCATGTCCTCCATCGTCCTGTTGGTTCGTTCAGTCTGGCCATCCGTTTGGGGATGAAAGGCCGTACTAAACGCTAACTTTGTACCCAACATTTGATGAACGAGCCGCCAATCATTCGATGTGAACCGCCCATCACGGTCACTAACGATGCTCCGAGGAACACCGTGTAGTCGAACAACCTGCTCCACATAAAGCTTGGCCAAGGTTTCCACTGAATCGTCTCTTCTGTTTGGAAGGAAGTGCGCCACTTTTATCAACCAGTCCACAATCACCCAGATTGAATCATGACCGCGTTGAGATCTCGGCAATCCGTGCACGAAATCCATCGAAATATCATCGAACTTCCACTCCGGAATAGGTAACGACTTCAGGAAACCGCCAGGCTTCTGGCATTCTGCTTTCACCAACGCACAGGTATTGCATTCAGCCACATAACGTGCGACATCTTTCTTTAGTCCGGGCCACCAGAACAGCTTTTTCAGATCTCTGTACATCTTTGTGCTCCCTGGGTGAAATGAGTACTTTGCAAAGTGAGCTTCGTACATCAGCTCTTCCCTCAATTTACCCACACTCGGGACGCACACTCTGTACATCTTTGTTATCCCAAGAGAATTGGTCATCCGGCCCATCTTTTGCATAGTGCTGGAGACTTTCATCAAGCTCCGTTGCTCGCCGAACTCTGTCCGTAAGGTCATATTGCACCTCCGTCCAATTCAAGCATGCATCAGTCGAAGAACCCTTGTCAACACAAGTTATCTCCAACGCTTCCAATTCCTGGATTAACCGCTGATCATGCTTCTGTAACCAGCTTGCCCGTACCGGAGTCTTCCGACTCAAAGCATCAGCGACCACATTTCCCTTCCCGGGAGTATAGTGAATCTCGAAGGTGTAGTCCCCAAGGAACTCCATCTATCTTCGTTGTCGCATATTCAGATCCTTCTGATCCAACAAATACTTTAGGCTTTTGTGATCTGTATAGATATGCACTTTAACGCCATATAGATAGTGCCGCCATAACTTGAGCGCAAAGATTACCACCGCTAACTCCAAATCATGGACGGGGTAATTCCGCTCATGCACTTTCAACTGGCGCGAGCCATAAGCAATCACTTTACAAAACTGCAGAAGAACGCAGCCTAAGCCGCTCCCGGAAGCATCACTATAGATCTCATACCCATCTGTCCCACATGGCGATGTCAACACAGGCGCCGTGGTCAAACGACTCTTCAAGTCTTCAAAAGCTCGCGCGCACTCCGGCGTCCAGATGAACTTTTGATCCTTTCTCGTCAGCGTGGTCAGAGGTAAAGCAATCCGTGAGAAGTTTTCCATAAACCGTCTATAGTAGCCCGCAAATCCAAGGAAGCTCCTGACCTCGGCCACTGAAGACATCACTGGCCAATCACGAATGGCACTTATCTTCAACGGATCCACCGCGATACCTTCTCCACTTACCACATGGCCTAAAAAGGCTACTGAAGAGAGCCAGAACTCACACTTTGAGAACTTGGCAAAAAGCTTATTCCTCCGCAGGGTATGCAAGACCAACCGCAAATGGTTTGCATGATCCTCTTCCGACTGAGAGTATACTAAGATATCATCGATAAACACAATCACGAACAAATCCAAGTACTCTCGGAACGTTCGATGCATTAGGTCCATAAATACCGAAGGCGCATTACATAGGCCAAACGGCATTACCGTGAACTCATAATGACCGTAGTGTGTTCCAAACGCCATCTTGGGAATGTCACCTTCCCTAATCCTCAGCTGATAATATCCCGATTTCAAATCCAATTTGGAATAGACCGTTGATCCTGCCAGCTGATCGAATAGGTCATCAATTCGCGGAATCGAATATTTGTTTTTCTCCGTCAGCTTATTCAATTCGCGGTAGTCAATACATAACCGTAAACTACCGTCTTTCTTTTTCACAAATAGAACAGGCGCGCTCCAAGGTGATATACTTGGGCGTATATATCCCTGCTCCAACAACTCTTGCAATTGGACTTTCAACTCAGCCATCTCTTTTGGCGCGACGCGATTTGGTGAGCGGGCCACAAGTTTCGCACCTGGCACCAACTCAATAGAGAAGTCAATCTCCCGCTGGGGTGGTAACCCAGGAAGATCTTTAGGAAACACATCGGCAAACTCTGACACAACTAGTACTTCACCGACACTGGCCTTTGGCTGAACAGCCTGAATTAGCGTGAAGAATAACTCCGCGCCCTTCCGAACAGCATTGACGACTTGGAGCGCAGACAACAGAGTTCCGCCAACTCCTCGCATACCAGCGAACTTCGTCACAAGTCCGGTATTTTGGCCCAGTGTAATCTCCTTGGAGTTGCAATCAATAAAGGCACGCTGCTCTGAGAGCCAGTCCATACCAAAGATCACATCAAACTCCGATAATGGTAGCACAGCTGCACTCAAACCGAAATCCCGACTTCCTATTTGCACATCAACATCGCAAGCCCTATCCGCAAGCATCACACAGCCATTCGGCAATAGCACCCTTGTACTATCCACCGTCACATGACTCGGTACCCCAATTCGAGATACGAAATCCTCAGACAAAAAAAATGCGAAGCACCCGTATCAAACAGGGCTCTCGCCAAATTATTCCGAATCAGGACAAAGCCTGCAGCACACACATCATGCACAAGCTATACATAACCAAAAACAATAGCACGTAAGCAAGTAAGCTAAATCAACTCGTACCTGTGACGACGTCACTTTGCTTAATCGCTTCCTGTTGGCCAAGCTGATAGATTCGGGGCTGTGCCTGGGACGCAGAGGAATCAACCACCGCTTTGCCCTTCTCAGCATAAGACGCACCCGTTTTCTTTTCCCCTTTGGGCTGAACAACCCGACAGTCACGAGCTATATGCCCCACCCGGCCACAGTTATAGCATGTACGAGAATCCGGCCTTGATGTCGCCCCCGACACAACGGTCGTAGTCACTTGCCCAGACGGCTTGGACCTCTTGCCCCCTTTCTTCTGGTAGAACGATTTGCTAGGGCGAGGTGCTTGAACCTCTGGCTTCGACACAACCAAGCCCTTGTTCCCTTGCACCCGTCGCATGTCCTTCTCCAACGCACATGCAGTATCAACCAACGCCTGAAACCCTTGGTTCACTGAACTCGAAAGCAGGAATCGCAACTCATCCCGCAATCCTTCATACAACCGATTCGTTTTCCTTTGGTCATCCGCGAAGATTGTTCTCGCATACCGTCCCAACCTGGTAAACTCGTGCAAGTAGATATCCACGCTATCTTCCCCTTGCTTTAACCGTTGGAACTCATTTTCCATTGCAATGCGTTGCGCCGCTGGGACATGCTTCGCTAGAAATATCCGAGAGAACTCCTCAATCAATACTTGCGTTAATTGCCTGCCCGCCAAATGGTGTACCTCAACCTCATCCCACCATAACCACGCCTCTCCTTCAAGCATGAAGGTGGCCAAGGTGACCTTTAGAGTTTCCTCCGCCCTGATCGCTGTCATTATCCGCTTGACACGCGATAACCAATCTTCTGCCTGCATTGGGGATCCCAGTCCCGTAAACGTAGGCGGACTGAAGCTCATGAATTGCTTCAACTGTCGGTCAGCTGCTCGTGGATCTACAGCCTCAACCGGCTCGGGTCGTACAATAACATGAACTGGTTCCACTGCAGGCTGCGCTTGCCCGGTCGGCTGAATCATGGCAAATAGAGCCTCAGCAACTAAGCGAACAGTTTCCGCAGATGGAGGAGGTGTTGGCACCTCAGCTGGTGCCGCACTCTCACCAGAGCGCTGGGGCTCAGACTGCCCAGCACCACTACGCGTCACCTATAGGTGGACAAGACACACATTAGCGAACGTTTGCAAGCAAAACAACACAAAAAGGAACGCGCAGATTCCTCAAACAAGATTTTGTACATTCCTTAGTGGACATTCCAGAGTTCATTAGCGTTACAGCAGGGCGCATAAACACGCGCTCGCCACCCCATAAAAGAAGTCGTCCACGAATTCAAGAGAGGAAGACCGAACGAAGCTGATACCAAAATGTAACGACCCCATCCGTTAAATGACGTATAGTAGAAGGTCCGGCCGGGGCCCCACACTATATGCCACAAACAGACGGTGAGGTCACAGGATAATACCAAACCAAACACGAATCCTAACTCAGAGCATTCTAGCGGAAGCTTTAAGTTGTAATTTGAACTCTAACCAGGAATGTCCAATATATAAACCACCTTTATATATATCCACGGAATGTACAACAAATACATAGAATATCTACCCCAAGGGACGCCACAACCCACCGCACACTCGCGGGGAAGGGTTTTCCCTATGCAATGCAGAAAAGAAGGACTACACATGTCCAAGAAGGGAGATCGTTACCCCTGTCGATCTCTTGGGAGCCATCGCAAACTAGCCGGTGAGAAAGAACCGCAGCAGCTTTGCCTTCACAACGCCGGCTTCGGATCACGAATCGGACCACGGGAACTCCGCCGGTGGCTTGATCTCCTCCTCCTTCTTCTTCCTCCTCTCTCTTTTTCTCTTCCTTAACCACATGAAGAATGAAGTCTTCATCAGCCTCCACGGATTAAATCCAGCCAGGAATCACCTGAGCCATTGGATCCAAAGAGAGAAATCTGAACGGCCATGATTTGCCCAAAAACTCATTTTTTTGGCTGACACGGCCTGTGACACGCTCATGTCACAGGCCGTGTACCCTTAAGCGGCACACGCGGTATTCGTACCGACTGAGATTTACCAGAACACGGGCATCGACACGCCCGTATCGAACCTGACACGCCCGTGTCATTCCTGAGACACACCCGTGTCACCCCTGCCTCATCGAGCTGCAAGCAGTACACGGGTAGGCACACGGCATCGGACACGCCCGTGTCCAACCTGACACGCCCGTGTTCAAGGCTTGGTTCAAGGCCGTGTAACTTTCTGACTCAAAACGCATTTTATTTGAGTGACATGCCCTAGGACACGCCCGTGTCCCAGGCCGTGTACCCCCGACACGCCCTGGGACACGCCCGTGTCCCAGGCCATATAAAATGACCTGCACCTCAAAACCATTTTTGAGTCTTTTTGGGGTGTTACACCAGGCCACCATACGATCTGCTTCAGGTCATAATACATCTTGTTGTTTCCAGGATGACCAGAAGTGCGGGACTCGTGAGCTTCTCGACAAATACTATCCAGCAACTCAAGGACATATGGAATACAGAGTCGACCTCGGAAATACAGAACATCATCAGAGATGGAGAAATCCAGAAGAGTCCCAAGTTCAACTTGTCAGCGAATGTGCTGAAGTGCGGGATCAAATGGCTGTAAATCCATCACCTGCTCTACCCATAACGGACCAGAAACCCCTTCATGACCCTCGGGTGGGATGGATATGTCCATCCAGTCGAGGTCATCAATCGGGGCTGCAAGTATAGCTGACATGGGTGCACAAGCAGCGACAGAAGCCTGCCAACTCAACGCATCTGCCACTGAATGTGCCTTACCAGGAACATATGTGAGTTACAAGTCATAGTCCGAAACAAACTCGAGCCAACTTCTCTGACGAAGATTGAGGTCTTTCTGAACAAAAATGTACTTCAGGCTCTAATGGTCGGTGTAAAAGTGGCACTTCACACCATAGAGATAATGACGCCACAGCTTCAAGGCAAACACCACTGCAGCGAATTCCAGATCATGGGTAGGATAATTGCGCTCATTAATTTTCAACTGCCTCGACCTATAGGCAATAACACGATCATCCTGCATCAGAACGCAGCCTAAACCAACTCCAGAAGCATCAGTGTAGACTGAAAAGTCCAACCCATCTGGCGGAAGAGCTAGCACTGGCGCGGAACATAGCCACTGCTTCAGCTCAGAAAAGACCATCTCACACTGATCTATCCACTAAAATATCGTATGCTTTTGAGTTAGCCTTGTTAGAGGAGCGGCAAGGGAGGAGAAACCCTTGACGAAGCGCCGGTAATAACCATCTAACCCAAGGAAACAGCGGATCTCGGTGGGAGTAGTGGGCTGCTTCCAGTCCATCACTGCGGAGACTTTGGCGGAGTCAACAGATAGTCCATCCCCTGAAATGACGTGTCCCTAGAAGGCAACACAATCCAGCCAGAACTCGCACTTCGCAAACTTGGCATAGAGTTGATGCTTACGTAGGGTGGAGAGAACATGTCTAAGGTGAAATGCATGCTCTTCACGAGTCTTAGAGTAGACCAAGATATCATCTATGAAGACAATGATGAACTTATCTAGAAACTCACTGAATGCACGGTTCATCATATCCATGAAACCAGATGGGGCGTTAGTTAACCCAAAGGACATCACCAAGAATTCAAAGTGTCCATATCGAGTCCGGAAGGCTGTCCTGGGGATGTTAGATTCCTTGATCTTTAGCTGATGATAACCCGTTCTGAGATCTATCTTGGAAAACACAAGACTACCATTGAGCTGATCAAAGAGGTCATCCAAGCGCGGGAGGGGATACTTATTCTTGATGGTAACCTTATTCAGCTCCCGATAGTCGATACAAAGTCTCAAGGAACAATCCTTCTTCTTCACGAAGAGAACGGGGGCTCCCCATGGAGACGAGCTGGGACGGATGTATCCACGCTCAAGCATCTCATCCAACTGCAATCTGAGCTCTTCCAACTCGCGAGGTGCCATATGGTAAGGAGCTTTAGATATGGGGCGCGTTCCAGGCTCCACATCAATAGAGAACTCTACATCACGATCGGGAGTCATTCCAGGCAACTCGGCAAGGAACACGTCAGGGAACTCGGAAATAATCGGGATAGACTCAAGTGGAGGGGTGACAGCGCCAGAAAGTGAAGCAAACACGAAACAAGCAGGACAACCCTAACTGAGAAGACGAGTGGTGCGCACAGCATGAATTACCTTTAGGTGGTTGCGGGTCTAAACATGAACACTGTACTCCTTGCCGCAAATGATGAGATTGACCCTCTTTGCCACACAGTCTAGCTTAGCTCGATACGCGACCAACCAATTCATCCCCAATATTACATCAAATTCTGACATTTCTAGAACTATGAGATCGACGAAAACTTGTAATTCTCCTAGTAGGATCGGGCAATTGAGAATGCCGCTGGTGGAGAGATGCAGATGATCGGGTACAGAAACCTCGAAAGGGACCTCAAGTGTCGAAGTAGGCCAGATATGAAGGTTCACGATGTGGCGTGCTATAAAAGAGTGAGATGCCCCGTAATTGAAAAGGATTTGCATCCACTTATTCTTGACCCTAAAATTCCCTATCATAAACACATTTCAGGATTATCCATTCTAAGGGCAGGTAATTAGAAAATGCAGGAAATTTTAAAACTTTACTTAAAACATACCGGAGATAACGGAGGTAGATGCGAGTGCCTCGCCCTGAGTGGTGATGTTCATCACAGCTTTTCCCCTGTCCTGAGCTCCGGGGACAACCTGCAGTGGCTGAGCGGGAATCGGGCTTTCCCTCATGGGGTAGTCTAGTTTAAGGTGTCCAACCTTCCCGCACTTGAAACAAGCACTTTGCCTATGACGGCAGTCCTTCAGCTGATGGTCCGGCTTCTTGCAGTACGTGAAGATGGTGGTGGTAGAGGCAAGCATCATCTGAGGCGGCGGGGCATGAATGTCCTTCTTTTTCTTCTTAAGGAGAGAACGACATACTTGGGCAGCATGGCCCACCTTGTGACAGAAGGCACACACCTTCTTGGATCCGGAACCTTGCTCCTGAGATGGAGCACTCTTATGCTTGAGGTCTGATGTTGCGGCATTGCTGGTGCCATGCTGGACCTTCTTGGCAGAATGATTCAACTCGATTGCTTCCACCTTCAAGGTGGCTCCCACGGTCTCCGCATAGGTGGTGGCGCCATGGGCTACCACATGCTGCTGGAGGTCATAATAGAGTCCCTTCACAAAACGGCTGATCCTTTTGGCTTCATCCGGCACGAACTCTGCTGCAAGGAGGGATAGGCAGGAGAACTCTCTCGCATACTCGGTCATCGTCCTGCCGAACTGCTGAAGTGATAGGAACTTCTCAGCTAGCTTGTCCCGTTCCACAGAAGAGAGGAAGTTCTCCATAAGAGCGTCCTTGAATTGTCCCCAAGTCAAGGTGGGAGAATCAGAGAGGTTGCGGCGCTGAAGCCACCAAGTGTAAGCATCCTCAGTCAGCTGATAGGCCGCAAGGAGAACCTTTTGGGTCTCGGGAACTCCAACATACTCAAAATGTTTCTCTATCTGGGAGATCCACTCAGTTACCACGAAGTAATCACGATCGCCGTTGAAGGTAGGCAGATTCATTCTTTTGAAAGCCAATGTATCTGTCATCGTTATAGGAGCAGCAGTCAGACTTGGCATGAGTGGGGCCTCTGTGGTGCCAGCAGGCAAGCCGGCTCCAGATCCAGGTGCAGGAGTGGTGGTGGTAACAGCTCCTTCAATCGTCCCTGCGTTGCTGGGAATAGAGCCTGGGTAAGGAGTTTGGCGTTCCCCCTCAAGACGAGTGACACGCTCCAGAATCTGCCTCAAAAGCTGGGCAGTATCGTCTTTAGGGGCCTCCCTCGCAGTAGGGATAGATTTCTTCCTCTGCGATCGCTTAGGATCCATCTAAAAGAAGCATAAAAGAATTGAGTAAAAGAAACAGTCAGGCTAAGCATGACGGATTGATACTACAGGTTCTAGTATTCTATCACTATTGAATACATAAATCATGTAATAGTAACAACATTTTCAATGGACAACTCTAGGTGATAGACATTAAAATGCAGATGCAATGATAGAATTGTGTGCGCTAACATTATGATTTTGAAATTCATGTGTGTACAATTGTCATCTGTTGCTTTTAGCTTAACACTTGTGCAATGAGTTATAATATGCATGCAATGTAATTATGCCTACAGTGCATTCCTAAAAAAATGTCCATGAATGGATACACATGGCATGTTAAGCGCCCATATCACTTAACATGTCATGCGCATTATGATTCTAATGTTATGCACTTGAAAATATTAAACCGCCCATACAATTTAATATTTGCAAGCGGTGTTTATCCTAGTGAAAATTCATATGCATATAAATGTTAAGTTTGCCCATACTCCCTTAACATTTGCACGCATACTACTCATGCTTATGAGTGAGTGTGTGTGTGTTTCAGCCTTGAACAACAGATAAAGATAGAGTGAGTGACGTAATGATGCATGTATAATTATTTTTACATAATAAAATTAAAAAATATGTAATAATTTCAAAATACCCCTTTCTTTTGTTAACCTCCCTCTGATACTAACTATCACGACCCGTCTCGACAAGATCAGAGTGCGCTTCGGGCGGGTCGTGATACCACAAGCATGCAAAGAAGAACCATGTCTGCTAAGGCGAAACTAGAAATCCTATAAACTAGTTTAAAATCTCATATTTTTAAAACGATGGTTTACTTGATTTTTTTAAATAATGCGGAAGCCGCAAATTGGTGAATAAAACATTTTTTTCTTGTACATGCATTTACTTTTTTAAAAAAATGAAACAGCAGGAGTTGTACTGAAATTTACGAATGCATATAGTTACCAAAATTTCATAAGTGAAAATGTTCTAATACAATGCTTTTCCCTAAAAGTAGTCCACAATACGAGAGAAAATGTCTGATGATAACTAATACATGAATAATACAGTCCAATAGTAACTGAAGCAAATACATAGAACCTGCCGGTACATCGAGCAAAATGAAACCTCCAAACAAAAGCTGAAGCTGGGTGGAGGAAACTCAGGAACTGGATGGCGCAGTCACGAACCCTAAGGCAAAATTCCAAACAGAAGGAAAAATGTCTCAGAACATGAAGTTAC
Organism: Platanthera zijinensis; assembly: GCA_039513925.1. Classification (NCBI taxonomy): domain Eukaryota; kingdom Viridiplantae; phylum Streptophyta; class Magnoliopsida; order Asparagales; family Orchidaceae; genus Platanthera; species Platanthera zijinensis. The sequence goes on along the minus strand of CM077078.1, from coordinate 124,042,697 downwards.
ATAATGATTCAAGTCAATAACTTACACAAAAAGTAAGTAAAGAAAACTAGAGCTCAGTGAGCTAGTCTTACATGTAGCAACCAGACAAGTAACCATGTCTAACAAGATTCTTTTACGTTAATAGCCTACTCCGGAGTTTAGCCTAGCTTCAATACAATAAGAGATCTATATTGAAGGGTGAATGTGTTGTCTTTTGGTGCACAAGATTCCAGTGTATAAATTGATGCAAGGCTTATCAACGATGGTGCTTGCAATGGTCGACTAATGGTTCCTGTTACCAGTTAGTCGAGAGCTCGATTCAAGGCGTCACACCAAAACAATGCTCTTACCTCAATATTTGCATATGGTAGTATATGATTTCAGGGATTAAAGATTTAATAATGGCAAATTATTATTTTGACGATTGCAACAAGTCCAGTAATTTAAATTTAATGTTTGTAAGTGAGAGAGATTTCTCTACTTTCCTCAAGGTCACGTCGAAAAACTAGCGACAGTTAAGTGGCACGAGCAAGGTTAGGAGCTCGAGCTAAACCTGTTCAGGATCCACAAATGCATTTTAAATTTAATTAACAAGAGTTTTTATACTTGTACATGAGTTGGATATTCACATCACACCACATGAGGGGGGTGTAGAAATTTACCTCCCTCGAGAGTGAGGGGAGAAGTGACTACCGCGAGAGATCGGGAATTTTGGCAACAATTTGGAGGCGAAAATCCCAAGATTGGAGCGATCCCACCACCTAGATTGGACGAGCAGCACCGGAAACGGAAACATAAATGAAATTAGTTGAATTCACGACAAACCTAAGGGGGACCGATGAAATTGCGTCGATCGGAAGCGGAAATCCATGCAATTAGGGCAAAAAAATTGAAAATGAGGGATCGATGAAATTCCTTACCCAAGGAGACCCGATTTGGGCTCAGAAATCCACGAGGAGGGGTTTCGAGCGAAACCCTAGGAGTCCCTAACGAATTCCACCGGCCGGAACGAGGAGGAGCTAGAGCCGCCGGAGAAGAACGTTGTCTTTTCCTTCACTGGCCGGGGGAGGAGGAGATGAAGTAGCCGGCTGCTGCCCTTACTGGCTGGCGAAGAAGAACAGAGGAGGGAGAGCATGCGGCGGCGGGAAGAGGCTTGGGAAGAGGTCACCGGATCCTATGGTGCAGTCGTCCAAGAGAGGTGCCTGTTGTAGGAACTGCCGGCCACGGGGAAGGAGCAGGAGGCGACGGGGAAGCCAGAGGTGGGGCGCCGGAGGCCTACCGGAAGAGGAGGAGGTGGCGGAGGCCAGGATCGGGGCTGCCGGGGGACGCACAGAATGGGATTGGGGCCGTCGGGGCTGCAGGAGGCGGATACGGAAGCGAGAAATCGGGATCGGCTTCTGCGGCATGCGATTCCTTGCGGGATTTATAACTGGGGGGCTTGGTTCTTATTAAAGAGAGGGAGTAGGGGTAGGTTTAGACCGGGCTCTCTTTAGTCTTTGTTTAAAGTTTTTTTTTCTTTAATATTATTATTATTAATAATATGGGTGGTTGTTACAATCCTTCTCTCGTTACAGAAATTTCGTCCCGAAATTATACGCATCTATAAAGAAAACTAGCAACTAATATGTTACAATATATTTTACAAACAATTTAGGGTATTCTTCACGCATGGTCTGCTTATGCTCCCATATCAACTCTTCATGGCCACAGTTGTCCCACCAGACATTGACCATCCTGAATGTCTTGTTTCGCAGTTGCTTGACCGGTACTTGATCATCTGTAACCATTTGAGCTGACTCTTTCACAGCTTTTCGCAGCACCAATATATGAAACGCATCGTGCAAACCACTTAACCTCGCAGACAGAGCTAACCGATATGCAGCTTCTCCAACTCGCTCAACAACTTCAAACGGACCAAGATATCGCAGACTCAACTTTTTCAAGCGCCGGATACTTGATACACCTTTGAATGGCTTGATTTTTAAATATACCCGATCGCCAACCGCAAACTCTACATTTCGGTGCTTGGCGTTATAGTAATTCGCTTGCCTGTATTGGCCTATCAGTAGCCTCTCTCTTATAGTACATATGGTCGAATTTGCATCTTCGACCTTTTTACGCTTATATAGCTTTGACTCGCATGTTTCCCCACAAGCTAACGGTGTACGACACTTCCTACCGTATAAAGCTTCAAAGGGCGTCATTTGTATGCTGGATTTATATCTATTATTGTAGATTAACTCAATCTTATCGAGATGGTTTTCCTACCTTTTCCGAAATCCAGGCCGCACATAAGGAGCGTATCCTTCATAGTTCTGTTGGCCCATTCGGTCTAACCATCCATTTGAGGATGAAAGGCCATACTGAACTTTTGGTCTAGTTCATAACCACTGATAGATTTGTATCCAATCATTTGTAGTAAACCGCCTGTTTCAGTCACCAACGATGCTCCGAGCACACCGTGCAATAATACTATGTCGTCTACGTACAACGTAGCCAACTTTCCACGAAATCGTCCTTTTATTCGATATGAATGGCGATACTTTTGTCAATCGGCAATGATCACCCACTCATCATCGTTTCCACTCTGTGATCTTGGCAGTCCGTGTATGAATTTCACAGGGACCTCATCGAACTTCCATACCAGATTGAGCTCATGCACATCTTTATGCTCTCTGGGTGAATTGAGTATTTCATAAAGCGTGCTTCACGTATCAATTCCTCACCTAGCTTACCCACATTGGGGATGTACCATTAGCTGTCCTTTTTTTTAAAAGGCCAGCATCCAATGGGAATTGGGAATTTAACCCGTCCTCTGCATAACATTTCATACTAATCATAAGTTCCATTATATGTCAAACCTTGTCCGTAAGGTCATATTGTACCTTCGTACAGTTCAGGCACGTTTTTGCCATAGTACTCTTGTCATTACAAGAAATGTCTACAATTTCCAACTCTTGGATTAGACATTTATCACGTATTTATACTCCCCTTGTGCTTGCCAGAGTTTTACATCTCCAGGCATCTGCGACTATATGTCCCTTCTCGGGAGTGTAATGATTATCAAAGGGATAGTCCCCGAGGAACTCAACTCCACCCACCTTTGATGACACAAATTTAGATCCTTATGGTTCTTATGGTCCGTGAAGATGTCCGCTTTCATGCCATCTATGTAGTGACGCCACAATATAAGTGCAAAATCACAGCCGTTAACTACACGTCATAGACTGGATATTTCCACTTGTGCACTTTCAACTGGCGTGAGCCATAAGATATTACTTTTCCAAATTGAAAAGCACGCAGCCTAAGCCTCTCCCCGATGCATCACTATATACCAGCCGTCTGAACAACATGGCGAACTCAAAATAGGTATCGTGATCATACGACTCTTTAATTCTTAAAAAGCTTGTGCGCACTAGGGCGTGCAAACAAATTTCGGATCTTTCCTCATACGTGTGGGGAGAGGTAAGGCTATCAGCGAACAGTAGCCAACAAGTCCAAGGAATTTCTGACTTAGCTATAATATACAACACAGGTCATTCCTGTATCGTAACTATCTTCACAGGATCTACTACAATGCCTACATCACTACCCACATGGCCTAGAAACCCACTGACGATAGCAAGAACTCACACTTTGAGAACGTGGCCTAGAGTTTGTTCATTCACAGGGTATGTCAAACCATTCTTTCGTGATTATTTAGCTAAGTGTACACCAATATGTCGTCAATCATGATGACATAAATAAGTCCAAGTACTCCTTAAAATCTTAAGGTAATCAGTCTATAATGACCAATGTCGCATTCGTTCGCCCAACCGACAGTATCGTGGACTCATAGTGATCGTAGAGTTTTCCACACACCAACATGGGGAATGTCATGTCCCTGTATTCTCTACTGGTAATATCCAGACTTCAACTCCAGCTTTGGTTATTCTATTGATCCAACTAGCTGATCGAACACATTATCACTCTTTGGAATCGGATACATGTTCAACTCTGACATCGTATTCAGTTCTCTATAGTTGTTGTATAGATGCAGGCTAACGTCCTTCTTTTCTTTTCCCTAAAGTGGCCAGTGCACCTCAAGGTGACACCCTTGGACTCCAATAGCCTTATCTTAGCAATTCTTATAGTTGAACAATTCATTTTGCAATCTCCTCTGGAAATTCTTGATATGGTGAGCGGGCTACAAGTTTCACACATAGCACCACCGTAATAGTGTCCCTGGTCTCTTGTAGGGACATCACCCATGGAGGTCATTAGTAAACACATCTGTATAAGCCATCGCAATAGAAGCGTCACTCAACCAGGCTTCGGCCTATTGGCCGCTATAGGCATGAATAATTACTTCGCGCACAACTGAACAATTTTGACGACTTAGAGAGCAGACATCAATATCTTGCTCCATCCTCGCATACAAGCGAACTTAGTCCCTCGTTCGGTGATCTATCCCAGTGTGACTTCCGTAAAGGTGCAATCTATACCAGTACGCTGCTCCAAGATCTAGTCCATACCTACGATCACATCAAACACAACTATTGTCAGCACAGACGCTTCCACGTCATGATATGACGTCATAACTGCATCTTAACATATCACTTTCTAACCATATTCACTCTTTTCTATGATAGAAAGATAAACACACAGGGCATATATTAAGCCTTAATCAAACGACTTCTTGATTATTCATGACAACATGTTTATATACGCAAAATAAGTATTGTATACCTCATTACTTACTAGGAAATGTACGGTACATAATTACAATTATTTATGTACATATATACAACATTCCATTTTTGTTTGGCGTCGTCTAAGGGCCACTTCGGCATTCTCGGGCTATATGTCCCTCTTTTCCACACGAGTAGCAAGTGCGTGGAGTTCGCCCTGAAACTGCTCTAGCCTTAGCTTTCTTTGCCCTTGGCACTTCACCATGACATTCTCGGGAAAGATTTCCTACCTTACCACAAGAAAAGCAAACATATGGACCACACCTTTTCTTTGTTTCCATGATTGTGGAAGAGACTGATTCCAACAGATGTAACTTCTTCTTCCACTTGCAAGAGTTTGATTTTGAAACATTGCAAAGTTCGACATGTCGAACTCTTGCTTCGCCCTAAACTTTTTCAAGTCCATTTCCAAAAACTTAGCAGTCATTACCAAGGCATAGAATCCAATTAACTTTGGACCCACCAATAGACGTCGTATTTCATCGCGCATACCATCATAAAATCTATTGGTCTTAGTCTCTTCGGTCTCAAACACAAACTCTGCATGTTGTCTCAACACAACAAATGCATGGAAGTACTCCTCGACCGTGTATGGTCCTTGAATCAGAAACATATTCAACGGCGGGGTCGATGCTCTTACCCTTGCAATCTGCTCAAGTACACCAACAAGCATGCGACTCACCACCGGAACAGAGGGTTGTACATGTCCATCATGTTGGGCCTTGGTCATTGCGAAGACCGCGTCAACTATCCTCTGAACCGTCTCTACAGAGGGAGGAGGTGTTGGCACCTCAGTTAGCGCATTACTCCCCATCGAGTGGTGGGTTTCATGCTGCCCCTCATTACTTCTAGTCACCTATAATCGTGAAACACATAATTAAGCAACTAAAACATTGCAAAAAAGCAATAACAGGAAAGCACAAGTTCCCTAAATATGTGTATTTTAATTCCTAAGTGGACATTGTTGAGTTCATTTATGTTATAACGATAAGCACTTGCACGTGCTCGCCACCCCTCAAAAGAATTCGACCACAAATTCACAGGAGGAAGACCAAGACAAGCTGATACCAAATTGTAGCACCTCCGTCCGTCACATGAAATATAATAGAGGGTCCGTCCGGGGCCCCACACAATATTATACAAACAGGCGGCTGGATTACAGGTTAATATCAAAGAACTACTCGAATTCTAACTCAGAGCATTCTAGCGGAAGCTTTAGGGTTGCATGAACTCATACCAAATGAATTCCCACTATATATAAACCCCAACATTTATATATATATATATATATATATATATATATCAGGAATGTCAATTACAAATACACATAAGTTATGGCCTTATAGTTATACTTCACAAATGTGGTTTACAAACATCGGCGCGCAGGCCAGCCACACATGAAAACAGTAAAACTTTTTCGCTCGGCCTTAGAGGGCCAGCATAGCAGCAAGGGCTTCAGCCTGCTATTTCCCGCTCGGCTCTCCAACAGCTGCACAGGGACAATCCACCACAAGGGTGGCAAACAAGGCAACAGTCAGCATTCATGTGACAAATTTATAACGACCCTACCCCTTTCTCGTGGCAGTGGTATTCCTTCCCTACAGGCATAGAAATTTCACAAGTAGATATATATCACAAGCATGTGCACTCACACACAGTTCAACATATCACAAATGAATGCCTCAACGACCAAACGTTCCATACACTCAGGGCACATTTTTAGTGTACCTATTGTCAGGGTTCCACCATCGTTCAGAGGTCCTAGACATAATGGTTAGCTTTAAGCATTTTTATAGTCTTTACGGCCCCAGCCTGAGACTTTAGTATTGACGGCATACAACCTAAGACTCTCATTATGCAAACCTAATGAATGTCAATAACTTATACACTCGAGTTAGACAACCATAACACAGATACGGTTCAGCCCTTGCCCGTTTCTCAAATAGTCAATTCAGTGTCTAGACTAACGCGGGTTGGCTTCCCCTTGTCCGCTCCGCTCGATGTCCTTTAGGAGCTCGTAGCTAACATATTAGCCTCACAGTCTCCCAGAGACATGCTTTACAATCAAAAGGTAGTTATTGCCAGCGTTCATCACGATCGCTTGGAGGGACCAACAGAAGTTCTCTTTCTGCACCCAAACTCAACCCAAAACCCTCAGCATCCAGCGGTGCCAAAAACTCTGGTCTTTATCATAGCACACAGCACAAATAGCTCACCAAGATCTATCATCGTTGGCGATACTCACTATCGCCCGATGATATCCAACTAGTCTTAAAACTATGGAATTTCTAGGGTATTTTCCTGGAATGCAACTCTAGTACTTCCTACTACTTTTAGTTCACAAGTACAACCTCGCAGACCCCGTAAATTACTCAATTATACTCGGAGACTTCTCCGATATGCAAAATAAACATCACCAATCCAGACCAACCTGTCAAGATGGCCTTCACATAGCATGTATATTCCATACTACACATTTTAAGATCTATATGTAAGACTCACTAGAGATTTCATGAATTGATGCAACGGAATTCCCCTTGCTTTTCCACCTTTCGGTGGGGGATTCCATGTATATGACACAAGAAGGACTTAACTTGTCCAAGAAGGAAGATCGTTACCGTTGTAGTTTTCTTCAGAGCAATGACCTTGTTCTTTGATCCGGATGGAATTGATTGTTACAGCTTCCTCTCTGCGGATCTAGTGTTGACTCGCGATTCCGATCACAAGCATACCTTGTATCGATCTCCTCTTTAGCTCTTGTATTTTCCCTCCTCTTCCCTCTCCAGAACTAAGCAAGAGAGTGTGTGAGAGAAATTGAGAATGAAATCTCAAGTCCAGCCTTTATCTGAAAGCTACCGCCGCACGATAACTACTACAACCGCCCGGTATCACAAGCGGTGACCACTTTGACAAGCTGGTGCCGCTATCCTTATCTATCGCCATGCGATAACTCTCTATCACCGCGTGCTAGCACAAGCATTGAGTTGTCTTGCCAAAGGCGTTGAGTGCTACCGCGGAGCGCTAGCTTCCTATTGTCAGGTGGTAACAACCCGAGCCCTAGGTCTTTTAATTCACCGAGCTATCGCCGCTAATAAGCCTATTGCCGAGCGATAACCTCCAATGACCACTTCTATATTTTGGGGTGTTACACCACAGGTGCTGACGTCAGCATAAGTCAGCAAAGTTTCAAATGGTTGTGGGAAAGCTACAGTACACGACAAATGGCACCACAAGCCTACTGTATGACTTTTTCTATGAAAGCAAAGTTGCAGCCAACATCTTCAGGTGAGTGCATGGGTCAAATAATTGTTGGACGGCGGAAGATAAAAGGCTTGAGATCGGCGGAGACAAAGACAACTTTTAGGGTTTAACATTTCGCAAAGAGGCGGAACTTCATCGTCTTCTCACTCACCATTGTTGCAGAGCTTGAAGTTGAAGTTCAAACCCTCTGATCTAAAAGTTCACCCAATTAGTTGTAGCGATCTTCACCCACTACAACAAGTTTAGAAGAAATTTCTAAGAAAGAAGAAGAAGTAGAGCATTCTAATTTCTGCAGTGAAGGCTAGCTGATTAAAGAATACTAAGAACTGTCAAATTATTATCTTCATCATCAAGATCAGAAACCTGTGCTTCTGATTTTCTTCCAGCACAAGCACCAGCTTTTTGAAGATCATTATTCTTATTATTGTGAAGAAAGTTAGGTCTGATATTTTCTCAGCTCAGGAAGTAGAAGACTCAGAGAAATCTCTCTGGATTCAAATCATCAACAAACACCTTCTTTTCTATAGGATCCATTGGATCAGAGTTGTAAGCCTAAAATTATAAAGGCTAAAGTAGGATTCAGTTTTGGATCTGAGCTGTAGGATCATTTGTTGATCTGAGTATAGAGGTTGTGTGCCTGAGGTAGGGCTATTTTCCTGAGGTAGGAGGGTCATTCTCTCTGAGTGTAGGGCCTGTGTGCCTGAGTTGTAGGATCTAGCTTTTGATCTAAGGTAGGGCCTTGTGCCTAAGTTGTAGGAAAGTCATCCTCTCTAAGTTGTAGGGCTAACCTCCTAGCCTGAGTTGTAAGAATTAATTTAGTTTGAGGTAGGTGATCTTAGGATCACTGAGTTGTAATAGCAAGCTTGCTTTAAGGTAGGGCTGTGTGCCCGAGGTAAGTCTTGGAGAAGATTGAGAGATTCTGAGGGATCTACATTGTAAGCTCTTAGGAGCTGAGTTTTGGAGAAGTGACTTATCTAACACACTGTTAGAAAGGTGGGAGGGACAGTAGATGTACCCATAATCTAGGGAACCACTATAAATCTGGTGTATGCTTTGTGATTTCTTGAAAGCTAACAAATAACTAACACACAACACACCTAAAGAGGATAAAGATTAATAAAGAGACCAAAAACCTATTCACCCCCTTCCTATAGGTTTTTAGCTATCCTTGAAACTAAATACTTTCAGTGGAGCGGTGGTGCAGGGAGCAGAGCCACCCGCCACCCTTCTCTTAGTTTTTTTTTGGCGGTGGCCAGTGGCGGCAGGCCGTCGGACCACCACCCAGCAGGTCGTTGGCTCCCGATGAGCTGATTGGGGGTGGCACTATCGCCCAATAGTGGCTTGCCGGTGGTGGCAGAAGGCTGCCGCCTTCTTCGATGGTGTGGTGAATCACCACCGTCCAATCTCGGTGATGAGATGGCCGATGGAGATTACCTAATTCCCCCCCCCCCCCCCCCTGCATCAACTTTTGTGCCCCCCATAGAGGATCTGTGGTCGATCCGATGTGGGGATAGGCTGGTCAGTTTACCTGTCTAGCTCAATATCAGCTGCAGGATCAAGCCTGATCTGCTATATGCAGACCAATTTTTAAGCAGAACTTTGCACATTTTTTATATAAAAAAATAGGCTCCTAGGGGAAAAGGGTTGAACATGAAAATTGTTCCCCTTGATGATGGCTTCCTCCATAAAAATTATAAGAATTTTTGGAGTTAATTTGGTATTTTTTAAAATCAAAATAAATTTTACTTAGCCAATCTAGAAGCCCAAAATTGCTCACAAATTTTTTAAAATATTACAAGGCTCTTTTTAGGCCCTCTTACAGGTTGTATCAAAATTTAGGAACCTTGGGGTAAAAATTAAAGATTTTCCAATTTCTGGGAGCCAAGGGTCGTGCTCGAAAATTGATGCGCTCAATTTCTTAGAAAGTGAAAATTGGAGCGTGCGACTACCTTTTAAGTTGAATGATAAGTTCAATTGTATTACTGATGAGAGTGATCGAGGCAAGTTCCCAAGCTCTGAGTTTTTTGAAATTTATCATGAAACCGATGAGCGCCTCATTTTTTAAAGATACAAATGAGTTGATAATTATTCTCAACGAATAATAGAGATATAACTCCTAATAATTCCCCCTGATCCGATTAAGTCTTGATTAAAAAGGGCGCAACTGAATTAATATCGGATCTTAATAATGGGTGAAACCCAAATAAGCCTCCTAAAAGCTGAAAAGGAACTGAACATGCCTTCTGAAAATGGAGATGGAACTGAACATGCCTCCTGAGAACGGAGATGAAACTGAACATGCCTCCTGAGAATGGAGATGAAACTGAACTTGTCTCCTAAGAACGGAGATGGAGCTGAAGCCTCCTAAATGGAGTGATTGGACTACTAACCATTTTCTTTATGATTTATTCCGGTCTTGCACTGGTCCAATTCCTTTATTTATTTCAGTTCAGTTATTTCTTTTTAAGTACTTTAGTCTTGCACTAGTCCAGTTCCTTTATTTATTTCAATTCAGTAATTTCTTTTCAAGTACTCCAGTCTCGTACTGGTCCTATTTATTTACTTTCAGTTCAGTTTTTTTATATAAGTATTATTCCAGTCTTTTAATGTTCAAGTTCTTTTCAGTACGTACTTTCAATTCAGTTCTTTTAGTTTAGTAGTACTCCACTTTCATACTTGTCAAATTTCATTATAACATTTCAATTCTGTAGCTTATACTAACTGTAGCTTCTATTACCGTACTTTCGTTTATGTAATTTACTATTTTAAGCATGAGTCCTGCTCCGACGGGCAGTTATTTGATAGGTTGAGCCTTAGTTGGGGATAACATGAGTTGAGAAGTTCCTCCTAAATTATCCCCAAATATAGTGTTCTCACGCCCCTTGTCAAAAGTCGAGCAAGTGTCGTTTGCCCGAATTATTTAAAACATAGTAGGGCAAGCCGCTATAGACCTAGTGCTAGCAAAATTGATAAATTTGATTGCTTTTAAATTGCTTACGATTAATTATGGCGGGTCAGTCACTTCTGCAAACTAATCGTATCGGTGCGGGAAGTTCGGCGACTCAAGGCGACAGGGAGATGAGTACCACGGGTGACCGGCCGTTATATTTTTCCCTGTTGGGTTTCCTCCGATGTTCGGCCAAAATGTTGAATTGCTAGATGTTGCTCACATTCGAGAGTGCACGGGGATGTACGTTGGAGCGTGGGTTATGCGGTTCAACCACCCCAAGAAGTGGCAGGACTGGACACTATCACCGACGACCACATCGGTGAGGCCCGCGAGGCTCGCTACCCTACTTGAAAAGAAGCGATCCATGCTATGCTGACATAGATTATTATGCGCGGTTGTGAATGCCTGCGATATGCGCGCAGCTGTGAATGCTTGCGATGTGAATGCGGTTGTTAATGTCTGTGATGTTTGTACAGGTTGTGAATACCTGTTGTGTTGTTATGCTAGTGGAGCCTAAATCATAACAGATGTATATTACTGTTGTTAGTCTAGTTATACCATGCTACACCTCTTTTGGTTGTTCCTAGATTATTTATGAAATGATGTGCTAACCCTCTCTTGCTTTGTCTATCTTCTTTTTTTGGGAGCGTGCGTCCGTCCCCAAGATATGGATCCGGGGAGGAGATTTGATTCCACTTAGTTCTGTGACTAACGGTTATTTTAATAACCATTCATATGAGGTGGAGCATCGTCGTGACCAGCTGTTGCAGTACGATACGCCAGCTGATAGGACTACCCATTGAGAAGCTGTAAAGACTCGGGATTTGTCCCATAGCCCCCCATGGCACCGCTACCTGGCTGCAGCCCAAGCACCCCAACCCCTCTCCCTCCACAAGCGGGTTATTGGTGGCCACAACCTCCCTTTGATGAGCGAACTCGACGGTTAATTTAGGCCGTACGGGGACTTCCCAGGAGGTCAGCCATCCCAGTACTACTCCAACCCGAGCACGCTTAACTATGGAATTCTTTTAACTCTCATCACCAGTTGAGCTGCAGCTCAATTGGTGATGATAAGTGAAGGAACTTCATAGTTAAGCGTGCTTGGGCGAGAGTAGTACTGGGATGGGTGACCTCCTAGGAAGTCCCCGTACAACCCAACTTAACTGTCGAGTTTGCTCATCAAAGGGAGGTTGTGGCCACCAACATTCCGCCAGTGGGTTGGAGAGGGGATGGGGTGCTTGGGATGCAGCCCAGTAGCGATGCCATGGGGGGCTATGGGCCAAATCCCGGGTCGCTACAGAAGCACCCCCGTCATATCCAGAGTTTCGAGACGTGAGTACTAGTGAGCAGAGTTAAGAGAGATAGGAGTTGCAAGTTATAGTACTTTATAGCCTACGGGCCTCGTGTATAAACTGATCCTACGACCTTTTTGCACTTCCTTTTAAATATATATTGTTATACATATTTATTATGCCTTACTGTTAATGCTTCCGCAAAACTCTGTGATGTGATGAGAATGTTGTGAATCAAGCCGAGCAAGGCGGCAAACTAGTGCTTAATAGTGTTGGTTGACACCCATTCAGAGCACTGGGTGGACGTCTTTGGCAAGTAAGATCCCCTCCGGCCCGACCCGGGAAAAGGTTGTGGGGTCTTACACATTTGGGGCAGAGTGTTGGCCATGTTGGCAACCTTGGTGGTCGTTAAGCTTAAAAGAAAATAAAAGCAACCGAACTATCAATCCAATGAGGCAAGTATACCTATCGAACTGTAGCTAGGGGACACAAGTGTCGTATTGAAATCCGGGAACTGTTGAGTACACTTACTCACACGAAGGCTATTATTTTATCGACCGAAAAACTAGGGTTTGAGAAACTAATTGCAATTAAGGAAATAAAACTATGCTAGAAAGAGAACTACTGCAGCTAATTAAAGGCCTATAAGAAGCGATTACAACGAAGGGCTGAAAATATGAAATGGAAATGCACTCGATAAAGAATCACCTCGGCTAAAGTCGACTAAGAAATGCGATAAAAACATAAACTTAATAGGGTAAAGGTCCTTGACCGTGGAGGTTCCTAAAGCTTGAACACGCTTCTCTCGAAGTCGTGCCCAACTGAGGTTAGGAAGGTCTGACCGAGTCTCGTCTAAATCGGAGGCCTAAAGCTCGCTTTATGCGGTGAACCCCACTATTTGATTTTACTCCAATCCGGGAGATTTGGACGTCTTCCTCTCTCGAGGGGTGCGTAGAACTCCCTTTACTCTTGAATGCTCACTTCATTCTATCGACGTTTCGGCTAGCCCAGAATGAAAGCAAAGGTGGATAGTATATATCGATAATATACCTCTAGCCCATGAAAAATCAAGAGTAATTCAAGGCCTAAAACCTATAAAGAAAAGGTAAATTAAATCATCATAACTTAATCACTCGAACCTCGGATCATCAAGGTCGAGTACAAGGAGGATTAGTTAATCATAATGGAGTGGAGGAGGGGAAATGAGTAGTAAAGCATTAAGAACACAATGTAATAAAGAGCACTTTTATTAATAATGAAAGAGCTATACTTGCATGGAAATTAATACTAGACTAGCATAACATTAAGCTAAAAGCAATTACAAGAGCTATTACAAAAGCTAAAACAAAAGAAGAACTAAGCTAGGATTAGAAAATTACTAAAATAAGGAAGAGAGTGAGAGGGAAGAACATGAAAAAGACCAAGAAACAAAGGGGCACAACCTCCCCTCTCAACCCAAGCTTGCTGAAATGGAAGGGGGGGTCTGAATTTATAGGAAAAGTTCACGGGTTGGTCACGCCCTTCGACACGCCCTAGGGGGGCGTGTAAGGGGGCGTGACATGTACGGGTTTTACCTCAGGCTCTGGATTCTGGCGGGAAGGATGATTGCTTCTGTACGTCGGTGGACACGCCCTAGGTCACGCTCGTGTAAGGGGGCGTGACATGCGCGTCGCGTCGAAATAATTGGTCGGAAATCCATCAGTCATCGGAAAAGTAGGGGTCACGCCCTATGTCACGCCCGTGACGGGGGGTGTGACAGTACTGTTGGTGTGTTGAGTCGAAATGGCATTTAATGCGCCGGTAGGCTTCGGGCAGAGGGCAACACGCCCCGTGTCATGCCTGAGGACACGCCCGAGGAGGGCGTGTCAGGGGGGCGTGACAGCCTTTTTTCCTAGTATTTTCCTCTGGCTTCTAGATTCCTCTAGAACAGGTGACACGCCCTAGGTCATGCCCGGGGAGGGCATGACAGGGGGGCGTGTCAGGTCAATTTTGACCAATTTTTAAGAAAGCAGCACAAAGAGAGGAAAAAGTTAGGTGCAATAAAATAAACATAAGAAAGATAAAAATAATTGTTAAAATACAAGATTTGTACATTATAAACTAGAAAAATACGATAATAGTAAAGACTGCAAACGTATTATCAAATTCCCCCAAGCTTAAGCTTTGCTTGTCCTCAAGAAAAAATATAAAATCTAGATAAACATAAAATAAAACTAATCAGAAAGTTCTAATTATGCTAACACAAGTACCATACGAAATTCTAAATAGGGAAAAGGCGAAATATAAATCTAAAATAATTATTTAGGCACGGTTTTATCTTTTATAAACTTTACTAACAAAAATAAATCATCCAAAATTTTAACAAAATTCTTTAAATAGATTTAAGCAAAGCAACGAAAATGAAAAAAAAATACATTGAGTTGTTACTAGATCCAAGCAACGCATTATAATTATATCAATTAAATAACAAAAATCTAAGTTTAAATCCAAAACTAAATTTGATTTACTTTTCTTCTTTTCTTAGTTATTAAAATTCAAAAGGCATGAATCAAAAGGACTTAAATAGGACAAAAACGTTTGGTTTAGGAATATTATTAGGAGTGGAATTCAAAGATAAACGTGAACGCTTAAAAACACACTAAACCAAAACAAAGAGTTTCAAAAAAATTCAATTAAAATAAAAATATATTTTTTTCTTTCTTTTTCTTTCTATTCCATTTTTTTTCTTTTCCTTTTTTTCAAAACAAATGCCATAAATATTTTTATTTTCATTTTGAATTGACCAAACAAAAACAAACATATCTTTTGAACATACTTTTTTTTTCAAAACCTTTCTCCAAAAAATATCACAAAACAACCTATCATAATCATGGAAAAATTTTATGAAACTCAAAAAGGCTAGTGTGATTAGATAGGTTGAAAATTTTGGCCTTGGTGAAAATGATATGAAAAGAGGAGCTATCAAATGAATTTGGAAAAAGGCTCAAAAGAGGCTAACTAGTGGTGAAAGTTTTTAGGTTGGCAGGAAAGCTCAAACGAAAATAAAAACGGCCTAAATCATTTTCACGCTTTTAAATTTATTTAAAACAAAGATTTGAAAATTTTCAAAAAGCAAGTCCTAGATAATAAAAGAAGATTTATGAAATTATTTTGAAAACAGAAATAATAAGTGACTTGGATCGTTCACATCTACTACGCTATTCAAAAGTTGACCTTACAAAAATTATCCAAAAACGAAAAGGAAAATGGTGGATAATGAATTTTTGAGAAAGTAAAGAAAATAAAGAGGGAAAAACCATAATAGAAATGCGAGTTTTAGAAAAATATTTCACCTTAACATGCTATCGTGAATTAGAAACACAGCATGGCCAACATTTTACTTGTGAAATATAATTAAAAAGGATGATTAGAAATATTAAAATTAACTAAGTTATTTATAGGAAATTTTGAGTAAAACAAAACAAAAATTAGGGGTATTATTGACATACCAAAATGTCTAAACTATTAAAATAAGAAAAAAAATAAATATTTTTTTAATTTTTTAAATATTCTCTTTTTTTTATTTTGGAAATATTTCCTTTTTTTGGAATTTTAAGATATTCACTTTTTTTGGTTTTTTGAAAAAAAAAATATACACAAAAAGAAAAAATATTTACACTAAGCAAAAAGAAGGAGGAAGTCCTCCCCAAGCTTAAAATGGACATTGTCCTAAATGGTAAAAAAAGGATTTGAGAAGGAGAGAAAATTAAAGTACAGAAATGAAAGACAGAATTGAAAAACACGTACTTCCCCGGATTTATTTGTTGCGAAAGCTGAGTGATGTCGCTCCTCCAAGCTTCTTTTTGGACTTCATGATGGATTCAACAACATTGGAGCAGGCGATCGCAGAAGCTTCAGCTTGTCGGAGCCGTCCGGGGCAAAAATTTTAAAATAAAGAAAATAAAAAAGATAACTTGGGTTGCCTCCCAAGAGCGCCCTTTATTTAAAACATCGTTGAGCTCGACGCATCAAAAATAATATTGTCCAAAAATATTGTTGTCCAGAAATAAAATTGTTTTTAACAAAAAATAAAAGTTCAAAGCTAGAGTTCGTGCAGCAGATACTTAATAATGTTTGGACTGACATCATCATCACTAGAGAAATAAAGTTTAAGACGCTGACCATTCACTTTGAAATTACCCTTATCAGGGTGAGAAATTAAAACAGTACCATAAGAAAAAACTTGTAGAATAGAAAAGGGCCCAGTCCAACGAGATTTTAATTTTCCAGGAAATAAACGCAATCAAGAATTATATAAAAGAACTTGGTCTCCCGGCTTAAAGGTTTTCGGATGCCTTAAGTTCTTATTGTGCAATCTCTTCGTCCGCTCTTTATAAAGTTTATTATTTTCGTAAGCGTAGGAGCGCCACTCGTTGAGCTCATTGAGTTGAAATTTTCTAAGGTTGCCGACTAAATGGGGATCGAAGTTTAAAAATCTTAAGGCCCAAAAAGCGCGGTGTTCTAATTCTACGGGTAAATGGCACGATTTTCCATAGACCAGCCGATACGTCGTACATCCGAGGGCGGTTTTGTACGTAGTTCGGTAGGCCAATAGAGCATCGTCTAATTTGGCTGACCAGTCTTTCCTAGAAGTTGAAACCATCTTTTCTAATATTCTTTTTATTTCTCTATTTACTACTTTGACTTGTCCGTTAGTTTGGGGGTGGTAGGCAGTTGAAAGCTTGTGTGTAATGTCGTATTTAGTAAGGATTTTTGAAAACTGCATGTTACACAAATGGGAACCCCTGTCACTAACGATGGCACGCGGCGTTCTGAATCGAGAAAATAATTTTTTTCAAAAAGGTAACTACAACTCGGAAGTCATTCGTAGGAAGAGCTTGGGTTGCGGCCCAACGTGACACATAATCAATTCCAACTAAAATATACTTATTTATGAAGCTAGAAGGAAGAGGGCCAACAAAATCGATTCCCCAGAGGTCGAAAATTTCGCACTCATGGAAATAATTTTGCGGCATTTCATATTTATTAGAAATGTTGCCCGACCGTTGGCAACTATCACACCTACTCACAAAGGCTTGCGCGTCTTTAAACAGGTTAAGCAAGTAAAAACCCGCGCAAAGCACCTTGTGAGCGGTGCGAACAGCTTGATAGTTCCCACCTATCAGACCTTCATGTAAGTGTTTTAAAATATCAACTCCTTCTTCATAATAAACACATATCCTTATCACTTGGTCCGCACAGATTCTGAAAAGATGCGGGTCTTCCCAAAAATAGTTCTTCAGCTCAGAAAAGAATTTCTCTTTTGTTGAGAGGAGAATTCTTTTGGGAGCACCCGGGCCACTAAATAGTTGGTGATGTGTGCGAACCAAGGAGAAGTAGATGTGTTAATTGAAAGCAGCTTCTCATTATGAAAATAATCATTAAAAGATTTTTCATTTAATTTTTCTATAAAGGGATTGTCTAATCTGGAGAGATGGTCGGTGGCCAAGTTCTCGGCTCCTCGCTTATTACGGATCTCTAAGTCAAACTCCTAGAGGAGTAAGACCCAGCAAATAAGGCACGACTTGGCATCCGTTTTGGCAAGAAGATATTTGAGGGTCGAATGGTCCGTAAAAACAATAATTTTCGAAAGTGTAATATAAGGACGGAATTTATCGAAAGCGAATACTACAGCTAGGAGCTCCTTCTCAGTCGTGGTGTAATTTTCCTGTGCAGATGTGAGCGTTTTACTAGCGTAATAGATGGGGTGGAAGTTTTTAGATATGCGTTGACCTAATATGACTCCCACCGTGAAACTACTCGCATCGAACATTATCTCAAATGGAAGGTCCCACACCGGAGCTATCATAATCGGTGCGTTAATTAACTTTTCTTTTATTAATTTGAAGGCAGAAAGACAAGAGTCATCAAAAATGAATGGGGCGTCTTTTTCTAGAAGATGGGTGAGGGGCTTGGTGATCTTGTAGAAGTCATCTATGAAGTGGTGGTAGAAACAAGCGTGACCTAAGAAACTTCTTATAGCTTTTAAATTCGTAGGTAGCGGCAGCTTCTCGATAACTTCTATCTTCGCAATATTTACCTCAATACCTCTCGCAGAAATTTTATGACCCAAAACTAACCCTTCTCTCACCATAAAATAGCATTTTTCCCAATTTAGGGCAAGGTTAGTCTCTTCGCATCGTTCTAAGACTTTTTCGAGGTTTTCTAAACATCTATCAAAGGAATCGCCGAACACGGAGAAATCGTCCATAAATACCTCCATAATGTTTTATACGTACTTGTCAAAGATAGCGAGCATACATCGCTTGAATGTAGCTGGCGCATTGCGTAATCCAAATAGCATTCTTCGGTAGGCAAAGGTGCCGATGGGACAAGTAAACGTAGTTTCTCTTGGTCCTCGGGAGAGATGGGGATTTGAAAATACCCCGATAGGCCATCGAGAAAACAATAAAAGCTATGGCCGGATAATTGTTCTAAAATATGGTCGATAAACGGCAAAGGAAAGTGGTCCTAGCGGGTGGCGTCATTCATCTTCCTATAATTTATACATATAAGTCATCCCGTCACCATCCGTGTCGGGATTAATTCATTATTTTCATTACTAACTACTGTTATCCCTCCCTTATTTGGTACTACCTGAACAGGGCTAACCCCCTTACTATATTATATAGGATAGATAATTTCTGCGTCTAATAATTTCATAACCTCGCCCTTAACTACTTCTTTCATGTTCGGGTTTATACGACGCTGAGGTTGAATGGAGTTACGCAAATTATCTTCCATTAAAATTTTATGAGTGCAGAAAGATGGGCTTATGCCCGTGATATCAGATATCTGCCAAGCAATAGCTCGGTGATGTTTACGTAGAACTAAAAAAAAGTTTTTCATTTTTGACATCCGTGAGGTAGGCCAAAAATATAACTTGCAGCTTGGAGTTCTTTTCTAAGAAGGCGTACTTGAGATGTTCAGGAAGTTCTTTAAGTTCTTAGGATAAGGGGTTCTTCATAAGAGGTTTGAGAAATTGTTTCTTTTTCAAATACTATATCTTCGTAGATCTTTTTAGACGGAAAATTAAAAAGGGTGGAGCTGGTGGACAAGGCGGATTATTGCAATGATTTAGTTGTAAAAGTGGAAGAGGAATAAAAATCAGAAAATTCTTTTTCAAAATCAGATAAAAGATAAGAGGATTCTACACTTTCTTCACTTAGGTGTGATGATTCAGTTGGAAGAGAAGAGGGGGAACAAAAAGCAGAAAATTCTTTTCAAAATTAGAGAGGCAATAAGAGGATTCATAACTCACGACATCTACGAAAAAGCAAGAGTCATCATTTGCTAAGGTGTTTTTCATCGAAGGTGTGATAGAGAAAGTGACTTTGTTGTCGCCTACTCGAAGGAAGAGCTTACCATTGCTTATGTCAATGATAGCTCAGGAGGTTGCAAGGAAGGGTCGGCCAAGGATCAGGGGAACCTCGACGTCTTCTTTGATGTCCAAAATGACAAAGTCCACCGAAAAGATGAACTTGTCGTCTTTTACTAGAACATCCTCCACTATTCCTAACGGGTACTTAACGGATCTGTCGGCGAGCTAGATTCTCATGCATGTGGGGTTGAGGCTTCCAATTCCTAACTTTTTAAACAATGAGAGGGCATCAGGTTAATACTTGCACCTAAGTCGGCTAATGAGTTCTTGACAAAAAGATTACCAAAGACACACAGAATAGAAAAACTACCCGGGTCACTGATTTTATTTGGTAAGCCGTTTGTCAAAACCGCAGAGCACTCGGCATTTAATGTAATGTGTGAAAGGTTCTCTAACTTCTTCTTGTTGTTCAGGAGGTCCTTAAGGTACTTGGCGTACTTCGGCATCTGGGAAATCGCTTCATGGAAGGGCAGATTTATGTGGATTTGCTTAAACATCTCTAAGAAATGGGAGTATTGATCGTCCTGATGTTGTTTATTAAGTTCGGAAGGGTAAGGCGGATTTGGATTATTTTTAAAGATGAGTGGTGGAGTGAGATCTTTTTCTAAAATGGGGGTGATAACTTCTTCAACAGAGGGTGGAATTTTTAAAACCGGGGCGGAGCTTTTATTTTTTAAAGCGGGGGCGGAGCTTTCCTCGAGCTCTTCACTTACCATACCGGGAACTTGCTTCCCACTCTGAAGAGTTATAGCTTTCGCTTGCTCTCTCGGGTCGGGCTCGGTATTAGAAGGAAGATACCCTGCGGGTCGTTCAGAAATAATTTTAGCGAGCTGTCCTACTTGATTTTCAAGACTTTTAACGCTTCCAGTTAAGGTTCTTATCGTAGCGTCATTTGTGGCGATATATTTGGAAAGTAACTTCTCCAAGCTTAGAGGTTTTGGATAATTTTGAAGAGGTGGTGGTGGTGCAGAAAAATCATTTTGTGGTGGCGGGCGCATAGCAATCGATGGATTACTCCATGGAAAATTCAGATGATTTCTTAAGGCAGGATTATAACTATTCGAAAAATTAAAACCAGGAGGATGAAAATTCACAGCAGAAAAATTATTAAAAGCATTTCTAGTCATATTGTTAACAAAATCTAATTTTTCGGAGGAAGGAGTTGCAAATTCCCATACCTGAGGGGCGGAGGCAACAGTCATCTCCATTATCTTTTTTCTTAATATTTCAACTTGTAGAGCGAGCTGGGAGACGTTGTCCACTTCAAAGATACCTGCAGGCTTGTTTGGGAGGGACCTAGACACATTCCATTGATAAGTGTTCATGGCCATGTCCTCAAAAAGCTCAAGAACTGCTTCCGAGGTCTAATGATTTAAAGTACTGCCAGAAGCTGCGTCTATCATTTGCTTTGTGCTTTGATTTAGCCCGTTATAGAACGTCTGCACTTGTAACCATACAGGCAGCGCGTGATGTGGGTATCATCTTAATAATTCTTTAAATATTTCCCAAGTTTCATATAAGGTTTCAGAGTCTATTTGTCCAAAGGAAGAGATGTCGTTCCTAAGTTTTGCAGTTTTAGCTGGCGGAAAATACTTCGCCAAAATTTTTTCGGTAAATTCATTCCAGATGGTTATGTTATTCTTAGGTAGAGTGTTAAGCCACTGCTTATCTTTAGTTCTTAAAGAGAAGGGAAAGACTCTTTGCCTGATTGCATCATTTGTGACACCATTTATCTTGAAGGTGTTACAAATTTCAAGAAAGCTTGTTATATGTGCGTTCGGATCTTCATCTTGAAGTCCGTCAAATTGCATATACTGCTACACCATTTGAATTATGCTTGATTCTATTCCCTCGAGATTCGATCGTGCATAATAGGATATAGTCCTTTGCAAGGCTTCATCTACGTTGGGTTCTTCCATTCTTAGAGTAGAGAATGACACAGAGTCCTCAACCGGCACTTGGATAGTAGGACCTTGAAATCGCGATCTTCTCCGAAGAGTACACTCAATTTTGTGGTCCAAGTCCAAAATAACCGACGGACTCCCGCGGTTATGCACTAAAAGAAGAGAAGAGAAGAAAGAGAAATAAAATTAACTAGAAAGAAAAGCTAGATTTTTTTTTGAAATATATATTTTTTAATAGATTAACTCCCAAACTTCCCAAGGACTACCCAATGAAAGGTTCGCAAGGTACTAGACAAGATAGCGGCACTTAAAGCCGCTTTGCCCTTTCCAAGAGAATTAGTGGCGTAGAAAAATTGTGAAGTTGGTTACTATTAAGAGTGGTAATAAAAAAAAATTGATTTTAAAATTTTTTAAGAAAGAAGATGAGAAAGAGAAGAGATAAAATTAATAGGTTCGTGTTTTCAATATATCAACGAAAGTTGCTCCCCGACAATGGCGCCAAAAAATTGGTGGTCGCTAAGCTTCGAAGAAAATAAAAGCAACCGAACTAGCAATCCAATGAGGCAAGTATACCTATCGAACTGTAGCTAGGGGACACAAGTGTCGTATTGAAATCCGGGAACTGTTGAGTACACTTACTCACACGATGGCTATTATTTTATCCACCGAAAAACTAGGGTTTGAGAAACTAATTGCAATTAAGGAAATAAAACTATGCTAGAAAGAGAACTACTGCAGTTAATTAAAGGCCTATATGAAGCGATTACAATGAAGGGCTGAAAATATGAAATGGAAATGCACTCGATCAAGAATCACCTCGGCTAAAGTCGACTAAGAAATGCGATAAAAACCTAAACTTAATAGGGTAAATGTCCTTGACCGTGGAGGTTCTTAAAGCTTTAACACGCTTCTCTCGAAGTCGTGCCAAACTGAGTTTAGGAAGATCTGACCGACTCTCACCTAAATCGGAGGCCTAAAGCTCGCTTTACGCGGTGAACACCACTATTGGATTTTACTCCAATCCGGGAGATTTGGACGTCTTCCTCTCTCAAGGGGTGCGTACAACTCCCTTTACTCTTGAATGCTCACTTCATTATATCGGCCTTTTGGCTAGCCCAGAATGAAAGCAAAGGTGGAGAGTATATATCGGTAATATACCTCCAGCCCATGAAAAATCAAGAGTAATTCAAGGCCTAAAACCTAAAAATAAATGGTAAATTAAATCATCATAACTTAATCACTCGAACCTCGGATCATCAAGATCGAGTACAAGGAGGATTAGTTAATCATAATGGAGTGGAGGAGGGGGGATGAGTAGTAAAGCATTAAGAATACAATGTAATAAAGAGCACTTATATTAATAATGAAAGAGAGTTACACTTGCAAGAAAATGAAAGAGCTATACTTGCATTGAAATGAATACTAGGCTAGCATAACATTAAGCTAAAAGCAATTACAAGAGCTATTACAAAAGCTAAAACAAAAGAAGAACTAAGCTAGGATTAGAAAAATTACAAAAATAAGGAAGAGAGAGGGAAGAACATGAAAAAGACCAAGAAACAAAGGGGCAGCACCTCACCTCTCAACCCAAGCTTGCTGAAATGGAAGGGGGGGTCTGAATTTATGGGAAAAGTTCACGGGTTGGTCACGCCCTTCCTAGGGGGGCATGTAAGGGGGCGTGACATGTACTGGTTTGACCTCGGGCCTTGGATTCTGGCGGGAAGGATGATTGCTTCTATACGTCGGTGATCACGCCTTGGGCCATGCCCGTGTAGGGGGGCGTGACACGCACATCGCATCAAAATCATTGGTCGGAAATCTGTCAGTCATCAGAAAAGGAGGGGCCACGCCCTATGTCACGCCCGTTACGGGGGCGTGACAGTACTTTTGGCGTGCTGAGTCGAAATGGCATTTAATGCGGCGGTAGGCTTCGAGCCGAGGGCAACACGCCCCGTGTCACACCCGGGGACACGCCCGGGGAGGGCGTGTCAGGGGGGCGTGACATCCGTTTTTCCTTGTATTTTCCTCTGGCTTCTGGATTCCTCTAGAACAAGTAACATACCCTAGGTCACGCCCGGGGAGGGCGTGACAGGGGGGCGTGTCAGGTCAATTTTGACCAATTTTTAGGAATGCTGCACAAAGAGAGGAAAAAGTTAGGTGCAATAAAATAAACATAAGAAAGATAAAAAATAAAGGTTAAAATACAAGATTTGTACATTATAAACTAGAAAAATACGATAATAGTTAACTACAAAACGTATTATCAAACCTCCCTGATGGCACAAATCTTGATTATCATTCTTTATTGAGGGACCTCATGTAACGCCCCAAAGTTCTATAGACAGGAAAAGGGATACTGCGCGGCGGTAAACTTATACCGCGCGATAGTGGTGTCAGGCGTCGAGAGCATTGAGTGGACTCAACTAGCATCGAGTTCTATCGCGCGGCCGTAGCGGATTATCGCGTGGTGATAACAGGCGTTGAGAGCATTGAGACAGTTGAGAGCATCGAGTTGAGATACCGCCCGGCATTAGCATTATCGTTGGCGTTAGTAGGGTCAATTAAATTGACAGAGCTCTCGGGTTTTTACCGCCCGATTGTAGCCGCTAACGAGAGGCATTAGCAGGAGTGGTCGTTTCATAACTGGCGTCGGGTACTGCTTGGCGGTATTTACCTATCATGTGGCGATAGCGAATTCCATAACTGTGTGGCCATGTTTAATCCTATGATTGGAGGGCTTGGGCGGTTGCATGTGAATTGAGGCGTTGAATAACAGTACCGCGCGACAAAATCTAGTTACCGTGCGGCGGTAGCTCAGCATATAATCCTGGTTTGGCCATTTCACTTCATTTACTTTAGAGTTTGAGGACTTGGCCTTGATTTCTGGAGGAGGAGCAGTAGTGCCGGAAAGGAGAGTTTATGCCGTCATCTAAGATTCGGAGTTTATATTCACAAAGTAAGTTCGGATCTACTGAGGCAAGGTCAGAGCTCTTGGCCTTTGCTTAAGACCATAGATGTCCTTCTTCAACTTACACACCTCAGACTCCCCCTAAGCAACATACCCAGGAGGTTTCTCCATATAAACTGTCGCATTCAAATCACCATAAAGAAAAGCATTATTGACATCCAACTGAGACATTTCCCAATCTCTATTCACAGCCACAGAAAAAAGCACACAGATCGTAGTAATCAGAGCAACAGGAAAGAATGTGTCAAAGAAATCCACACCATTGGTTTGCGTAAACCCTTTGGCGATAAGCTAAGCTTTGTTGATTGCGTAAACCCAGGAGCTTTGTAAACCCTTTGGCAATACCAAACCATATCATCTCAAGGAGGGGTAGGAACAAGAGACCAAATGCCCCGTTCAATCATAGTTTTCATCTCTTCATCCATAGCAACAATCCAATATGGAATAACCAGAGCATCACAATAAGACACAAGAAGAACAATGGCCAAGAGAGCAAGAGGAAAGCTCTTAGACAGAGGAGACAATCGAGCATAAGACACCACATCAGAAAGAGGATGTTGAGTGCATGAACAAACACCTTACCGGAGAGCAATCAGAAGATCTAGGTGATTCCTGTCTACTGGCTCAGTTCCATCTAAAGGAGAGACCACTGGACCAGGAGCTATTGGCAGCGGCTCAACAGAAGAATCAGAGTGGCGCAGCGGAAGCGTGGTGGGCCCATAACCTACAGGTCAGAGGATCGGAACCTCCCTCTGATAACAAGTAAAAATAAGCAAGAAAATGGACAAGAGGTAAATAAATCGCAAACTTTATTGCTCCAAAAAGTTCATTATTGCATAGGTATGCCCCCTTATTTATAGAAAACGGGGGAGATGAGAGGATATAGCAATCGAGGTGGGACTAAATACAAGTCGGGCAGCTTGTGCGGTTTGATAAGATCAAACAACACACTATAGAATGAACTCCTGTACACCTGGCGGCAACAAGGAAAACCGCCAGACAGCCATGGGAAGACCTCCAGACTAGGCCGCCAGACCAAAACTGCGGGTATCCACCAGACCGCAGTTATGGCAAACCATCAGATCGCAGCTGCTGCAAGCCATCAGACCTCAACTTTGGGTTACCACCAGACTGCAATTGCGGCAAACCATATATGCACTACTACGGCTTTATCAAGACCACTATAGCCACACACACCAGACCACAGCGGCTAATCTCCAGATCGTTGTGGCTAACATTTGTTGTACTACTGCAGCCTCAAACCAACTTGCTGGAGAGCTACTACACAGACCGTTGTGCCAAACCGCCAGTAGGCTGAACGGATAGCCCGTAATACCACACCACCGGAATGCTGATAAAACAGGTCGTTGAGTTAAACCTCAAAAAATCTGACAGGATAAGCCACTACGACTTGTTAGGGTTACCGCCCGAACCCTAATTCCAACACACAAGATAGGCAGGCTAAATACTATAACGCCAAGCACAGGAATGTCAAGTTCACTGTGGGTGATTGGATATATTTGAAGATCAAGCCATTCAAAGGTGTGTTAAGGATACGACGGCTGAAAAAGCTTAGTCCAAGATACCTTGGACCATTTGAGATACTGGAGTATGTTGGTGAAGCCGCCTACCGGTTAAAACTATCCATGAAACTCGTTGTTCTATATGACGTATTCCACATATCGGTGTTGCGGAAGGCGGTGCAAGAGCCTACGCTAGTGATTGCTGCAGATCAAGTACTAGATGATGGTGGGCTGACAACGAAGGTAAAACCTATTCACATTGAGGATTATTGGATACATTGAACACAATGCACTTGATTTGAAGAAGCCCTTTTCAACTCAATGATATACACATATTTGTATTTGATATATGTTTCAGTTTATGTATACAGGTTGTCTACTTCATGTTGATTAGATAGTTAGACACAAGAAGCTGACTGGATTTTTAAGAAAAATTGTCTAAGTACAAAAGCGACGAGTGGAGTCAGCATAGTACTGAGTAAATTCAACACAGTTGACATTCAGCAACCTGCAGTGCAGAAAAATGGCTAAGTACAAATGTGTCGACACACTTGCAAAAGTTGTGTTGAGACAAGTCAGTTGTCTCAACACACAGAAGACTAAGTCATCAGTGTCAAGACAAGACAGCCAACTCGACACATTGAAGATTTAAGACAACTGTGTCGAGACAAGACAGTTGTCTCGACACCTTGAAGACTAAGTCAGCTATGTTGAGACAAGACAACTACGTCGACACATAGATGATTCAAGACAACTGTGTTAAGATAAGTCAGTTTTCTCGACACCTTGAAGACTGAGTTAGCAGTGTCGAGATAAGTCAGCTTACTTGACACAATAAAGCTCAAGACAGTTGTGTCGAGACAATACAGTTGTCTTGACACAAATAAGATAGGATATTCTCCTAAGTAAGATAGTGTCGAGGCAAAACAACTGTCTCGACATAATAAAGGATTAAAGTTTAGAAGTCTCGACAAAAGGCAGAGTTAAAATAAGTAGACATCAGGCAGACAGTTGTGTCGAGACAATCTAATTGTCTCGACACTAAGCAGAATTAAAGAGGTTGACACAGGAGATGTTTGTGTCTAGATAAGTCAACTGTCTCGACACTTTCAAGTTCAAATGAAAATTCTTCCAAGTAGAATTTTGTCGAGACTGCTAAGATGTCCCGACACAAGTGTCGAGACTGCTAAGATGTCTCGACACAAGTGTCGAGACACTTTGTACATCTCGACACTTATGTTTCTGAAGATGTGCAGAGTCAACACAGAAGTGTCAAGACAAGTCAGAACTATCACTTCAGTTATAGTAATGTGATACTTCAACAGAAACTGTTTAAGGGAAAAATTTGAAGAATGATGTCAGATGTTGATGTCATCATCCAGAAACCAGCCATCCATGAAGGATATAAATAGAGGTATTTTCTACAAAAAAAACATAAAGAATCGAAAAAGCAAACAGAAATTCTCATTCTATTCTCAACCCGAGAAGGAGGAAGAAGACGAAGGTCTTCAAGAATATCTTCAGATCCTTTATCAAAGTCGAATTGAAGATCAAGGTGGATCTGATCTACAATTTCTTCAAGATTATCAAGCCGATCAACATCAAGAAGATTGCAGATCCAGAGAAGCAACTTTTCAGCCAGCCAATTTATCAAGAAGACATTCATTGCTGTTGAATTTAAGAATATGTGCTAACAGATATATCAGATTACAGATATTCTGTTTTCTGAGAATTTCATTTTCATTTTTACCTCTATATTTTGTAAGATCTCCTTGAGATCTGAGTGGGTAGGAGATCTAATCTCTGAGTTGTAGGCCTATTTTATAAAGGCTTAGGTAGGGTTCTTGAGGGACATGAGGTAGGTGGTTTGAGTGAATCACTGAGTTATAGGCCTATTTTATAAAGTCTGGGGTAGGGTTCTTGAGGGACCTGAGGTAGGAGATTGGGAGAGTCTCTGAGCTAGGACCTGTTGGTCTGAGTATAGGTTTCTTAATAGAAACTGAGCTTGTAGGATCTTTGGATCTAAGTTAAAGAGGATGAGTTATAACCTCTTCTAGCACATTGCTAGTGAGGAAGAAGGGGGAAAGTGGATGTACCCTAAATAGGTGAACCACTATAAATTCTATGTGTGTTGTGGATTACTTTTGCTTTTGTTGTGATCTAAGTCTTTATAACTGCTAAATTTGTTAAGTGATAAAGATCTGATAAAGTAACTTAAAAAATCACCTATTCACCCCCCTCTAGGTGATTATCTAACCATAGGATTATCTTTCAATTGGTATCGGAGGGAGGTTGTTCAAGAAAGACCTAACAGTCTGAAAATGATCCAAAGGGTATTAGAAAAATATCAGATCTATGGCTTCAAAATCTCACAGAGAACACAGTTATATGAAACTGCCTATTTGTACTGAGGACAACTTTGCTATATGGAAATAGAGAGTGAGATTGTTCATGTAAGCCTCAGATCTAAGAATCTTTGTCACTGTACAAGAAGGACCATATGTACCAATGAAGACATCAGTCTTAGAGGCAAATGTTCAAACCCCCAAGAAACTGTCAGAAATGATAAAGGATGAGGTGGTACTTTCCACCATAGACAAGAGGGCACAAAATATAATTGTTAGTACAATAGACAATTCAACCTTTCAGAATCTTGTGCACTATAATACATCCAAGGAGATGTGGGATACTGTTATAGTATACATAGAAGACACGGAAGAAGTAAGAGATGATAGAAAATCTCTCCTCAACCAGCAGTATGAGGCCTTTAGACCAGGAAATACTGATTCTATAGAACAATGCTATGAAAAGTTATTTAGAATAGTAAATGACTTAAGAAACTATGGCAGGAACTTCTCAAATTATGAGTTGAATGACAAATTTCTGAGATCCCTAAATAAAAAATGGGACAATGAGATTTGTGTTGTAAGAGAGATGGGGAATGTAAGAAATATGTTACCCCAAGATTTGTATGGGAAGTTAATGTCACATGAGCTTCAGCTGAATTCTAGAAAAGTTGAAGTAGAATCTGCCAGAAGCTCAACTCAGACTAAATCTGTGGTCTTCAAAGCAGATACATCTAAGAAAGCTAGAAGAGAAATCCCATCATCACCTAGAAGGGATGAAGATACAGATAGCACTGGAGCCTATTCTTCATCATAAGAACTATCAGATGATTAATTAGCACTGTTTACCCGATAATTCAAGAAAATTCTAAGGAGAAGGAAGTAGTGGAATAAAAGGAATCCTTCTGGATCAAGCTCCAGTAAAAGCAAAGACAATCACAGAGACAAATCTGTGGTCAGGTATGATTCTCATCAGAATAAACAATTTAAGACTGACATTATTTGCTTTTGCTGTAATAGGTCTGGGCATGTTATTGCTGGTCGTCCAATAAAAAGAAAGGAGAACAAAAAGTCAAAAGAAAAGAAGTTCTATAAGAAAAATAAATTAGAGAAGGGTCTGATGGCAAAGAAATTCAAGACCTTATCTGATAGTGATACTGACTCAACTAAATCAGAAGAAGAACTTGATGGACTGTTCTCCTATGAAGAAGAGTTCATCAAAAAGGCCATATATAAAGGGAAAAGCCCCACAACTTAATCACACTTTGGTGATTCTTAAGAAGATATGGAGATCAAATTGATGGCACTATCTAATGATCCATAAATAGAAGTTATTGACTATCAGAAGACTTAGGTAATCTATGATAATTCATCATGTTATAAAATTTTTGTATATGAGACTGGGGATGAGCTAGACTCATGTGACTCAAAGTTTGATTCACATAAGACTCATTCTGTGACTGCAAGAGCTTATATTCAAGTTTGGAAATCTGTTGGAAGCTCTAGTAAATTTCAAGATAGCATCACTAAAAGGTTTTTAGTATCATCATAAGATGGATACTCAGAAGATTGGTCTTCAAAGTTCCAAGTTGGCAAAGCTGACTAAGATCATTGATGATCAAATCATATTGATGAAGAATAAGGATGCAACCATTCAGGAGCTGGAACTCAAATTCTTGAATGAGAAAAGGCTAGTACTGCAATTTTCTAAACCTAAAACTATACTGCCTATTATAGACACCTTCTCAAGAACACTTGGAAGTGGTCTTGGGTATGTTAAACCCAAGAAGAAAAGAAAAGCTGACAGGAAAAAAAGGGTCCAATCACTCCACAGCCTGTATTTCAGACTAAGGGAAAAGAAACCCAGAAGTCTGGACTAGTTGGACCAAGTTCAAATGTGAATTGGAAAGCTATTCCAAATATACCTACTCCAAGGAGTATTGTTGTGACTGAGAGACAAAACAACTTGTTTCCTCCAAGTAAAAATACAACTATCAAGTGTGTTGATTCCTATCTTAAGGAATGTCAGCACAAAGTTATTTTTGTTCCCCCAAAGAGGATGTACAACATATATGAATGTTGGTGTTGTGGAAAGATTGGACACTTTGCCTTGGACTGTTGGTTTAATTACACTATTTCTCATATTCAGAAAAGACATCCAGTTAAGAAGCTCACTGGTGGTTTCAATAGAATCACAGCCAGAAAGAACCTAGGACCCAAAACAATCTGTGTTCTTAAGGAAAATAGACTTTTATTTTGCAGGAATGTCCAAGCATCAGAGATAGACCAATCTGGTACTTGGATAGTGGGTGTTCCAGTCACATGAATGGAACAAGAGGCAATCTGAGGGAATATATCCCTATGAAGGATGGACTAAAGGTGATCTTTGGTGGAGCTGACAAAGGAATTACCAAAGGTTATGGTAAGATCAAAAATGGCCTAGTCACTCTCACCAAAGTAGCTTATGTGGAAGGATTGCAACACAACCTTATAAGCATAAGCTAACTTTGTGATCTTAGCTATGACATTTCATTCCACAAGGATAAGTGCCTAATAAAAAAGTCAAGTGACCAAGAGGTCATCTTGACAGGCACTAGATGTGGGAATGTGAATTATTTAAATTTTCTTTATTTAAAGTCAGACTCATTAAACTACAAGGACATGGGTAAACTTTATAGTGTCAAATGTAACAAGAGGCTAGCTCATTTGAACTACAAGGCCATGGGTAAACTTTACAGTAAAGAGCTTGTTAGGAATGGTCCTAACATTAAATGCTTTAAGGAGAGCATTTGCATTGATGCTAAAAAGGCAAGCAGACCAAAGCTTCATTCAAATGTATTGAATCCAAATACTCAGTGAGGTGTTTCTACTTCTTACATATGGACTTGTTTGGTCCTATGCCAGTTCATAGTTTAGGAAGGAGAGTCTATACCTTTATAATTATTGATGACTATTCCAGATTCACTTGGGTTTTCTTCTAAAGAAAAAAGTATGAAACTCTTGATGTCTTCAAGACTTTTGTCAAACAAATAAAGAATGAATTGAACAGTTCTATGGTAAAAATTAGAAGTGATCATGGAACTATGTTTCAATCTGATTATATGACAAAATTTTGTGAAGAACTGTGGATTAAGCAAGAGTTTTCCTCACCAAGAACACCCCAGTAAAATGGAATTGCTGAGAGGAAGAATAAGACTCTTATTGAAGCTGGAAGAACCATGCTGAGTGATTATTCACTCCCAGAATACTTCTGGGCTGAAGCTATTAACATAGCATGTCATGTTCTTAATAGAGCTTAAATCAATAAAAGATTGAATAAAACTCCTTATGAACTAATGAAGGGTAGAAAACCAAACTTAGCCTATTTCAGAATCTTTGGATGCAGATGTTATGTCCTAAATAATGGGAAAATATACATAACCAAGTTTGCTGAGAAATATTGTGATGATATATTTGGTTGTTATAGTAACCACAGTAAGGCCTATAGGGTCCACAACTTGAGGGATCAAGTTGTGGAGGAGTCTGTTCATGTTATATTTGATGAAAGTTCTATGTTTTACAATGATAAGTCAGGTTCATCAAGCACAACGGGTGAATACCTGAAGCTAAAGGAGATGTCTATAGAAGATACAGTACATGTAAGTCAGAATATGCAAGATGGAGTCAACATTTTTGAGGAAGTGCATGCACAAGAACAGCCAGGAGAAGAGACTTAGCAACATGATGCAAGTGGTCCAAGGGAAGAAGTCACATTACTTATAACTTCAGACATCTGAGGGATCATCCAAGGGAATTGATCATAGGAGATGCTACTCAGGGTGTGACCATAAGAAGCAAACATCACAACACTGTGATGTACTCAAGTTTTTTGTCCCAAACATAACCAAAGAAATTTGAAGAAGCTAATGTGGATCCATTTTGGATAGGTACAATGTAGTAAGAATTGAACCGGTTCAAGAGATGTAATGTTGGGAAGGTGGTTCCCAGACCAGATGGCTACAACATCATAATAACCAAATGGATATATAGAAACAAACTGGATGAGAATGGGGTTATAGTCAGAAACAAAGCTAGACTGGTTGCAAAGGGATATAAACAAGAAGAGGGAATTGACTTTTATCATACCTTTTCACCAGTGGCTAGATTGGAGGCTATAAGACTCTTCCTAGCTTATACAACCTACACAAGATTCAAAGTTTATCAAATGGATGTGAAGTCAGCATTCCTAAATGGTAACCTTGAAGAAAGAGTTTATGTAGCGCAACCCTCAGGTTTTGTTGATTCTACTAAACCTACCTATGTTTATTTGCTATTAAGAGCTCTCTATGGTTTAAAACAAGCCTTAAGGGCTTGGTATGAGAATCTGTCTAAGTTCCTTTTAGAGAATAAATTCTCAAGAGGGAAAATAGACAAAACACTATTCCTAAGAGATGTTAAAAGCAAGACCATCTTAGTACAGATATGTGTTGATGACATTATATTTTGTTTTACTGATGAGTCACTTTGCACTAAGTTTTCCAAATTAATGCAAGACAAGTTTGAGATGAGTAGTATGGGTGAACTCAAGTTTTTCTTAGGTCTCCAAGTTAAGCAAACTTTAGATGGACTTTTCATTAGTCAGTCTAAGTTCACCAAGGAGTTAATCAAGAAGTATGGCATGGAAATAGCCACTTCAATGAGAACACCTATGGTGTCCAATATATCTTTAGACAAGGATAGTGCTGGCATGCCAGTTGATATCACCTTGTATAGGGGCATAGTGGGATCACTTCTCTATCTAACAACAAGTAGACCAAACATAATGTATGATACTTATGTCTATACAAGGTATCAAGCATGCCCTAAAGAATCTCACTATACAACAGTGAAAAGAATACTGAGATATCTAAAGGGCACATCTAATCTTGGCCTATGGTATCCCAGGAATAGTGATTTTGATCTAATAGGCTATTCAGATGCAGATTATGCAGGATGCAAATAAGACAAGAAAAACACATCAGGGTCATGTCATTTTCTTGGAAGGAGGCTGGTGTCATGGAGAAGAAAAAAGCAGACAATTTTAGCAATATCCACAGCTGAATCTTAGAACATTTCAGCCGGTGGTTAATATGCATAATTGCTCTGGATTAAGCATCAGTTACAAGATTACAATTTACAATTAAGTAAAATTACTTTATATTGTGATTCTACTAGTGTTATTTCTATTGCAAACAATCCTATGTCACATAGTAGAACAAAATATATTGAAATTAGATATCATTTTATTAGAGAACATGTAGAAAATAAAGATATTAGCTTAAAATTTGTTTCCACAAATAAACAAATTGATGATATCTTTACTAAGCCTCTGAAAGAAGAGAAATTTATTTATTTATTATTTGAACTTGGAATGTTAAATCTTGAGTAAAACAGTAATAACATAAGTATAAAATTGATTAATCAGTAATTAAGTCTACTCATTTAGGTTTCAAGGATAAACTTCAAAAGTGTCAAGAATAAACACTTAAGAAAAACAAAATTTTGACTAGTCAGTGTCGAGACACAAGAAAGTGTGTCGACACTGTATGTAGTAATGTGTCGAGACACAAGAGAGTGTGTCGACACTAAAGATAGTTATGTGTTGAGACAAATGAAAGTGTGTCGACAGAGGATAACCTTAAGTGTCGAGACACTAAAGTGGGTGTCGAGACATACAGGTGTCAACACCCTAAGGTACATGTGTCGAGAGACATAATACTTGTATCGACTTGTGTCGAGACATCTCAACAGAAAAATATCCTTGTGTCGACACTAGGTATTTACCCAAAAAAATTTGAATAGAATAAATGCAGCGCGCCCTTTCGACTTCAGCAAAGATTTGACTATAAAAGGGGTGTGAGAGTAGAAGTCGACAACGCTTTCTTGATCTCTAGAACTTTTTATCCCTGAGTGTCGAGACCTAGATTTCTGATTAGTCGACACTCGTCATTCCTTTCCTTCACCTTCAATGGATCCCAAGAACTACGATAACATCTTCGAAGGATACGAGCTTGTTCGTAATGGATTCCAGTCGGCGGATGACGAATTCAAGGAGGTGGTAATCCTAATCGATGAAGCTGTCTTGGAGTATTTGCTTTCTGAACTAACAAACATCTAGAAAAGAGAAGTATAGAAATTATTCTCCAATGCATCACTGGAATCAAGTTCAACAATGATTAATTCAAAGGTAAAAGGAACAAAAGTGAAAATCACAACAAGAAGACTGGCCAAGGTATTCCACTTACCTAGAATTAACCAAGAAGAAGACATAGACTATGCCAAGACCGTAGATGCATTAGAATGGTGTGGATTGGCTCCAACCACCATGCTGGGAAGTACCCTGTGCCGCAAAGGTATGAACAATCAAGGGAAATTCCTGTCAGAAATAATTGGGAAGGTACTGCTGTGCAAAACATGAGCACATGACAGGATATCAGCCAACATGTTTCAGCTAATGGCTCGAGTAATATTCAAATTCAAGACTGACAAGATCAAAGTAGTCTTTGACACAATTACAGAATGCCTTAAGAAGCCCAATCTTGATAGAATAATAAGCCTCTACTTGGTACAGGCCATTCCTAATTGTCTGAACCTGAAGACTGGAACAAAGATCAACCACATGCGCAGAATGGATATGAAGATTTTATCCAAGTGGGATAGAGTTCTATCCAAAGAGACACCTGTAGTGGTAAAGAAGAAAGAGAAAAAGAAGAATTTGTAGTGGTGGAAGAAGATTCTTCCAGTGAATCTGATGGACAAGAAAGTTCGAGCTCAGATGACCAAGATGTTCCAGCCCCAGAAATTTCTCCTAGACCCTCATCTGGAACTAGGGATCAGATGCAGAGGGAGATAATTCCAGAGAAGGAACACATTGAAGAAGAAAACCTCAATGTGCTTCCAACTTTAGAAAGTGAAATTGCTGGCAAAACAGTGATGGATGTGATCCTTGACCCGAACACAGTAGAAGGACTGGATGATGCTACTGCACAGGATCTGCAGATGACAGATAAAGACACTGGAAATGCAGTCTATAAGGAGACTGAAAAAGAAACTCGACGTTCAGGGGGAGTTGGAGGACATTTTCCCACAGGATCCTGTTCCTGGCCCTGAATATGATATCATAATGGAACACCTGTCCTTCGCTCAAGAAGATGCAATGGTTGAGGGGGAGACAACCAATATGCCTCCTAACACTGATAGAGCTAAAACACCAGCAACAATTGCAATTGATAGCTCATATGACTCTAAGGGGGAGGAAGCCTCTCAGCTAAGGAAAAATAAGATTGAGGAAGTTAGACAAAGGAGAGAAAACTACAAGAAAACCACTCAGTTTGGTACAACTCCTACTCCTGATTTGGATTTTAGTTCATTTCTAGTTCAACTACAAATTCTTCTTGATCAGCAAAGGACACAAGTAGAGAAATATGTGGATGAAAACAATAAGGGGTTATAGTTTCAGCTGGCCCAAGACATCAAATCAATACGATTTGAGGTCAATATATTAAAGAAGGATATGGTTTATTACTTCTAGAGAGGAGCACATGATGTAGTATACATGACAAAATAGCAAGAAGACTCAAAGAAGATTGAAGATGACATGGCAGTCAAACAAGGCTATATCCTTGAAAATCAGAACAGAATGAATGAAAATTTAATAGAAATACATGATATTACCCTGGATAAGATAAAATAACAAACTACAACTCTAGAAGCAAAGATAGATACAACGTCTACTGCTGTTGAATCCAAGATCTCAATACAGTCAGATTCTATGGTTCAAGCTCTCAAAGATTCTTCCAAAACCCTCACAGATAACTTGACCAAAGTAAAGACTCATCTTACCTAAGGACTACATTATACAGTTGATCAAGTAAGTTTTAAGAAGAATGATTTACGATATCATATTGAAAGAGAAGCCATAAAGGGGGAGAGAGTAATGATAAAAGCAAGCTCTGATCATGCTAAGTGGATCTCCAATAGCATCAGAGCCACTCTAGGCTATCATCCTATGTGTGATGATGATCAAATAGCTGAATCTGGCTGCCAACCCTCTCAGTTGGAAGGTATTCACCCTGCTGTTGAACAGATCATATATACTCCTCCACAGATTGAGGATATTCATAATGAAGTTCAATCCATATACAGTCCTCCACCTAATGTTCAAAGTGTGAGATGTGAAGAGGTGGAGATGACTGATGCTGCTTTGCTCAAGGAAAGGGAAGCACAGCTATCAAAGAAGAGATTCAAAAAGCAGGGTGAAGCTAAGCCAGACTTTAAGCAGTGGAGTCCAAACTCAAGAAACATTATACACATTGCATGGAAGTCTGTTAACAACAACAGATATGATAGGGGGAAATGGTACTCTGAGCAAGAATGGGAAAAGCACACAAAGCAATAGGACATCATCTACAAGTTTAGAAGAGATCTGAAAGCAGGGGTGATTCCACCTAATTTAATTGAACCCTGCAAGTATTTTCCAAAGCCTTACCACTTTTTTGAAAGACAAAGGCTCAAGGCAAAACAGATCATGAAATCCAAGAATGGCAAAGGCAATAAGATGGCAGGTGACAAAGTGCTTGAAGTAAAAGCAAAGATACAATCTGGAAAAGGCATAGTCATCAAAGAGCCAGAGGATTCTTAGAATTTGTTTTCTAGGAATTTTGTAACTTAACTTTTAGAACAGTGTAACAAATCAAACAAATGTAATCCTTGAACAAATTTAAATGAAAGATTTGGTTGCACTTAGTGATATATGTGTTATTATTGTTGTGTATATCTATGTTTAGCTTAGCATACTTTTCCCATATATTTTAATTTTAATATTTTAGTATTGAAGTGTATATCATTGAATTGGGGTTATGACTTCTCTATATAGGGGGAGATTGTTTGGTACATTGGACACAATGTACCTGATTTGAAGAAGCCCATTCAACTCAAAGATATACACATGTTTGTATTTGATATAAGTTTCAGTTTATGTATACAGGTTGCCTACTTCATGTTGATGGACATGTGGACACAAGAAGCTGATTGGATTTTGAAGAAAAATTATCTATGTACAAAAGCATCGAGTGGAGTCAGCGTAGTGCTGAGTAAAGTCAGCACATTTGACATTCAGCAACCTGTAGTGCAGAAAAATGGCTAAGTACAAATGTGTCGACACACTTCAACTGTGTCGACACACTTTCAGAAGATGTGTCGAGACAATTCTGTTGTCTCAACACACAGAAGATTTAGTCAGTAGTGTCAAGACAAGACAGCCAACTCGATACATTAAAGATTCAAGACAGCTGTGTCGAGACAAGATTGTCTTGTCTCGACACCTTAAAGACTAAGTCAGTTGTGTCGAGACAACGAAACTAAGTTGACACAGAAGATTCAAGATAGTTGTGTCGAGACAAGTCAGTTTTCTCGACACATTGAAGACTGAGTCAACAGTTTCAAGATAAGTCAGCTTACTTGACACAATAAAGCTTAAGATAGTTATGTCGAGACAATACAGTTGTCTCGAAATAAAGAAGACAGGAAATTCTACTAAGTAAGATTGTGTCGAGGCAAACCAACTGTCTCGACACAATAAAGGATTAAAGTATATAAGTCTTGACACAAGGAAGAGTTGAAATATGTAGACATCAGGCAGACAGTTGTGTCGAGACAATCTAATTGTCTCGACACTAAGAAAAATAAAACAGGTAGACACAGAAGATTGTTGTGTCGAGACAAGTCAACTGTCTCGACACTTTCAAGTTCAGATTAAAATTCTTCCAAGTAGAATTGTGTCGAGACTGCTAAGATGTCTTGACATAAGTGTCGAGACACTTTGGACATCTCGACACTTATGTTTCTGAAGATGTGAAGAGTCAACACAGAAGTGTCAAGAAAAGTCAGAATTGTCACTTCAGCTATAGTAATGTGATACTTCAATAGAAACTGTTTAAGGGGAGAATTTGAAGAATGATGTCAAATGCTGATGTCATCATCCAGAACCAGCCATACACGAAGGCTATAAATAGAGGGGGTGTCTACATAAACAAAAAACATATAGAATCAAAAAAGGAAACAAAAATTCTCATTCTATTCTCAACCCGAGAAGCAGGAAGAAGACGAATCTCTTCAAGAATATCTCCAGATCCTTTATCAAAGTCGATCAGAAGATCAAGGTAGATCTGATTTATAATTTCTTCAAGTTTATCAAGTCGATCAACATTAAGAAGATTGCAGATCCAGAGAAGCAACTTTTCAGCCAGCCAATTTATCAAGAAGACATTCATTGCTGCTGAATTGAAGAATTTGTACTAACAGATATATCAGATTACAGATATTCTTGAAAGTCACTCTAGTGTCAACTACCTTCACCTATGGGGGGATAGGTGATTTGCAGTCATTTTGCGGAATTAAAAATTTACCTGCACAATAAAACAAAACAAGCACAACACAGAAACACACAGGCAGTTATAGTGGTTCCCCGATTTGGGTACGTCCACTCTCCCCCTTCGACCTATCTCCCAACAAGGGACGACTCGATCACTTCACCAACAGGATTGAAATCCAATCCTTTCACTATGGAAGAAACCCTTCCACCCGAAGGAGTCACTACTCCTCCACTACGGGTTGCACCCAACCCTTACAATGAGGAACCAAAGTTCCTTTACAACACAAGTAAAAATATAATGTACAAATACAAACTACGTATGGAGCTCTCGGTGTCCCTCTTCGTTCGTTGAAGCGTTCTTGAAGAAGACGAAGAGTCTACGACCTAAGCACTCTCTTGGAGAAGATCTTCCCGAGATCGGCGGCGGCAAAGGATTGCGGCGGCGATGATTTGTAGATCCAAACTTCGTAATAAAGCAAGCAAGGTTTACCAACAATCTTACTTGGATCGATCGTCTCAATCGATTCGGAAGGGGAAAGTATTCCCGTTCAACAAACCAAGAGACAAGGGATCTCAAGAAAGAAACGTGAGACGCGTTGCTTGGCTAAGGCTCTGTTTGGTTGGGCTGCTGCTGATGGAAAGCTGCTGATGAACTGTTGCTGATTGAAAAAGTGCTTATTCTGGAAAACACAGTTTTGTTAAAAAACTGTTTGGGTGAAACAGAGTTTACAAAACGGAGTTTTCGAAAAATTATTTGGATACAAAACGAAGTTTTTAGTAAAAAAAAATTTTCAATTTTTTAAGTACAAACTTTTCATTGAAATAACACAACACCAAATAAAATAAAACACACATACACATAAGAATAAACATGCATACACATTTATGAACATACACACATATACACATTTATGAACAACTCTTCTCAATACTTGCGAATGAAGCTGTACAAAACAATACTTGTGAAATAAAATGCTAGTATATCTTATTTTTTCACATACATCCTGAGATCCTGCTTCAAAAACAATACTTGTGATTTTGCAGTCATTTCCAGGCCCTGTTGACGCAGAAACAAGGAAACCAAATCCCTCATCACGAACCTTCGGCGGGAGAACGACCGGCGGGCCTTGGATCGGCAATCTGGCGAGGAGGCTTCGCTCTGCTCCGCGATCCCTGCATTTCTGCCAGAAGAAGAAGCTGAATCCTCTATGTAAAGCTCACTCGCAGGCTAGAAGCCTGAAAGCGAGATCAAGAACAAGCCATTGCAGCGAAATGAGTTGATGATTCTGAGAGAGCTTGGGTGCTGTGAGGGGGAGATGAAAATGGTGGAAGTGAAAGCGAGATGGAGCAACGGTAGACATGCATTAAATGCTCGAGATGTAACGAAGAAGACATGTGAAGCAAACGGCGGACATTATCTTCCGGTCTAAAGGATTCTCTCTCTATCTCTCTCTGTCACTCTCTCTCTCTATCTCTGAGGGTTTTTGAATTCGAAATGGGCAGAGAGGGGAGGACGACGACAGCCGCTTTTCTCAGGTAAGGGTTTAGGGAAGGAGAAGTGTTGCAGCGGTTGCTGTGAACCGAAGAAATATAGCGCGTCTCCATTTCCTCTATAACCTGCGGCAGTTAATAACCTGTGTTTTGGCTAAAAGCTGAAACAAACGCTGCTTATAACAAAAACTCCATTTCGGCGCAAACGCACCGGAGGCAATCAGCCCAACCAAACGCTACCTAAGTTTCTATCGCCGAGAGATCAAGAACAATCCGATCAGCGGCGACGACAACCTTTC
Source organism: Platanthera zijinensis (assembly GCA_039513925.1). Lineage (NCBI taxonomy): Eukaryota > Viridiplantae > Streptophyta > Magnoliopsida > Asparagales > Orchidaceae > Platanthera > Platanthera zijinensis. Next base: position 124,002,145 of record CM077078.1, on the reverse strand, counting down.
GAGCGGCGACGGCGGCGGAAGGAAATCCGCGATCTGCTAGGTCAAGTCGGCGGCTCTTTCTTTTTCGTGTGTTCGGGATTGTCTGTAATGTTCAAAATAAATGAGTATTTATACTATAGATCATCCTTTATGACCGTTGTGGGCCCCACCAGACGAAACCCTAATTTCGGTTCAAACAGCGCCTGAACACTTGGCCCGGTCCAGCGAGCCAACGGAATTTGCCTAAGGCAAATTCGGCGGGAATCATTGGTGATTCTCGACGAATCGGCGAGAATCACTTATGATTCCCGTCGATTTCTCCTTAGAAGAATTTTAGCTGAGGAGCTTGCCATCCGGAGTGAATCGGCGAGATTCACAATCCATTCTCGACGAATCGGCGAGAATGCAGAGTCATTCTCGACGATTCGTCGAGAATCACTTAATGACTCTCGACGATTCTGACTTAGCGTGAATTTTGCAAGCGTTGAGTCAGCCGGATGCAGTCAGCGGGAATCGGCTAGTGATTCTCGACGATTCGGAGAGAATCACTTAGTGATTCTCGTCGAATCTGACTTAGACGATTTTTCATCTTTCTTCCCGTGAGTTGCTTTGACCCATCCTTGCTCCTTGTCTGCTCTTGATCTGTCTCAGCCCTGTACTTAAAAATAAGTACACTCCAATAGAGAGAGTACAGGTAAGCCAACACACTGATCTGCTCAACGAGGGATTACATTGCGCAGACCCGTGTATATTGACCCATTGTACCCTGATATTGGTGTGTACTTAGCGTGGAATAACTACAAGCACATCTTGAAGAAAATCATCAAATACATTATCTATTCAACTTAGCTTGTTCAGGGGCTTCTTCAAATCAGGTACATTGTGGATATAATACCCAACAATCTCCTCCTATTTGAAGAAGCCTAAACCCTACAAGCTAAGGTGAATGGAGCATATGAAAATCATAAACTACTAATTCAGTTGATAGAGAAATTCATTACCACTTTCCTGAGAGCATGCTTGGAGCCACCTTAGCCTTTGCCGAGAGGGTAATCTCCCCCTTTTCGGCTTTCGCAAATCTGGGACTTTACTTGGAGCCACATGCTCCCCCCTAGATCTTGCATCCATGCTCTAGCTTGAGTTCCTTGCTGATGCTCCCCCTTTATCCAAGAGCCCTGAGCCGGACAGTCTTCACTCTTCATAGTTCAGCATGCCGAGTTCAGTTTTGAAGAGACTGAACTTGGCCTCGTCTAGGGGCTTTATGAAGATATCTATAACCTGCTTATCCGTGGGGACAAAGCAGAGAGATATATCTTTGTTTTCCACATGCTCCCGAATAAAGTGATAGTGCACTTCAATATGCTTCGTTCTGCTGTGCGACACAGGATTGTTCGAGATTGCTATTGCGCTTGAGGAGTCGCAATACATCGGAACTTCGCTGAACTGCAAGTCATAATCTTTGAGCTGATTTCTGATCCATAGAAGTTGTGCGCAATATCTGCCTGCTGAGATGTACTCAGATTCAGTTGTAGAGGTTGCGACACAATTCTGCTTCTTACTGTTCCATGAAATAAGCCTTCTTCCGAGGAATTGACACGTCCCGAAAGTGCTTTTCCTATCATCCCTGCTTCCTGCAAAGTCAGCATCTGAAAAGCCTATTAGCTCGATATCATTAATTCTTGGGTACCACAAGCCAAGATTTGGTGTACCTTTAAGGTATCTAAGAATCCGCTTTGCAGCGACATAATGAGATTCCTTAGTGTTCACCTGATATCTGGCACAAATGCATGTGGAAAACATAATATCTGGTCTACTAGCAGTAAGATAGAGCAGGGATCCAATTATGCTTCTGTACTTGGTTTCATCAAAAGGTTTCCCTTTCTCATCCTTGTCTAGAGACACAGTGGATCCCATTGGAGTCCTCATAGAGGTTGTACTCTCCATTCTGAATATTCTTGAGGAGTTCATTTGTGAACTTCGTCTGAGAGATGAAAATCCCATCCTCAGACTGTTTCACTTGAAGTCCTAAGAAATACTTCAGCTCTCCCATACTACTCATTTCAAACTTCCCTTGCATAAGTTTGGAAAACTTCTTGCAAAGGTTGTTATCCGTTGACCCAAATATTATGTCATCGACATAGATTTGCACCAGCAAAATCTTGCCTTTGACTTCCCTAAGAAACAATGTCTTATCTATTTTTCCTCTAGAGAACTTGTTCTCAAGAAGAAAACTAGACAGGGTCTGATACCAAGCTCGAGGAACTTGTTTTAAGCCATATAACGCTTTATTAAGAAAATAAACATGATTGGGAAATGTAGGATTAACAAAACCTGGGGGTTGTGCGACATATACTTCCTCTTTCAGATTTCCATTGAGGAAAGCAGATTTCACGTCTATCTGATAGACAGTGAATCCTTTGTGCGAAGCATACGCCAGGAACAATCTGATTGCCTCGAGCCTTACCACTGGTGCAAAGGTCCGGTCGAAGTCAATCCCCTCCTCCTATCTGTAACCTTGAGCCACCAGCCTGGCCTTATTCTTTATGATGACACCGTGTTCATCCAATTTGTTTCTGAAGATCAACTTGGTGCCGATCACATTCTGGTTCTTTGGTCTGGGAATAAGCGTCCAGACGTTGCATCTTTCAAATTGATGCAGTTCATCTTGCATGGCCAATATCCATGCCGCATCTCCGTTCGCCTCGTCGAACTTCTTTGGCTCAACCTGTGACAGGAAACTAAGGTGCAAAATCTCGTTAATTGTACCTCTTTGAGTTCTGACACCGTCACGAGGATCTCCGATGATCTGATCTCTAGGATGATCCCTCACGTGTCGGAGCTCTAGGAGTCTGGCGTCTGGAGCTCTGACGTCTTCTCAGGCTTCTCCTTCTTCCGGAAGATTTTCTCCATCCTGCTCGTCAACTTCTCCAGCTGACGTCGAGGTGGAAACCTTGACGTACTTGGGAGTTGCACCTTTAGTAGTCTCACCAAGACTTAGTTGTTCAAGCAGTGCACCTGCATCTTCAAGAATGCCACTTGAAGAAGTGTTATGAAGCAAGCTTTCTTCATAAAAAACAACATTAATGGACTCTTCCACCACTAGGGTTTTATTATTGAAAACCCTATATGCCCGACTATGGCTACTATAGCCCATGAATATACCTTCGAAGCATTTTTCACAAAATTTAGTACGCAGGTACTTCCTGTTATTGAGTACATAGCATCTGCAGCCAAAGATCCTTAAATAGGACATGGTTGGTTTCCTGCCTTTCAGTAGCTCATAAGGCGTCTTACGATGACTCTTGTTGATCAAGGCCCGGTTTTGTACATGACAAGCCGTATTGACAGCCTCTGCCCAGAAGTATTCTGGGAGAGAAGCGTCATTCAACATTGTCGTGCAAGCTTCACTGAGAGTTCTATTTCCCCTCTCCGCAACTCCATTTTACTGAGGAGTACGCGGGGAGGAAAACTCATGAAAGATACCATGTTCTTCACAAAATTCTGTCATAGCCCCAGACTCGAATTCTGTTCCATGATCACTTCTGATTTTGACCACTGAGCAGTTAATTTCGTTCTGAATTTGCTTGACAAAACTCGTGAAGATGTCAAACGTATCTGACTTTCTTTTTAAGAAGAACACCCATGTAAACCGAGAGTGATCATCAACAATCACTAGCGTATAGGACTTGCCTCTATAGCTATGAACTTGTACTGGACCAAACAAGTCCATATGCAGAAGATAAAGACATCTGGAAGAGTCTTTGTCTGCAATGCCCTTAAAGGTAGCCCGAGTCTGTTTGCCCTTCTGGCACGCGGGACAGGGGCTATCTTTGATGCACTTAATAATGGGAGCATCCCTTACTAAATTTTTAGAAAATAACATATTAATCGTCTTGAAATTAATATGTGCCAATCTCTTGTGCCATTGTTCACAAAGAGATGCACTGCCTTTTGCTACCAAGCACATGGGGGTAGAAGAATCTAAACTAAGAAAATCTAAACAAAAGATATTTCTGCTCCTAATGTCGGTTAATACCATCTCCGAAGAGGCACACGATATTACTAAGCATTTATCCTTGCAGAACTTAACGTCATATCCTTTATCACATAATTGACTTACACTGATCAGGTTATGATTTAAACCTTCAACATAAGCCACGTCGGTGATAGAGATTATTCCGTTGGAAATCATACCATAACCTCTGGTGACACCTCGATCTGATCCCCCAAAGATGACTTTGGGTCCATTTTCGACTGGAGAGTAATCACGCAGCAGGCTTATAGTCCCAGTCATATGTCGGGAACATCCACTGTCCAAGTACCAGATTGGAGTTTTGGTGGCCTTTGGACATTCCTGCAAAACAGAATTAATTTCCCTTAGGAACCCAATTGAACTTGGGTCCTAGATTCCTTGTTAACACACTCCCCCTCGGATGGTTAACCCTACGAGTGGTCGGTCTTGCATTGCTAACATGAGGAGTCTCGTTATATCTCAAATTAAACCAGCAATCCACGGCAAAGTGACCAACTTTGCCACAGCACCAACAGTCAAATCTATTGTACCTTTTCCTAGGCTCCTGCTTCACCCTTGGAACGGTGGGTCCAGTCGGGGCCTTGGATCTGGAGGTGGAGCCATCATGATGACAGCAGTCACATGATTTCTTCACCTCTTGTTCCTTCAGTATAACGGGCTTGGCTTTTGGTGCCTGCTTCCTATTATGGCAGAAAGAGAAGTGGCCATAATCCTCCACTTGGATTTCCTCATAAGGTGCCTTAAAGGCATTCTCACCGTAGTTGCGGGGGAAGGCCCAACCATCATACTAGCTCTTGGGCTTTTATACCGAGGGCCGGAAGAAGTGTCCATAGGTTGACTCAAAGTCCTGTTCATTGCAGGGAAAGCATGGCTTCCTGAATTCAACAGGGTTGAGTGGGGCCTTTCCCTTTTCTGTAGCAAAGGCCTTCTTAGCATATTTATTTTTCCTCTGCTTTCTGTTTCTCCTGGATGATTTACCAGGCACACCCACATGCCCCAAGCCAGCCTCCTTAGCCTGAGTAGAGAAGGTATCAACTAGTGGAAGAATAGTCTTTGGCATAGAGAAGCTTTTGACAATCTTCCTTTCTACCGCAAGTTGTTCTTCCAACTTATTGATTTCTTCCTGTTTAAGGTCAAGGAGACTTAGAGACTCAGAGTGCTTGAGACCAGGTGCAGGTGCTCCTTTCGGAGAGAAATCAAGCTAGTGATCTCTTCCCTTAGGGAGACACCCTCGACCTTAAGGAATTTGACTTCCTTTTTCTGAGCCCTCAATGTCTTGCTGCATTCCTCGAAGGTGTTGAGTAGAAGCTCATAATTTTTGAGGAGCTCGGCTTCTCGGGCAGAAGGGCTGTCCTTGAGATCATCATCATGAGACTCGGAGTCAGAGTTAGAGTCAGAGTCAGAGAGGGGGGTGCGATCTTTTACCTTCCCAGTAAATGGGGGGCATTCTTCTTCTGAGTCAGAGCGACCCATTAGCCCGAATTAGGCTTCCTCATCATCACTGGTGTATGAAGTGTCAGATTCACTCAGTGTCTTTGGCTTCTTAGTGATGTAGCTTCTCTTCTTCTTTTTATCTCTAGAGGGTCTGTGCTCCTCTCCCTTCCCCTTCTCTCTCTTGCCTTGATGGCAGTAAGCCACGACGTGTCCTGGCTTATTGCACCCAAAACAAATGATGTTAGCATGACGATGTTTGTTCGGTTTTGATTCATACCTGTCAGAAGAATAATTCTTCTTCTGATTTCTGGAGGAGGAGCCGTCTCTCTTTCTTTGATTCCTCATCTTGAGGAACTTCTTGAATTTTCGGGTGATGAGGGAGAATTCTTCTTCAGACAGCTCTAAGCCAGAGGAGCATGGCTCAGAGTCTTCCTTCTCATCCTTTTTCCACCAACGGGACGGGGCAACCCCCTTGCCTTTCCTGGAGTGAATGGCTTTCAGGGCCACAGTATTTTCTTTTGCTGCGGCTTTCTCAGCTTCTTCTTCTGCTTTCCTCGTGTTCAGCTGAAGCTCATAGGACATAAGCTTCCCAAATAGTATCTGAGGATCAGTTTCTGCTAATTTGCCAAACTCTCGGATGGCGCAGATCTTCGTGTCCCATTCCTTAGTAAGGGACCTAAGGAATTTATCATTCAGTTCACCATCAGTGAACACTCTTCCATATCCCTTTAGGGCATTGACAATCTTGAGGAAATTCTCGAAGGTAACTCCGATCTCTTCCATTGGTCCTTGCCTGAAGGTCTCATATTTCTGGTTCAGGAGGGATCTCTGATCATCCCTCACTTCATTTGTGCCCTCCATCAGAATAATCAGGTAGTGCCAGATATCCTTGGCTGTCCTGCAGTTGTAGAAGTTCTGCATCATGAAGTCATCGACTGCGCTGATTAGAATGTTTTGTGCCTTCTTGTCAAGTCCGACCAGCACCATCTCGTCCTTGTCCATTTCAGAAAACTTCTTAGGCACCATTTTGGTAGGATCAATGGTGGAGGCCTTAGTGGGAATATAAGGTCCCTCCTCCACGATCATGAAGAGTCGGGGGTCGACTGCTTCCATGTAAAATCTAATCCTTTCCTTCTAGATAGGAAAGTTTAGCCAGGTACACACTGGGATCTTGCTTGAGTATTTGAGTCCGTCCATAGTACATATCTGCCTTCTTCTTGACACTAGTGGCAGGAACTTACTCAAGGTGTTAATCTTTTTGATGAGTAACCTCCCTCTGATACCACTTGAAAGTCACTCTAGTGTCAACTACCTTCACCTATGGGGGGATAGGTGATTTGCAATCGTTTTGCGGAATTAAAAATTTACCTGCACAATAAAACAAAACAAGCACAACACAGAAACACACAGGCAGTTATAGTGGTTCCCCGATTTGGGTACGTCCACTCTCCCCCTTCGACCTATCTCCCAACAAGGGACGACTCGGTCACTTCACCAACAGGATTGAAATCCAATCCTTTCACTATAGAAGAAACCCTTCCACCCGAAGGAGTCACTGCGCCTCCACCACGGGTTGCACCCAACCCTTACAATGAGGAACCAAAGTTCCTTTACAGTACAAGTAAAAATAGAATGTACAAAATACAAACTACGTATGGAGCGCTCGGTGTCCCTCTTCATTCGATGAAGCATTCTTGAAGAAGACGAAGAGTCCACGACCTAAGCACTCTCTTGGAGAAGATCTTCCCTAGATCGGCGGCAACAAAGGATTGCGGCGGCGATGCTTTGTAGATCCAAACTTCATAACAAAGGTAGCAAGGTCTACCAACGATCTTACTTGGATCGATCGTCTCAATCGATTCGAAAGGGGAAAGTATTCCCGTTCAACAAACCAAGAGACAAGGGATCTCAAGAAAGAAATGTGAGACGCGTTGCTTGGCTAAGTTTCTATCGCCGAGAGATCAAGAAGAATCTGATCAGCGGCGGCGACAACCTTTCGAGCGGCGACGACGGCGGAAGGAAATCTGCGATCTGCTAGGTCAAGTCGGTGGCTCTTTCTTTTTTGTGTGTTCGGGATTATCTGTAATGTTCAAAATAAACGAGTATTTATATTGTAGATCATCCTTTATGAACATTGTGGGCCCTACCAGACGAAACCCTAATTTCAGTTCAAACAGTGCCTGAACACTTGGTCCGGTCCAGCGAGCCAACGGAATTCTCCTAAGGCAAATTTGGCGGGAATCATTGGTGATTCTCGACGAATCGGCGAGAATCACTTATGATTCCCGTCGAATTCTCCTTAGAAGAATATTAGTTGAGGAGCTTGCCATCCGAAGTGAATCGGCGAGAGTCACAATCCATTCTCGATGAATCGGCGAGAATGTAGAGTCATTCTCGATGATTCGGTGAGAATCACTTAATGACTCTCGACGATTCTGACTTAGCGTGAATTTTGCAAGCGTTAAGTTAGCCGGATGCAGTCGGCGGGAATCGGCGAGTGATTCTCGTCAAATCTGACTTAGACAATTTTTCATCTTTCTTCCCGTGATTTTCTTTGACCCATCCTTGCTCCTTGTCTGCTCTTGATCTGTCTCAGCCCTGTACTTGAAAATAAGTACACTCTAATAGAGAGAGTACACGTAAGCCAACACAATGATCTGCTCAACGAGGGATTATGTTGCGCAGACCCGTGTATATTGACCCACTGCACCCTGACATTTGTGTGTACTTAGCGTGGAATAACTGCAAGCACATCTTGAAGAAAATCATCAAATACATTATCTATTCAACTTAGCTTGTTCAGGGGCTTCTTCAAATCAGGTACATTGTGGATACAATACCCAACAATTCTGTTTTTTGAGAATTTCATTCTCATTTTTACCTCTATATTTTGTAAGATCTCCTTGAGATCTGAGTGGGTAGGAGATCTTATCTCTGAGTTGTAGGCCTATTTTATAAAGGCTGAGGTAGGGTTCTTGAGGGACCTGAGGTAAGTGGTTTGAGTGAATCACTGACTTATAGGCCTATTTTATGAAGGCTGAGGTAGGATTCTTAAGGGACCTGAGGTAGGAGATTGGGAGAATCTTTGAGGTAGGGCCTATTGGTCTGAGTGTAGGTTTCTTATTAGAAATTGAGCTTGTAGGATCTTTGGATCTAAGTTAAAGAGGATGAGCTATAACCTCTTCTAGCACATTGCTTGTGAGGAAGGAGGAAAGTGGATGTACCCTAAATAGGGGAACCACTATAAATTTTGTGCGTGATGTTTGCTGTGGATTACTTTTGCTTTTGCTGTGATCTAAGTCTTTATAACTACAAAATTAGTTAAGTGATAAAGATCTGATAAAGTAACTTAAAAAGTCACCTATTCATCCCCCTCTAGGTGATTATCTACCCATAGGATTATCTTTCAAGGATGTACATTTCAAGCGACTTCATAACAAGAAAATCAGGATGGTCAAGGTCCGAAGAGACAACTGTGGCAGAGAGGAACAATCATGGGAGCGGGAGAAAATCATGAGGTTGGTGTTCCCCGAATTGTTCAACTGAGGTACACGTTGTAAATGTTATGACTTCTTTAAATTATTATGTTTTCCTACAATGCATAATTTTGAGACGAAATTCTTTAAGTGGGGGAGATTTATAACACCCTAAAGTTCTGTAGGCAGGAAAAAGGGATACCGCACAGCGGTAGACTGATATCGCATGGCAGTAGTGTCAGGCATCGAGAGCATTGAGTGGACTCTGTTGGATCGTGCGGCGCCCTTAGAGGGGGGGGTGAATAAGGATTCTTTAAATTTTTCTTAATTCAAACAAATTTTGCTTGATGAATAAAAACAATATAATTAAAGATGAAAATCTATAATAGCGAAGACAAACAATGATATATTTCAAATAGGATAAATTTGAATATAAGATATCTCTATAGAGCTAGAGACAATGGCTCATGAAACAAATAATTTATTTGTGTTTTCGCCGGTCCTTCTACCAAGAACCGGCAGGCTAAAGCGTATCTCTCCCTAGATCTTTACACAAGCCTCCCCCTAGATCTAACCATGATCTATACGCTGCACACAAGGCAGCAATTTCTCCCTAAGATGCACAAGGACTCAGACGCCACTCACAAGGCGGCGATTTTCCCTAAGTCACACAAGGACTTAGACGCCATGCATAAGGCGGCGATTTACCCTCTCGATTACAATAAGAAAATAATAGAAACAAGAACAAAACAAATTGAACACTTTAGGCTAGACACTCCCTTCAAACAATGCGCTGAAGATGTCGACGAATCCTTGCCAGAGTTGCTTCGAATGCTGCGAACGTGTCTTCAATCTTTCGCGCTTTGGCCCTATTGAGATTACGGAGTAAATCTGAGATCTGGAGATCTCTGAATCATCTAAACAGGAAGGTACACTCCAGGTAATAAAATTCGTGTTCCCCACAAGAAATTGAATGGCTTTTATACTTTGGCGATATCGCCTGGCGATACTGGGTATCGCCACCTTGCGATATCGGTAACTGCTGCCATGTGTCCCACAACCTCCTCATTTTCACATTGCAGATCCGTCGATCTTCGAACGTGCACTATCTCCTGGTGATACTGGATATCACCACCTAGCGATAGCGATGTAACGGATGCCACGTTGCCCATGAGCTTTGTCGAGATTCGAACGAAGATGCGTCGAGTGGCGCTATCGCCTGTCGGCGATACTCAATATCGCCTGGCATATCTCCTGAGCTCAGTTCTGATCCGATTCATCCCCCCAAAAGACATTATAGATAGACCTGTAATATCTGCACATCAAAAACACCCAAAGATTAAATACAAACAAGATTTGTTATTAGCAAACCAGGAAGCGTGGAATGCATGCTCCAACAATCTCCATATTATGATAATAACAAATCCATTAAGAAAGAAATCATGAATGTTATAGGGTCCACCCGATTTGAGTATCAAGACGAAACATGTGTATGTGCACAAATTGCTCTTAGATGAAACACTCCCCCTACATGTATATTTCCCCTAAATGTGTACTCCCCTAAATCAAAGCATAGTGAACTTTTCCTTGTGGTTTTGGTTAATATAAGGATTATGAGTGTATATAAATGATTTAGGATTATGAGTGTATATGAATGATTTCCTTTGAAATTATCCCCCTTTGGTATTGTCAAAAGATAGATCAGAGTGGTGCAGAAGCTAAAGAAGGAAAAACACAATGGAGAAATTTTAGATAGGACACGTGAGCAATGTATAGAAAAGAAAGAAATAAGTAAACACTAACATTGGCAATGTTCATCCAGTTATATCACAAATACATACACTTGTGACTTTTTTTTTTGGAAAAAGTTTCAGTCCAATTCTCATAAGAAGAACTTTTAGAGAAGATAATGTTGTGTACAAGTGATATGGTGTCGGAAACACTTATGCAAGTTCTTACAAATACATGAACACGGGGAATGTTAAGAAACAACATAACATAGAGTTGGACATGTTGAGCTGTACTTGTACCCAAGAGTGCAGAGCACACACAAAAAGAAAAATTATCCAGTTAAAGATTTGTACAAGACACTTTACAATTCTTTCCAAGGTCCTCAACCTCACAATGCCTATTAAGACTTATCAGGAGAGTAAGTAGTGCTTGATGAGGTTCCTTGTCAGCCCTTTATTATTTGTTGTGTTTTTGTATGTGAAACGCATCACCAAAGGTGTGCACTCTTTGGGACCATATAAATTTTTTTTAACCCCTTTTTTTGGCTGGACAAAGGAGTCTGAATTCACTTGTGAGAGCATACAGGATAATTAGATATTAGTGGTGCACTGTACAAACTCGGATAAAGCATTAGCAGGAACATGCAACTCTAGCGGTTATGGTAGAACATTCACAAGTCACATATGTAGTAAGGTGAATGCATATGAAGATTTGCACAACTATGAGTGAAATAACATTATCATAACTAAAAGATTTCTCATACTTAGAGGCATGCGAAAACAATTTCATGAATTTAAGAACACTAGCACTTAAGTATGTAGAATAGATATATAAATGTTGAACTATGGAACCAAGCTATTGGGAGCTAAAAAAAACCATATAGTACATCATGCCTAAATCTGAGTAACGAAGAAAAATTGGTGGAATAGTGAATTGTCACTATCGCCTGGCGATACCGGGTATCGCCGATCGGCGATAGTGCGAAAAATATAAAAACGGTGGCATTAGGTCGAAGGCATCAAATCTATCAGTTTCTCCTGAAGGCTGGTCGCGAAACTCGAATTGGATGACGGCAAAAACCTAAGACCAAGATAAGGAACTTTAATTTTTTGCTTTCATGCTATAGATTTTTATGGATCTAAGTGTTTGTATAGTGGATCATGGAACCCTAGATGAGAAATTTCCAAGTTTTGAAGGAAGATGGACCATGAGAAAATTTCTTTTTTGTTGGTGAAAAATGTGCATATTTTGAGGGATCTAAGTGTGTGTATAGTTGATCTAAGTCATATGTTTTAGAAAAAAATTTAAACTTAAATCTAAGTCTTATTTTGATGAATGGTTAGAGAGGAAGATGATGAATAGTGTAGATAAGGAATTGGTTTGGTTTTTTTTTCTTTAAGTAATTATGATATATATTGTTTTATAAAAAAAACCTTCAGATCGGGTAGTTTAGATGAGTTAAAAACCCAGATCTGGAGTCGGAAATGGAGGAAGACCAATTTCTGATATCGCCCGACGATAGTGGGTACAGCCGAATGGCGATACCAAAAAAAATGATTCTGTTTGTTTATTAAAAAAATTCTTTTTATTTGCAGCAATGGCTTCCAGTTCTAAAGCCCGTAGAAGCACAGACAGTGATTCATATTCTTCCTATCAAACATTTCAAGGAATTGAAAATGGTAACATAAGGATCGGACGGGTGATCGAATTCGACCATGCTCGTCATGCACACATCCAAGACCTGTTAGCAATGATGGGAATAATGTCTATTACTATTCCAGATACATTTTCCTCCGTACTAATTAGAGAGTTCTATAGTTATCTCAAAGATCCGCGGTTCACGGAACTGAATGGTGGAGTACAATCTAAGATACAAGAACAGACAGTAGAGATAACCCACTAAGACCTTAGAGAAAAGTTTGGGTTAATAGAGCATGAAAATACCTTAGACGTAGTAGAGAACTATCGGAAGGATAGAGATTGGAGACTCTTGAATTTGGTTTTGAATGGAAATTCCACCAAAACACTTATTCAATCTATGACCACGCTCACTGAGGTTGCACGACTAGTGCAAGACATATTGAGGCACATTGTCTTACTCAAATTCGGTGATACACAGAAGATAACATCTCAACTGAGTTATGTTACATACATGATTTTGGAGCGGGATCCATTTGACATGGCGGACTTTATCCTCTCGATAATACGCTATGCATTTAGGTTAAAGAGTCCTAACTGGAAGAAACTAAATACACTACCACTTGGAGCCGTCATCCAACGTATTTTATATAAGAAATACACTTGGATAGACCCGGATTTGTAATTCAACGATTGTATTCCATCCATATTTTCTACGAGTGGAACACCTTCCATCGATCGATCAACACGAGGAGGGTCATCAAAGAGTAGTGAACCTGTGTCCACTATCTGTAACCCGCCAATTCCAAGAGGTGGATCGTTGCGAGAAGGGTTGGACGACTTGCGAGAGTCATTCGAAGAACACAGGAGGGAAGTGAAGAAGAACTTTTTGGGAGTTCAGAAATTTTTAAAATTTCTGACTAAAATCCTCAAGTTGAAGCCCACTCAATCAGAGACGGCAGAATGGGAGAATCCAGTCATGGAGCCTCCCCGTACATCTACTCGCCGAGCACGCTAGATGAGGAGTAGTGAACACAGTTCAGCTGATTATCAAGGGGAGACATTTGCAGGTGACAGTAGAAATTTCTGAAGATTTTCGGGATGACTAGACAAGTTAACGCTATCGCCCGGTGACAATCACTGTCGCTTGATTGTCGCCGGCGACAGTGAAGTTTCTTAATTTTTCTAAAACATTTTGTGTTGTAATATTATGTGGGACTTAGTATGTGGTGTTGTGCTGCTGTAATAATATGAGACTTAGTATGTGATGTTCACATTTATGGTTTATTATTTTTTATTTTGGTTTAATTTTCATGTTCTTAGCAATTTAAGTGTTTTTCTTGTTTTGCTTACTATGGCGATTCATTAGTTTGAAATGTCTAGGATTGCTAGTTCTAATCTTAACAATGAAAAGCGGGAATCTGGAAGTGGTTTTGTGAAAATATCCGCAAGTTGTGAATCAGTGCTTATAAAATTGACTTTGATCGTATTTTTATATGTGGTCTCTTATGAAATAATGACGTACGTTAATGTGTTTGGACCTAGAATGATGAACTGGATTATATGTTAAGTCAATTTCACTTTTATTATCACACTTTAATTCAATTGTTTCATGAACAATTCCAAAGTCTTCTAAAGTTTGCTTCATCTAGAGAGCATGTGCACAACAACTGCCTAGTGCAATGTACTCGGCCTCAGTGGTGGATAAGGCAACAAAATTATGTATCCTACTCGACCATGAAATTAGTGAAGGGCCAAGTAAGTGACAGGTGCCACTGGTGCTTTTACGATCTAATGAACAGCCGGCATAATCAGAATCAGAAAAGCCATATAATATAACGGTACTGTTGTGAGGATACCACAAACTTAACTTAGATATGCCAATAAGATATCTAAAAATTCGTTTAACGCTTTTAAATGAGACTCTTTGGGATTAGCTTTAAATCTAGCACATAAACATACAGCGAACATAATGTCAGGTCTAAAGGCAGTCAAATATAATAGTGATCCTATCATTCCTCTATATAGTGTTTGATATCCACTTTCATCCTTTCCAAACTTTAATGAGACACTCATGGGGGTATTTGTTTGTTTTAGATTTTCAAATCCAAATTTTTTTTAAAACATCATGAATATATTTAGATTGACAAATAAAAATTTCATCATGCTTTTGAGTAATTTGAAAACTAAGAAAATAAGTGGGTTCGCCTAACATGCTCATTTCAAATTAATTTTTCATAATTTCTATAACACTATTACAAAATTTTTCATTTGTGGATCCAAAAATAATGCCATCAACATATATTTGTAAAACTATAAGATCATCACGAATATTTTTAACAAATAGAGTACAATAAACACTACCCATTTGGTAATTATTCTTTAATAAATAAACAGTCAATCTATCATACCATGCTCGGAGTGCTTGTTTAAAACCATAAAGTGCTTTTTCTAATTTAAAAATATGATCAGGAAATTTAACATCAATAAAGCCTGGAGGTTGTTCTACATAAACCTCTTCCTTAATATACCCGTTAAGAAAAGCAGTTTTAACATCCATTTGAAATAGTTCAAACCTTTTAAAACAAGCAAATGCAAGAAATATTCTAACTGCTTCTAAACGTGCTACGGGTGCAAAGGTTTCATCAAAATCTATTCCTTCTATTTGTGAATAACATTTTGTTATGAGTCTAGCTTTGTTCCTAGTGACCCAAGATTCACTATCTAGTTTATTTTTTAAAATTCACTTAACCCCTACAACAGGATGATTTGACGGTCTTTCTACTAACTTCCAAACCTTATTGCATTCAAATTTATTAAGTTTGTCATTCATAGCTAAAAACCAAGAATTGATATTTAAAGAAACTTCAATACTTTTAGGTTCTATATCAGAAATAAAGCACACATTAGAGAATAACTTACATACGGATGAACGAGTACTTACCCCTCATGACGGTTCTCCAATAACCAAATCTTGGGGATGATCATTTGAGAATCTTAGTTCGCCTGGAGGCACATATTATTTCTCTTCTGCTTCTTCTTCTTGTTCGACTCCTTTTTCTTTATCTTTGTTTCCAAGGATTTCATCATCATCCAACCAATGTAGAGGGGAGAACTCTTCATATTGACCTATTTTATTAGCTTCTACACAAGGGAAAAACTCATCAAATTTAACATGTATAGATTCTTCAACCATTTTAGTCCTTTTGTTATAAACTCTATATGCTTTACTCGTTGAAGAATAGCCAATAAAAATTCCTTAATCACACTTTTCATCAAATTTGCTTAAATTATCCTTAGTGTTCAAAATCAATCATTTTCAACCAAAAACTTTAAAATAAGACACATTTGGTTTCTTTTGAAAATATAACTCATAAGGTGTTAATTTTAAGAGAGATCAAAGAATAACACGATTAATAACATAACAAGCAGTACTAACAGCTTCGGCCCAAAATGATCTGGGTAATTTTTATTCAGATAGCATAATGCGAGCTAGTTCTTGCAAAGTTCTATTTTTCCTCTCTACCACAACATTCTGTTGAGGTGTGTGAGGAGCAGAAAATTCATGTTTAATTCCTAACCCATTACAAAAAGAAATAAATTTTTCATTATCAAATTCACCTTCATGATCTGAACGAATGCATTTTATTTTTAACTCTAGTTCGTTTTGAACACGTATATATAATTTGGAAAATACTAAAAAGGCATCTGATTTTGACGTAAAGAAAATTGTCCAACATAAGCGAGATTAATCATCAATAAAAATAAAAGTGTATTTTCTACCACCTAGACTTAGTGTATTAACAGGACCAAATAAGTCCAAATGAACAAATTGTAAAGGCCTAGTGGTGGAAACAACATTTTTGCTTTTAAATGAAGATTTTGAAAATTTTCTTTTTTGACATGGTGAACATAAAAACGATAAATTTCCATGCAAACTAGGTAAACCTTTAACTAGTTTATTTTGAGACAATTTTATAATAAGCTTTGAACTAGAATGTCCAAGACGCCTATGCCACAAATCTAATTCATCATTTTTTAGACATAAAGCATTTTAGTGAAGAATGTGACAAATCATTAAATCTAATCATGTAAACATTTTGAAACCTAGGAGCAGTAATAACAGTAGCATTTGTTTTGGAGTTAATAATTTTGCATAAGTTTGAAAACGAGACAAATAAGACATTTAAGCTAACATCACATAATTGACTTATAGAGATTAAATTATGCTTCAAACCTTTAACATACAAAACATTTGAGATAGTGAATGATTCGTTACCTACTACTCCAATGTTGATGATCTTTCCTTTTCCATTGTCACCAAATATAACTACTCCTCCTTTCTTCATCTCTAGTCTAAGGAACTTTGATTTATTTCCCGTCATGTGCTTGGAACACCCTGAGTCCGAGTACCACATGTCTTCTTTGTCCTTAGCCTGCCAACACACCTAGAAAGAGGATGAGAGTAAAGATCCGATTACCCAAGTGGTTCCTCCCATAGAATAGGTGGAAGCCTTAGGTACCCAGATTTGAATAGTGTCCCGTCTTCTTACAAGTGTGTTGTGTGACCAAATTTATTACATTTGGCACACTTGATGAAAGAAGTCGACGGGTTTTGTAAAATAAATTTTGATATTTTGTTGGAAGCTTCAGGGACAGTAGTTTTATTATTTTTAATTTGAAAAAAATATTTTCTTGACTTTTTCTTATTGTCGGCGACAGTGGATGTCGTCGGGCGATAGTGTTCAAGTGAGTATCCAAGTCCGAATTTTGCAGAACCATAGTACTTGTTTGCCAAAATCATATTTAGTGATTTTTGGCCCACTCTAAATTTATTAGTGGTCATTTCTAATCACGGACTTGTCCCCTTAATACAGTATTTTCGGCAACAATGGTGCCGCATCGGTTTGCAAAGGACTTTCTGCTGCCTTCCACTTGAGATTGAGAAAACTTTAGAGATCTCTCTACGGCCTCTTTCTCTATTGTAAGAGTTTCAACCCAAGTCTGAGTCTTAGAGAGATCTTTCTCAAGCTCTAGTATCTCTGTCAAAGAGGGACAATCCTCTTGACATGTTGCTTTCTCCTTTCCAAGTACTTTTACTTCATTTTTTATTTTTTATTTTCTTTTACTAATAATTTATTTTCAAATTTAATCAATTGAATTTCATCCAGTTTTTTATCTAAATATTTGCAGGTTCTTAAAAATTCAGAATATAAATCATCATAAGTTTCAGGAATTACCTCAGTGTCGCTCTGGACATTGCTTCCGTCATCATGTGATGAAACGATCTTTCCCATCAAGCACATGTTGGCCTCCTCTTCAGTTTCTGACCCTGAACTGCTTGATTCCTCAGAAGTGGCTTCATCCTATGTTTCTGCCTTCAGAACTTTCTTCTTATCTTTCTTTCTGTGTCGCTTCTCCTTCAACTTTTTCAGATACTTTGGGCACTTGCTTTTTATGTGGCCAATTCTCCTATAATGATAACACTCAGGTGGTGGTCTATCTTCGTCATCCTCTCCATCAGCTTGGGCTTTTCCTTTCTTATACTCAGATTCCTGCTTCTTGAAAAATTTCCTGAAAGAATTTCTTCTTTCAGGATTTCTCATGAATTTCCTGAATTTCTTCACAAATAGGCTTTCTTCATCTCCAACGTCACTTTCATCGGACTCGCTTTCCTCTTCCCTCTTGGACTTCAACGCCAAAGCTTTCTTTCTTGGCTCCAAGCTATACTCTTGTTATTGAATCCTCAACTCTACTTCATGGGTTTTTAAGTTGCCTATTAGATTCTCAATTTAGAGAGACTTTAGATCGTGTGACTCCGAGATGACAGACACTTTTGGATTAAACTTCGGGGGAAACGATCTAAGTATTTTTCTCACCAAATCTCCATTTGAGAGATTCTTTCCTAGAATCCTCGAGTCGTTCACTATCTTGCTGAACCTTGTGTACATGGAGTCTACATCCTCATCAACCTCCATCTTGAACTTCTCAAACTCTGATTCTAACTGGAAAAGTTTCGAGTCCTTTACCTGCGATGTACCTTCATGAGTAACTTAAAGAAGATTCCATATATCATATGCAGTATCACATGCACAAACACGATTAAATTCAGTCCTATCTAACGTACAAAATAAGGCATTCATTGCCTTAGCGTTATTTTTACAATGAAGCTTATCATCTTCATCCCATTTATCCTTGGGTTTTTCCATTGAGACACTTCCTATTACAATTATCGGAGAAGTGTAGCATGTTTCTACCATACCCCAAACATTGATGTCTAGTACTATTAGAAAGCATCGTATTCGAGCTTTCTAATAGTTGTAGTCAGTGCCCGTGAGGTCTACTTATACTTTGCCCCGAAGAAAATGTGTGAGTGTTTTACGCCATTACTCCCGGTGGTGAAACCAATTTTTGAGTAACCTTGCTCTGATACCAAGTGTTGGATCGTGCAGAGCCCTTAGAGGGGCGGGGGGGTGAATAAGGATTCTTTAAATTTTTCAAAATTCATACAAATTTTGTAACGCCCCCGATTTTTTTGCAATTATTTAAATTCTCGTTTGGCGTTACGTCGACGCATTTTCTTGGCTTGCGCCATCTGTGGAGTGTGGTCTTAACTCCTTAGAGCTGGGTGCCCTATTTTGTAGCCTGTTGGCAAGATCTCCCTAGCAAGCCGAGTCGTTTTGGGTGACCCGGTGTTGCCTCTCGGGGGATGCTTGTGTTTTTGCTTCGGGAGGGTATAACTCGAGTTCTGTTCGTCAAAAGTTAGTTTTGACTTTGTCGTTGTGTTCGTAGCATAGATATTTAGCTATGGTGCGAATTTCATCGAATTCCGAGATAGTTTGGTTTTCGTGTCGCTTTGGGTGTGCCATTAGTAAAGACTAGAAGAAATTCTCTTTTTTTTTATTTAAGGAGCAGGCGGTTGGGTTCGGTTTTACTGAACCGATACTTTAAAGCTTGTATAAAAGCCTTATTAAGAAGTGGCGGGCCCACTTCTCCTCTCTTCTTCTCCCCAAGACCGAAACCACTGCTCCTGTTCGCGGAAAACAGAGGAAACCGCCGGACCTGCTTCTCCTTCGGACGGCGATTCCGAGAGTGTTCGTGGACAGATTTCGATTTCGAAAGCGTCGTTGTCTTTCTCTCGCTCAGATCTTCGTTTCGACGGTGCTGCTCCTTCTAGTGCAGAGTGAAGAGGAGGGAAAGCCGACCAAGCTTCGCCGGAAATCGAGGCAAGTGGTATTCTTGCCCTTGTCATGGTTGTTCTTTTGAATTTTGGGATGTTTCCCGGTTAGCCCTAGGGTAGAAAACAAGCATATTATCTTTTATCTTGCTAAATTTTAGGGCTTAGATTCTCCTATGAGCCCCCTCCTTGTGCTGTTTGCTCAACCTGCTAGTTGTGTTCACCATTTAGACTCCAGATTTGTAGTTCTAGTTGGGTACTTTTGTGGGTGGGGCCGAGAGAGAGAGTGAGGGAGGAAGTTGTGGTAGGGCTCTGGTTAGAACCATTCTTGGTAGACTCTCGGGTTTTGGTGTTGAGTGTGGTGCAAACACTCAAAGCCAAAAGCCGCCCGGACTTGGCGTTGAGTGTGGTGGACACACTCAAAGCCATAGTTTGGTATGTTCCTTGCGGCTAAGTGGTGGGGTGATTGAGTGAGAATTTTCTTCTAAGTCAAAATCGTTTCCCGGCGATTTCGACGTGTATCGTCAGTGATTCCCACCGATCGGCGAGAATCATCCTTGATTCCCGCCGATTCGGCGAGAATCATTCTGGATTCCCGTCGATCGGCGAGAATCATCCTGGATTCTCGCCGATTCGGCGAGAATCATCCTGCATTCCCGCCGATTCGGTGAGAATCAGTTGGCATTCCCACCGACCTCCTCTAGTTGGCGTTGGTTTAGGGTTTTCCTGCGGGAGTGAACTTTGGCATAGAGTGAGTTGACCTCACTCAACGCCAAAGCTTCTTTGGCGTCGAGGGAGGTGGACTCACTCAACGCCACTGTTGGGTTTTGTGGTTTTGCTAAAGGCGTTGAGGGAGTGGACCTCACTCAACACCATAGCTGTTTTGGCGTTGAGTGAGGTTAGCTCACTCAACGCTACTGCCTCTTTTGTTGAAGGCATTGAGGGAGTGAACCTCACTCAACGCCCTAGCTATTTTGGCGTTGAGTGAGGATAGCTCACTCAACGCCAGAGCTGATCTTGCGGAGGGCGTTGGGTGAGTGATTCTCACTCAACGCCATGGCTGTTCTGGCGCTGAGTGAGGCTAACTCACTCAACGCCAAGGTCTGGTTAGGCGCTGAGTGGGTCCCACTCAACGCCAAGCCGCGTTGAGTAACTTCAACACTGTTTCTCTTTCCTCGATTTTCGTTCCCGAGTGAATTCCTTGATTTTATTTTGAGTTTCCTTGTCGGCCATGTTTTTTTTCTTTCCTAAAGGCCGAATCGTGGGTCGTGGTTAGTAGTAGTGGTTTGAAGCTCTTCATGGGGGAGGTGTTGTGTAATTTAGCCAAGCCCACCCTTATTCTTCTATCTTGCTCTAGGTATGGGCTGGGCAAGGGGGTGGAAGGTCCCTTGTGCTTTCACATGTAGACCCTTGAGCTTGTTGGCTTGGAAATGGTGGTTGGGGGACTGAGTTTGCCTCCAACCCGGATCCATGTTATTTGTTTTGCTACTACCATCTCCCACAGCTTAGGGTGTTAGAAGTTTCTCCCTTGGTAGATTGCAGCACTTTGGGCTCTTAGTAGCCTAGTAGACCCTGCAGGATGTAGTTTCTGGGCAGGGTTGGTGCTGATTCCTCGCACGTAGTGCATTCCTTGTTGTCTTGCCTTGGGTAGTTGTGATTTTTTCTGCTGTGTGTTTTCCTCTTTTATTTATTCCCTGGTTGACACTTCCATGCAGTTTTCCCTTGTTTTGCTTGCTGAGGTATTCCTTCTTCTTTTGAATGCCTCAGGTTCTGAGCAGTAGCCAGTTTGGTGGCTAGGTTGCGGTGGTGTTGCTGGTGGTCTCTTGGACTTTGGAGATCTTGTTGCTTTGTTAGTGAGGTAGTTTTTTTGTACTTTTCTTACAGACATACATATTTGCATGTGGGTTCGTGTCAGGTTGTTGGCGCCCACTGGTAGTTTTTACCTTTGTACTAGATATATTATTTTTGCTGCTACCATTTTCTGGAAATAGTCTACTTACTCTGGGGAGGATTTATGCTAGGTTGCTAGTTATTTTAAAACTACAATTTTTATTATTATAAGATTATTGCATGATCAGCATGTTTTATAAAGGTAAATCACTATTTTCCAAACAACGTATAAAGATCATTTCCTTATATATAATATAAATTAAATGTAGAGTCTTGCATGGCATAAGTGGTCCTCTTAGGGCTCTTATGCACTTCTTAGGATGTCAAACCATAATAAAATATTTTTCCGCAGCGCATAAGTATAGTTTTTAAATGTGGACTAGGTAATCCACCGAGCCGAGGGATACGGCCTCTAAAGTATAACTGATTTTCTAATCATTAAACCCATAAATTTCTTTCATAAAGTGTAGTAGATGGTTTTGCCTGAGCGTCAGCAGTTATCCCCTACTTGACGTGGCATCATGACGCGCGTTTTCTCATACTCTGATAATTCTTTAATTCAGAGAAAATGTGGGTTGTGACAGTTAGTATAAGAGGGAGGTTGCTTGACAAGTTAGTCGGGCAACCTTCCTTTGATTGCTTTTGTAGTTCAGCATCATGTCATTCACACACAAATATGTCATCAGCACGTCTTGGCAAAAGCACGAACACTACACTCATGGCATTATATAAAGTATACGGGGCATATTATATAGTATGGGATGCATAATATGTGTTCGTATATGGATCCACCATAGGGGCAACATGTGAGGGTTATGTAGTATGGGATGCATAACCTCACCACATGGCTGCGACTAGCACGTTTTCTTTTCTTCGTTGCATGCGAATGTTATGTAGTATGGGATGCATAATATTTTCATGTGTACGCCGCTCATAACATGCATTAGGGCCTTTTTAGAATGCATAGCATAAACATGCATAGCATAACATTGCATAAGCACAACGTGCCAAGCTAAAGACTGGCAGGATGACATATGTACACACATAAGTTTTCGAGTCAAAAATAATATAAAGTCATTCATTCCCGATCTAGGCACAAGAATTAGTATGGTGGTGGTTAACCATCCTAGGTTAGGGCATAACATCATTTTTTGTAAAAAAAAAAAAAACTCCCAGAGCAAGTTTAGCAGCTTTAAGTTCATATCTATATATGTATTGTCTGTACTTGTAGTTGGGTCTAGCCGTTGTACTAAGATCTAACTAGTGTAGCTTGACTTTAGGATGGCGAGACGTTCTTTGACTAGATCGACTCCCCTGTCTGAGGGTGAGTCATCTGGAGCTCGGAATGATGCGGTAATCGAAATCTTGCGGCAGAGTAACGATTCCTTGACCAGGCAGTTGGGTGAGGTGCGAGCCCAGATCCAGTCTTTGGTGGCAGTTGTGGCAGGTCAGACTCAGGGAGTGCAAGGCCCTGCAGGGGGGATTGTTATTCCTCCCCCTCCTGCACCCTTAAGACCTCCAGTGGTGGTGCCAGTGGAGATGGCCTTCATCTCGCAATTTCAAAGGCTGAGCCCTCCAACTTATGATGGGAAGGCAGATTTCATGGTGATAGATGACTGGCTGATCTCCATGGAGGACATGTTCTCGTACTCAGGGATTGCAGACGATCAGAGGGTGATGATAGCCGTCTATCATCTTAAAGGTTTAGCTAAGAGTTGGTGTCATAGAGAGAAGGAGAGCTTGGTAGTTGGATGCTCTTAAGAGGTGTTCAAGGAGATGCTGTTGAGGAAGTTTTTACCCTCGGTCGAGCGTGACCGCCTCATGAACGACTTCTTCCATCTGAAGCAAAGGCAACTCACGGTGGGTGAGTATGAGATAGAGTTCAGCAAGCTGAGCCGTTTTGCCCCTGGATTAGTTAGCATGGAGGCTGATCGAGTTAAGCGATTTCTCGGTGGTTTGAGGAGTGAGGTGCAGCAGTTGACTAGTGCTTATGGGTCAGAGACTAATGTAGGAGTAGTAGAGGCTGCTCTGAAGGTGGAGGCTATTAAGACCGCGAAGAGCAGAGGATAGCAAAGTAGGAAGGATAAGAGGAAGTCTGTGGAGGAGAAGAAACCCCAGGTACCTGAGGTAGCTCCGGGAAAGAAGAGCAAGGTGGTATACAACTTCTGTGGCCGGTCAGGCCACCCTGTCGAGAGATGTTTCAAGAGGGCAGCAGCTCAGAGGAAGGAGCAGGTTCATGCGATTCAAGGTGCTCCTAGGAGAGATGTCTCCTATTCTGTTTGCAAGCGACCTGGGCATGATGCTGCCCAGTGCCGGCCCAAGGATAAGGTCTGTTTTCAGTGTGAGCATAAGGGACACATCAAGTCTAGGTGTCCTCAAGTCCAGACTGCTCTTCATGCAGTTCCTCTTCAGGCATTACCTCCACCTCAGCGTGTGGACAAAGGAAAGGGAAAATTGAACGTGATCTCTTCCGAGGAGGCTCAAGCTTCGACTCAGGTCATCTCAGGTTAGTTGTCTTTCAAGCCTTAATGTTTTGTTCTTGTCTTGCTAGAATGTTTGTAGTATTGTTATGGTAGTTCCTCAGTTATATATGTTCCTATAGGGAAGTTTAAGGTGAAGAACCGCTGGGCGCGGGTTCTGTTTGACTCCGGCTCTTCCCACTCGTTCGTGGCTAGACCCTTTGTAGAGCGACATCAGTTGACTTTAGATTGAGTTCGGAATACCTTTCGTGTCAAGTTCCCCTCTGGTGAATCTGTGTTGTCAGATTTGGGTATGTTAGATTGCCCTGTTTTGTTGGGGGACTTCCTTGCGAAGGTAGACCTGAAGATGATTGAAAGGGAGGACTTCGATGTTATTTTGGGCATGGACTGGCTGTCTAGGTATGATGCAATCATTCAGTGCAAAGGGAAGCGCTTGGACTTCATCAGGGACGACGGTCAGCCCGGAAGCGTGTATGTAGATCTGAGCCAGGATTCTCCTGGCATCCTTGCGATATGTACTCAGAAGTTTTTCCTTTCGGATTGTTTTGTTTGATTGGTCTTGGTGGTTGGGACCGCTGCTAGTGTACCGCGCTTAGAGGAGATTCCAGTTATTCATGATTTCGCTGATGTTTTTCCTGATGAGCTTCCTGGTCTTCCTCCCGAGCGGGATGTTGAGTTTGTGATCGATTTGGAGCCGGGTACGCGTCCTATTGATAAGGCACCGTACCGGATGGCCCCTCGAGAGCTAGAGGAGTTGCGAGTCTAGTTAGATGAGTTGTTGGCGAAAGGGCTTATCAGGCAGAGTTCGTCGCCTTGGGGTGCACCTGTTCTATTTGTGAAGAAGAAAGATGGGTCAATGCGGCTTTGCATCGACTATAGGGAGTTGAACAAAGTCACAATTAAGAACAGGTACCCTCTGCCGAGGATCGATGATTTATTTGACCAGTTGCGCGGTAGCACGGTCTTCTCCAAGATTGACCTTCGATTAGGCTATCATCAGCTTAGGATCCGTGAGGCAGATATTCCACGGACTGCATTTAGATCGAGGCATGGACATTTTGAGTAATTAGTGATGTCGTTTGGATTGACCAACGCTCCATTAGCGTTCATGGATATGATGAACCGGGTGTTCAAGGATTTCCTAGATAAGTTCGTGGTTGTCTTCATCGATGACATGTTGGTTTATTCTCGCAGTGCTGAGGAGCATGAGCAGCATCTGCGCTTGGTTTTATCGGAGTTGAGGAACCATAAGTTATTCGCCAAGTTAAGCAAGTGCGAATTTGGTTGCCTCAGGTCTCGTTTCTGGGCCACGTGGTGAATAAGAATGGGATCTCGGGTAACCCGGAAAAGATCGCAGCAGTGATGGATTGGAGTAGGCTGGGCACGCCCAAGGAGATCAGGAGCTTTCTAGAATTGGCCGGCTACTATAGGAGGCTTGTGGAGGGTTTCTCTACCCTAGCTGCACCTTTGACTAAGCTGACTCAGAAGAACGTGGCTTTTGTTTGGAGCGAGAAGTGCGAAGAAGCCTTCCTGGAGTTAAAGAGGAGATTATGCACTGTTCTCGTTCTGACCCTACCTGGTGAGGGTGTGGATTATAAGGTATACGTGGATGCTTCGCATGTAGGTCTGGGATGCGTATTAATGCAGGTTGGTAAGGTGATTGCCTATGGGTCAAGGCAACTGAAGACTCATGAGAAGAATTATCCTACGCATGACCTCGAGTTCGCAGCGGTTATTTATGCATTGAAACTGTGGAGACACCTACTTTATGGGGCTCAGTGCAAGATCTTCACCGACCATAAGATCCTGAAGTACGTGTTCACGCAGAAGGAGTTAAATCTGAGCCAGCATCGGTGGCTAGAGTATGTGGCCGATTATGACGTAGAGATCCAGTATCATCCAGGCAAGGCCAATGTGGTGGCCGACGCCCTGAGACATAAGACGGGAAAGATCTTTAATCTCACCACCGATCGTTTAGTGGAGGAGTTCCTCCTTATGGATATATCAGTGGGATGCTGTGGCCTGCAGAGTAGTTTATCAGTGGCAGAGCCGTCTTGGATTTCTTTGACCAGACTGCACCAGAAGGACGACCCGGATCTTCTACACTTATTCTCCAGGACTGAGAGAGGAGAGTTGCCGGATTATTCCATCGATGATGCGGGAACTTTGAAGTACTGCGGCAGATTTTGCATCCCCACGGTTGGGGACATTCGGGGTATGGTTTACAGAGAGGCTCATGGATCCAGCGTTTCCTACCATCCAGGATCTAAAAAGATGTATCGTGACTTAAAACAAATTGCCTGGTGGTATGGCATGAAAGGAGATATAGCCAGATTTGTTGCGGAGTGCCACACTTGCAAGCGGGTGAAGGCCAATCATGGAAGGCCTGGTGGCATGTTGACTCCGTTAGAGATCCCGACTTGGAAGTGGGAAAGTATATCTATGGATTTCATCACGGGTTTACCGCGATCCCCGAGGGGATTTGATTCCGTTTGGGTCATAGTGGATAGACTGACAAAGTGTGCTCACTTCGTGCGATATAAGATTGATTACCCGATGAAGAAGATAGCGGAGTTGTACTTGAATAAAGTCATCCGACTGCACGGTGTGCCGGTTAGCATCATTTCTGATCGAGATTCCCGGTTTACTTCTCATTTTTGGTAGAGTCTGCAGGAGGGTTTGGGTACGGATCTGAGGTATTCTACTGCGTACTACCCACAGATTAATGGGCAGACGGAGCAGGTGAATCAGATAGTTGAGGATATGATCTGATGCTACATTTTAGACCATGGTGGAGCATGGGACGAGCGGCTGCGACTTATGGAATTTTCATACAACAATAGTTATCAAGAGAGCTTGCAGATGGCTCTGTTCGAAGCCTTGTATGGGAGGCGCTGCAGAACTCTGTTGTTTTGGGCTGAGGCTGGAGAGAGGCCTTTGTTGGGTCCTGATGCGCTTGAGGAAATGGAATTCGCAGTGAAGCTTATTCGAGAGAAGCTTCGTATAGCTCAGGAGAGGTATGATAAGAACGCCAATCGGCGTAGGTCTGCCTTGGAGTTTTTTGTAGGGGACCTTGTATTTCTTAAGGTTTCCCCGATGGTTGGTGTAAAGAGGTTTGGTAAGAATCGAAAATTGTACCCGAGGTATGTGGGCCCGTTTAAGATTTTGGAGCGGATTGGCGTGTCAGCTTACAGGTTGGATTTGCCAGCAAACTTCCCAGGTGTTCATAATGTTTTCCATGTTAGCCAATTGCGGAAGTGCGTGCGCGGTAGTGGGCAAGTCTTTGACGTTGTGCCCCAGTTGGAGCCCAACCTCTCTTTTGTTGAAGTGTCGGTCCGTATTTTGGATACTCAGGAACGGGTGCTGCGAAAGAAGTCTATTCCGATGGTGAAAGTTCTTTGGAGGAATCAGGGTTTAGAAAGCGCGACTTGGGAGTTAGAGTCGGCTATGAGGGAGGCTCACCCTCATCTGTTTCAATGATTAGTTTGGTTTGTTTTTCTTCTTGTAATGTTTGGATTATTACTTTCCTTCTATAGTAGAAGTGTAGTGCGTAAAGTTTCGGGACGAAACTTTCTTTTAGGGGGAGTGACTGTAACGCCCCAGATTCTTCTGCGATTATTTAAATTCTCGTTTGGCGTTACATTGACGCATTTTCTTGGCTTGCGCCATCTATGGAGTGTGGTCTTAACTCCTTAGAACTGGGTGCCCTATTTTGTAGCCTGTTGGCAAGATCTCCCTAGCAAGCCGAGTCATTTTGGGTGACCCGGTGTGGCCTCTCGGGGGATGCTTGTGTTTTGGATTCGGTAGGGTATAACTCGAGTTTTGTTCGTCGAAAGTTAGTTTCGACTTCTCCGTTGTGTTCGTAGCGTGGATATTTAGCTACGGTGCGAATTTCGTCGAATTCCGAGATAGTTTGGTTTTCGCGTCGCTTTGGGTGTGCCATTAGTAAAGACTAGAAGAAATTCTCTTTTTTTTTTATTTAAGGAGCAGGCGGTTGGGTTCGGTTTTGCTGAACCGATGCTTTAAAGCTTGTATAAAAGCCTTATTAAGAATTGGCGGGCCCACTTCTCCTCTCTTCTTCTCCCCAAGACCGAAACCACTGCTCATGTTTGCGAAAAACAGAGGAAACCGCCAGACCTGCTTCTCCTTCGGACGGCGATTCCGGGAGTGTTCGTGGACGGATTTCGATTCTGAAAGCGGCGTTGTCTTTCTCTCGCTCAGATCTTCGTTTTGACGGTGCTGCTCCTTCTAGTGCAGAGTTAAGAGGAGGGAAAGCCGACCAAGCTTCGCCGAAAATCGAGGCAAGTGGTATTCTTGCCCTTGCCATGGTTGTTCTTTTGAATTTTGGGATGTATTCCGGTTAGCCCTAGGGTAGAAACCAAGCATATTCTCTTTTATCTTGCTAAATTTTAGGGCTTAGATTCTCCTATGAGCCCCCTCATTGTGATGTTTACTCAACCTGCTAGTTGTGTTCACCATTTAGACTCCAGATTTGTAGTTCTAGTTGGGTGCTTTTGCGGGTGGGGCCGAGAGAGAGAGTGAGGGAGGAAGTTGTGGTAGGGCTCTGGTTTGAACCAGTCTTGGTAGACTCTCGGGTTTTGGTGTTGAGTGTGGTGCACACACTCAAAGCCAAAAGCCGCCCGGACTTGGCGTTGAGTGTGGTGGACACACTCAAAGCCATAGTTTGGTCTATTCCTTGCGGCTGTGTGGTGGGGTGATTGAGTGAGAATTTTTGTCTAAGTCAAAATCGACGGGAATCACCAAGTGATTCTCGCCGATTTCGACGTGTATCGTCAGTGATTCCCACTGATCGGCGAGAATCATCCTTAATTCCCGCCGATTTGGCGAGAATCATTCTGGATTCCCGCCGATCGGCGAGAATCATCCTGGATTCCCGCCGATTCGGCGAGAATCATCCTGCATTCCCGCCGATTCGGCGAGAATCATCCTGCATTCCCGCCGATTCGGCGAGAATCATCCTGCATTCCCGCCGATTCGGCGAGAATCAGTCGGCATTCCCGCCGACCTCCTCTAGTTGGCGTTGGTTTAGGGTTTGCCTGCGGGAGTGAACTTTGGCGTAGAGTTAGTTGACCTCACTCAACGCCAAAGCTGCTTTGGCGACGAGGGAGGTGGACTCACTCAACGCCACCGTTGGGTTTTGTGGTTTTGCTAAAGGCGTTGAGGGAGTGGACCTCACTCAACGTCATAGCTGTTTTGGCATTGAGTGAGTTTAGATCACTCAACGCCGCTGCCTCTTTTGCTGAAGGCATTGAGGGAGTGGACCTCACTCAACGCCATGGCTGTTTTGGCATTGAGTGAGGATAGCTCACTCAACGCCAGAGCTATTCTTGCGGATGGCGTTGGGTGAGTGATTCGCACTCAATGCCATGGCTGTTCTGGCACTGAGTGAGGCTAACTCACTCAACGCCAAGGTCTGGTTAGGCGCTGAGTGGGTCCCACTCAACGCCAAGCCGTGTTGAGTAACTTCAACACTGTTTCTCTTTCCTCGATTTTCGTTCCCGAGTGAATTCCTTGATTTTATTTTGAGTTTCCTTGTCGGCCATGTTTTTTTTTCTTTCCTAAAGGCCGAATCGTGGGTCGTGGTTAGTAATGGTGGTTTGAAGCTCTTCATGGGGGAGGTGTTGTGTAATTTAGCCAAGGACACCCTTATTCTTCTATCTTGCTCCAGGTACGGGTTGGGCAAGGGGGTGGAAGCTCCCTTGTGCTTTCACATATAGACCCTTGAGCTTATTGGCTTGGAAATGGTGGTTGGGGGACTGAGTTTGCCTCCAACCCGGATCCATGTTGTTTGTTTTGCTACTACCATCTCCCACAGCTTAGGGTGTTAGAAGTTCTCCCTTGGTAGATTACAGCACTTTGGGCTCTTAGTAGCTTAGTGGACCCTGCAGGATGTAGTTTCTGGGCAGGGTTGGTGCTGATTCCTCGCACGTAGTGCATTCCTTATTGTCTTGCCTTGGGTAGTTGTGACTTTTTCTGCTGTGTGTTTTCCTCTTTTATTTATTCCCTGGTTGACACTTCCATGCAGTTTTCCCTTGTTTTGCTTGCTGAGGTATTCCTTCTTCTTTTGAATGCCTCAGGTTCTGAGCAGTAGCCAGTTTGGTGGCTAGGTTGCGGTGGTGTTGCTGGTGGTCTCTTGGACTTTGGAGATCTTGTTTCTTTGTTAGTGAGGTAGTTTTTCTGTACTTTTCTTACAGACATACATATTTGCCTGTGAGTTCGTGTCAGGTTGTTGGCGCCCACTGGTAGTTTTTACCTTTGTACTAGATATTTTACTTTTGCTGCTACCATTTTCTGGAGATAGTCTACTTACTCTAGGGAGGATTTATGTTAGGTTGCTAGTTATTTTAAAACTACAATTTTTATTATTATAAGATTATTGCATGATCAGCATGTTTTATAAAGATAAATCACTATTTTCCAAACAACGTATAAAAATCATTTCCTTATATATAATATAAATTAAATGTAGAGTCTTGCATGGCATAAGTGGTCCTCTTAGGGCGCTTCTGCACTTCTTAGGATGTCAAACCTGAATAAAATACTTTTCCGCAGTGCTTAAGTATAGTTTTTAAATGTGGACTAGGTGATCAACCGAGCCAAGGGATACGGTCTCTAAAGTATAACTGATTTTCTAATCATTAAACTCATAAATTTCTTTCATAAAGTGTAGTAGATGGTTTTGCCTGAGCGTCAGCAGTTATTCCCTGCTTGACGTGGCATCATGACGCGCGTTTTCTCATACTCTGATAATTCTTTAATTCGGAGAAAATGCGGGTTGTGACAAATTTTGCTTGATGAATAAAAACAATATAATTAAAGATGAAAATGTATACTAGAAAAGACAAACAATGATATATTTCAAATGGGATAAATTTGAATACAAGGTATCTCTATAGAGTTAGAGACAAAGGCTCATGAAATAAATAATTTACTTGTGTTTTCATCGGTCCTTCTACTAAGAGTCAGTAGGCTAAAGCGTATCTCTCCCTAGATCTCAATACTAGCCTCCCCCTAGATCTAACTACGATCTAGACGCTGCACATAGACAACGATTTCTCCCTAAGCCGCACAAGGACTCGGATGCCACTCACAAGGCGGCGATTTTCCCTAAGTCACACAAGGACTTAGACGTCATGCACAAGGCAGCAATTTCCCCTCTCGATTATAATAAGAAAATAATAGAAACAAGAACAAAACAAATTGAACACTTTAGGCTAGACACTCCCTTCAAAAAATGCGCTGAAGATTCCAACGAATTCTTGCCAGAGGTTCTTCGAATGTTGGAAACGTGTCGTCAATCTTTCGCGCTTTGGCCATCTTGAGAGTACGGAGTAAATCTGAGATCTGGAGCTCTCTGAATCGTCTAAACAGGAAGGTACACTCTAGGTAATAAAATTTGTGTTACCCACAAGAAATTGAATGGCTTTTATACTTTGGCGATATCTCCTAGCGACAGTGGGTATCGTCACCTAGCGATATCGGTAACTGCTTCCATGTGTCCCACGAACTCCTCATTTTCGCATCGCAGATCCGTCGAACGTCGAACGTGCACTATCGTCTGGCGATACTAGATATCGCCACCTAGCGATAGCGATGTAACAGATGTCACGTCGCCCACAAGCTTTATCGAGCGTCGAACGAAGATGCGTCGAGTGGCGCTATCGCCTGTCGGCGATATGTCCTGAGCTTAGTTCTGATCTGATTCATCACCCAAAAGACATTATAGATAGACCTGTGATATTTGCACATCAAAAACACCCAAAGATCAAATACAAACAAGATTTGTTATTAGCAAACCAGGAAGCATGGAATGCATGCTCCAACAGACTCAACTAGCGTCGAGTTCTATCGCGCGACGGTAGTGGGTTATCATGTGGCGATAGCAGGCATTGAGAGAGTCAAGAGCGTCGAGTTGAGCACTAGCGTCGAGTTCTATCGCGCGACGGTAGTGGGTTATCATGTGGCGATAGCAGGCATTGAGAGAGTCAAGAGCGTCGAGTTGAGCTACTGCCCAGCGTTAGTATTATCGCTAGCAGTAGTAGGGTCAATTAAATTGACAGAGCTCTCGGGTTTTCTCCGCACGGCGGTAGCCGCTAACGCGTTGTGTTAGTGTGAGTGGTCGTTTCATAACTGGCACTAGGTACCTCTTGGCGGTATTTACCTATCATGTGGTGATAACGAATTCTGTAACCATGTGGCCACATGTCGGCCTATGATTGTAGGGCTTAGGCAGTTGCATGCGAAATGAGGCATTGAATGACGGTACTATGTGGCGATAGCTCAGCATATAATCCTGGTTCGACCGTTTCACTTCATTTACTTTGGATTTTGATGACTTGGCCTGGATTTTTGCAGGAGGAGCAACAATGCCGGAAAGGAGAGTTTACGCAGCCGTTTGAGATTCAGAGTTCGGATTCGCAAAGTGGGTTTTGATCTACGGAGGCAAGGCCGGAGCAGTTGATTTCAACCATCTAGATTTCTCCCATGGCGCCAAAGAGGACTTCAAGGGTAGCGATCCTTTTCCTTACACATATGAAGTCCTTTCTTTTGGCATAAGAGGGTAGACACTCCACGAACATGTGGATGTGGTTCTCCTGACGGGTAGATCCGTGTATCCCCGTTAGGTTGCATTTAGATCCGGAATCGAAGTACGGAATATGCATGCTATGTGAAGCCCATCTGGACGGGTTGGTCTGAATTGGTGATGTTTGTATACTTTTTATGTCGAAGAAGACTTTGTGGTTATCACAAAGATTTCAGAGTCACGGGGTGTGCAGTTGACTGCATTGAGAGTACTGGGGGGTAGTCTCTAGGAAAATGCTCGTTTAAGGGGAAGAAGCGATAGTCTTGCCCCTACCGCGTGGCGGTAGTGCTACCACCGGTGATAGCTCCCTTCGAGCATTGTAATGTTTGTTGAGAAGCCTGTCTCGTGGGGACTTGAGGTCTATTATTGTGAGGTCTGTCTTTCTGACACCTGGGGACCAAGTTTGTGGGTGTTAGCTTAATTTGCTCAGCTTTGGTGGCCGTGAGTGCTATCCTAAGATCATAATAGTGTTATGAATCATACGTATGGGAAAGGTGATGATGACCTGTGTCGTGGCTTGATGCGCCCAACGATTTGAGCACCGAGAAATAGCTAAACTACACTAAACCCTATGTCGATCGACTTGGAGTGAGTCAAAGTGTGGATTTTAAGCCACCATGACTTTGTCGTAGCCATAGGGGTGTTGTCTTTGGCTTTGGACCTGAAAGACTTGAATGCTCAAATGTTGATAACCGTCACAGAGAACGGAGGTATGACCCTTGTGATCATGTGCACCAAGAATGTGCCCTGAGAGAACGGGGCATTGGGTGTTTGTGTCAATGTCTGTGGCGAATGGTGCTTAATTTGCACATTCCTATTGTCATATTATGTTTATACTAATGTCTGCAGGGAAGGAGCGCTGTCATCCCGAGTGAGGGGTGGGGTCGTTAGAATTTGTTCAGCTAATGCTGACCGATGCTTCTGTTTTCCATCCTTGCGGTGGAATGATGCTAGCAAGTACAACTGAGTCAAGTGGGATATAGCGGGTTGAAGCCCAGGATAGCTAAGCTGGCCCTCGAAGGCCAAAGCGAATTGCTCGTTTTGTTTATTTATTACTCATGTGTGGTCGGCATGCGTGTCGATGTATGCAACACAGTTTAATTTGAGTAAACCTTGTAAGGCATTAAGACCAAGACTTCTATGTGTATTTGTTATTCATTCCCAGTTGTGGTAGTGGGCATTCATGATGTTGTTAGGGTTCTAATTTTAACCTTTAAATTACTTCTGTTAGAATGCACTTTGTGTTAGGATGCGAAAAATTGAATTTTGGTTTCAATTTAGTAACTCCTTGGTCTTTCTGTAGTATATGGCGTCGGGCCCTAACCAGGCCATCTATTATATATTATGTGATGGATGGGGGCATTACATCTCAATAATTTGTCATTCAGCTCATAATTTGTGAACTATCTGCCATAGGTGATCAGACTATTCACAATCTTGAAAACTTTTCAAAGCAAGCAGTTGTGGAATCCTTCTTGCCTTGTTTGAAGGCCTCATACTGCGGGTTAAGGAGGGATTTCCTGTCATCCTTCACCTCCTCTGTCCCTTCTATATACACAATCAGAGAATCCCACATCTCCTTGGCAGTTTTGTAGTGGACCAAGTTCTAGAATGCAGAATCATTTATGGCACTTATAATAATATTTTGGGCCCTCTTGTCCATAGTGGCCAGAATTACTTCATCCTTGGTAATTTCAGTGTATTTAATTTCTTGGGAGTCTGGACATTGGCATCTATAGTAGAGATCTTCATGGGAATGAAAGATCCTTATTAAACAGTTATGTATATCCTAGGGTCTGAGGCTTCCATGAATAGCCTTACCCTCTCCTTCCAAATCCCAAAATTATCCTTCCTATAAATAAGAAGTTTCATAGAACCAAACTCCTTGTGGTTCTCACCTGAAGCCATGGAGATAAGCTTCCACTACCCTTAGAGATCTTGCTCAGACTGTTAAGTTCTTTTTGAACAACCTCCCTCTGATACCACTTGGAAGTCTTTATTCAAGGGTAGTTAAACACCTAGAGGGGGGTGAATAGGTTTGTTTTGGCTCTATTGAATCTTTTAAAGTTATGAGCTTGGTGTGTGTTAGAGTTAGTTGTTAGCTTTCAAGAATCACAACAACACACGTGATTTTATAGTGGTTCCCCTATCTAGGATGCATCCACTTTCCCCCTACACCTATCTAGCAGTGAGTTATATTCAGTTAACTTCTACTATATCCTCGGCTCCTTGAGCTTACACCTCAGATCCCTCAAGATCTTAAAACTTAGAGTGAATTGCACTTCTACAACTCAGACTGAATACTGTCCTACCTCAGGCAAAGAATCCCTACACTCAGAGTTAAGTAAATCCTACCTCAGGCTCAGTAACCCTGCACTTAGAGTTAAGAAACTCCTACCTCAGGCTCAGCAACCCTACACTCAGAGTTAAGCAACTCCTACCTCAGGATTAGCAACCCTACACTCAGAGATACGCAACTCCTACCTCGGGCTCAGCATCCCTACACTCAGAGTTAAGCAACTCCTACCTCAGGCTCAACAGACCTACACTTAGAGTTAAGTAACTCCTACCACTCAACCTTTATAATATAGGCTTACAAATCAAATCACACCGTGATCCTACAGATTGAGTAAAGTTTTGTAGTAACTGACTCAGAGAAATAAACCTCTGAGTCTGCGTCCTGGACTGTATAGAAACAAACCTACTCTTCACAACAATAAGAATGTAAATCTTCAAAGTTGTTCTGCTTGTATTGAGAAGAACAATTGCAGAGCTCTGCTCCTTCAAGTTGTAGTAGATCTGAAGTTTTAATGTTGTAGCCTTTAAAAATAACAACAACAATAATGAGTGTTCTATTAGCTAACCTTGCAAATATTAAGCGTTTGAGTTCTTGCTGAAGTCTCTCGAGATTTTGGCTTTTACCACTTTATTTTTTTATTTTAACATGCCCTGTTTACTTCCTCTGTTTCGACTTTTATATCCCAAACTACAACGACTCTTTGATCTGTATGGGTAAGTGGTATGGGTAGCTGTAAAGTAGTTTTAGCATTAACTGCACTACAGAAATCATGCAACACCATTTGTTCTTTAGCGCGCAAAACCTGCTTCATTCGAATTTGGGATGACGTCAGTATGACTCAGTGCTTGTGGACTTAGCAACTTTCACCATACAGTTTGCATAGGCGTTGAGTGAAGTCTTGTGACTCACACATAAAGGCATTGAGTGTTGTCTTGAGACTCAACGCACTGAACTTTAAATGTTAACTACTGAAGCGTTGAGTGGTAAGTCTTCACACAACGATAAAACACTTAGCTGAATAACTATCTAACTTCTGAGGCGTTGAGTGACCCTTCATCACTCAACATTATTGCCTTTGACAATTTAACTAATAAGGCGTTGAGTGTACCTTCATCATCAATGCTTTTGCACTTAACAGAATCCTTTTGGTTAATGGCATTGAGTGAACCTTCTTCACTCAAAGCTTATGGACATGGCAGTTATCCTGACTGAAGGCGTTGAGTGAAC
This sequence comes from Platanthera zijinensis, assembly GCA_039513925.1. Lineage (NCBI taxonomy): Eukaryota > Viridiplantae > Streptophyta > Magnoliopsida > Asparagales > Orchidaceae > Platanthera > Platanthera zijinensis. Next base: position 123,966,176 of record CM077078.1, on the reverse strand, counting down.
CTTCTACACTAAACACTACTGGACTTGTACAGATTTTCTGACTGAAGGCGTTGAGTGAACCTTCTACACTTAACGCTTCTGATCTTTGTCGCTTTCTTTGATAGGTCATTGAGTGACCCTTCTTCACTTAACTCTTCTATATTTGGACAGATTCCTTTGAGTAGGCGTTGAGTGAATGACCTTCACTCAACGCTTCTGAACTTACACAGATTTGAGTCCAGCACCATTGAAGCTTTGAATGATTGAGCTTCTGGAAATGTTTTTAGGCCCCTGGCATTGAGTTATGTGCACTCACTCAACGCTTCTGGACTTTGGCAAATTTTTGTCTTTCTATAATATCTTGTCATGAGTTCAACTAAACTTCTGACCCTATCAACCTGTCTAATTAATGAACAGTGGACATCCTACATACATTGAACTACAACACATATCAAATACAAACATGTGCATGCTATTGACTTGTGAGCCTTCTTCAAATTTAGCACATTGTGATCAATGGACCCAACAAAATACATTTTAAATTACTTTTCAACAATAATTTTGCACGATAATCAATCCGGGCACCAAACTCATGGTACAATCAACATACAAAAAATTCTCGCTACATTCATATTCCATTTTTCTTCTTGCATGAGCAAGCCTCAAGACTAAAAAATCCTTCAACATCCCAGAATCAGATTTGATGAATCTTCAAAATAAAAAAGCTTCATATTAAACAAGTAAAATAATAAAAATTATTTTTTTCATATTAAAAAGTAAAATAATAAAAACTAATTTTTTCCAGATTAAAAGTAAAATAAAAAAAATCATATTAAAAAGTAAAATAATAAAAACTAAAATGTTTATATGTGGATCAAAAAAAATTTTAATTTCATTTATTAATTCTCGAATAAAAAGAGGGATTGTTATCCGCAGATCGAAAATGACTATTCACAGATTATTACTATTCGTAGATCCAAAGATACTTAAATTGTTATTCACATAAATTATTATTATTCGTAGACCAACATTAAAAGTAAAAAAATATCAAGACGTGCACCAGCATCACAAGTACCAGCAAGAGCATAGTTCATTACCACCAAAATTGAAGTTTACATTAAAATATATAACATGCATCAAAAAATATGAAGCACCGACACCACAAGTGCTCAAAAAATATCAAGTACATCAAAATATATATAACTTACATCAAAAAATGTGAAGCACCAGCACCACAAGTGCTTAAAAAATATCAAGTCTACATCACATTATATATTGAGAATGAGGCAAAACTACATACAAATTAGCTTACAGGAGGCACTGCCTAAAAATTTACTCATAAATCACATAAAAATTTTGAGAATGAGGTTCAGCTACATAGAAATACATAAAAATTTACTCCTAACTCACAAAATATGGAGAATGAGACACTGCATTCTCGACGGAAAAGGATGGGGGCTTCGAACAGGAGGCGCAGCTCATCACCCATTCACTGCATTCTCGATAGGTAAGAATGGGGTCTTCGAATAGGAGGCACTGCTAAGAACGCTCCACATCTTTGTGTTAGGGAATGTTATTTACTTACAGGTGGCTCAGATTAGGAATGGATTTGACTGAAGACTTTGTACTCACGGCGGGGGAGCAACGAACGATTGGCTCCTTCGAACAAAGTGAAGAAGCGAAGGATCGGGGGCTTCGAACAGGAGGATCCTTCTTCGATGGCGACCTAGAGGGATCCTGATTAGCTGACGAACGCCTGCGCTAAAGGTTGCTATTTACGGGCGAGCAGCAGAGGGCACAGGTGTCTGGGAAGAAGCATTTAGGGTTTTTATTTGAGAATAAAGAAAATGAATTTGAGGCTATGAATTTAAACCTAAAAAAACCATTTTTTGATCTTCGAATAGCCATTTAAGATCTGCGAATAAAAATTCCCTTAAAAAATAAGGGTACATAAAAATGTTAATAATATTAACATAACAAATACAACGTTGACATATTTATCTCCTCCATTCCCTTTGTTGGGTACATTGGAAAATGTGTACCTGATTTGAAGAAGCCCAACCTAGCTCAATGATATACATCAAGGTGTATTTGATGTTGTTTTAAGTTGACATGTGCAGGTGAAGAATTGATAAAGTATGCAGAAAAATTCTAAGTCCAAGTGTCGACACAAAGGAAAAAGTGTCGACACATAGAAGAAAATAGTCGACACAACACTGGGAAGCAGTGTCGACACATAGCAGTTAGTCTACAACTACACTGGGAAAAAGTGTCGACACAGAAGAAGTAAGTCGACACAACACTGGGAAGCAGTGTCGACACATAGCAGTTAGTCTACAACTACACTGGGAAAAAGTGTCGACACAGAAGAAGTAAGTCGACACAACACTGGGAATTTGTGTCGACACAGAAGAAAAGCGTCGACCTCAACATTGGGAAAATGTGTCGACACAGAAGAATATAGTCGACCTCAGGTTTGTCGACACCAGCAGAATGTGTCGACACATTGTGATTAAGTCGACACATTACAGCAGAGTTAAAAGAAGACTGTGTCGACACCTGAAGGCTAAGTCGACATTTACTAAGTTATGATTCTACAACAACTGTGTCGACACACAGGACTTGTGTCAACACACTAAAGAGTCAAGACCAAGTTATTTTCAGAAGAAGCTGTGTCGACTCAAAGGCAACTTAGTCGACATCACTGAAGACTGTGTCGACACCAAAGTCAATTGTGTCGACACAGATAGACAGATGGTCTCGACACTTTCTGACAGACTGTCTCGACAACTTGTGGTTCAAGACTAAGGCACAGGACTTGTTTGAAGACTTGACAGCTGTGGGTTGCCACCGGTTAACTGAAGCTGTCAGACTTGTCAGAAAACGGTTAGAAACCGGATCAGCCGGTTACCATGAAGAAAGTCTATAAATAGACAGATTCAGAAGGAGAAAGTAACTTTTGGAAAACATTGTTGAGAATCAAAAAGTTGAGAAGGATTACGATCCAATTCATTTCAAGAAAGTGCTAGGCACTTAAGAAGATCTTCTCCGAAAGATCTAAGAAGACTATCTAAGGATAGATCAAAGAAGAGTTCTAATCAGAATTCAGAAGAATCATTCAAAGTGCTGGATAGAGAGAGATCAAGCCAGAATTTGAAGAAGAAGAAAGAAACCACCAGTGGATTCTCAAGAAGCTGTTTGGAAATCAACTCAGCTAAGTTCTTATTCAAGAAGCTTTGAAGAAAGCTCAGATACAGTTGATTTCATCAGCTGATCAAGAATTGTCTTGGCCTTTTCTCTCTCAATTTAGGCAAGACAGTTAGATAAACTTTTCTATATTTCTGTAGGATCTGTTTACACAGATCTGAGTTGTAAGCCTATGTTATAAAGGCTGAGTGTAGGAGTGTTGAACTCTGAGTGGTAGGGCTGTGTGCCTGAGTGTAGGAGAAGGGTCTTCTCTGAGTTGTAGGCCTTGGGGCAAGGCTGAGGTAGGGCTGTTGTGCCTGAGTTGTAGGAACCAGTTGGGTTCTGAGTTGTAGGATCTATTGATCTAAGATTAGTGGAAGTTTGGCCGAATCTAGCATACTGCTAGATAGGTGAAGGGGGAAAGTGGATGTACCCAGACCTTGGGGAACCACTATAAAACATTGTGCAATTTGTGATGTTTTATTTTCTGTGATTGCTGTGATTCTTTTGTTAGTCATTGAATTGAATTCTGCCTTGAAGTTTTTATAAATAAGCAGAACCTATTCACCCCCCCCCCCCTCTAGGTGTTTAGGCTGTCTTGAAAGTTAAACTATCAAGTGGTATCAGAGGGAGGTTCCTCAAAAAGGACTTAACAGTCTGAGGTAGATCTGAAAGGCATATTCAAGATTCAAGAAGATGGGTTCTGGAGAGAATCATAAGGAGCTAGGGTCTATGAAATTACCCATATGCAAGAAAGAAATTTTTGGAATTTGGAAAGAAAGAGTCAGACTGTTTATGGAAGCATCTGACCCAAGAATTTACATCACAGTACAGGAAGGCCCCTTCATTCCAATGAAGGTATCAGTTCTTGATGCAAATATCCAAACTCCAAAGAGTTATTCAGAAATGACCAAGGATGAAATCATCTTGGCAACCATGGATAAAAGAGCTCAGAACATTATTGTGAGTGCCATAGATGATTCAACATTTCAGAATCTGATTCACTGCAAGACCTCCAAGGAAATGGGGGACACATTGATTGTCTACATGGAGGGATCTGAAGAAGTAAGGCTGGACAGGAAGTCTATGCTAAATCAGGAGTATGAAAGCTTTAGACAAGGAAAATCTGATAGCATAACTGAGTGCTATAAGAAATTCTATAGAATTGTGAATGAGCTAATATCCTATGGAAGAGTCTTCAGTACCTATGAACTGAATGACAAATTCTTAAGATCCTTATCAAAGGATTGGGATACAAAGATCTGTGCCATAAGAGAAGTGGCTAAATTGGCAGAGATATCTCCTCCAACCCTGTTTGGAAAGTTGCTATCCTATGAAATGCAACTTATGGTGAGGAAGGAGGAGGAAAGAAACTCAAGCGGAGATCACAGAGAAAAGACTGTGGCATTTAATGCTGAAGCCACTAGAAAGAATAGGAGGAAATCACCATCTCCTCCTAAAGAAGTTGAAGAAGATAGTTCTGAAAATTCAGATAAGGGTTCAGAAAGCTGTGATTCAGATGCAGACTTTGCTGCATTCACAAGGCAATTCCAAAGGTTCTTGAAAAAGAAGCAATGGAAGTCTAGGCCTTCCTCATCACAGCAAGTTGATGACTATTATCAGAAGAGAAGGTCATCAAGGAAAGAGAAAAGCAGATCAAAGCCCAGCAAAGCCACTACTTCAAAGATTGTCTGCTATTGTTGCAATAGGCCTGGACATGTAGTGGCTGATTGTCCTGACAAGAGGAAGGAATCTTCAGAAAAGAAGAAGACTTATCAGAAAGGCAAGAAGGAGAAATCCTTTGTAGCAAAGAAAGATAAAAGTCTGTCAGACCAGTCAACTTCAGAATCAGGATCTGAAGCTGAAGCATATATTGGACTATATGCTGCATCTGAGGAAGAGGAGTTTATGCAGTTGCTAGACTCCATCAATGAACATCAATGCATGGGGTTGATGACAAGATCAGAAGAGGACATATGCCAGAATCAGTCTGGTCCTAATGAGGTAAAATGTCCTTCCAGTACATCTGTTTGTAGTACAAGTGAAGAATCAGCTACATCTGCATCAAGTGATGAAGATGCATCTGGATCTGAAGGAGATGTCTATCAATTGATAGACAAGTATGGGAACTTGTTGCAGGCCCTTAAGAAAAGCAAGAACCTGGTTAAAACTCAGGCTCAGGAAATTGCTGAACTAAGGGTAGCAACAACTGAGTTAGAAAAAGTCCTTGATCAAAAATTAAATGAAATTGCCAAGCTGAAGAATATAACTATTATTCAGATGGGCACAATTAATTATACTAATGATCAAGTGAAGAGTCTGGAGGCCAGACTTAGAATTGAAAGGGATTTAGTGGCTAGTTACTCTAAGCCAAAATCTGTCTTACCCTTGATAGATGAATTTGTCACTCAGAAGGGTAAGGCTGGATTAGGATTTAAAGGTAACTCCAGGGCTGGCAGATTCAAGAGGAAAGGCAAAGCCCCTATTCAGCCACTAAACCTTTCAGTCCCCATAAAGTTTAGTAAGGTGAAAGTGCCTTCTAACATATATGATCATGAAGACATTCAAGGTCATATTAAGACTAATGTTCTGAAGAACAAGGGTGTAAATGCAAGCAGGCCTACCTATGGTCATAAACCCAATGGTTTTAAGAAATCAGTAGGTGAAGTTGCAACAGCACCAGCAATGAACAGAAATTCTTCTGACAAGGATGTATCTAGATCTAGATATAATAAGTTTGAATGTTGGTGCTGTGGCAAGAGAGGCCATTTTGCATTAGACTGCTGGTATAACACAAGTGTTATAAAGAATAAGAGTCTACCTGTTAGAAGAGGTTATGATAACTTTATTAATGCTAACCTGAACCAAGGACCCAAGACTTACTTGGGTTCTAAGGGTAAGTAATTCTGTATTGCAGGTGAATCCAAGTAACCATGCCCCTATATGGTACTTGGATAGTGGTTGTTCCAGGCACATGACTGGAACAAAGGGGCTGCTGAAGGAGTATTCATCTGTCAAAGATGGACCTAAAGTGATATTTGGTGGATCTGAGAAGGGAGTCATCAAAGGATTTGGTAACATTTCTTCTAACCTAATTACTATCACCCAAGTGGCCTATGTAAAAGGTTTGAAACATAATCTAATAAGCATAAGCCAGCTGAGTGATCTAGGATATGACATTTCATTTGGTAAGGATGGATGTCATATCAAAAGGTCAAGTGATCAAGAGATCATATTGACTGGGTATAGGAAGAGAAATGTATATTGCCTTAATTTTGAATGTGAAAATAAGGCTTTCCCCATTTGTCTTGTAGCTGATGACAATGCTTCCCATTGTGTTAAGTGGCACAAGAGATTGGCTCATCTAAACTACAAGACAATTGGCCAACTCATTAGTAAAGAACTAGTGAGGAATGGGCCTCAAGTTAAGTGTATAAAGGAAGGGGTATGCTCAGCTTGTCAAAAGGGCAAGCAGACAAAATCCTCATTTCAAAGCCTTGAAAACAAGGATTCTGTGAGGTGCTTATACCTCTTGCATATGGATCTTTTTGGTCCTATGCTAGTTCATAGTCTAGGTAGGAAGGTCTACACTTTTGTGGTTGTAGATGACTATTCTAGATTTACATGGGTGTTTTTTCTGAGACAAAAATCTGAAACCCCAAGTGTATTACTTAATTTTGTAAAGCAAATTCAGAATGAACTGAATAGTACAGTGGTCAAAATCAGAAGTGACCATGCTACTGAGTTTCAATCTGAAAGCATAACAAACTTGTGTAAAGACTTTGGGATTTTCCAAGAATTCTCCTCACCTAGAACACCCCAGCAAAATGGAATTGTTGAAAGAAAGAATAGAACATTAATTGAAGCTGGTAGAACTCTATTGAGTGACACCTCTCTCCCAGAATATTTTTGGGCTGAGGTAGTTAACACTGCTTGTCATGTCATCAATAGGGCTTCTATCACCAAAAGCCACAGAAAGACTCCCTATGAGATTGTGAAAGGCAGAAAACCAAATCTATCCTATTTTAGGATCTTTGGTTGCAAGTGTTATATACTTAATAATGGCAAGTCATATTTGACTAAGTTTGCTGCCAAATCCCAGGATGGGATATTTGTTGGGTACAGCACAAATAGTAAGGCCTATAGAGTCTTCAACTTAACTACTCAAGTTGTTGAAGAATCTGTGCATGTTGTATTTGATGAAACAAGATTAATCAATTGTGAGTTGTCTTGTAGATCAAATGACTCAACAGGTATAAGCAAGAGGATGGACAAGCTCTCCATTGCTGAAGCTTCAAAGGAAGATGGAGCATTGGAAAATGAAGGCTGCTGTCCAGGGGGAGTACAAGAGATAATGGAAGCTGATGAAAACCAAGAGGTTCAGCAGAATGAAGAAGCTGGAGATGCACAACCTGAAGGGAATCTTCCTCCAGCTATAAGATATCTAAGAGATCATCCTACTGATCAGATAATAGGTGATCCAAGACAAGGAGTGCAAACTAGAAGCAGAAATCAAAGCACAGTTTTGCATTCAAGTTTCTTGTCTCAGATGGAACCTAAGAAGTTTGAAGAAGCTATCCAAGACCAGCACTGGATTGATGCTATGCAAGAGGAGCTGAATCAATTCAGAAGGTGCAAAGTCTGGGAGCTTGTTCCTAAACCAAGAGGCCACAACATAATTGGCACCAAGTGGATCTATAGGAACAAGCTAGATGAGAGTGGGATAATAGTGAAGAATAAAGCAAGGTTAGTTGCAAAAGGATACAGGCAGGAAGAAGGGATTGACTTTGATCAAACCTTTGCTCCAGTAGCAAGGCTGGAGGCAATCAGATTGTTCCTTGCCTATGCAGCCTACCAAGACTTCAAAGTATACTAGATGGATGTGAAGTCAGCATTTCTGAATGGTGACCTTAAAGAAGAAGTATATGTAGAGCAGCCATCAGGTTTTGTAGATCCTCTTAAACCTGATTCTGTGTATAAGCTTAGGAAAGCTTTGTATGGGTTAAAACAAGCTCCAAGGGCTTGGTATGAAACCCTGTCTACCTTCCTCATTGAGAATAAATTCTCAAGAGGAAAGATAGACAAAACTCTATTCCTTAGGGAATCAAAAGGTAAGATCATCTTAGTTCAGATTTATGTTGATGACATAATCTTTGGATCAACTGAAAACAACCTTTGTAAAAAGTTTGCCAAACTTATGCAAGGGAAGTTTGAGATGAGCAGTATGGGAGAACTTAAGTTCTTCTTGGGACTCCAAGTAAGACAGACTGATGATGGATTGTCCATATCCCAGTCTAAGTTCACCAAAGAATTAATTAAGAAATATGGTATGGAGTCATCCTCCACCATGAGAACTCCTATGGGAACAAGTATGCCTATATGCAAAGATGAGACAGGTAAACCTGTTGATGAATCATTGTATAGAGGAATAGTTGGGTCTCTACTATATCTCACTGCTAGTAGACCAGACATTATGTATGCAACATGTGTCTGTGCTAGGTACCAAGCCTGCCCTAAAGAATCTCATTATACTACAGTCAAAAGGATTCTGAGATATCTAAAGGGCACTCCTAATCTAGGTCTTTGGTACCCTAGAAATAGAGATTTTCTACTAACAGGCTATTCAGATGCAGATTTTGCAGGATGTAGAGAGGACAGGAAAAGTACTACAGGTACTTGTCAATTCCTGGGAGGAAGACTAATATCATGGAGTAGTAAGAAGCAGACCAGTGTGGCAATTTCCACAGCTGAGTCAGAGTATGTTGCTGCTGGAAGCTGCTGTGCACAGCTACTATGGATGCAGCATCAGCTTAAGGATTATGGTATTCAGGTAAGTAGAACACCTCTTTTATGTGATTCTAAGAGTGTTATTTCTATTGCTAATAATCCAGTTTCTCATAGTAGAACTAAGCATATAGAAATCAAATACCATTTTCTTAGAGAACATGTAGAAAAAGGAGACATCTCATTGGAATTTGTAAAAACAGATTATCAAATAGCAGATGTATTTACTAAGCCTTTAGATGAAACCAAATTCAATAAATTCAAAATTGAATTAGGTATGTTAACCATTGATTAATGTATTAACAAAATCATTAACAATGCAATTGAAGTGGTATTTAAGTAAGTAAAAGTAATAACAACATAATCAAGTGTTAAAAAGGACACATTGAAGTAACACTTACAAGTGGTGTTGAACCAACAGAAATTGGCTAAGTAAGAATGTGTCGACACATTCAGTAATTATGTGTCGACTCAGAGAAATAATGTCGATAAGTCAGAAATATTGTGTCGACACAGAGAATATGTGTCGACACTTAAAAGTTATATTGTCGACTTAACCAGAAATGTAATGTCGACTCAACCAGGATAATGGTGTCGACACTTACAGAATATGTGTCGACACTTATCCTTAGAGTCGACACAGAATTTTTGTCTATCTAAGGTGTCGACATAACCACAAATTGGTGTCGACACATAATAGGCTGAAGTAATGTCGAGACAATAGAAGTTTGTGTCGACACATTCCGTCTGTGTCGACACATTTAGTCTGTGTTTGGCGCCTTTTGAACTTCTTTCAACAGAAGGTATAAATAGGTGAAAAACGCTTTCTGTCGACACGCTTCCAAGGTTTTCGAGACTAAAACCCTGTGTCGATAGTCTATCTTTCTCTCTTCTCTCAAGCTTTCTCGACAAATCGATGGCGCCAAGGATGGAAGACAACGTCAATGAGGGGTATGAGTTGGTGCGCCAGGCCTTTGCAGATGCGCCGCCAGATGTTCAAGGAGTTATCACCCTCCTCTCCGAGTCAGGGTTAGAATTTCTAATCTCAGAGCCAACTAAAATCTGGAAGAAGGAGGTGCACGAGTTCTTTATCTCTGCATCAGTCCACTCAACAGGCCTCAAGATTAAGTCCAATGTTCAAGGGACTAAGGTGAAGATTACTCCAAGAACTTTGAGAAAAATCTTTCAATTACAAGTAGTTGAGAATGAAGAGGAAGTTCCTAGTTCTAAGACAAGGGAAGCCCTTCAATGGTGTGGACTGGACTCAGGCTTGAATATTGGAGCTGCATTCAACAGGAAGGGTATGAATCAGCAAGGGAAGTTCTTGTCTGAAATAGTTGCGAAAGTGATCCTCTGCAAGATAGGTGGACATGATAGGATTTCTGCCTATATGTTCAGCCTTATGACCAAGATTGTTTTTACAATCCCTACTGATTGGTCAGGAGTGATCTTTGACAAGATCAAAGAAGGAATCAAGAAGCCTAACATGGCCAGGATCATGAGCTTATATCTCACTGGAGTGATTCCTGAAGTGATGCAGCAACTGCAAGGGACTAAGATCAATCATATGAGAAGAATGGATATGAGACTGTTCTCTATGTGGGATAGGGTGCTGTCCAAGGATGTGCCTGAAGAGAACAGGCCAGACACCCCTGTGAAATCCCCTACTCAAAACCAAGAACCTGAACAACTACAAGACGACCCACTCAGGACACAGGTTGAAGATCAGCCAGACTCAACTATAGTCCAGCAAGTGTCAACACCTGCACAAATGCAGGGGGAGCCAGTTTCCACTCCTGCTCAAAATGTATCTGCACCTGATCAGGTACATGTGTAGGGGGAGCTAATGTATTTTACTATAAAAGACATTGCTCATATTTTTGTTACTGCACAGGTTCAGGGGGAGCTAGTGTCCACTCCTCCTCTAGATACTACAAATACTGAAGTACAAGTGCAAGAGGAAGCACAGTTAAACTTATCTCAAGATTTAACTGCTGCAGAAGTTACAGCTCAACTGGAATTTACTCTGGAGGAGTTATTCCCTGATGATGATACTACTACTGATAAAGTAGGAGGTGGACAAGAAATTGAGAAGTCAATAGGTATGGAAATTGATCAGGAAGCTGAAGTTGAGGTACAAGTTGAGGGGGAGCCAGTGGCTGTTGAAGCTGAGCAACAGGTCACTGGGACAGATACAATTCATCCTCCTCAAGAAAGAATTCATTTAGATACTTCATCTGAAACTGACACTGAAGGAGCCAGGATGGCAAAGAAAAGAAAACTTGTTGTCTTTAAGAGAAGAAGCAAGAATTATAAGCAGGCTTTACAGACAACACCTCTACAGGTATCTCCAGCCTTTGATTATAACAAGTTTATGGTAGATCTACAGGTAAAATTGGATGAACAAAGGATGGCTCTGGAAAAGTATGTTGATAAAAATAGCAAGTCACTTCAGTTTGACTTAGCTCAGGATATAAAGTCCATCCTGTTTCAAGTCAACATGCATAAAAAGGAAATGACAGATTGCTTCCACAAGGGTGGCAATGCTGTGGTTTATCTAGCTCAACAACAGGAGGCTATTACTACAAAGGTGGATGACATTGCTTTGAAGCAAAGCTATGTATTGGAAAATCAGTTACGAATGAATGATAATTTAACTGAATCTCATAATGAGATCATTGAGGAGGTAAAGAAGATTGTTCCAGGTCTGCCTGCAGATAGAGCCAAAGAAAGGGAAGAATTTGATAAGAATTTTCAAGCTGCCATTGCTTCTGTTAAGACTGCCATCTCAACCTCTCAAAAAGAAATATCTGAAAAGCTTCACAAGTTAAAACCATTTTTTAAAGAAGGTGTGAATTATTTGGATGGCCAAATCAGATTTCAAAAGGAAGATCTAAGAGATCATGTATCTAGAGAAGCCATAAAGGGGGAAAGGATGCTAATTCATGCAGGCTCAGAGCACTCCAAATGGGTGACCAATAGTATCCGAGCCACATTGGGATATCCCCCATTGTGTGATGATGCTATGGTGGCTGAGTCAGGAATACAAACAAATCTACTTGAAGGCAATCAACCTGAGATTGCCCAAGTCATTTACCCCCCTCCAGATTTTGACATGATTGATCAGCAGGTTCAAGGCATGTATAGTCCTCCAAAAGAGGTTACTAATATTGTCATTGGGAAGGTTGATAAGCCAGAGGCTACTCTGAAAGAACAGCAAGATGCTCTATTAGCAAAGAAGAGATTCAGAGAGCAGGCTGCACTCAAGCCAGATTATGAGCAGTGGAGTCCTACTTCAAGGAACATAATACTCACTGCATGGAAAGCTGTACAAGACAAAGTTCATGAGAGAGGGAAGTGGTACAATGAGATAGAATGGCAAAAGTATGAGGCAAGACAGGAAGCAATAGTACAATTCAGAAGGAAAGCTAAGCTGGGAAGGCTGCCACCAGATGCTAAGGAGCCAAGCAAGTACTTCCCAAAGCCTTTTCACTATTTTGAAAGGCAAAGGATCAAGGAAGAAGCTCAGAAGAAAGCTGATCAAAAAGGAAAGAAGATAGCTGAAGAATCAGAAGCTCCTGTGACAGCTACAATTCAATCTGGCAAAGGGATTATCATAAGAGAGCCTGATCAATCCTGATTATGTTTTTAGTTCCTTCATAGTGTTTTGTAATGTTGTGATGTAATCATTAAATGTAAAACAATGTAATCAAACATTACCCAGTTATAAACAAAATGTTGTTTGGCATATTATAATGAGCATTCTGTGATGGATTGTTTTTATGTTTTGTTTATATTAAGTATTCCTGTCATGTCATATATCATCATTTAGTACTGTTTATAAATGGTGTATATCATTGGCTATAAGGGTTATGACTTCTCCAAATAGGGGGAGATTGTTGGGTACATTGGAAAATGTGTACCTGATTTGAAGAAGCCCAACCTAGCTCAATGATATACATCAAGGTGTATTTGATGTTGTTTTAAGTTGACATGTGCAGGTGAAGAATTGATAAAGTATGCAGAAAAATTCTAAGTCCAAGTGTCGACACAGAGGAAAAAGTGTCGACACATAGAAGAAAATAGTCGACACAACACTGGGAAGCAGTGTCGACACATAGCAGTTAGTCTACAACTACACTGGGAAAAAGTGTCGACACAGAAGAAGTAAGTCGACACAACACTGGGAAGCAGTGTCGACACATAGCAGTTAGTCTACAACTACACTGGGAAAAAGTGTCGACACAGAAGAAGTAAGTCGACACAACACTGGGAATTTGTGTCGACACAGAAGAAAAGCGTCGACCTCAACATTGGGAAAATGTGTCGACACAGAAGAATATAGTCGACCTCAGGTTTGTCGACACCAGCAGAATGTGTCGACACATTGTGATTAAGTCGACACATTACAGCAGAGTTAAAAGAAGACTGTGTCGACACCTGAAGGCTAAGTCGACATTTACTAAGTTATGATTCTACAACAACTGTGTCGACACACAGGACTTGTGTCAACACACTGAAGAGTCAAGACCAAGTTATTTTCAGAAGAAGCTGTGTCGACTCAAAGGCAACTTAGTCGACATCACTGAAGACTGTGTCGACACCAAAGTCAATTGTGTCGACACAGATAGACAGATGGTCTCGACACTTTCTGACAGACTGTCTCGACAACTTGTGGTTCAAGACTAAGGCACAGGACTTGTTTGAAGACTTGACAGCTGTGGGTTGCCACCGGTTAACTGAAGCTGTCAGACTTGTCAGAAAACGGTTAGAAACCGGATCAGCCGGTTACCATGAAGAAAGTCTATAAATAGACAGATTCAGAAGGAGAAAGTAACTTTTGGAAAACATTGTTGAGAATCAAAAATTTGAGAAGGATTACGATCCAATTCATTTCAAGAAAGTGTTATGCACTTAAGAAGATCTTCTCCGGAAGATCTAAGAAGACTATCTAAGGATAGATCAAAGAAGAGTTCTAATCAGAATTCAGAAGAATCATTCAAAGTGCTGGATAGAGAGAGATCAAGCCAGAATTTGAAGAAGAAGAAAGAAACCACCAGTGGATTCTCAAGAAGCTGTTTGGAAATCAACTCAGCTAAGTTCTTATTCAAGAAGCTTTGAAGAAAGCTCAGATACAGTTGATTTCATCAGCTGATCAAGAATTATCTTGGCCTTTTCTCTCTCAATTTAGGCAAGACAGTTAGATAAACTTTTCTATATTTCTGTAGGATCTGTTTACACAGATCTGAGTTGTAAGCCTATGTTATAAAGGCTGAGTGTAGGAGTGTTGAACTCTGAGTGGTAGGGCTGTGTGCCTGAGTGTAGGAGAAGGGTCTTCTCTGAGTTGTAGGCCTTGGGGCAAGGCTGAGGTAGGGCTGTTGTGCCTGAGTTGTAGGAACCAGTTGGGTTCTGAGTTGTAGGATCTATTGATCTGAGATTAGTGGAAGTTTGGCCGAATCTAGCATACTGCTAGATAGGTGAAGGGGGAAAGTGGATGTACCCAGACCTTGGGGAACCACTATAAAACATTGTGCAATCTGTGATGTTTTATTTTCTGTGATTGCTGTGATTCTTTTGTTAGTCATTGAATTGAATTCTGCCTAGAAGTTTATATAAATAAGCAGAACCTATTCACCCCCCCCCCCCCTCTAGGTGTTTAGGCTGTCTTGAAAGTTAAACTATCACCCTTCCTCCCGTTGTTTCGCTAATCCCGGCGGACCGCTAATCTGCTCGCCTTCTTTTTCCACGCGGCTACCGGAGGAGACTTGCGTTGCTTCCTCACATCTCCTTATTGTGGTTTCTGGTAATGTCGGTGGCTTCTATGTATTCTATTCATTTCTCTTCTTGCCTCTCCGTTTAAATCATATGATCTGATCGGGTTGTGGTGGCCCCGCCCACTATTGGGGGCTTTCCTGTCTTTTTACCTTACTTTTGCTCTAGTATTTAATGTATTTTCTGGTAGGGTTTGGGTGTGAATGATCCAGAACTTTATGGGTGTGTGAAGCTGGTGGAGCTCGGTGTTTTCCCTCCCCTGCTGTCCGGCTGTTCAGGAGAGCTTCTCCTTAGGCCGTTTTTATTCCTGTTTATCTTGTTCCTGCTTGTTAGAACCTTCCCTGTTTACTGCTTGTTGAATGAATTCAGTTTTATCTTCCATTTGGTTGTTGCACCTACTGTGGCTATTGGAAAGTTGAGCAGCAAGCCGAGCAAGATCATATCAAGGTATCAGAGCCAGCACGACCATGCCCGTCTCCGACGCGACCCGCTCCAAAGATCCGGTGGCCGACTTGGAGGCCCTCCGCCTGTCTCACGAAACCCTCAACCACCACCTGCAATCCTTGTCGGAGCAGCAAGCCCGTACCTCCGACGAAGTGCGGGAGATCCTTTCCGTTCTCAAGGCTGACCGTCCCGGGGGTTCCGGCGGGTTCTCAACCTCGCCACCGCCCACCTTTCCATCCCAGACCGTGCAGACGCGTTTCGCCTGCTTGGAGTTCCCGCAGTTTTTCGGTGATGTGGTTATAGACTGGATATACCGCTGTGATCAATTTTTCGAAGTGGACAACACATCCCATGACATGAAGGTCCGCATTGCCTCCATCCACATGGAAGACAAAGCACTCCATTGGAACCAAAGATTCATGAAGCACCGCCTCATGCGTCAATGGCCCTCTTGGGAGGAGTATTGCCAGGCCGTTAACAGCCATTTCGACTCCCTGTTGAATGATGATCCCCTCCGTGACATGAAAATTTTACACCAGAAGGGCTTCGTTCAAAGCTATATTGATGAGTTTTAGATTCTCCTGCACCGCACCGCCATCCCTGAAGAGAATGCTGTCAGTTTATGCTTAGCCGGGTTGAAGGGCGACATCGAGTACTCCGTGCGCATGTTCCAACCAAAAACGCTCTGTGACGTCTATTCCCTCGCCCGCCTACAGGAACAGAAAAATGCTTTCAGCGCTCGCCGCACGCCTCCATCAACCTGGGATCGTTCTACCTCTCGGGACCTTTGCCCAGGAACCTCTGCTAGTCATGCCTCTGCCGAGTCCAACCCCCCTCCACCGTGAGGCAGTCCTAAGGTCACCTCTACGGATATGGATGAACGCTGCAGCAAAGGGATGTGCTTCTGGTGCGACAGCAAATACTTCTCGGGGCATCGTTGTGTCGAGCGTCGAAAATCCTATGCCTTGGACATTGTCCCCAATGTCGAGCAAGGGGAGGATCTGCAGGACACACCCCTAGAAGAACCAAATCCTTTGGCCGACCTGGACGATGATCCGGACACCCCTCCTCACATCTCGGTCCATGCCTTGGAGGGAACTACCCACTTTCAAACCATGCGCATCACGGCTTCCTACCATGGCGCACTGATTCATGTGCTGATCGACTCAGGTAGCACCCACAACTTTATTGATTTGGATACGGCGACACAACTGAAATGCTCCCTTACCACCATTCCGAGCTTCGATGTGGCGATGGCCAACGGGAAGACCATCGCTTGTTCTTCCAATATGATAGACTTCCAATGGAAAATGCAGGGCGTTTTGTTTACTTTGGACATGTTGGTCTTGCCTTTGGGCGGCTGTGAAGTTGTCTTAGGCGTCCAATGGCTTGTCACCCTCGGCGTAGTCCACTGGTATTTTAAGAACCTGAAAATGGAAATCACCGTCCACGGCTGGCGGATCTTCTTGCGTGGCTCCAAGCACGCTGTCAACACATGGTTGCCCCCACGTCGTACACCAAAACTCCTTGCACGAGATGGCGAGTGCAACATGCTAGCCCTATGTTATGTCCAACCGGAGTCACCGGGTCCTCCTCCCTTCCACCCAGCGGGCAGCGTTCAGCCCAGATCAGCTCCCTTTCCCCTGGATTCCGCAGCCCAGCAGTAGCTCCAGCTTGTCTTAGCTGATTACCCAGAGGTCTTTGTTGCACCCACCGAGCTTCCTCCTCTTCTCCACCATGAACACCACATCCCGGTGTGCGAGGGAACCGCCCCAATCAACTCGCGCCCGTACCGTTACCCCCCTCTACAAAAGGCGATCATAGAAAGGATGGTGCAGGAATTATTAGATACCGGGCTAATCCGCTACAGTAACAACCCTTTCGCCTCTCTGGTGGTGCTCGTCAAGAAGAGCGATAATACTTGGCGATTGTGTGTTGATTACCGCCAACTCAATCGGGCCACGATCAAGGACAAATTTCCTATTCGAAGCATTGAGGAATTACTCGAGGAGCTCCACGGTGCAGCCTTCTTCTCCAAACTTGACCTACGGGCGGGTTTCCACCAAGTGCGCATGGCGCCCGATGACATCTCTAATACGGCGTTCTGCACCCACCACGGTCATTACGAATTTCTCGCAATGCCATTTGGGTTAGCCAACGCTCCGTCGACATTTCAAAGTTTGATGAACTCTATTTTTTGCGCACACCTTCGCCGCTTCATCCTCGTCTTCTTCGACGACATCCTGGTGTACAACACTTCTTGGGAGGCTCATTTGGAGCATCTCCGCACCACATTTAATATTTTACGTCATCACCGCCTTTTCCTTAAACATTCCAAATGTTTCTTTGGGCTTCCACAAATTCAATACTTGGGCCACGTGATTTTCTGTCGTGGTGTGGCTACCGACCCCGACAAAATTCAAGCTATGCTAGATTGGCCTACCCCAATGAACCTCAAGCGTCTACGCGGGTTTTTGGGCCTCACTGGGTACTACCGGTGTTTCATCAAGGGCTACGGCATCCTCGCCAAGCCGTTAACAGACATGTTACATCACCATCATTTCTCCTGGGGTACGGAGGCGGAGGCAGCCTTCCAGGCCTTAAAAAGGGCGGTGTCGCAACCGCTGGTGCTGCGGTTACCTGATTTCAAGCAAACCTTCATAGTGGAGAGGGATGCGGTGGATGCCGGCGTCGGGGATGTCCTCTTACAAGATTCTCAACCGGTGGCATACTTTAGCAAGGCCCTCGGTCCGAAAAATGCTCGCCTTTCTACTTATGAAAAGGAGCTTCTTGCAGTTGTCATGGCCGTCCAAAAATGGTGTTTTTATTTGCTGGGTTCTTCCTTCATTATTCGCACCGACCATCAAAGTCTCAAGTTTCTGCTCGAACAACGGATCGCCACTCCCGCCCAACAGCGGTACATCACCAAACTGATGGGGTATGACTTCCGCATCGAGTACAAATGCGGCAAGGACAACGCCTACGTGGATGCCCTCTCCCACAAATATGACTCCACCACGGGTGAGCTCCAGGTGCGCGTTGTCATCCAATCCGAACTCCTCCAGGTAGTTCGCCAGTCTTGGGTACATGACCACCGCCTGCAGCAAGTTATTGCGGCCAAGGAGGCCGATCCTTCCAGCGAGCCGAAGCACCAATAGAGTAACGCCGTACTCCGCCGACGGGGCCGGCTGGTTGTCGGCCAGGACGCAGCACTCCGGTAGCGCCTCCTCCACCTCTACCATGACAGCGCCATGGGTGGCCACTCCGGTATCTCCACCACTTACCACCGTCTGAAGCATGCGTTCAATTGGAAGGGCATGAAGGTTGCAGTCTACGAGTACATTCAACAATGCCCCACCTGCCAAACTTGTAAAACCTCCAATCAGCTTCCGTCCGGCTCACTACAGCCCTTGCCGATTCCGGAGAGAATTTGGCGGGAAATCTCCATGGATTTTATCGAAGGACTTCCCCCGAGTCAAGGGAAGTCGGTGATTTTGGTCGTGGTGGACCGATTAAGCAAGCAGACTCATTTCATGCCCCTCACACATCCTTACACCGCGGAGGGAGTAGCTCGTGTGTTCCTCGACAACATTTTCCTTTTACATGGGCTGC
Organism: Platanthera zijinensis; assembly: GCA_039513925.1. Lineage (NCBI taxonomy): Eukaryota > Viridiplantae > Streptophyta > Magnoliopsida > Asparagales > Orchidaceae > Platanthera > Platanthera zijinensis. The sequence continues at coordinate 123,947,399 of CM077078.1, read as the reverse complement.
CTACGGCGATCGTGAGTGATCAAGACACTGTTTTCTTAAGTGATTTTTGGCTCGAGCTCTTAAAAATTTTGCAGGTGAACCTTCATCACTCCACCGCCTACCACCCGCAAAGTGACGGGCAAACAGAGGTCGTCAATCGCTGTGTTGAGGGTTACTTACGCTGCATGTGCCACGATCGGCACCGGATTTGGGCCGAATGGCTTCCGTTAGCCGAATGGTGGTACAACTCCTCTTTCCAAAGCGCCATCCGGATGACACCGTACGAAGCCGTATACGGACAAGAGCCCCAGCTTGCCACCCCTTATGTGGCCGGTACCGCAGCTGTTGACGCACTTGACCGCTCCCTGACATCTCGGGAGAGGGTTCTCTCCTTACCCAAGTTCAACCTATCCCAGACTCAAAACTGGATGAAAACTATTGCTGATCGAGGACCCCGCGAAAGAGAGCTCGAGGTGGGCTCATGGGTCTATATCCACCTCCAGCCGTACCGCCAACTCAGCTTGCTGGCGCACGGCTGCCAGAAGCTTTCGCCTTGTTTTTTGGGCCCTTCTGCGTGCTCGCACGGGTGGGGACGGTAGCTTACCGGCTCGAGCTGCCGACCACCGCCAAAATTTCTCAAACTTTTCATATTTCTCAATTGAAGGAACACAAGGGCCCGGCCCCAACTCAGCCAGGGGAGTTGCCTTTGGCCGTCACGGAGGAGGGCAATGTGCTGATCAAACCGGTGCAGAGCTTGGCCCGCCGCATTGTCAACAAGAATGGTCGAGCCGTCACCCAGTTTCTCGTGCAATGGGCCAACGACACCAAAGCGGACGCGACGTGGGAAGATCTTTGGTTGCTGCAGGAGAAGTACCCCCACTTTGTTCCTTGTGGACAAGGAACCTTTACAGGAAAGGGTATTTGATATGATCTAATCGGGTTGTGGTGGTCACGTGTAACGACCCCATCCGTTTAATGACGTATAGTAGAAGGTCCGGCCGGGGCCCCACACTATATGCCACAAACAGACGGTGAGGTCACAGGATAATACCAAACCATACAAATCCTAACTCAGAGCATTCTAGCGGAAGCTTTAAGTTACCAAGTTGAACTCCAATCAGGAATGTCCAATATATAAACCACCTTTATATATAACCACGGAATGTACACAAATACATAGAGTTTGGCCTTAAGGCCTTACAGTTCCTCTTTTCACAACGTATGGTTTACAAACCTCGGCGCGCAGGCCGGCCATACATGAGTAAAAGCAAATAAGCAAAAACATTCGCTTAGCCTTCAAGGGCTAGCCGCAGCAGCAGCAGCAACAGCAGTAGGGCTTCAACCCTTCACTTACCACTTGGCTCTCCAGCACCTGCAAGGGAACAAACCACCCAACCGGTGGCAAACAATGCAACGGTCAGCATTCAGCTGACCCAATTATAACAATCCTACCCCTTTCTCGGGGCATTAGCATTCTTTCCTTCCATGCATAGCATGGCATCATCATATAGCAACTATGTGTGCGCAGGCACATTCAAGCTATCACAACTATCGACCACACGGCCCGATAGTCCGTGCACTCAGGGCACATTCTTGGTGTACCGGAATACCAGGGTCAACACCACCGTCTACACGGTATTTGAGCATTCTAGTCTTTCCGGCGCGCGGGCCTAAGACTCTCATTAGGCGCTCCAACAAAACCTATAACCAGGCTTCCAAGTCGGACGGACCTAACGCAGGTACGGATCAGCCACCCCCCGTTGCTCAAGTCGCTGTGCCACCTCGAATACGGAAGTATCCATGGCTATTTATAGGCGCGGGTCGGTTTCACCTTTCCTGTTCGGCAATCTGCCTTTTCATCGCGTTGCAGCCCAACGGCTCAACCGCATACAAAGTGGCAACACACGGCCACAAGAGTTGCATCCAACCCTCATCATTTCCTGGACATCGTCCAGTACTTCCTGCTGCACCAAGCAACAGGTAGGCACAAGGCATCACAAGCCATAATCACAGAGCCTTCTCCAATATGCAAACAAGCATCACCAATCCAGACCACGTCCAGATGAGCTTCACACAGCATGCCTAGAGCCGTACTCCAATTCCGGCCTCTAACAAGGGGGACTTCACATATCTACCCCAAGGGACACCACAACCCAGCGCACACTCGCGGGGAAGGGTTTTCCCTATGCAATGCAGAAAAGAAGGACTTCACATGTCCAAGAAGGGAGATCGTTACCCTTATCGATCTCTTGGGAGCCATCGCAAACTAGCTGGTGAGAAAGAACCGCAGCAGCTTTGCCTTCACAACGCCGGCTTCGGATCACGAATCGGACCATGGGAGCTCCGCCGGTGGCTTGATCTCCTCCTCCTTCTTCTTCCTCCTCTCTCTTTCTCTCTTCCTTAAGCAAAATGAAGAATGACTTCTTCATCAGCCTTCACGGATTAAATCCAGCCAGGAAATCACCTGAACCCTTGGATCAAAAGAGAGAAATCTGAACGGCCACGATTTGCCCAAAAAACCCAATTTTTGGCTGACACGGCCTGTGACACGCCCGTGTCACAGGCCGTGTACCCTTAAGCGGTTCATACCGACTGAGGTTTACCAGAACACGGTCATGGACACGCCCGTGTCGAGCCTGACACGCCCGTGTCATTCCTGAGACACGCCCGTGTCACCCTTGCCTCATCGAGCTACAAGCAGTACACGGGTCGGAACACGGCATCGGACACGCCCGTGTCCAACCTGACACGCCCGTGTTCACGGCTTGGTTCAAGGCCGTGTACTTCTCTGACTCGAACAGGCCATTTTCGAATTTTAATTGCGTGACACGCCCTGGGACACGCCCGTGTCCCAGGCCGTGTAAAATTACCTGTACCTCAAAAATCATTTTGCGTCTTTTGGGGTCTTTTTGGGGTGTTACAACCCTCCCCCCCCCCCCCCCCCCCTTAACAAAATTTCGTCCCGAAATTTGCACGGTAAGGAAACAAGAACCAGCAATGCTATAACTATATTATAACAAAAAGTACACGGTCTATAGTTTATACAAATAACTCGGGAAACTCAGCTCGCATGGTCTGCTCTCGCTCCCATGTTAGCTCTTCACGGCCACAATTGTCCCATCGGACCTTGACCATCCCGATCACTTTGTTCCGCAACTGTTTCTCGGCTCGATCCTCGATCCGAATGGGTCTAACCCTCGTCGTTAGCCCATACTCGACCGGTACCCGATCATTCTCCACTACTTGAGCTGGATCCTTTACCGCCTAACGAAGGACTGAGATGTGAAATACATCATGTAATCCACCCAAGTCTGCTGAAAGTGCTAGTCGATAAGCAGCTTCCCCAACTCGCTCCACCACCTCAAACGGACCAAGATACCTCGGACTTAGCTTTTTCAAACGCCGAATCCTGGACACGCCTTTGAAGGGTTTGATCTTCAAATATACCCAATCACCCACCGCGAACTCCACGTTCCGGTGTTTGGCATTGTAGTACTTTGCTTGATGATCTTGGGCTATCAATAGCCTCTCTCGAATAGAGCGTATGAGCGAGGTAGCTTCTTCGACTTCCTTTTTCCCACTCAGCTTAGATTCGCCTGCTTCTGCCCAAGCTAACGGTGTACGGCATTTCCGACCATATAAAGCCTCAAATGGCGCCATACCAATACTCGCTTGGTAGCTATTATTATAGGCAAATTCGACAAGAAATATATAATCTTCCCATCTCTTACCAAAGTCTAGGACGCACATGCGGAGCATATCCTCCATCGTTCTGTTGGTTCGTTCAGTCTGGCCATCCGTTTGGGGATGAAAGGCCGTACTAAACGCTAACTTTGTACCCAACATTTGATGAACGAGCCGCCAATCATTCGAGGTGAACCGCCCATCACGGTCACTAACGATGCTCCGGGGAACACCGTGCAGTCGAACAACCTGCTCCACATAAAGCTTAGCCAAGGTCTCCACTGAATCGTCTCTTCTGTTTGGAAGGAAGTGCGCCACTTTTGTCAACCGGTCCACAATCACCCAGATTGAATCATGACCGCGTTGAGATCTCGGCAACCCGTGCACGAAATCCATCGAAATATCATCGAACTTCCACTCCGGAATAGGTAACGACTTCAGGAAACCGCCAGGCTTTAGACATTCTGCTTTCACCAACGCACAGGTATTGCATTCAGCCACATAACATGCGACATCGTTCTTTAATCCGGGCCACCAGAACAGCTTTTCAGATCTCTGTACATCTTTGTGCTCCCTGGGTGAACTGAGTACTTTGCAAAGTGAGCTTCGTACATCAACTCTTCCCTCAATTTACCCACACTCGGGACGCACACTCGACCATTTCTTCTTAACAAACCATTATCCCAAGAGAATTGGTCATTCGGCCCATCTTTTGCATAGCGCTGGAGGCTTTCATCAAGCTCCGTTGCTCGCCGAACTCTGTCCGTAAGGTCATATTGCACCTCCGTCCAGTTCAAGCATGCATCGGTTGACGAACCCTTGTCAACACAAGATATCTCCAACGCTTCCAATTCTTGGATTAAACGCTGATCATGCCTCTGCAACCAGCTTGCCCGTACCGGAGTCTTTCGACTCAAAGCATCAGCGACCACATTTCCCTTCCCGGGAGTATAGTGAATCTCGAAGGTGTAGTCCCCAAGGAACTCCATCCATCTTCGTTGTCGCATGTTCAGATCCTTCTGATCCAACAAATACTTTAGGCTTTTATGATCTGTATAGATATCCACTTTAACGCCATATAGATAGTGTCGCCACAACTTGAGCGCAAAGATTACCCCCGCCAACTCCAAATCATGGACGGGGTAATTCCGCTCATGCACTTTCAACTGGCGCGAGCCATAAGCAATCACTTTACCAAACTGCAGAAGAACGCAGCCTAAGCCGCTCCCAGAAGCATCACTATAGATCTCATACCCATCTGTACCACATGGCGATGTCAACACAGGCGCCGTGGTCAAATGACTCTTCAATTCTTCAAAAGCTTGCGCGCACTCCGGCGTCCAAATGAACTTTTGATCTTTCCTCGTCAGCGTGGTCAGAGGTAAAGCAATCCGTGAGAAGTTTTCCACAAACCGTCTATAGTAGCCCGCAAGTCCAAGGAAGCTCCTGACCTCGGCCACTGAAGACATCACTGGCCAATCTCGGATGGCACTTATCTTCAACGGATCCACCGCGATACCTTCTCCACTCACTACATGGCCTAAAAAGGCTACTGAAGAGAGCCAGAACTCACACTTTGAGAACTTGGCAAAAAGCTTATTCCTCCGTACGGTATGTAAGACCAACCTCAAATGATTTGCGTGATCCTCTTCCGACTGAGAGTATACTAAGATGTCATCGATAAACACAATAACAAACAAATCCAAGTACTCTCGGAACGTTCGATGCATTAGGTCCATAAATACCGAAGGCGCATTACATAGGCCAAACGGCATTACCGTGAACTCATAATGACCGTAGCGTGTTCCAAACGCCGTCTTGGGAATGTCACCTTCCCTAATCCGCAGCTGATAATATCCCGATTTCAAATCCAATTTGGAATAGACCGTTGATCCTGCCAGCTGATCAAAGAGGTCATCAATCCGCGGGATCGGATATTTGTTTTTCTCTGTCAGCTTATTCAATTCGCGGTAGTCAATACACAACCGTAAGCTACCGTCTTTCTTTTTCACAAATAGAACAGGCGCGCTCCAAGGTGACATACTTGGGCGTATGTATCCCTGCTCCAACAATTCTTGCAATTGGACTTTCAACTCAGCCATCTCTTTTGGCGCAATGCGATATGGAGAGCGGGCCACAAGTTTCACACCTGGCACCAACTCAATAGAGAAGTCAATCTCCCGCTGGGGTGGTAACCCAGGAAGATCTTTAGGAAACACATCGGCAAACTCTGACACAACTAGTACTTCACCGACACTGGCCTTTGGCTCAACAGCCTGAATTAGCGTGAAGAATAACTCCGCGCCCTTCCGAACAGCATTGACGACTTGGAGTGCAGACAACAGAGTCCCGCCAACTCCTCGCATACCAGCGAACTTCGTCACAAGTCCGGTATTCTGGCCCAGTGTAATCTCCTTGGAGTTGCAATCAATAAAGGCACGCTGCTCCGAGAGCCAGTCCATACCAAAGATCACATCAAACTCCGACAATGGTAGCACAGCTGCACTCAAACCAAAATCCCGACTTCCTATTTGCACATCCACATCGCAAGCCCTATCCGCAAGCATCACACAGCCATTCGGCAATAGCACCCTTGTACTATCCACCGTCACATGACTTGGTACCCCAATTTGAGATACGAAATCCTCAGACAGAAAAGAATGCGAAGCACCCGTATCAAACAGGGCTCTCGCCAGATTATTCCGAATCAGGACAAAGCCTGCAGCATATACATCATGCACAAGCGAAACATAACCAAAAACACTAGCACGTAAGCAAGTAAGCTATAATCAACTCGTACCTGTGACGACGTCACTTTGCTTAATCGCTTCCTGTTGGCCAAGCTGATAGATTCGGGGCTGTGCCTGAGACGCAGAGGAATCAACCACCGCTTTGCCCTTCTCAGCATACGACGCACCCGCCTTCTTATCCCCTTTGGGCTGAACAACCTGACAGTCACGAGCTATATGCCCCACCCGGCCACAGTTATAGCATGTACGAGAATCCGGCCTTGATGTCGCTCCCGACACAACGGTCGTAGTCACTTGCCCAGACGGCTTGGACCTCTTGCCCCCTTTCTTCTGGTAAAACGATTTGCTCGGGCGAGGTGCTTGTACCTCTGGCTTTGACACAACTAAGCCCTTGTTCCCTTGCACCCGCCGCATGTCCTTCTCCAACGCACACGCAGTATCAACCAACGCCTGAAACCCTTGGTTCACTGAACTCGAAAGCAGGAATCGCAACTCATCCCGCAATCCTTCATAGAACCGATTCGTTTTCCTTTGGTCATCCGCGAAGATTGTGCCCGCATACCGTCCCAACCTGGTAAACTCATGCAAGTAGATATTCACGCTATCTTCCCCTTGCTTTAACCGTTGGAACTCATTTTCCATAGCAATGCGTTGCGCCGCTGGGACATGTTTCGCCAGAAATATTCGAGAGAACTCCTCAATCGACACTTGCGTTAATTGCCTGCCCGCCAAATGGTGTACCTCAACCTCGTCCCACCACAACCGCGCCTCGCCTTCAAGCATGAAGGTGGCCAAGGTGACCTTTAGAGTTTCCTCCGCCCTGATCGCTGTCATTATCCTCTTGACACGCGATAACCAATCCTCTGCTTGCGTTGGGGATCCCATTCCCGTAAACGTAGGAGGACTGAAGCTCATGAATTGCTTCAACTGTCGGTCAGCTGCTCGTGGATCTACAGCCTCAACCGGCTCGGGTCTTACACCAACACGAACTGGCTCGACTGCCGGCTGCGCTTGCCCGGTCGGCTGAATCATGGCAAATAGAGCCTCAGCAACTAAACGAACAGTTTCCGCAGATGGAGGAGGTGTTGGCATCTCAGCTGGTGCCGCACTCTGATCAGAACGTTGGGGCTCAGACTGCCCAGCACCACTACGCATCACCTATAGGTGGACAAGACACACATTAGCGAATGTATGCAAGCAAAACAACACAAAAAGGAACGCGCAGATTCCTCAAACAAGATTTTGTACATTCCTTAGTGGACATTGCAGAGTTCATTAGCATTACAGTAGGGCGCATAAACACGCGCTCGGCACCCCATAAAAGAATTCGTCCACGAATTCGATAGAGGAAGACCGAACGAAGCTGATACCAAAATGTAACGACCCCATCCGTTTAATGACGTATAGTAGAAGGTCCGGCCGGGGCCCCACACTATATGCCACAAACAGACGGTGAGGTCACAGGATAATACCAAACCATACGAATCCTAACTCAGAGCATTCTAGCGGAAGCTTTAAGTTACCAAATTGAACTCCAATCAGGAATGTCCAATATATAAACCACCTTTATATATAACCACGGAATGTACACAAATACATAGAGTTTGGACTTAAGGCCTTACAGTTCCTCTTTTCACAACGTATGGTTTACAAACCTCGGCGCGCAGGCCGGCCATACATGAGTAAAAGCAAATAAGCAAAAACATTCGCTTAGCCTTCAAGGGCTAGCCGCAGCAGCAGCAGCAACAGCAATAGGGCTTCAACCCTTCACTTACCACTTGGCTCTCCAGCACCTGCAAGGGAACAAACCACCCAACCAGTGGCAAACAATGCAACGGTCAGCATTCAGCTAACCCAATTATAACAATCCTACCCCTTTCTCGGGGCATTAGCATTCTTTCCTTCCCTGCATAGCATGGCATCATCATATAGCAACTATGTGCACGCAGGCACATTCAAGCCATCACAACTATCGGCCACACGGCCCGATAGTCCGTGCACTCAGGGCACATTCTTGGTGTACCGGAATACCAGGGTCAACACCACCGTCTACACGGTATTTGAGCATTCTAGTCTTTCCAGCGCGCGGGCCTAAGACTCTCATTAGGCGCTCCAACAAAACCTATAACCAGGCTTCCAAGTCGGACGGACCTAACGCAGGTACGGATCAGCCACCCCCCGTTGCTCAAGTCGCCGTGCCACCTCAAATACGGAAGTATCCATGGCTATTTATAGGCGCGGGTCGGTTTCACCTTTCCTGTTCGGCATCTGCCTTTTCATCGCGTTGCAGCCCAACGGCTCAACCGCACACAAAGTGGCAACACACGGCCACAAGAGTTGCATCCAACCCTCATCATTTCCTGGACATCGTCCAGTACTTCCTGCTGCACCAAGCAACAGGTAGGCACAAGGCATCACAAGCCATAATCACGGAGCCTTCTCCGATATGCAAACAAGCATCACCAATCCAGACCACGTCCAGATGGGCTTCACACAGCATGCCTAGAGCCGTACTCCAATTCCGGCCTCTAACAAGGGGGACTTCACATATCTACCCCAAGGGACACCACAACCCACCGCACACTCGCGGGGAAGGGTTTTCCCTATGCAATGCAGAAAAGAAGGACTTCACATGTCCAAGAAGGGAGATCGTTACCCTTGTCGATCTCTTGGGAGCCATCGCAAACTAGCCGGTGAGAAAGAACCGCAGCAGCTTTGCCTTCACAACGCCGGCTTCGGATCACGAATCGGACCACGGGAGCTCCGCCGGTGGCTTGATCTCCTCCTCCTTCTTCTTCCTCCTCTCTCTTTCTCTCTTCCTTAAGCAAAATGAAGAATGACTTCTTCATCAGCCTTCACGGATTAAATCCAGCCAGGAAATCACCTGAACCCTTGGATCAAAAGAGAGAAATCTGAACGGCCACGATTTGCCCAAAAAACCCAATTTTTGGCTGACACGGCCTGTGACACGCCCGTGTCACAGGCCGTGTACCCTTAAGCGGTTCATACCGACTGAGGTTTACCAGAACACGGTCATGGACACGCCCGTGTCGAGCCTGACACGCCCGTGTCATTCCTGAGACACGCCCGTGTCACCCTTGCCTCATCGAGCTGCAAGCAGTACACGGGTCGGAACACGGCATCGGACACGCCCGTGTCCAACCTGACACGCCCGAGTTCACGGCTTGGTTCAAGGCCGTGTACTTCTCTGACTCGAACAGGCCATTTTCGAATTTTAATTGCGTGACACGCCCTGGGACACGCCCGTATCCCAGGCCGTGTACCCCCGACACGCCCTGGGACACGCCCGTGTCCCAGGCCGTGTAAAATTACCTGTACCTCAAAAATCATTTTGCGTCTTTTGGGGTCTTTTTGGGATGTTACATCACGCCCACTGTTGGGGGCTTTCCTGTCTTTTTACCTTACTTTTGCTCTAGTATTTAATGTATTTTCTGGTAGGGTTTTGGTGTGAATGATCCAGAACTTTATGTGTGTGTGAAGCTGTTAGAGCTCGGTGTTTCCCCTCCCCTGCTGTCCGGCTGTTCAGGAGAGCTTCTCCTTAGGCCATTTTTATTCCTGTTTATCTTGTTCCTGCTTGTTAGAACCTTCCCTGTTTACTGCTTGTTGAATGAATTCAGTTTTATCTTCGATTTGGTTGTTGCACCTACTGTGGCTGTTGGAAAGTTGAGCAGCAAGCCGAGCAAGATCATATCATTAAACCCTAAATCTGAATAAGCCAACGCACTTCCCATAGGTTTTTGAAAGCAGTCGCTCCGCCGCTCAAACGCTCAGCCGCAAGCCATCGACTGAAACACATTCCTGTTCTGACAGTCCATCCCCTGGCGTTCGTATTCCTACAGTAAGTGCATTGCCTGTGTAATTTTCCCAACTGCCATCACTTCGTTTTTAGGATTTTGCTCGGTTGAACTCAATTATTTTCACCGTTTTTTCTTCTATTTCAGTAGATGTTTCCTCACAGGCATAGTTTGCAACATTCTCATAATATATTTGTGATCTTATTTCTCCATCATTATAATTTATGACCTTAAGTCACCATTTGAACAAGCTAATTTTAATCGTGTTATGGAAGGGAAGAAAATTTTAATTAGCTTGTTCTTTGCTCATACAGTTACTGTTAAACTAAGGCTCCGTTTGAGAGGACTTATTTTCACAGGTCAAGCGGTTACGACCGTATGAACCAAGCCTTAATTAAGGTCCGGTTCATGCGGTCGTGGCCGCTTGACCGGTGAAAATAAGTCCCCCCAAACGGAGCCTAAGTAAAATATTTTCAACCGTATTTTTAATGCTTGTACCTACAAGACAAATAGATATTAGTTGTCATTACTTTCTATAGTCAGTGTTAAATCAACTAAACTCACTTTTTTCTTGGCATGTGCTTTCTTGTCTGATGAATCTGAGTCAAGTTATAGATGCGCCTTAGAGCACTTCAAGTCTATTTGGATGAAACTTCCTTGCCTAATGTAATCATCAAATATAGAGACTTGACATTGATGAATGCCATAAAACGTACTTTTTCAAATGTCAAACATATTTTATGTCAAGTACATGTACACAAATGTTTTATCCAACTGCAAGAAATATTTCAAAGATTGGAAAGAGTTTGAGATCTTTCTTAGCGTTTGGCAATGTCTAGTGGACGCAATAAATGAAAATGAGTTTAATATGAGTTACAATAATATTTTGAGTGTTTATTTTACTGCATACCCTGATGTTATCTCTTACATATGTACAACATGGCTTGAACCTTTGAATGAGTCTTTTGTTTGTGCATGGATTGATAATTTTGTGCACCTAGGCAACTCAACAAATCGTGTTGAAGGGGGGCATAGCAAGTTGAATTTTTTTTTAGAAATTTCAATTGAAAACTTGACAACCGTATGAAAAGCTTTTGATCAAATGTTAAGGCTCCGTTTGGGGGGACTTATTTTCACTGGTCAAGAGGTTCATGTGGTCGTAACCGCTTGACCGGTGCAAATAAGTCCCCCCCCCTCCCCAAACGGAGCCTAAGTCTTCCACATACAAAAATAAAAAAGATCATTTGGGCATAGCGTCATTCAAGTTAATAATGATTTTAAGGGGTCTTTGTACTCGGACCTTGTTGGGCGTGTATCGTTACAAACTTTGCAATTGATTAAGGTAGAAGAGGATAAATATCGGAAATCAAAGTTAGTTGTTGGTGCACATTGTCCACTTATAAGTCGTTCAACACTTGGGTTACCTTATAGTTATGAATTGGCACCTTATATCTCACAAAACAAAGTATGCCCGATATGGTTAGTGCACAAACATTGGAAACAATTATATTTCCCCTTGGAATGTGATGAGATGTCAAATACACAAGAATCTTTTAACGCCAAGGTGTAACACGCCAAAATTGTCGTAGGAGCGACGGGGATCGATTTTGGCCAAGTCGGGTTTTAATGCAGGTGACACGGGCCCCGACACGGGCGTGTCGGAGGCCGTGTCGGGCGTGTCGAGCTCGGGCCATGTCGTCGACCAGCGCAGTTCGACGATGGTCGTGTGGCGGAACACGGCCTAGGACACGGGCGTGTCCCAGGCCGTGTCACACCTGTGCTATGTGGTTGGGTGCACGGGTAGTGACACGGGCGTGTCTAGTTTGACACTGGCGTGTCCCATGCCGTGTCACCAAGCCGTGTACCCCTCTGACTGCAAAGTGTCGATTTATTGCACACGGGGGACGTGACACGGGTCCCGACACGGGCGTGTCGCAGGCGACACGGGCGTGTCGGAGGCCGTGTCACATGCCGTGTGCTGGTTTTCAATTTGGGTCGAGACGGCGAATGAGCTACACGGCCAGGCACACGGTCATGTGCCAACCCGTGTTCGGCCCAGATTTTATAATTTGAGGCTTAATAGTGGTCGTTCGTTTCCTTGGCTTTGGATTCGACGGTGGGGGGCTGCTCCTGGATGGTTTTACCCGGGAATAGGGTTTAGAAACCCTCATTTCTCTTGAGTGGTTGTCTTTCTAAAAGCTAGAGAGAGGAGAGAGCAAGGAGGAGGAAGAAGGGCTAGATCGACCGCCGGAAGAGCTTCGGAGCTCCGAATCGCGATCCGAGTCCAGATCCGCGGAGGCGACGCCGTTGCGGTGCTTTCCAACCGTATTGTTTTCGATGGCGCCGCGGAAGAATGCAAGGATAACGATTTCTCATCCTTTGCCATGTGAAGCCCTCTTTTCCTTTGCATAGGAAGCCCTCTCTCGCGAGTGAGCGAAGAGTTGGAGCGTTCCTCGGGGTAGATATGTGAAGTCCCCCTTGTGTAGAGTCCGTATACGAAAACGGACATAGGCATTGTGTGTGAAGCCTATCCGGACAAGTAGAGCCGGATCGGTGATGTTGCATTGCATATGAACCGGAGAAGACTCCGGGTGTTTGGGTGTTTTTCGGGTTTTCTACGTGGTAGATTGCATCAGGGAGCCTTGGAGATTAACTCCAAGGTGCACCCGGAAAACTGGGCAAAAGCGGGTTTTGCCAACATGGTGGCCAGGGAGCCAACGTGAACATAACCGGGTTATGTGATTGTTGTGGCGGAAACGGGACTCGGTGAGTCTTGACATGCGCATATGGCTTAAATTGCCGTTGCGATATGAGCACGGGTCAGGCGGAACCGTACCCGATCTATGTCGTTCGGTAGTACCGTTGGCATGGATGAGGGTCTTCGGCGGTCTATGGCTTAAATTGCCGTGACCAAGGCCAGGAAGGCAAAATGCTCATATGGATGACCGTCCAAGAGGCGGTGGTGGATTGGGAACGTCTATGGCTTGAATTGACGTGATGTTGGCCGGTTCGCCGAGAATGTGCCCTGAGTGCACGGGGTGTGTGGCCGTGCGAGCCTACGCCCGTGTTGATGTGTGTTCACATTAATATATTGCCTATACTAATAAAGTGCAGGGAAAGAGCATCGCCGCCCCGATTTTGGGGGCGGGATCGTTATAATTTGGTCAGCATTGCTGACCGTTGCTATTGTTTGCCACCGGGCGGTGGCTTGTGGCTTGCAGGAGCTGTGGAGCAGAGCGGGAAATAGAGGGCTAAAGCCCTTGTTGCTGTGCCGGCCCTCGAAGGCCTAATTGCTTATGTATCTTTCCCGTTTTCATGTATGGCCGGCCTGCGTGCCGAAGTTTGGAAAACACTATTTTGTTAAGTGAACAATGTAAGGCCTTAAGGCCAATTCTCTTTTGTGTTTGATTACATTCCTGAGTTGGTAGTGGACATTCATGCTTTGTAGCAGGGTTCTTATTTCTTTTGCAACATAATAATTTGCTTCCGCTAGGTGTTGGGTAGGACGACATGATTGGTTGAATGGTTTCAACGCGTAACCAACCGGTCTGTCCGTAGTATATGGCGTCGGGCCCCGGCCGGACCTACTGCTATATGCTATGTGACGGATAGGGGTGTTACAAATTGGTATCAGAGGCAGGTTTTGGTCAAGCTTAAATGAATTCGTGGACGAATTCACTTTAAGGGGTGGTGAGCACATGTGTGCGTCATCGTTATAACATGAAAAGAACCCTTTAATGTCCACTTAGGAATGAAAATATACATGTTTGAGGAACCTGCGTGTTCCTATAATTGTTGTTTGCAGTAATTTTTGGGTCGCTTATCGGTGTTTTGCACGATTATAGGTGACCAGAAGTGGTGCTGGGCCGTCTGAACGGCCAGGTTCTGAGGCGAGCAGTGCGCCAAGCGATGCGCCTACAACACCTCCGTCTGCCGAGACCATTAGGTTGGTGGCAGAAGCGGTCATGGCAATGATCAATGTGCAGCCTGCAAGGCAGGTGCAGCAGCCCGCTCCTACTATGGAGCAAGTACCGCTTCAGACGGCAGAGCAAAGGAGGGTTAAGCAAGTAGTGTTGGAGCCAGAGTTGCCTCGGAGAGCAACGGAAAGACAACTGAAGCACGTGATGGGCTTTCACCCACTGGTATTCACGGGGGCAGAAACCCCGACCCAAGCAGAGGATTGGCTCTCAAGGGTCAACAGGGTGATGACTGCGACGGAAACGGAAGAGTGGCAGAAGACCACTATAGCGACGTTCCTTTTGGATGGGGATGCAAGGTTATGGTGGGAAGGCCTAGAGCTACATCAGTTGCGGGGAAGGCCGTTGGCCGAAGTTTCGATGGAGGAGTTTGCGAGACTGTTCATGGCTCGATACCTCCCCTCGGCGTAGAGGATTGCGCTAGAAAGCGAGTTTCAGAAGTTGGTGCAAGGGGATTGCACCGTCGATGAGTACCTCCACGAGTTTACTCGGTTGGGGAGATATGCCGGCGCTACCTTCGCAGACGAGGAGCGCAAGACGAGCCGCTTCTACGAAGGGCTAAGAGATGATCTAAGATTGCTATTGTCGGGGCCCAAGACGCAGGGTTTCATGACCCTGGTCAATTCGGCCCGGTCCTTGGAGAAGGACATGAAGAATGTCCAAGCGAAGAAGGAATCCGGTAGCAAGAAAGCGGAGTTCAAGGCACCGACTACGTCGAAGTCGGGCTACCGCAGATTCTATAAGAAAGCTAAGACGTCGGGTCCAGCTGCTTCAGGTGCCTCGGGGGCAACTACCAATCGAACCCTGGGCGCTTGTTTCATGTGTGGAAAGCCGGGGCACTTTGCCCGTGATTGCTGGAGTGGACGCTCAAAGTCCGAAAGGAAACAATGAGCTACCTACGAGGAGAAGGGCAAAGCGGTGGAGTCGACCGCGTCCCACTATGCTTCGACTCAGCCTAGAGTCTATAACTTGGGCCAGCAGGAGGCCATCAAGTAAGCGGATGTGGTGACAGGTATGAGTTAATTTATAGCAAGTTAGCTTTAATACCGTTATCTATTGCTTGTTAGCCTAATATTGTTTGTATAGGCTTTGTTGTGATTAGTGATAGTCCGGCACGGGCACTGTTCGATACGGGAGCTTCACACTCCTTCTTGTCCGAGAGCTTTATATCGCGCATCGGTGTCCCTTCTTCGATGGCGAAGGACAAGTTGGATGTGCTGCTACTGAATGGGTGCTCGATGCGTGCGGACAGGGTGTGCGTCGTAAAGGTTCACATTGGGAGCCAAGAGTTCGACTTACTAGCGTCATTGCTGCCGCTAGTAGAGTTCGACGTGATCTTTGGAATGGATTGGCTGTCAGAGCAGAAAGCTTGGATTGACTGTGACCGAAAGGAGGTCAAGCTGGGTGTAGGGCGGGAGACTACATTCGAGGGGCTAAAGGGGTCGAGCAAGACACTGATGTCTGCTCTTCAGGTGGTGAAGGCGGTTCGTGCTGGTGCAGAGCTGTTCTTCGCAATAGTGGGGGCTGTGGAGCCAAAGTCTCCGTTGGATAGCATCCCCGTGGTTTGCGAATACCCCGATGTGTTCCCGGATAGTCTTCCCGGAGCCCCACCGCAGCGGGAGATTGATTTCACCATAGAGCTCGTACCGGGGGCCAAACCGGTGTCACGTGCTCCGTATAGGTTGGCGCCTAAGGAGATGGCAGAGTTGAAAGTTCAGCTAGAGGAGCTGATGGAGCAAGGGTATGTGCGTCCAAGCTCGTCGCCTTGGAGCGCACCGGTCCTCTTCGTTAAGAAGAAGGACGGGAGTATGCGGCTGTGTATCGACTATAGAGAGTTGAACAAGCTAACGGAGAAGAATAAGTACCCGATCCCGAGGATTGATGATCTCTTTGATCAGTTGGTCGGATCGTCGGTATACTCCAAGTTGGACTTGAAGTCGGGGTACTATCAGCTGAGGATCAGGGAGTGTGATATCCCGAAGACGGCGTTCAGTACGAGGTATGGGCATTTCGAGTTCACGGTCATGCCGTTTGGACTGACGAATGCGCCATCGATATTTATGGATCTAACAGGACGTTCAGAGATTTCCTGGATCGCTTTGTGATCGTCTTTATTGACGATATTTTGGTATACTCGCAGTGCGAAGAAGACCACTTCAAGCACTTGCATTTGGTATTGGAGACTTTGAGGAGGAATGAGCTTTACGCAAAGTTTTCCAAGTGCGAGTTCTGGCTACCCTCGGTAGGGTTCCTTGGTCATATAGTGAGTGGGGAAGGTATAGCGGTGGATCCGGCGAAGATTGTTGCGATACGGGAGTGGCCTGCGTTATCCTCTGTCGCGGAAGTCCGGAGTTTTCTTGGGCTTGCCGGATATTACAGGCGCTTCGTAGAGAACTTCTCGCGGTTAGCATTACCTCTCACGAAGTTGATAAGGAAGGATCAGAAATTCTTGTGGACGCAAGAGTGCGTGCAAGCTTTTGAGGAGCTAAAGAGACGGTTGACCACGGCGCCAGTGCTTAGTTCGCCGAGTGGGACCGAGGGCTTTGAGGTGTATAGCGACGCTTCGGGTAGTGGCTTGGGCTGCGTGTTGTTGGAGCATGGGTGCGTGATAGCGTATGGATCGCGTCAGCTGAAGGTGCATGAAAGAAATTATCCGGTGCACGACTTGGAGTTGGCGGCCGTGATATTTGCACTCAAATTGTGGAGGCACTACCTATACGGCGTAAGGGTCGATATATTCACCGATCACAAGAGCCTAAAATACTTGTTGGATCAAAAGGACCTTAATATGAGGCAGAGGAGGTGGATGGAGTTCCTAGGGGACTACACCTTCAAAATACATTATGTACCCGGGAAGGGCAACGCAGTTGCGGATGCGCTGAGCCGCAGGGCTCCCGCCCAAGCCAACTGGTTGTCGGTGCATGATGAGCGGCTAGTACGGGAGTTGGAGGAGCTTGAGATCTGTTGTGTTGACAGGCAGACGAGCGCCAAAGCAATGTTAAACTGGATGGAAGTGCAGTATGACCTGGCTGACCGGGTTCGGCAGGCATTGGAGTTAGATGACTCCATGAAGGAGCTTTTGGAGACCGCTCTGGATGGGTCAAATTTCCAGTTCTCGGTGGAAGATGGTTTGTTAAGGAAGGATCATCGGTTGTGCGTCCCGAGTGGGGGTAACCTCCGGGCGGAGTTGATGTACGAGGCTCATCATACCAAGTACTCAATCCACCAAGGGAGCACGAAGATGTATCATGATCTCAAGAAGCTGTTTTGGTGGCCGGGGCTCAAGAAAGATGTGGCGTTGTACGTGGCTAAGTGCCAAACGTGCGCCTTGGTGAAGGCGGAGTGCCAAAAACCGGGAGGATTTCTGAAGTCCTTGCCTATACCGGAGTGGAAATTCGACGATATATCTATGGACTTTGTGCACGGGTTGCCAAGGTCGTAGAGGGGGAACGACATCATCTGGGTGATCGTAGATCGACTAACCAAAGTGTCACATTTCATTCCGCATAGGAAGGATGATCCAGTGGAGAAGTTGGCAAAGTTGTATGTTGACAATATTGTTAGGCTGCATGGTGTGCCTCGTAGCATTGTGAGTGATCGCGATGGGCGGTTCACGTCAAATGATTGGAGGTTGGTGCCGCAGATGCTGGGAACGAAGTTAAAGTTCAGCACAGCTTTCCATCCGCAGACGGATGGGCAGACCGAGAGGTTCAATAGAACGATGGAAGACATGCTACGCATGTGTGTTCTGGATTTCGGTAAGCATTGGGAAGACCACCTTTATTTGGTGGAGTTCGCGTACAACAACAGCTACCAAGCGAGTATACAAATGGCGCCCTTCGAGGCCCTGTATGGTAGGAAGTGTCGCACGCCGTTATCATGGCTTGAAACGGGTGAGGCAAGGTTGTACAAGAAGCAGGAGGTGGAGAGTGCTACCTCGTTAGTGCGGATCATTCGGGAGCGCTTGTTGATCGCTCAGGACCGGCAGGCGAAGTATTACAATGCCAAGCACCGGAACTTGGAGTTCGCAGTAGGCGATTGGGTATACCTGAAAGTGAAGCCGTTCAAGGGGGTTTCGCGGGTGAGACGCTTGAAGAAGCTGAGCCCAAGATACCTTAGACCTTTTGAGGTTCTGGAGCGAGTCGGCGAAGCTGCATACCGTTTGAACTATCGGTGGAGTTGAGTGGATTACATGATGTGTTCCACATTTCTGTGTTGCGGAAGGCGGTGCAAGAGCCTTCGCAGGTGATCGCGGTTGGCCAAGTGCCGGTGGACGAAGGGTTGACGACAAGGGTCAAGCCCGTTCGTATTGAAGATGTTGAGGTCAAGAGGCTTCGTAACAAGTAGATCCGGATGATTAAGGTCCGGTGGGATAACTGCGGGCGTGAGGAGCTCTCTTGGGAACGGGAGCAGACTATGCTCGAGGAGTACCCGGAATTATTCCGCTCAGGTACTGTTTTACGTTAAGTCCTGTTTTTCCTTTATTAATTTCGTGGACGAAATTCTTTAAGGGGGGTAGAATTGTAACACCCCAAAATTGTCGTAGGAGCGACGGGGATCGATTTTGGCCAAGTCGGGTTTTAATGCAGGTGACACGGGCCCCGACACGGGCGTGTCAGAGGCCGTGTCGGGCGTGTCGAGCTCGGGCCGTGTCGTCGACCAGCGCAGGTCGACGATGGTCGTGTGGCGGAACACGGCCTAGGACACGGGCGTGTCCCAGGCCGTGTCACACTTGTGCTGTGTGGTTGGGTGCACGGGTAGTGACACGGGCATGAACACGGGCGTGTCTAGTTTGACACGGGCGTGTCCCATGCCGTGTCACCAAGCCGTGTACCCCTCTGACTGCAAAGTGTCGATTTATTGCACACGGGGGGCGTGACACGGGTCCCGACACGGGCGTGTCGCAGGCGACACGGGCGTGTCGGAGGCCGTGTCACATGCCGTGTGCTGGTTTTCAATTTGGGTCGAGATGGCGAATGAGCTACACGGCCAGGCACACGGCCGTGTGCCAACCCGTGTTCGGCCCAGATTTTATAATTTGAGGCTTAATCGTGGTCGTTCGTTTCCTTGGCTTTGGATCCGACGGTGGGGGGCTGCTCCTGGATGGTTTTACCCGGGAATAGGGTTTAGAAACCCTCATTTCTCTTGAGTGCTTCTCTTTCTAAAAGCTAGAGAGAGGAGAGAGCAAGGAGGAGGAAGAAGGGCTAGATCCGACCGCCGGAAGAGCTTCGGAGCTCCGAATCGCGATCCGAGTCCAGATCCGCGGAGGCGACGCCGTTGCGGTGCTTTCCAACCGTATAGTTTTTGATGGCGCCGCGGAAGAATGCAAGGGTAACGATTTCTCATCCTTGGGCATGTGAAGCCCTCTTTTTCTTTGCATAGGAAGCCCTCTCTCGCGAGTGAGCGAAGAGTTGGAGCGTTCCTCAGGGTAGATATGTGAAGTCCCCCTTGTGTAGAGTCCTTATACGAAAACGGACATAGGCATTGTGTGTGAAGCCTATCCGGACAAGTAGAGCCGGATCGGTGATGTTGCATTGCATATGAACCGGAGAAGACTCCGGGTGTTTGGGTGTTTTTCGGGTTTTCTACGTGGTAGATTGCATCAGGGAGCCTTGGAGATTAACTCCAAGGTGCACCCGGAAAACTGGGCAAAAGCGGGTTTTGCCAACACGGTGGCCGGGGAGCCAACGTGAACATAACCGGGTTATGTGATTGTTGTGGTGGAAACGGGACTCAGTGAGTCTTGACCTGCGCATATGGCTTAAATTGCCGTTGCGATATGAGCACGGGTCAGGCGGAACTGTACCCGGTCTATGTCGTTCGGTAGGACCGTTGGCATGGATGAGGGTCTTCGGCGGTCTATGGCTTAAATTGCCGTGACCAAGGCCAGGAAGGCAAAATGCTCAAATGGATGACCGTCCAAGAGGCGGTGGTGGATTGGGAACATCTATGGCTTGAATTGACGTGACGTTGGCCGGTTCGCCGAGAATGTGCCCTGAGTGCACGGGGTGTGTGGCCGTGCGAGCCTACGCCCGTGTTGATGTGTGTTCACATTAATATATTGCCTATACTAATAAAGTGCAGGGAAAGAGCATCGCCGCCCCGATTTTGGGGGCGGGATCGTTATAATTTGGTCAGCATTGCTGACCGTTGCTATTGTTTGCCACCGGGCGGTGGCTTGTGGCTTGTAGGTGCTGTGGAGCAGAGCGGGAAATAGCGGGCTAAAGCCCTTGTTGCTGTGCCGGCCCTCGAATGCCTAATTGCTTATGTATCTTTCCCGTTTTCATGTATGGCCGGCCTGCGTGCCGAAGTTTGGAAAACACTATTTTGTTAAGTGAACAATGTAAGGCCTTAAGGCCAGTTCTCTTTTGTGTTTGATTACATTCCTGAGTTGGTAGTGGACATTCATGCTTTGTACCAGGGTTCTTATTTCTTTTGCAACTTAATAATTTGCTTCCGCTAGGTGTTGGGTAGGACGACATGATTGGTTGAATGGTTTCAACGCGTAACCAACCGGTCTGTCCATAGTATATGGCGTCGGGCCCCGGCCGGACCTACTGCTATATGCTATGTGACGGATAGGGGTGTTACACAAGGACATAGAAATAGTCATTGAGTTGGAGAGGATCATAACAAGGTATGCAAACACTAATGTACATCAACAAAAGAAGATTAGAAATAAATTTGCGTGAAATCATGGATCCAGCATCAATCTGAACGAAACAACCGATTTTACCAACAAAATTAAAAGGAAGGCCGAAAGAAAGAACAAAGAGGTTAAAGATGACTTTAAAAATACAAAGCGCAATCCCTCTCTTTTTGAGCACATATTGAAAGAAGACATAAGTTCACAATAAATTGTCAAAGTCATCAAGAGAACAAAGTATGCGAAACAATAGATTATATGATAGCGTTCGCCGACAACTACCGTCTTATATTTTTGATCACTTTGTGGATGTGTTCAATGTTGGCGCGGATGACAATTGTGAATTTCGTGTGATTAGTAAATCACTAGGCATGGGCGAAAATTAGCAACAAGTTAGAGCCAATTTAATGAATGAGTTGGTGACATGAAAAAATTGTACGATGCAATTTATGGAAGCACAAAAAGATGAATTAATCAACAATCTTGATTGTAAAAGCTCACCTGTACCATACGATAAATAGATGCCCATATCGGATATGAGGTTAGTGATTTCAACTTGCTACAATGTTGGCATGACTCATATTTCAAGAAATCAAAATTTAACATTTTTACCATTGGATTCACCTATTCCTCTTGCCCTGAAGTCATCTTTATTGACTTCATTAATGGTATTCATTTCGTTGGATTGTGTATGAAAGAAGGGAGCTCACTACCACCTAGGCGTGCACAAAAAGACCGGTCCTGACCGGACCGGTCGGGACCGGACCGGTCCTGACCGGTCAGAGACCGGTCCCGGATAGGACCGGTCTGGTTCCGGACCGGTCCACAGGTCCCGGACAGTCTCTGTTTTAGGGACCAAAACCGGTCCCGGACCGGGACCGGTAAAAGACCGGTCTTTTACCGGTCCCGGTCCGGGACCGGTTCCGGGACCGGTCGGGGCCGGTCGCTGGCTCACAAGAGCCGTTAGGCTCTTGTTATGAGAGCCTAACGACTCTCATTAAATGAGAGCTAACGGCTCTCATTAAATGAGAGCTAACGGCTCTCATTAAATGAGAGCCGTTAGGCTCTCATAACAAGAGCCAAAGAGCCAAACGGCTCTTTCTAAAGAGCCGTTTGGCTCTTTATTTTATTTTATTTTATATATTATTAATAATATATATTAATATTATATAATATATTAATATATATTATTAATAATATTATAAAATAATATTTAATAATATATATTTATATTTTTAAACTTTTTGATTTTTTTTAAAAAAATCTATAAACCCCCCCCCCCCTCTCTTTCACTCTCTTTCACTCTCTCTCACTCTCTCTTACTCTCTCTCTCACCTCTCTCACTCATTCAAATGGCTTCCTCCTCCTCCATGCCGGCGTCCTCCTCAACGTCCGTCGGACATGAGATTGTCGAGCACCGACATAAAGCGGCAGTATGGGATAACTTTTTAGAATTAGCTTCGAAAAAAAACAACGAACTTCGAGCACTTTAAACGAATTAGGTTTATATAGCAAAACACAATTTCAAGAATTTATGACCGCGCACGAAATAGAAAATTTTGACATTTTAAATTGGTGGAAAAATAAATCTAACAATTATCCTATTTTGGCCTTAATGGCCCGCGATTTACTAACCATCCAAGCTAGTACAGTAGCTTCGGAGTCTGCATTTTCTTTGAGTGGTAGGATTCTGAACGAGCGAAGGAGCCGTTTGACCGAAGAATCTTTGGAGATTTGCATTTGCTACAAGGATCATTTGGACGCTTTGAGGATGAGACAACACGTCTCATCAATTGAAGATAGCGAGTCTGAAGTTGAAGACGAGCTTACTAACTTAAATCTGGGGGGCGTCGCAGAATGATTTCAAATTGTATTTAGTTTTTTGATTTCAAATTTAAATTGCAAATGTTTGTATTTGGATTTTTAATTATAAATTGTATTTTGCATTTCATTTGTAATTATATTTTAATTTTGTAATTTTATTCCATATTTAATAAAAATTTTTATTTATTTTGCAAATTGTAATTTTAAAATTTTGTATTTGTGATTTTGACATTTTGTGTACATGTACAAGTTTTTTAGTTTTTTTTTAATTAATATTAAAACTTAAAAATAAAATTAATTTTTATTTTTAAAAATAATTTTTATTTAAAAACCGGTCCCGGTCTGGGACCGGTTAGGACCGGTTTTTCCGGTCCCAGCCGGTCCCGATTTTCAGAGGGAAAACCGGTCCCGGACCGGGACCGGTTTGGGCAGGACCGGTCCGGGACCGGTGCCCCAAAAGACCGGTCCTGCCCAGGACCGGTCCCGGACCGGGACCGGGGTCTTTTCGTGCATGACTACTACCACCACTCTACTTTCCATGGAGGCAATATCATACACAATTGACAATTTCATGGGAATGCATACTCATTTCAAAAAAATGAAATATAAGATTGCTTACTAATTATTTTCAATTGCTTTAAGTATGATCATCTTTTTATACAAGGATGCTTCAAAGGTTTATATTGATTCCTGTTTTGTTTATTTCTTGTGCACAGGTGATTTATCAACTGCTATGTACGATTTTGGAAGAAAAAATACAGAAGAACTCATGGTCAAAATCAAATTCTTGTTAGAAATAAGAAATTCTATGGTAGAAACTAGAAATGAATCACTTTGTGCAGCATATTATTTTTCAACACCCCTTCTCGAATGTGATGCAAACAAAAATTAAGTATTGCAATAGAATAAGAGAACTGGATCCATCACGAGACAAACTTGCATCTCATCCGTCTGTCTCCCTTTGGCAGGGAGCTTGTTTGTTTGGGGTAAATGAAATTGTTTTTTGTGCACTCTTTAATCTTCACTAATGTGAATACTCCTGATATTTTATGTTTTGTTTTTGCAGAATATAGTCGTAAATTTTTTGTGGCGCTTCAACAAAGGTTGAGAAGTTTTGTTTACATAAATTACATGTAATAAACAACATTGAAGCCTTTATCCCACAATAGTGGGGTCGACTTTATGGATCCTTTGTCGCCATTCTGCCCTATCTTTTGTCATAATCTCACTAATGCCTAGTACATCATGTATTTTCTTATAGTTTCATTCCAAGTCTTTATTGCTCTACCCCTCCCTCGTTTAACATGCCTAGTGATTAGACTCTGACAACGCCCAACAAGTGCCTCTAATGATCTTCTTTGTACGCGTCCAAACCATCTTAGTCGAGCTTCTCACATCTTCTCTACAATTGGTGTTACTCTTGTCTTATCCCTGCTACATTCATTTTGAATTTTATCCAGTCTTGTGTGTCCACATATCCACCTATTTTTGCTATTTAAGAATGAATGGATGCAACTTATTATATGATTGAATTTTTTTTAAATTTTTTTTGATAATTTGCTAATAACAAAATAATTTTCAAATCATCATCTTCAAATGCAATGGTTTGCTAGTAGTAATTATTTACTAGCAACGAAAATATGTTTGCTAATAAAAGCACCCTAGAAGAAAGTAGTAAAAGTATTAATATTATCATATTTTTATAATATAATAGACAAAAAAATAGCTGTTTTCCTTAAGAATACTATAAATACTTTATATAATACAGATGTTTGTTTTAGAACAATTTTTTAAGATCTGTGCCCTGTAAATACAAAGAATTACAATTCAGAAAGAAATTTCTCTACCTTCTCAACCTCCTCCACACTTCCAATGAACAGCGGGACTCTCTGATGAATCTGACCAAATTTATTCAAAAAGAAGTTTAAAATAATTAATAGATCTGCAGAATTAATCAAATAATATGATGACTACTATTTTAATTTTATCAGTTTTTCTTTTCACTTAAACTTGGAATGAATTTGATCCTATTAAAACTAAATCATAATACCTCGCTGGGAATGATGTCGAGGATGCGACGGTGGCCATCGGATCCCTTGCCCCCCGCCTGTTCGACAATGAAGCTCATGGGCGCGCACTCGTACAAGAGCCGGAGCTTCCCGTTCTTGCTCTTGCTATCGCGCGGGTAACCGTAGATCCCTCCGTATAGGAGGGTGCGGTGAAAGTCGCCGACAAGACTGCCGATATATCGGGCCGAGTAGGGCTTGCCGGTGGAGTCCGGTTCCTTGAGACTGTCCATGTAGGCTTGGAGGCGTGTTTCCCAGAGCAAGTAGTTGCCCTCGTTGAAGGCGTAGATCTTACCGGACCGCGGGATGCGTACTTCCTCCTTGGTGAGGACGAATTCACCGTAGAGTGGGTCGAGAGTGAACATGAACACGCCCTTGCCCAAGGTGAGGACGAGGATGATGGAGCTCGAGTACATGACATAGCCGGCAGCGAGCAGATTTGTTCCGGGCTGGCATACGCTCACCACACACCTCTCTTCCCCCAGATCCAGCTGTAAATCAAATTGTCCGCTTTAGAATATAAGTGAACTCATGAATTAGTTGTAACTGGTATTGGTGCAGGAAAGCATGCAGGTACGACTATATTCTTAAAGATCATGTATAAATAAGCAGGTAGACTGATGTTATGGACAATGAAATGATATTGTCCTTTTCTTTTAGTTCTCTCTTAGGTTAGATTAGAATAGGAAAACAAGAAGGAAATCCCACAAGAATGCTTCGTCTTCGGCTCCGTTTGGGGGACTTATTTTCTTCGATCAAACGGTTACGACTGCATGAACAAAATGTAGACTAAAGAAGGTAACCGCTTGACCGGTGAAAATAAGTCTCCCCAAATGAAGCCTTGATCTCTTTTGGCACCAATGGTCTTGTGGGGATCCATTTGTCCGTAACAAATGTAGACTGTTACAATAGTGCTCTCGTTGAGAAGGGTAGGAGTGTAACGGGTATTGATACATGAAATGTTGCAGCCACATAATATGATACGTGTATTGAATACAGCCCAACGGAGACATTCTTAAAGCCCAAGTATAAATAAGCAGGTAGACTGTTGTTATGGATATAATGAAATGAAAGGATAGTCTTTTATCTTTTAGTTTCACCTCTTAGATTATATTACAATGGGGCAGCAAGAAAAAAAATCCCACAACAAGGATCGGCCTTCATCATTTCGGGTGTCAGCAGCCTTAATGAAAATCACATAACGGATCTAGACTATTACATTTGTGCTCTCATTGGGAAGGGTAAGAGTGTAACAGATACATGAAAGGCTGCAGCCACATAATAGGATATGTGTATTAAATCCAATGGCTATATTCTTAAAGGTCATATATAAATAAGCAGGTAGACTGTTATAGATATAATGAAATCAAATGATATTGTATTAGTTAACGAAAAAGGCTTGCTTCTATTACTAGGGTAACCAGTAACTATATATATATCATACAAAATATTTAATATTACAACACTTCTCAAGAATGACAAAAGTTATTCATTAAGTACATCTTGTTACATCTCTGATCATATTCTCTGAATTGAGTCTCTTGGTCAAGCAATCTGCTACTCAACCTTTGGTCAAGACGTGACTCAACTCCAGTAGCCAATTATCAAACTTTTCCTTTATGAAAAATCTATCAATCTCTATTTGTTTGGTTCAATCGTGTTCGACTAGATTATTTGCAGTATTGATGGCTGACTGCCTGTCACACCACAACTTCATCATATCTACTTGATCCAACTTTAGCAACACAGGCCTCCCTTTCAGCCATAGAAGTTCTGCAATCCCTAATGTCATGACTCTATACTCTGCCCCTGTTGTCGATCTAGCCACCACTAACTATTTTTTGCTCCTCCAGGAGACCAGGTTGCCTCCCAAAAATATACAATAGCCAGAAGTGGACCTCCTGTCATCCACACAGCTTGCCCAGTCAGAGTCGTAGTATCCCTCAATTTTCACGTATTCATTCCTTCTGAACGTCAGCCCCTTGTCAGAAGCATTCTTCAAGTACCGCAGAACCTGCTACACTGCATCCATATGACACTTCCATGGGTCATGCAGGTAGCGGCTCATCACGCTCGCAACAAAGGAGATATCCGGGCGAGTGAGGTTCAAGTTGATACATCTCACAATCCACTGGTTCCCCGACCTCAGGATGCAGCTTGCACTAAGATTAGTGTCGCAACAGGTTTGCACCCGCAACATCCCCATTTCTATGAGGAGATCCAAAGCATATTTCCTTTGGGAAAGAACTGTTAGCAGTAAATCGGATAAATATAACCGGTTCAGTTTAATAGTCAAAGTAAATGTTTGTAAAACTATTAGGGTCCGTTCGTTTCAACGACATTGATATTGAAGTATTGGTTTTCAATCCAATATCAATTCACATGGTAAATGACATTGAGTTTAAATCCAATTTTTTTGTTCGGCCGCATAATGACTTTCTGTCATAGAATTGACATTAATAACTTTTTATTGTTCGTTTGCAGAAAGATTTTCAATTATAGGAATTGACATTCGTCAATGCTCTCAAATAAAAATAAAAAACGCGGATTTCTCTTCCGACATAAATTTTATAGCATGTACTCGATTTTTTCGTCATGACGCGATATTTTTGCCCGAAATTCAATATTTCGGCAAGAACGCGAAATTTTTCGTCCGAATGCGATTTTTTCGCCGAGACGTAATTTTTTCGCCCGGACGTTATTTTTTCGCTCGGGCGCGACTTTTAATCCCGGGCGAGACTTTGTTCGTCGGACGCGATTTTTTCGCCCGGACGTGACTTTTTTGCCCGGACGTGACTTTTTCACCCGGACGCGATTTTTTCACACGGACGCGAATTTTTCTCCCCAAAGTGATTTTTTCGCCGCGACGCGTTTTTTCGCCCGTGGGGGTTTTCTTCGCCCAGACGCTCTTTTTTTGCCCGGACTTGCATTTTTTGCCTGGACGCGATTTTTTCGCCCGGACGCTTTTTTTCTTCCGGACGGGACTTTTTAATCCCGGACGCGATTTTGTTCGCCGGGACGAAAAAAGCGCGCCCGGACGAAAAAAACGCACACGGGAGAAAAAAACGCACACGAGCTTAAAAAGAACGCACAGGCGAAAAAACCACGCACGGGCGAAAAAATTGCGTTCAGGCAAAAAAATAGCATCGGGTCGAAAAAATCGCGCCGGGGCGAAAAAATCGCCCCCGGGAGAAAAAATCGCGCCCGGGAGAAAAAAATGTGCCCGGGCCAAAAAATCGCGGTCGGGCGAAAATATCGCATCCGTGCGAAAAAATCGCGATCGGCACCCCGTGAAAAATCCGGGCAAAAAAATCGGGGCCGCGTGAAAAATCTGGGCAAAAAAATCGCGGTCGGACGAAAAAAAGCGCCCGGGCAAAAAAATCGCGTCAGGGCGAAAAAATCGCGCCCGGGCGAAAAAATCGCGGCCGGGCGAAAAAATCGCTTTCGGGCGAAAAAATCGTGCCCGTGCGAAAAAATCGCGGCCGGGCAAAAAAATTGCGCACGGGCGAAAAAATCGCGCTCGGGCAAAAAAAAACGCGCATGGGCGAACTAAACGCGGCCGGGCGGAAAAAACACGTCCGGGCGAAAAAATCGCGCACGGGCGAAAAAATCGCGCCCGGGCAAAAAATCGGGACCGGCGAAAAAATCGTTCCCGGGGGAAAAAATCGGGACCGGGCGAAAAAAGCGTCCAAGCGAAAAAATCGTGCCCGAGAGAAAAAATTGCTTCCGCGCGAAAAAATCGCGTCTGTGCAAAAAAATCGTGTTCGTGCAAAAAAACCGCGTTTGAGCGAAAAAATTCTGTTTGTTCTAAAAAAAATCGCATTCATGCAGAAAAATTACTCTTCTTTTGAAAAGTTGTTGGCAATCTCAATATCCACACCTTGAGATAGACATTGATCCAATGAGTTTTTAGTTTTGGGTGAATATCAACGACTTTCCGCCAAAAAGCCAATTCCACTCTACAATTGTTGAAACGAACAACGGAAATGACTTTCATTTTCTTAAAGCTAATACTTTAAAATCAATGTCGTTGAAACGAACGGACCCTTATATTTTTATCCTCTCCTAGTTACAGCAGTTATTATCTTGATATCCTATGACAAAGAATAAGGTTGCTGGTTTACGGCGTTTCGTCTATTACAATCCTCTATAAATATATCTATGAATAAAAATAAGAAAAAACTTGTTGCTCCATCCTCAGTTATATTTTCCCTTTGCTTCTTCTTTAAAAACAGCATTTGGTATCACTTTGATTCCGAATCCGAGGCATCCAACATCAATGATAGATGTAGCACCAACAAATACATCTTTCGATCTAAGGCGGTAATGTGGGCTTCTCAAAAACAGCCAACTGTGGCACAATCAACCACAAAAGCTGAATATGTAGCCTTATGCAACTCTGTTTGTGAAGCTAGATGTCTAAGGAACATGCTTACAGTGCTATTACTATCTACTGTCATAATAGCTCTTCAATCCATCTTGCTAAAAACCTTGTAACACAAAGAAAAAGTACGCATATTGAGATGAAATTTCATCCGTGAGCAAGTTGAGAAGAAAACTATTGTGGTGGAGCATTGCTCGACAATAGGCCAGATCGCCGACATATTGATGAAACCTCTCCCGCGACTTCGCTATCTGGAATTAAGGAGCAAGCTAGGGCTTATAATGGGTCTGGTTTAAGGAGGGGAATGTTAGCAGTAAATCAGATAAATATAACCGGTTCGGTTTAATAGTCAAAGTCAATGTTTATAAAACTATTATATGTTTATCCTCTCCTAGTTACAACAGTTCTTATCTTGATATCCTATTACAAAGAATAAGGCTGGTGGCTTATGATGGTTTGTCTATTACAATCCTCTATAAATAGACATACATATCTATGAATAAAAATAAGAAAAACCTTGTTGCTCCATCCTCAGTTATATTTTCCCTTTGCTTCTTCTTTAAAAACAACAAGAACTATTCCCACTGTCTCGTAAGCAATATCAATCTTGAGAAAATACCTAAGAAGACCTAGATCATTCACCTCAAACTCCTTGCCCAGAGCCCTCTTAAGGTTGTCAATCTCCTGCTCATCATCCCCTGTGATGATCATGTCTTCCAAATACACCGCAAACGAGTTGATGTGACCTTTTTGCCTAAAAAATACTGTGATCAACGTTTATCTGCTGATAACCCATTCCAATCATCGCATTTCTGAACCTGTTGAAACGCGTGCGGGGTGACTGTTTCAGCCCATAGAGGGATTTCTTCAACCTGCAGATTTTGCCTTCTATTTCGGTTGTGCAAAACTCTGGTGGTATTTCCATGTACACCTCCTTTGCTAGATCTCCATGAATAAATGCATTCTTCACATTTATTTGGTGCATCCTCTATCCACCATTCACCGCCAAACTTATCAGAGTCCTGATGATGCTCATCTTTGCAACAAGTGCAAATGTCTCGTCATAATCGATTTCATTATTTAAAAAAACCCCTTCCTAAGGCATGTGTCAAACCGAACAAGCAAATCAATTCCTAAAATAAATTCTCACAACTCCACGCTCCATGACTAAAAATTAATGGGAGTCCCAAATTTAAAACACACGCTCCTGTATTATTTCCGCTCCTTTCTCAGAAACAAAATTAAACTTCCCAAATCCATCCATACCATCCCTACCCTGAAAATTTCGCGACTCCCCGCTCCTCCACGCTGCAGCGCTCCAGCCGAAACCCGCTCCTCCTATCAATCGCAAAAAAAAACCAGCATCTCCCAAAACTGCCACTGCAAACTGGCGCTGCTCCACATCCCCTCCTAATCGCAAACAGGCGCTGCTCCAATCACCAAAAAACCTAGCATCTCCTCCTTGACCTCTCTGCTCACCGCCGCCCGCCTAGCATCTCCTCCCCGACCTCTCTGCTCACCGTCGCCCGTCGCCCATTCCAGTGCTCTCCCGTCGCAGTGCTCCGCCCGCCGCAGTGCTCCGCCCGTCGCACTTCTTCTGCCGTCACAGACCTTCGCTGCCGAGTACGACACCCGCCCCCTCCACCGTCAGTTCTCCCTCACTGTAAGCTTTCCCTCAACCCTCTTCCACAACCCTCTCCCGCGACTTCGCTATCTGGAATTAAGGAGCAAGCTAGTGCTTATAATGGGTCCGGTTTAAGGAGGGGAATGTTAGCAGTAAACCGGATAAATATAACAGGTTCAGTTTAATAGTCAACGTCAATGTTTGTAAAACCATTATATGTTTATCCTCTACTCGTTACAGCAGTTCTTATCTTGATATCCTATGACAAAGAATAAGGCTGGTGGTTTATGATGTTTTGTCTATTACAATCCTCTATAAATCGGCATACATATCTATGAATAAAAATAAGAAAAAACTTGTTGCTCCATCCTCAGTTATATTTTCCCTTTGCTTCTTCCTTAAAAACAACAAGAACTATCCTCTCTGTCTCGTAAGCAATCTCAATCTCGAGAAAATACTTAAGAAGATCCAGATCCTTCACCTCAAACTCCTTGTCCAGACCCCTCTTAAGGTTGTCAATCTCCTGTTAATCATCCCCTATGATGATCATGTCTTCCACATACACCGCGAGCAAGTTGATGTGACCGTCATTCTTCCTAAAAAATAACGTGTGATCAACGTTTATTTGTTGATAACCCATTCCAATCTTTGCCTTCCTGAACCTGTTGAAACGTGTGGGGGGTGACTGTTTCAGCCCATAGAAGGACTTCCTCAACCTGCAAACTTTGCCTTCTATTTTGGTTGTGCAAAACTCTGGTGGTATTTCCATGTACACTGTTGCGGACTAGCTCGATGCCCCGGTCGGACCAGATAATCTTGGACCGTCTCAGCTCACGGAGCGGTCGAGCGCGCACACAGTCGATGAAAATGAAATAGTGAACACAAGTCTTGATGACGTGGAAAAACCCCTTAAATGGGTAAAAAACCACGTGACCGGATCTGTGCCGGTCAAATTCCACTAGCTTCCGGGGGTTACAGTATGTTCGGTGAATCGGGGCGACAGACCGCTCCCGTTACAACTTGAGGGGGAGAAATAGAGAGAGAGTAGCTTCCTGCGGGCAACAGGCTGCACTGCAGGAGCGACTGGGACGAGAGAATGCGTGGAATGCTTCTGGTACGCGTGTCTGGGGCGGCGCGCGTTTGCTGGCTTCGGATGTCTTCTTCCTTCAACTTCCTTCGGATCTTGAGTGCCCCCTCGCTGTCAGCGCGTTAGTGGGGTGCCAATAGCCGTTGGCGGGTGCTGATGGCCACTGGTGGCCGCTGGAGGTCGCTGGTGGTCGCTGGTGGCCGCTGGAGGTCGCTGGCGGCGAGAGGTGGCCGACACGGTGGAGGAGGCGGGAGAACTCTCACCTGCGGAAGAGGGAGGAGAATCCTTGGAGGAAAAGATGAGAAATGAAGAGCCCCCGGGGTCCTTTTATAGCCTCAAGGGGAAGATCATAGCGGGCTCCACCACTAAAGTGGTGGGATAGTGGGTGGTTACCCCCTTAATCTGACGACGACTAGGCGGTTAGACCGGCTAGGCGGTGGCGGCTAGGCGGCGGCGGCTAGGCCGGCTAGGCGGTGGCCTGGCGAGGCGGCCAGGCGGCGTTCTGGCCGGGCGGCCAGGCGGTTAGGCCGGCTAGGCGGTGGTGGCTAGGCGGCGGCTAGGCGGCGGCGGCTAGGCGGCGGCGGCTAGGCGGTGGCCTGGCGAGGCGGCCAGGCGGCGATCTGGCCGGGCGGCCAGGCGGTGGCGGCTAGGCGGCGGCTAGGCCGGCGAGGCGACGGCCTTGGGAGGCGGCCAGGCGGTTAGGCCGGCTAGGCGGTGGCGGCTAGGCGGTTTCCTTCCATGAAGCGGGGGAGTGGGTCCCGCCCCCATCATCTCTATGAGAGATCATGGGGGTGGGGCCCACCCATGATTTTCCCTCATGGAGATCATGGGGGGGTAGGGGTGTGCATGAAAAACCGAAAACCGACCAAACCGCCCCGAACCGTTCAAACCGAACCGATTTTACACCGAACCGAACGACTCGGTTCGGTTTTGGTTTTCCTCTCTGAAAAACCGAACCGCACCGACTAATAATACATGTAAAAATATTACCAATAATGATCTTTTAACTATTTTTATTAACTAAATAATGTACATAAATTATATCAACTTAATAATTTTTATATCATTTGAGTCAAAATAAACTTTTGTAATGAATATTTTATGCATAAAGAAGAATTAAACATTTTGTTTAACTGATTTTATTTATATATTTTTATATTTATTACTCGATTTCGCATTAAAAATATTCAATCATAATTTTTTTATGTAATATGAGCTTTTAATTGTAATATATCATATGTAAATAAAGTTTGATTATATTTATTTTTAATTATCATAACTTTTTTAAAATTTTCTTGAGATATTTAAGTACACAATTATTTTAAATAGTATAACTGAAAAACCGAAAACCGAACCGAGTAAACCGACGAAAAAACCAAACCGAACCGATAAACATCGGTTTGGTTTCGGTTTAGGTCCAAACCGACCCAAACCGAACCGCTTGCACCCCTATGGGGGGGGGCTCCTTTTTCCTTATAAAATGAGGGAGAATCCCATCAAATGCCCCCCAAATCCCTTCGGTCCGGGAACGAAGAGAGCGCAAGGAGGGATTTTCTTCGTTCTTTGTTCTTATGGCGAGTGCCGGTGCGAGTTCCGAGGCTACGGCGGTGGAGCGAGGTTCCAAGGTAACAGGTTGTGCGGAGGCTCGCCGTACGAGCGTAGGACGCAAGCAGACGGCGACCGGGCGTTGAGGTGGCGCATGTGAGGAAGGGCCGCGGGGGCGTGTGCTGGTTGCACGCGCTGGTGGCGTGCGCCGGCTGTGCGTGCACTGGACGCGCACACAGGCCGCACAGGCCCCGCGCCCTGGCCGCGCGGGATGGCCGTGCGCGGCGGCCGCGCCTTGGCCGCACGTGCTGGCCGCGCGCGCAGCCCGCGCCCTGGCCGCGCGGGCTGGCCGCGCGGGCTGGCCGCGCAGGCTGGCCGCGCGGGCTTGGCGCGCGCGGGCTGCGTGCGCAGGTCGCGCCGGCCGCGCGGGCTACTCGGGCTAGCCGCGTGCGCAGGTTGCGCGGGCTGTGCGGGCCGGATTTTGCACTTTGAGGTC
This sequence comes from Platanthera zijinensis, assembly GCA_039513925.1. Lineage (NCBI taxonomy): Eukaryota > Viridiplantae > Streptophyta > Magnoliopsida > Asparagales > Orchidaceae > Platanthera > Platanthera zijinensis. The sequence goes on along the minus strand of CM077078.1, from coordinate 123,913,522 downwards.
TTGTAACTGCGAACTGATTTTATTTCTTTGTCATGTGCAGGTGGCGAAACGTTCCTCGGGTCCGCTGCGCTTGCGCTCTTCCTTGACTGAGGACGGCATAGAGATTTGGAGGGCGAAGTACGGGCTTCCTTCAGACTTGATGGTGAGGATCCCGCGGCCCGAGGAGCGGGTTCAGAACCCCCCTCGTGGGTGGATGACGATTTGCGACATTTCCCTTAGATCTGGCTTCCGGTTTCCGCCTTGCGATGAGGTGATAGAGATTTTGAAGTTCTGTGGAGTCCCCGTTTCCCAGTTTGCCCCGACTGGGGTCGTCCGAATTATGGGCTTGGTTACTTTCTTTCGTGAGCGTGGGAGCTCGCTTTCTTTGGATCAGTTTCGGGACTGGTGCGACGTTCGCCTTGATGGTGGCGAACGGATTGAGGTGCGCAGCAACAAAGTCTGGTTGGAGTTTGAGGCCCGTAAAGATCGTCGCCACGGTAATACTTTGTTCGGATATGTGAAGAACTCCTGGGGTCTTCCTGAGGTGTGGAATGCGCTTCCCGATCGTTGCCGTCGTGTGAGAGGGAGGGAGCGTGACTTTTCCCCGGTGCTGGGATTCTCTGAGCCTCGTGAGCTGGTCAATCGTCTCTTCCACATATATATTTATGTAGAGGAAAAGCGACTGTTGGGATGTGGTATTTCGGCGGGCACGACTCAGGTGGCGATGTCTTCTCAGGGAGGTGGTCGTAAGAGGAAGACGATGACGGCTCCTATTGGTGATTCTGATGCTGTGGTGGTGGTTTCTGATGGCCTAGCTCCAGAGGTGCGGTCGTCTATTTCTCCAGTTCTTCCGGCGCTCGTCAGCACGGCGGCTCCTCGAATGTCTTCTTCCTTGAGAGCGATGAGCGAGGCGGTAAGGGGTTGACTGTCTCCTTTTCTTTCTTCTTTTGTTTGAAAGTGGCTGATGGTGTCTCTTTCTTTTGCAAATCGAGACTCAGGAGCAGATTGCGGTGACCTGGAATGATCATTATGTGAGCTTGAAGGACGGATATCTTGCTTTGCAGGAGAAGCTTCGGTTGTCGATGAGCTCACTTTCCTCCTTGAAGGAGGAGCATGACCGGGATATTGCGCGGCTCCATCGAAATGGCTCAGAGTTGAAGTCTGAGCTAGAAGATTCGCGTGCTGCCCTAGATGTGGAGAGGTCTCTGGTGGAGAGGACTACTCAGATGCTGAAGCATGCAAAGGAGGAGACATCTGGCTTGGGATCCCAACTGCAAGCGGCGCGAGAGGAGATTTCAGGCCTTGAGACTCAGCTTCGGGCGGCGAAGGCGCAGGTGGTGGTTCTGTCTTCTGATGACCATGCATCGGAGCTGAAGGCTGCAGGTCTTGCTGAGTACCTAGAGTCCCTGGACTACATACGGGATCGTAGCCTGATTGCGGAGGAGGTTCGTGATGATATTTGGTCCAAGGAAGTGGAGCCTCACATGGATGATATACGCGAGCTAGCGCTCCGCCGCGGCGTCACGAAGGCCTTTCGCTTCGTAGGGAAGCGTCTTGGGTGCGACACCTCCAGTTTCAGCTTTGCGGAAGTTTCAGGGGATGAGTGCTCCGACTCAGATGCTGATGAAGAGTAGCTGTAGTGCTTGTGTGTTGTTGTATGTTTTGTCATATATTTGTCGTCATTTTGCTTTCGTTGTAGCTTTTGAGATTGTTGCCACTTAGAGCTCGAATTCATTGTTTTTTATGATAGCTTTATTTGTACGTTACTGCCATATGGACTGCGCGGATATGTGTTTTTCCACGTTGGTGGCGCCCTCTCAAGTGTTTTGAGATTTTGATTGAATCGTCTTTGATTTTATAAAAATAGAGAGGGAGTAGACTCCTGCGGAGGTGTTCATGTGTAGCGGGTTCATGATTTCGTGCGCAAAGATGACTTGTGGTTTGGTTGCGTGCAACAAAGTCTGGTTGGCTTGCGGCTTAGTTGCGTGGAATTGGTCCACGGCTTTGTGCGCAGGGCTGGCTTGCGGCTTTGTTGCGTGGAACTGGTCCACGGCTTTGTTGCGTGGAACTGGTCCACGGCTTTGTGCGCGGGGCTGGCCTGCGGCTTAGTTGCGTAGAATTGGTCCACGGCTTTGTGCGCAGGGCTGGCCTGCGGCTTTGTTGCGTGGAACTGGTCCACGGCTTTGTGCGCGGGGCTGGCCTGCGGCTTTGTTGCGTGGAACTGATCCACGGCTTTGTGCGCGGGGCTGGCCTGCAGCTTTGTTGCGTGGAACTGGTCCACGGCTTTGTGCGCAGGGCTGGCCTGCGGCTTTGTTGCGTGGAACTGGTCCACGACTTTGTGCGCGGGGCTGGCCTGCGGCTTAGTTGCGTGGAATTGGTCCACGGCTTTGTGCGCGGGGCTGGCCTGCGGCTTAGTTGCGTAGAACTGGTCCACGGCTTTGTGCGCAGGGCTGGCCTGCGGCTTTGTTGCGTGGAACTGGTCCACGGCTTAGTGCGCGGGGCTGGCCTGCGGCTTAGTTGCGTAGAACTGGTCCACGACTTTGTGCGCAGGGCTGGCCTGCAGCTTTGTTGCGTGGAACTGGTCCACGGCTTTGTGCGCAGGGCTGGCCTGCGGCTTTGTTGCGTGAAACTGGTCCACGGCTTTGTGCGTGGGGCTGGCCTGCGGCTTAGTTGCATAGAACTGGTCCACGGCTTTGTGTGTAGGGCTGGCCTGCGGCTTTGTTGCGTGGAACTGGTCCACGGCTTTGTGCGCGGGACTGGCCTGCGGCTTAGTTGCGTAGAACTGGTCCACGGCTTTGTGCGCAGGGCTGGCCTGCAGCTTCTTTGCGATGGGGACATGCCCCCACGATGTTGGACGGGTTAGGGAGACCCTAAATCTTGTTAGAACATATTTGCAGAAAGTAAAATGCAACTCTTTGAATAATAGTTTGCACGAGATCAGGCTCGCGACTTATATGAATCATATAGTCTTGAATTAAAAAACTGCTGCATAAAAGAATCATAATGTATCACTGGTAAAAGCGGCGCAGATTTTGCGCGTTCCACGTGCGAGGGAGAGTTTTTCCTTCGGCATTTCGTAACTTGTACGTGCCAGGTTTTATCACGGCGGTAACAATGAACGGTCATTCCCATGTTGGAGATAGCTTGTCTCCTTGTGTTCCCTTTCCGGCGGCCTCCAAGGTGCGAAGGACCAGGTCTCCCACGTTGATCGGGCGGGCCTTTACTTGGCGGTTGTAGTAGCGGGTCGTGCGTTGTTGGTAGGCGGCGGCGCGGAGAGCGGCTTCTTCGCGTACTTCGAAGATCGAGTCGAGGTTGTCACGGAGCGCCTCATCGTTTGTCTGGGTATCAAAGTTGGATGTCCAGGGACTAGGGACGCCGATGTCGACCGGGATAATAGACTCCGTTCCATAGCAGAGATTGTACGGAGTTTCTCCTGTAGGCGTCCTCTCTGTGGTGCGATATGCCCATAACACATTAGGAAGACCGTCTACCCATTGCCCCCCAGCATCTTCTAGCCGTGTCTTTAATCCCTTTAGGACAGTACGGTTGGTTACTTCGATTTGCCCATTGGATTGCGGATGTGATACTGCTGTGTGCCGCAACTCTATCTTTAAATCTTCACATAACTTGGTAAAGGATTTTCCAGTGAATTGGGTGTCATTATCGGTGATGATGATTGCCGGTATGCCGAAGCGACATACGATATTCTTCCAGACGAACTGTTTGGCGTTCTCTTCGGTTATCTTGACCAGTGGTTCTGCCTCGACCCACTTGGTGAAATAATCAATTGCCATAATGATGAATTTCCTCTGACCAGAAGCTAGGGGCAAAGGTCCAAGAAGATCTATCCCCCACTGTGCAAACGGTCAGGCTCCTTGTAGTGACGTGAGGGCTACCGGGGGCTGCCGGGGAACGTTGGCGTGCACTTGACAACTCCTACATTTTTGGACGAACTCTGTCGCCTCCTTCTTCATGGTTGGCCAATAAAATCCTTGCCGTAGGATTTTCCTGGCCAAGGCCTTTCCTCCTAGATGCTCGCCGCATACTCCTTGGTGGACTTCGCGGAGAGCGTACTCGGCGTCTCTTTCTGATAGGCATTTCAGGTAGGGTCCTGCGAAGGATCGTTTGTACAGTTCTTCATCTATCAGGGTGAATGATGCTGCTCTCATTCTCAGGCGGCGAGCCTCCTTTTGATCTTCCGGTGGCTGTTGGCCCTTCAAATGGGCGATTAGCGGGGCTGTCCATGACTCTTCTGCTTCATTGACTTCTGTTACTTCTCATGGGCCATGAATACTGGGGAAAACTATTTCTTCTACCCGGCGCCTTCTTGTCTGGTATTGCGTCGAAGATGTGGCTAGCTTTGACAGGGCATCCGCCTTGTTATTTTGCTCTCGAGGGATATGCATAATTTGGAATTGTGGGATATGGATGAGAAGAGACTTGACGAGCTGTAAGTACTGGGCTAGCTGTTCATTCTTGGCTTCAAATTCTCCTTCTACCTGCGAGACAACAAGTTGTGAGTCAGAGTAAATGGTCAGTTGCTTGACTTGGCAGCTGATGGCGAGCCTGATTCCTGCGATGAGGGCTTTGTATTCTGTCGCATTGTTTGTAGCAGGGAATTTTAGTCGGAGTCCATATTCTAGGGTAACTAGCTCTGGATTAATAAGGAGCAGGCCTGCTCCAGCGCCTTTTACTCCTGAGGCCCCATCCACGTATAGGGTCCAAGCTTGTCCGACCTCTGCTGGCGTAACTTCTGCTTCCGCAGGTAGAGTGTTCTCGACGATAAAGTCAGCCAAAACCTGAGACTTGATGACGGGGCGCGGGAGGAAGTGGATATCGAATTTGTCCAACTCGACAGCCCACTTAACCAGTCGACCGGATGCTTCGGGTTTTTGGAGAATGGCTCGGAGTGGTAACTCGGTTAGGACTTTAACGGTGTGCGCTTGGAAGTAGGGACGAAGTTTTCTGGCGGAGAAGACAAGTGCTAAGGCTGTTTTGTCTGCAGCCGGGTAGCGGGTTTTAGAATCAGAAAGGATTTTACTGAGGTAGTATATGGGGCGCTGAATTCCTCCTTCATCCTTAACAAGGACTGAGCTCAATGTTGCTGGTGTGATGGCGAGATACAAAAAGAGGATCTCTCCGGGAGCTGGCTTGGATAGAAGTGGGGGAGAAGCAAGGTATTGCTTTAAGGATTCGAAGGCCGACTGACACTCATCTGTCCATTGAAATCTTGAGCTTCGAGCTCCTCGGAGGATTTTGAAGAAGGGGAGGTATTTGTCCCCCGTCCTAGCCAGGAATCGGGATAGTGCTGTGATTCTTCCGTTCAATCGCTGTACATCTTTGAGCGATCTGGGTGGAGAAATTTCTTCGAGAGCCTTAATTTTTTCAGGATTGGCCTCTATTCCGCGCTGGGTAACCATGAACCCTATAAACTTCCCCGAAGTGACTCCGAAGGCGCACTTGCTAGGGTTAAGTCTCATTCCATACTGTCTGAGGATTTTGAAACATTTCTCCAAATTTTCCAAATGGTCTTCCCGACGAACGCTCTTAACTAGCATATCGTCTACATACACTTCCATGGACCTGCCGATGAGTTCTTTAAAGATTTTGTTCATGAGTCGCTGATAGGTAGCTCCTGCATTCTTAAGTCCGAATGGCATTACTCTGTAACAATAAATCCCTTTGTCGGTACGAAAAGCCGTGTGCTCTTCGTCGGCTTGGTCCATTCGAATCTGGTTGTACCCGGAGTAGGCGTCCATGAAGCTAAGTAGCTGATGTCCGGCGGTTGAATCAACTAACTGATCTATCCTGGGAAGTGGAAAACTGTCTTTAGGGCAAGCTTGATTGAGGTTTGTGTAGTCCACGCACATCCTCCATTTTCCTAAAGATTTTTTTACCAAGACAACATTAGCCACGCAAGTGGGGTAGTCAACTTCTCGAATGAATTGGGCGCGAAGGAGTTTTTCAACCTCCTCTTCGATTGCATGGAGCCTTTCTGGGGCGAAACTCCTCTTCTTTTGGATGACGGGCTTACATGCGGGGTTAATGTTGAGGGAGTGATGAATGATCTGAGGGTCGATCCCAGGCATATCTTCCGGGGACCATGCGAAGATATCCTTATTCTTCCGGAGGTAGGCTGTTAACTCTTCCCTCTCACGCTCCTGTAAGAGGGAACCGAGCTGGACGGTGCGATCTGGTTCTGTCGGAGAGAGGGGGACTTCAACTAGGCCTTCGATGGGTGCCCCCCTCTGCAGAGCTGCTTCATCTCTGAGGTCGAAGTCATCGATGTTCAGTGTGGCAGGCTTGGTGGGTTGTGCTTGCTTAGAATAACAACTCCTTGCGGTTTCCTGATTTCCGCGCACTATTCCAATTCCTCCTGGAGTAGGGAACTTCATTGCTAGATGAGGAATAGATAGGATAGCTTTGAAGATGGTCTGAACGGGCCTTTCAAAGATAGCGTTGTATGCTGAGTTTGAGTTTACTACCACGAACTGGGCTTCATGCGTGATCTGTCTTGGAAATTCTCCCAATGTGACTGGTAGGGTGACTGTTCCGATGACTTGGACCTGATGGTTGTCGAAGCCGTATATTGGGCCAGCTGTCGGAGTTAGCTGCTGCCGGGATATATTCATATTCTGCAGAGTGGTGGAGAAAAGGACGTCAACTGAACTGCCATTATCGACAAGAATTCGCTTGACATTATAGCAGGGGTTTCTGATGCCAGCACTAATTACAAGCGGGTCTTGATGCGGGATTCGGATGCCAATGAGGTCTTCATCCCCAAATGATATGATGGTGTCTTGCTTACTTCTTTTATCTTCATGGGCCTCCTTTCCGGAGTGAACTGATAGTACTTGCGTAGTCAGAATAGGTAATCCGGCAATGGTTTTGATGTTTCCTACCACTTGCCTTCCTCCCTCGGGCGCCGGCGGGGCATTCTGCTGGTCCCTGGGATGTCTAGGCGGACCTTACTGTTCCTGGACCCTTCCTTGCAGAAATCTACCGAGCAGTCCTAGGCGGACCAAGCGCTCGATCTCCTCCTTTAGGTGAGCGCAATCTTCGGTGGTGTGACCGGTTGTCCGATGATATTCACAATACTTCAATTGATCGTTCTTAGGATTTGGAGGTGGTTGCCTTGGTCGCTGCAATGCTGGTTCATTCTGGATGGCATACAAAACGTTGGTGCGGGAAGTGTTGAGAGGGGTATAATCTTTAGGAGGATCTCTCTGCGAGTCACGCCTGCGCTGCCTGGCTCGACGTTCCTCGGGGAATCTTCCTTCCTGGCGCTGAGGGGTCGACTCTTTATCTCTCTGCCTTTTTTGTACTCCATCGAACTGCCGTCGATGAGCTTCAATAGCTTCGTCCGCGGCTATTTGTGCCTCGATTCTGTGCACCAAATTTGGATAGTTGGGAACGGTCTCTCTCATAAGCGCTGAGTAGAAACTGCTGGGACGAAGACCTCCTAGGAATACTCCACGCAGGAGTTCGGGGTCGACTCCTGGGATCTGGCGGGCTTCTGCAGTGAAACGTCAGAAGAATTCTTTGAGGGTTTCCCCCTCGCTCTGGAGGATTCCAGAGAGATGAGATGGATCACGAACAATCCTTCGATTAGCGATGAATTGGTCGGAGAACTGTCTGGTCAGCTCGATAAAACTAGTAATGGTACCGGGCCTCATGGAGTAGAACCATGTTCGAGCTTGCCCTTTGAGGGTAGTTGGGAATACTTGGCATAACAACTGATCAGTGGCATGGAAGATCCTCATAATAGTGGTGAAATGATTGACATGCTCAAGGGGATCGTCAGTTCCATCGAATGTTTCGATGTTTGGGAGTTTGAATCCTTGTGGAATTGGATGATCGGGGATCTACGGGGTCAAGGGGGAGCCTTGATAAAGCGGTCACTGAGGGTGGAAATCTCTCCTTGTAGCTTGGCGACATTCTTCTGCAACAACTTCCCTGATTTTCTGACGAGTGAGGAGAGGGTGGATGAGAGCATTGTTAACTAGATTGCGGGGGTGATCTGCCCCTGTTCTTCTTACGTGGGGGTGAGCCGAACTGGCGGCGTCTGAATGGTCTTCAGACTCGTCTCGCTCTACAGGGTCTTCCTGGTTCCTTGGCGGATTGAGCGGTGGAGGATGGTTGGCTGGCGGAGGAGCTGGAGGTGCTCCCAGGTTCCGAAGCAGTGCGAGCATCTCTGTTTGCTGCTCTTCCATTTGACGGACACGCCCTTCCAAGGTGGTAACGGGGGCGGTAGCTGCTTCAGCGGTCAGCGGTACGTCTACAAGAGGGTGAGACCGTGCTGGTTTGGTGTGTTCGCCAAGTGCGGATCCTTCAACCGTGCGGACACATCTCTTTGCCATTGCGGTAATATGGATGATAAACTTGTTCTGGGAAGGATACTGGGAATGTGTTCCCACAGACGGCGCCAAACTGTTGCGGACTAGCTCGATGCCCCGGTCGGACCGGATAATCTTGGACCGTCTCAGCTCACGGAGCGGTCGAGCGCGCACACAGTCGATGAAAGTGAAATAGTGAACACAAGTCTTGATGACATGGAAAAACCCCTTAAATGGGTAAAAAACCACGTGACCGGATCTGTGCCGGTCAAATTCCACTAGCTTCCGGGGGTTACAGTATGTTCGGTGAATCGGGGCGACAGACCGCTCCCGTTACAACTTGAGGGGGAGAAATAGAGAGAGAGTAGCTTCCTGCGGGCAACAGGCTGCACTGTAGGAGCGACTGGGACGAGAGAATGCGTGGAATGCTTCTGGTACGCGTGCCTGGGGCGGCGCGCGTTTGCTGGCTTCGGATGTCTTCTTCCTTCAAATTCCTTCGGATCTTGAGTGTCCCCTCGCTGTCAGCGCGTTAGTGGGGTGCCAATAGCCGCTGGTGGGTGCTGATGGCCACTGGTGGCCGCTGGAGGTCCCTGGTGGTCGTTGGTGGCCGCTGGAGGTCGCTGGTGGCCGCTGGTGGCCGCTGGCGGCGAGAGGTGGCCGACACGGTGGAGGAGGCGGGAGAGCTCTCACCTGCGGAAGAGGGAGAAGAATCCTTGGAGGAAAAGATGAGAAATGAAGAGCCCCTGGGGTCCTTTTATAGCCTCCAGGAGAAGATCATGGCGGGCCCCACCACTAAAGTGGTGGGATAGTGGGTTGTTACCCCCTTAATCGGACGGCGACCAGGCGGTTAGACCGGCTAGGCGGTGGCGGCTAGGCGGCGGCGGCTAGGCCGACTAGGCGGTGGCCTGGCGAGGCGGCCAGGCGGCGTTCTGGCCGGGCGGCCAGGCGGTTAGGCCGGCTAGGCGGTGGTGGCTAGGCGGCGGCTAGGCGGCGGCTAGGCCGGCTAGGCGGTGGCCTGGCGAGGCGGCCAGGCGGCGATCTGGCCGGGCGGCCAGGCGATTAGGCCGGCTAGGCGGTGGCGGCTAGGCAGCGGCTAGGCCGGCGAGGCGACGGCCTTGGGAGGCGGCCAGCCGGCAGTCTGGTCAGGCAGCCAGGCGGCCAGGCAGTTAGGCTGGCTAGGCGGTGGCGGCTAGGCGGTTTCCTTCCATGAAGCGGGGGAGTGGGTACCGCCCCCTAGGCGGTTTCCTTCCATGAAGCGGGGGAGTGGGTCCCGCCCCCATTATCTCTATGAGAGATCATGGGGGTGGGGCCCACCCATGATTTTCCCTCATGGAGATCATGGGGGGCTCCTTTTTCCTTATAAAATGAGGGAGAATCCCATCATACACCTCCTCCACTAGATCTCCACGAAGAAATGTATTTTCTCAAGATTGAGATTGCTTACAACAGTTCTTATCTTGATATCCTATGACAAAGAATAAGACCGGTGATTTATGATGTTTTGTCTATTACAATCCTCTATAAATAGACATACATATCTATGAATAAAAATTAGAAAAACTTGTTTCTCCATCCTTAGTTATATTTTCCCTTTGCTTCTTCTTTAAAAACAACAAGAACTATCCCTTCTGCCTCGTAAGCAATCTCAATCTCGTAAAAATACTTAAGAAGATCCAGATCCTTCACCTCAAACTCATTGCCCAGAGCCCTCTTAAGGTTTTCAATCTCCTGCTCATCATCCCCTGTGATGATTATGTCTTCCACATACACTGCGAGCAAGTTGATGTAACCTTCATTCTGCCTAAAAAATACCGTGTGATCAACGTTTATCTGTTGATAACCCATTCCAATCATCGTCTTCCTGAACCTGTTGAAACATGTGCGGGTTGACTGTTTTAGCCCATAGAGGGACTTCTTCAACCTGCAGACTGTCTTCTATTTTGGTTATGCAAAACTCTAGTGGTATTTCCATGTACACCTCCTCTGCTAGATCTCCATGAAGAAATGCATTCTTCACATTTATTTGGTGCATCCTCTATCCACCATTCACCGCCAAGCTGATCAGAGTCCTTATGATGCTCATCTTTGCAACAGGTGCAAATGTCTCGTCATAATCGATTTCATATGTCTAGTTATATCCTTTGGCAACCAATTGAGCCTTGTAGCGCTCGATTTGTTCCTCTGGGTTCTGCTTCACATTGAACACCCATTTGCACTCAACAACCTTCTTATCCTTTTGTAGTTGTGTCAGCTCTCATGTCTTGTTCTTCTCAAGAGTTCTCATCTCCTCCTTCATCACCGTCTTCCACTTTGAATCATCTTTGGCAACCTGTCAATTGTTATGTACAATAATATTATTCGACGATGCAATGAATGCTACGCAAGATGAAGAGATATGATCATAAGAGACAAAGGAAGTAATGTCCCAACCGTATCTATTAGGAGGATTTCCCGCATTGCTACGAGTAGTCCTGCGAAATGTGACATCTAGGGGAGGAGAAGTAGATGTAAGGATATCACCTGAGGCCTGCAGTGATATAGGTGCTCCATGAGTAGGGTCGGACATAGCCAAAGGACTAGGAGCTAGACTGGGCATATGCACTGGAGCTGATATCGCTGGCAGCTTCCCCCTCTTACTGTATGTAAGTAGCTCCCCCTGAGTTGTATGTTTAACATCTCTCCTCTCCTTCTCAATCTCCTATTGCTGCTTCTCATCACTCTTCTTCTCTTCATCTGCTGATCCTCCATGTCATACTCCCAGATATATCACCAACATATCCCTCTCTCGTCTCATATCTTTAGTAGCTGATAACTCTGGTGTGGGTAGAGCTCTGTCCTATCGGTAGTACTGCTCTAGTGCTCTAAAGTGAACATTCATTCTCACAAAGATTCTTTTTTACACTGGAATCCAACACACATACCCCTTCTGAGTACGAGAGTAGCCCACAAAGAGACACTTGACTGCCCTCACATCAAGCTTACCAACACCCGACTTGTTATCCTTCACGAAGCACACACACTCAAATTCCTTCAAAGGAATGGTTCCCCCCATTATGTCCTTGCAACAGCTGACACAGAGACTTCCACCGCAGAACTTATGATGACATCATGTTGATCAGCTGTGCCACTGTCAACATCTCATATCCGCCACGAACTTTGAAAAACCTTCATGTTGAGCATCATACTCCTTGCAACCTCCAAAAGGTGTTTGTTATTCCTTTTTACCACTCCATTTTGTGTCGGTGTGTCTGCACAGGTGGTCTGTTGCAATATCCCATGGGTTGATAAGTACTCCTTCATTGCCCTATTAATGTATTTTGTCTCATTATCCGACCTTAGTACTTTAATCACTGCAGTATATTATGTCTGAACATGCTTATGAATATCGCAGAAGCACATAAACACCTCACTCTTATTTTTCATCAAATATTACCATGTGACTTGAAAGACACAATCAATGAAAGTGACAAAATACTTATAACCATTCAAAAAGCTTACAGCACAAGGTCCCCATACATCAAAATATACTACATCAAAAACAGAAGAACTTCTCCGGCTCATACTACATAGGAACTCCTACTAAGCTTGCTTAAGTCGTAAACATCACATACCAACTTAGCTTTATTTGTTTTTTCAAAAGAAGTTGATATAACCCGTTTACAAAAGTAATGAAAAGAAAACATGAAAGAATTCTGAAATAAAAAAACTCTCTCTGGTATTGATCACTGAAGAAGACGGTGAATCCTTGCAAAGATCGTCAGAGTTGAAGTGCACGAACGGTCTCTTCTTCGCTCTTGAACTTGCTTGGGCACTTGGGAGTTTTTTTGGTTTCTGGAGGTAGTTAGTTGGCTGGGATTGCATGGGAATAAAAGCTCCAGGAGGTATGTAACCGAAATTCCTCAAAATCCAGCCCTTTTTATAATTTCGTGATATCGCCTGAAGATAGGTAGTTATCGCCTGCGATACCTCCTCCAGCTGATACGTGTCCCACTCTACGATAACTATGCAGTGGAGATGGAGATCGTGTACAGACGTGGGGCTATCACGCCGCGATATCGATATCACGTGGCGATATCTCAATGTAATGCGCGTCGTGGCTGAGTGGTGCGGATCATGGCTGATGTCATCAACGCTATCGCGAGGTGATAGAGTGTTATCGCCAGCGATATCGCTTGCTTTAAATTTTGCTGCTCGTCGTCAATCCACAATCATCAGAGTATTGTACTTGTGTTATCTGTACACCATAAACACAATATAATCAAATACATTTGAGATTATTTTCAAACCAAGGAGTGTGGAATGCATGTTCCAACAATGTCGAGACCAAGATAGAGAATCGAGTATAATCTAACACATTGTCGAGTACATTTCGACGTATCAAACATAAGGAAAAAATTGCGCGTTCTTGTCGATGCAAACGTCAAATACTTATCGACACAACTTAAAATATTAGGATTTAAAAGTGCAAACTATTTAGAACAAAAATTACAATTCATTTCAATTATTTCTCAAATCCCAAATCGGGATCCGGATTCGGTCCGATGCGTGCGCGCACGTGTGTGGTTCATAGATCCTTTTTATGTTCCTTTGAACAAATAAGGAGTGAAACATATTATATACTCACTAGTATGAGAGTAAATGGGCAAGGGTGGACTTTCATGAAAGTTTCTGTAACACCCCGAATTTTAGTGTTGGATCGGGCGGCATTTGTACCAAGTTTCACCTTGGTAGGGTGAACACGGCCTGTGACACGGGCGTGTCACACGGCTGTGTCATGCTCAGGTCATCCAGTGAAAGACACGGCCTGGGACACGGGCGTGTCAGTGCACACGGCATGGGACACGGGCGTGTCACATGGCCATGTACTTCTCTGGATTTTTCTGAGTTTTGCATCGACTGTCGAACACGGCCGTGGACTGGTTGACACGGGCGTGTCAAATCCGACATGGGCGTGTCGTCACCCGTGTCCACCAAGCGACGTGACGGTTGGCGTGGCGGTTATTGGTGACACGGCCTCTAGTTGCGGGCATGTCAGGTTGGGACACGAGCGTGTCCAAACCCGTGTCCTTTTCTGTGCTTGATTTGAGTGGCTGGATCGAGACACACGGCAGGGAACACGGCTGTGTGCAAAGCCGTGTTCGGCCCAGGATTAAAGATTTCAGGCTAATCTGAGCCGTTCATTTTCTTTAAATAAGATCCAACGGCCCTGATGAGTTCCTGCTGGTGTTTAATCCGGGATTAGAGGTTTTATTCCTCATTCCATCTTTAACTCCCTCTTTCTAAGAAGTTAGAGAGAGAAGAGATCAAGGAAGAAGAAAGGGAGGAATCCGACCACCGGCGGAGCATCGGAGCACCAATCTGAGAACCGAGACCGGATCCGTGGAGAGAATTCCTTTGCGAAGCTTTCTATCTGACTAGTTTTTCATGGCACCGAAGCGGACTTCAAGGGTAACGATTTTGAACTTGAGCACTTGAAGCTTTTCTTCCTTTGCATGGGAAAACCCGCTCCCGCGAGTGTGCGGTGTTCCTTGGCGTAGATATGTGAAGTCCCCCTTGTTAGAGTTCGGAATCGAAGTACGGGCATAGGCATTGTGTGTGAATCCTACCCAGACGTGTTTGTTTGGATCAGTGATGTTGCATTTCATGAATAGCCGGAGAAGACTTTGTGCGTCATTTTCGGGTTTCTACGCGGTAGATTGCGACAGGGATTCTTGGAGATTAACTCCAAGGCGCACCCGGAAAACTGGGCGGAAACGTAATTCTGCTAACTTGGCGGCCGGGGAGTCAGCCTTGAACATAACTGGGTTATGTGTTGATTGGAAATGATTTAGGATCCGGGTGAAGCTTGGCCCGCGCGTACGTCTTAAAGTGACTAGGCGGCGTGAGCAATGGGCGGGTGGATACGGACCTGGGCTATGTGGTTTGGTGCTAGAGGCCCTAAAGAGTGAACTGGCCGTTGGCATAGTCGGGAGCCTTGGACTACGGTCGGAAGGACACAAAAATGCTCACATTGCTTGCCATCCGAAGGATGGTGGTGAAGCCACGGAATTGACCGTATTCACCGTGAATGTGCCCTGAGCGCAGGGGTGTTTGGCCGAGCGAGCCTACACCAGTGGCGAAAGTCTTTATTTTCACTTTATTATTAAGCTAGGCTAACGATATGCAGGGAAGAAGCACCGCCGTCCCTATAAAGGAGACGGGGTCGTTATAATTTGGTCAGTTTTAGCTGACCGTTGCTCTGTTTGCCACCATACGGTGGAATAATTGCTTGCAGGTGCTGCGGAACCAAGAGCCAAGTAGCGGGTTGAATCCTAAGCTGTTGTGCAGGCCCTCGAAGGCCGAAGTGAACTGCTATTTTTACTTTCTGTCATGTATGGCCGGTCTGCGACCCGATGTTTGTAAGACATTACCTTGTTAAGAGAAACTTTGTAAGGCCATAAGGCCATGTACTCTTCTGTGTATTCGTTTTATTTCATTCCTATTTTGGTTAGTGGACATTCACTCCTTGCTCGTGCAAATTTTGGGTTCTATTAACTGTTTAAAAGCTTCCGCTAGATTGCTCTGTGTTAGGACGAGTAGTTGAGAACTTGGTATTATTCTATAACCCCTCTGACTATCCGTGGTATATGGCGTCGGGTTCCAGCTGGACCTTCTGTTATATGCCATACGACGGATGTGGGTGTTACAATTTGGTATCAGACTAGGGTACTGGTCGTCTGTAATCAAATTCGTGGGCGAATTCTTTTAAGGGGTGGTGAGCACATGTATGTGCGTCATCGTTATAACATAAAAGAACCCATGAATGTCCACTTAGGAATGAAAAAATGCATTTGTTTTGGGAACCTAAGTGTTCTAATGATTGTTTTTAGCAATTTGTGTGTCACCTAATCAACGGTTTATGCTATTATAGGTGTCTAGAAGCGGTGCGGGGCAATCGGAGCGTCCGCAATCAGCGGAAAGTAGTGCACCAAGAGACGTGCCTACAACACCTCCTTCAGCAGAAACCATCAGATTGGTGACTGAAGCAGTTTTTGCCATGATAAATGCCCAGCAAGTGCAACGCGCACCACCTGTTAATGAGCAAAAACCGATTAGAGTGGCAATGCCGGGAGTAGTAGAGCGTGGGGCAGTTGATCCGGTAGCACCAAGAAGAGCCACGGAGAAACAGCTCAAGCACGTGATGAGCTTTAATCCTCCGGCATTCGAAGGGTTGGGAACACCAACTCAAGCTGAGGATTGGCTCTCTACGATGAAGAGGGTCATGACCGCCACAAAAACTGCATAGTGGCAGAAGACCACAATAGCGACCTTCCTATTGGCCGGTGAGGCAAGGATGTGGTGGAACGAGTTGGAGGTTCATCTCTTAGTGGGAAGACAACTTGATGATGTACCGATGGAGGAATTCTCAAGGTTGTTCTTGGCCAGATACCTACCTTATGCCCAGAAGCTTGAGATGGAGAATAAGTACCTTGGATTGACTTAGGGAGCGAGTAGCGTGGATGAGTATCTCCACGAGTTTACTCGGTTAGGTCGTTATGCTGGTGCTATGTTTACTGAAGAAGAGAGGAAGACCAACTGATTTTATGAGGGTCTACGGAGCGACCTACAACTACTCCTTGTTGGGCCTAAGGCGCAGTGCTTCCTAGCCTTGGTAAATGCGGCTCGGTCTTTGGAAAGGGTTGCAAGGAAAGTGCAAGAGAAGAAGGACCCAGTGGAGAAGAAGTCAGAATTTAAAGTGCCAAATACAAAGTCAGGTTTTCGCAGATGGAACAAGAAGCAGAAGACTTCGAGCTCAGCCCCTTCGTCTGGTACGACGGGGGCAAACCCTAGTCGAGCCCCAGGAGCCTGTTACAACTGTGGAAATGTGGGACATTTTGCAAGAGATTATTGGAGCGGACGTGCAAAGTCCGAAAGGAGGCAAGGAGCAACTTATGAGGAAAAGGGAAGGCGGTGGAGTCGACCGCATCTCATCATGCTCCAGCCCAGCCTAGAGTTTACAACCATGGCCTGCAAGAGGCCATCAAACAAGCTGACGTGGTGACAGGTATGAGTTAAATTTATTATAGTTTAGCTTTTGTTGTAACTGTTACCTTTGTATGTGTTTGCTTATTTGTGTTGGTGTTAGGCTTTGTATTGATTTTTGATCGTCCGGCGAGAGCCCTGTTTGATATGGGAGCGTCGCATTCCTTCTTGTCCGAAAGATTTGTATCGCTCATCGGAGTCCCTTCTTCGATGGCAAAGGACAAGCTGGATGTGTTGTTGCCCAATGGGTGCTCAATGCGTTCGGATAGAGTCTGCGTGGTAAAGTTGCGGATTGGGGATCAGGAGTTCGATTTGCAAGCATTGGTGCTGCCGTTTGTAGAGTTCGACGTAATCTTTGGAATGGACTGGCTTTCGAAGCAGCGAGCATGCATTGACTGTAACCGAAAAGAGGTTAGGTTTGGACTGAATACTGAGCGGGAGACTACGTTTGCAGCCATGAAAGGGTCGAGCAAGATTATGATGTCGGCTCTTCAGGTGATTAAGGCAGTCCGGTCTGGTGCTGAGTTGTTTGTCATTTTAGTACAAGCTTCAATGCCTAATCCTAGTCTAGACAATATTGCAGTGGTGTCCGAGTATCCTGATGTATTTCCAGACGATCTCCCGGGAACCCCTCCTCAATGGGAGATTGATTTTACAATTGAGCTGGTGTCGGGTGCCAAACCGGTGTCACGCTCTCCGTATCGGATAGCGCCTAAGGAGATGGCAGAGTTGAAGGTACAACTGCAAGAGTTGTTAGAGCAAGGGTATATGTGTCCAAGTTCGTTGCCTTGGAGCGCACCGGTCCTTTTCGTTAAGAAGAAAGACGGGAGTTTGCGACTTTGTATTGATTATCGGGAGTTGAACAAACTTACGGTAAAGAATAAGTATCCAATCCCAAGGATTGACGATCTATTTGATCAGTTAGTTGGGTAAACAGTGTATTCGAAGTTAGATCTGAAATCTGGATACTACCAGTTAAGGATAAGGGAATGTGACATCCCTAAGACAGCGTTCAACACGCGGTTTGGACACTACGAGTTTATGGTCATGTTGTTTGGGATGACCAATGCGCCATCCGTGTTTATGGATCTAATGAACAGGACGTTCAGAGAGTACCTAGACCAATTCGTGATAGTGTTTATCGACGACATCTTGGAGTACTCGCGGTGTGAGGATGATCACTACAAGCATCTTCATATGGTGTTGGAGACGTTGAGGAAGAATCAGTTGCATGCTAAGTCCTCCAAGTGTGAGTTTTGGTTGTCCTCAATAGCGTTCCTTGGGCATATTGTTAGTGGTAACGGGATTGCGGTGGATCCGGCGAAGATAGCGGCAATTCGGGAGTGGCCTGAGTTGACTACGGTGGCGGAAGTCCGAAGCTTTCTGGGGCTTGCCGGCTACTACAGGCGCTTTGTGGAGAATTTCTCACGGTTCGCGCTACCACTCACGACGTTGACAAGGAAGGATCAGAAGTTTGTATGGACGTTGGAGCGCGCGCAAGCTTTTGAAGAGTTGAAGAGGCGGTTGATCTCGGCATCTATCTTGTGTTCGTCGAGTGGGTCCGAAGGATTTGAAATTTATAGTGATGCTTCGGGCAGTGGTTTGGGCTGTGTTCTGCTACAGCATGGGAGAGTAATAGCGTACGGATCGCGACAGTTGAAGGTCCATGAGAGAAATTATCCGGTCCATGATTTGGAATTAGAAGCCGTGATATTTGCTCTAAGCTGTGGAGACACTATCTGTACGGTGTAAAGGTTGACATTTACACCGATCATAAGAGCCTGAAGTATTTGCTAGATCAGAAGGACCTGAACATGAGGCAGCGAAGGTGGATGGACTTCTTGGGGGACTACACTTTCAAGATACATTATGTGCCTGGTAAAGGAAATGTAGTGGCGGATGCATTGAGTTGTAGGGCTCCGGCGCAGGCCAACTGGTTGGCGGTGCATGATGAGAGATTAGTCCATGATTTGGAGGCATTGGATATCTCTTGCGTCGATAAGCAATCTCGTGCTGAAGCAATATTGTGTTGGACGGAGGTGCAGTATGACCTAGTTTATAGGATTCGGCGGGCTTTGGTTCAAGATAGTACTATGAAGCGGACATTGGATGAATCGTTGGATGGGTCAAATTCCCAGTTTGCAGTTGTGGATGGACAGCTAAGGAAGGACGGTCGCATATGCATTCCTGGTGCGGATAGTCTTCGGGAGGAGTTGATGTACGAGGCTCATCATACCAAGTACTCAATCCACCCGGGGAGCATGAAGATGTATAAGGACATGAAGAAGTTGTTCTGGTGGCCAGGGCTGAAGAAGGATGTAGCACTGTATGTGGCAAAGTGCCAAACATGTGCATTAGTAAAGGCGGAGTGCCAGAAGCCCGGAGGTTTCTTAAAATCCTTGCCTATCCCGGAATGGAAGTTCGACGACATATCCATGGATTTTGTGCACAGTTAGCCAAAGTCGCAGAAGGGAAATGACGTCATTTGGGTAGTCATAGATAGATTGACAAAAGTATCGCATTTCATTTCGAATAAGAAGGAAGATCCGGTGGAAAAGTTAATCAAGCTCTATGTGGATAATATTATACGGTTGCATGGTGTGCCCCACAGTATTGTTAGTGACCGAGATGGGCGCTTCACGTCCAATGACTGGAGGCTGGTGCATAAGTTGTTGGGAACTAAGCTGAGTTTCAGCACAGCCTTCCATCCGCAAACGGATGGTCAGACCGAGAGGGTCAATAGGACGATGGAGGACATGCTCCGCATGTGCGTCCTAGATTTCGGAAAACACTTGGAGGATCACCTGTACATGGTAGAGTTTGCATATAATAACAGTTTTCAAGCAAGTATTGGAATGGCGCCTTTCGATGCCCTTTATGGGAGAAGGTGCCGCACACCGTTGTCTTGGTTGGAGGCAGGCGAGTCAAAGTTATTCAAAAATCAGGCGGTGGAAGAAGCCACTTCAATGGTACGTACGATTCAAGAACGGTTAAAGATTACTCAGGACAAGCAGGCAAAATACTATAATGTCAAGCATAGGAATGTGGAGTTCAGTGTTGGCGATTGGGTGTATCTAAAAATCAAGCTGTTCAAGGGTGTCTCGCGGATTCGACGCTTGAAGAAGCTGAGTCCGAGATACCTTGGACCGTTTGAGATCCTTAAGGGTGTTGGCGAGGCAGCGTATCAATTAAAGTTGTCGGTGGAGCTGAGTGGACTACACGATGTATACCACGTATCGGTGTTGCGGAAGGTGGTTCAAGAGCCCTCACAAGTCGTTTTTGTCGATCAAGTGTCGATTGATATTGGGTTGATGACGAAGGTCAAGCCAGTTTGCATTGAAGACTTTAAAGTCAAACGGCTCCGCAACAAGGAAATTCGAATGGTTAAGGACCGTTGGGATAACTGCGGACGTGAGGAGCTTTCTTGGGAGCGAGAGCAGGCTATGTTGGAGGAATATCTCGAACTATTCAACGTAGGTAATATTTAAATTGCTTTGCATACCCTATTTCTTAATTTCGTGGACGAAATTCTTTAAGGGGAGGAGATTTGTAACACCCCGAAATTTAGTGTTGAATCGGGCGGCGTTTGTACCAAATTTCACCTTGGTAGGGTGAACACGGCCTGAGACACGGGCGTGTCACACGGCCGTGTCATGCTCAGGTCGTCCAGTGAGGACACGACCTGGGACACGGGCATGTCCAAGGGCGTGTCAGTGCACACGGCATGGGACACAGGCGTGTCACATGGCCGTGTACTTCTCTGGAATTTTCTGAGTTTTGTATCGACTGTCGAACACGTCCATGGACTGGTTGACACGGGCGTGTCAAATCTGACACGGGCATGTCGTCACCCGTATCCACCAAGCGACGTGACGGTTGGCGCGGCGGTTATTGGTGACACGGCCTCTAGTCACGGGCGTGTCGATTAGCCGACACGGGCGTGTCAGGTTGGGACACGGGCGTGTCCCAACCCGTGTCCTTTTCTGTGCTCGATTTGAGTGGCTGGATCGAGGCACATGGTCGGGAACACGGCCGTATGCAAAGCCGTGTTCGGCCCATGATAAAAGATTTCAGGCTAATCTGAGCCGTTCATTTTCTTTAAATAAGATCCAACGGCTCAGATGAGTTCCTACTAGTGTTTAATCCGGGATTAGATGTTTTATTCCTCATTCCATCTTTAACTCCTTCTTTCTAAGAAGTTAGAGAGAGAAGAGATCAAGGAAGAAGAAAGGGAGGAATCTGGCCGCCGGCGGAGCATCGGAGCACCAATCTGAGAACCGAGACCGGATCCGTGGAGAGAATTCCTTTGCGAAGCTTTCTATCCGACTAGTTTTTCATGGCACCGAAGCGGACTTCAAGGGTAACGATTTACAACTTGAGCACTTGAAGATTTTCTTCCTTTGCATGGGAAAACCCGCTCTCGCGAGTGTGCGGTGAGTGCGCGGTGTTCCTTGGGGTAGATATGTGAAGTCTCCCTTGTTAGAGTCTGGAATCGAAGTTCGGGCATAGGCATTGTGTGTGAAGACTACCCAGACGTGTTTGTCTGGATCGGTGATATTGCATTGCATGAATAGCCGGAGAAGACTCCGTGCGTTGTTTTCGGGTTTCTACGCGGTAGATTGCGACAGGGATCCTTGGAGATTAACTCCAAGGCGCACCCGGAAAACTGGGCGGAAACGTAATTCTGCTAACTTGGCAGTCGGGGAGTCAGCCTTGAACATAACTTGGTTATGTGTTGATTGGAAATTATTTAGGATCCAGGTGAAGCTTGGCCCGCGCGTACGTCTTAAAGTGACTAGGCGGTGTGAGTAACAGGCAGGTGGATACGGACCTGGGCTATGTGGTTCGGTGCTAGAGGCCCTAAAGTGGAACTGGTCGTTGGCATAGTCGGGAGCCTTTGACTACGGTCAGAAGGACTCAAAAATGCTCACATTGCTTGCCATCCTAAGGATGGTGGTGAAGCCACGGAATTGACCGGATTTACCGTGAACAGCCCTAAGTGCACGGGGTGTTTGGCCGAGCGAGCCTACACCTATGGAGAAAGTATTTATTTGCACTTTATTATTTAGCTGGGCTAACGATATGCAGGGAAGAAGCACCGCCGTCCCTATAAAGGGGACGGGGTCGTTATAATTTGGTCAGCTTTAGCTGACCATTGCTCTGTTTGCCACCATGCGGTGGAATAATTGCTTGCAGGTGCTGCGGAACCAAGCGCCAAGTAGCGGGTTGAAGCCTAAGCTGTTGTGCAGGACCTCGAAGGCCGAAGTGAACTGCTATTTTTACTTTCTGTCATGTATGGCCGGCCTGCGAGCCAATGTTTGTAAGACATTACCTTGTTAAGAGAAACTTTGTAAGGCCATAAGGCCATGTACTCTTCTGTGTATTCGTTTTATTTCATTCCTATTTTGGTTAGTGGACATTCACTCCTTGCTCGAGCAAATTTTGGGTTCTATTAACTGTTTAAAAGCTTCCGCTAGATTGCTCTGTGTTAGGACGAGTAGTTGAGAACTTGGTATTATTCCGTAACCCCTTTGACTGTCCGTGGTATATGGCGTCGGGTTCCAGCTGGAGCTTCTGTTATATGTCATACGACGGATGGGGGTGTTACAGTTTCCCACCAAAAATTGTTTTACCTCCCTTTTTATTTTGGAGCTTTTTATCAAAAGAAAGGGACTCAACACCAAACACCAAATGACTCAAATCAAACATTTAATTTATAATGTTTTATGCATCAAATTTTTAACATTATCTTCATGTACTCTCCTGGGTCTGGCGATGGAAAGGATTTGGGCAGTGAGAACAGGAGACCTGGTGATAGCCTCAACTTCTCCCACCATAGGTCTACCTTCAACCACTCTCTAGAGTGAAGAAGGCTAGTCTCTTGTCTGTCAGGGGAGGTGCCTGTTGATTGGGCACTTGGCCTTGTAGGAATCTGCCGAGGAGCCCTTACCAATCAAGGCACTCGATCTCTTTCTTCATCTTAGAGCATTCTTCAGGTTAATAGGTTTTACAGTGGATTTCGCAGTACTTCGACTGGTCACCCCTATTATTTGGGGGGAGTACTCTTTTGCTTTGGAACACTGGATTGTCTTGGATGGTGTAGATCACGTTGGTTCGAGATGTTTTCAGAGTAGTGTAAACTTGAAGAGATCGGGGAACCTGATCTCTCCGGGGGTCTCGGGGACGCTTGTTGTTACGACGCTCCTGCATTCTGGGGGCCTGTTCCTTCCCTATCTTTCTATTCTGGTTTCCTTCTATGGGGATGCGCTTCGATGGCTTCGTTGGCAACTACCTAAGCCTTGACCTGATGCACGAGGTCTGGATAGCTGGGTATTGTTCCCTTATTAGCTGAATAAAAGCCATTTGGGCG
The DNA here is from genome assembly GCA_039513925.1 of Platanthera zijinensis. Classification (NCBI taxonomy): domain Eukaryota; kingdom Viridiplantae; phylum Streptophyta; class Magnoliopsida; order Asparagales; family Orchidaceae; genus Platanthera; species Platanthera zijinensis. The sequence continues at coordinate 123,890,815 of CM077078.1, read as the reverse complement.
GAGCCCCCTAGGAAAATGCCTTGCAAAAGCTTGTGATCCACCCCTGGGATTTACCGCGACACAGTTATAAAGAGGTGGAAAAGTACTTGAGGGTCTCACCCTCATTTTGGAGTATCCCTGAAATATTAGAGGGGTCTTGAACTATTATGCGGTTGGCAATGAACTAGTTCGAGAATTGCAGGGCCAATTTCGCAAAAATTGTCGATGGCTCTTTTTCACAAAGAATGGAACCAGGTGTGCGCTTGCTGATGCGCGTTCCGCAAGTACACCAGTCGCTTAAGTAATATAAAATGGGAGTAACTCTCCAAGTATCGATCTCTTGAGGAACGCAGAGTACGTGTTCGATTCAATTGTTCAGAAAATCAATTATAAGGATTTGGAAGTAAAATTGGGGGGTTGGTTTGGTTTGCATGAAGAGAAAACTAACTACACTAGTGCGGGTCTCCAACACCGTTCGCATGGTAAAGGTGGAAATTGCAGGCCGCTATGCTCTGCTTTGGTAGGTGAATGGACGAGTAGGCTTACGAGAGGACTGGTTAGTTAGGTCAGAGATGTTGAGGGTCGTAAGCACATCTTCGCAAAGCACGCAAGTAGCAATTGCTAGTGCGAAGAACACACGTGCCATGGTGGAAATGTGGTGGTGGTAAGACACTCCTTACAAGAATAAATTCAAATGAACCATTTCACATAGACATGAAATTAAACAAAAACAACAATGAGTTTACGCATAGCATCCAATATATCACAAGGTTCACAACAAAGTTCTACAGATGAAAAAAGGAATGTGAGAGCACAACTAAAGGGCGGAGACTCGTCAGAAGTTCACGGACGGACTCAAGGGTTCTCAATCCTTGTCCGAGCTTGGTTTCCAACTGCCGTCTGGGGTACAGAAGAGCTGTCACTCTCTCCTAATTTACCTGTCTTCTCCGTCAATCTTCTTCAACCACGAACTCGATGGAGAACTTTAACCCAAGAGAGAAATCATTCGAAATGAACCTTGAAAGCTTGTGAACACTAGGGGAGGTCAAGAGGAACTCCTAGCTTGAGATTTGGGTCAAAATGATGGTCGGAGGACCTCAGAATGATGGGCGGTGGTGGAGCGGCGAAGTGGCGCGAAAACGAAGCTTTGGGCGCGGAAATGAAGTGATGATCTAGAATAGGGAGAAACCTGCGACTTAAATAGTACCCAGTCAGAAAAATAGGCACGCACGGTCGAACGCACGACTGTGTGTGCATCGTGCGTTAATTACAGCACAGGAATGCCCGGCCAGAAAGATGACCCGCCCGTGTGTTTTTGACCAAGCAGGGGAAACCAGCCCGTGCGAGAACAAAACGCACGGGCAGAGTCAGATCACATAAAATCAGCCAAAACCAGAGAACGTGTGATTCCCTTCGCGCACGGTTGAATCCAACCGTGCGTGAAGAAAATGCACTGGCAATAAATCCAAAAATTATTTTGACAAAAAGAGACGGTCGTGCGATTTGATAACGCACGGGCAAAACAACCGTGCAGGAAGAAAAAGAACGACTCGGGACAGAGCACTAGAATTTTGTAGGTATCAGACGGTCGCAACAACCTTGCGTGAGGAAAACGCACGACCGTGCAATTTCTACAGGAAAGGACTCCACTAAAATGGGGCTCTACCCACCTGCACAGGAAGAACACAGTTGGGGCACAGGACACCAGCACTCACAAAAACAAAACCATGCAAAGAAAAATAATGGGGAGCATCGAGCGCTTACCCTCAACAATGTAGTGTGCAATTGCACACCGCAACAGGCCTAAATAGTGCACTTTGTGTGAAATACGATTCACGTCGAATACAAGCAATAATGAGCCTAAAGTGTAGCGCATGTGCGTGAAAACAAGCCCGAATGATTCCGAAAAACACTATAAATATTGGACTCATCACACCCCCAGACTTAACCATTTGCTTGTCCTGAGCAAATCATCTCTCAACGGGAATAAAAAAACTAGCTGGTAAAGAAACTGCAAAAACGGAGTACCATGCGAAGTCGCATGCACACGTACACAGAAAAGCAGTAGAAGAAATTTCATCAATGTCGATGGTCATACGATCGCCCGTTCACACTCTCTCCACGACAATGTTTGACTCAAACGCTCAAATCAATAGGACTTTAGGTGTAAATTAAGGCTTGGGTTTCAGTGGAGTATATGAAGATAAACATGAAGGCTCATGCACCAAACCCAAATGAGCTCACACACAAAACGTTATAACACCACAACATGGAAGCGCGGATGCACCACAACCCTAGAATTGGATTTTACTTTATGGGTGTGTGCACCGCCTACTCCGACAAAAATCTCAACAAAGATTACAAATAAAACTTTTCTACTTTTCTCAATATTTTTTTTTCACAACTTTTCTTTACCATTTCAATTCAATATATACTCAACAAATGTTTACAGTAGAGAACAACCACATCTTCACAAGCATAACACCACATCACCACCCAACAAAACGATGTGAAAACTAGAGCTCATTCTTGGGTGTGCGACTAGGATCAACAATGAGGCTTTGGTGAACTGAAGTGGAGCTAAAACAAATGGATGGGTAGGCTAAGAAAGGTAAATGTTAGGATTATGCACAAAGCTCAATCTGTCCAAAAGGATGGCCTAAATCACTTTTGCGCACTTGACTAACCGTATATCCATGTTTTGAGAGTAGCTTGAGGCAAGTTATTAGCCACCGAATGAAATTAACCTTCCTCCCGACTCGGGCAATACTAGACTTACGAATGCCTACACACAATCCTACGCTAGCATTTGATTCACACCGGATTCAAAGATTTTGAGGCGAATAAACAACGTCTACGCTAATAAAAATATATAAACTAAAAACATACAAAGAAATTTATTTTTATACAAATCTCTAAGGCTTCATTTAGTTCAGCGTTTTCGGGCAGCATTTGGAGCAAACACCACCAGACAGAGGGTAATCAAACGAAACTCTGTCTCTGTTTGCTCCGTTTGCACCCGCAGCAAGGAGGAACCCCCCCCACCCACCCACCACTCAGTTTCGACCCCCATCTCCCCCCTCCATTTCGAAAGTTCTGTTTGAATCCGCTTGCTCCTCCCGCCACCGCTAAACCAAATGAAGCCTAAGTGAGACGCGAGCACTCGACTAGGAGCACTGCAGGAGTCAACATTTTACTCCGCCTCACAATTCTAGGCCACCATGACATTTTTTAAATTGCGTTTGAAAAAATGAACAGGCTTGGCACATGCAAACGATCAAGTGCGCGCTCGAGTGGGTGCAGTGGTGTGCGGTGAATATGAACTAACAAAATATAAAAATTGAAATAAAAAATGATACTTCTAGTAGGTTGTGCCATGTGCACCTGCATGGGTAACAACGTAATGCACTTCCTCCCTCGGACTTAATCTAATCAATAAAAACTAAAATGATAAAAAATAAGAATAAAACTAGAAGAAAGAGGAGTTACGCATGCTCACAAAGGAGCTTACCACAAGGTTAGCGTTAAAGAGCTGAGACAAATTCGCCACCATGAAAGAAATTCACATTCATCCACTCCACCCGCGGAAAAGGTCTCCAAACACATCATGATATAAATATATTATCTACGAGACCACAACACAAAATATATTACTATCACAATTATAGGAACAAAATAAGAAACAAAACATAGAAATAACAATGAAGCAGGTAAAGCAACTGATCAAAATGTTCATAGCCACCCTGGGGACGATGCCCCCGCAGAATAATGTCAGTACAGAACCAGCTAAATAAAAATAAAAAAAACAACAGACTGCAAGAAGCAAAACACACAATCCCTGTAGAAGATAACCAAGCTGACGTTGTAGAAGAAACTATGGAGATTTCTAAGGAGGCAAAGGTGGAGGAATAGGATGACGACGCCACTGATACTGAGCTAGAGGAGCGCCCTCTGGTGCATTTATGCCCAGAAATTCCCCAACCGGGAAAATAAATCGTGCTGCCTTGACATAGACTCCTCCAGGCGGCCGAGACGCGCAAACAGCCAGATTCTTCTCCTCCTCATCCCGTCGAGAGGCACGCCTCCGGGAAGCAGGAGCAGCAACACGGACAACTAGAGGATCAGGTAAATCAGCCCCAGAAGAAAAACTTGCCTCAACAGCATCAGAAGAACTCGCACCATCTGCCCTAACCTCCCGAATCACATACCCCCAACCTTCATCGTCCTGCATCTTCCTGATCAACTTGAAGGCAGCCATCATATTCGTTATCGCCCGACCCGTAGAGACTACAGTCATCGAGGACATCATATCAAGGACTCCCAGTCCCCTAGCGATCTGAGTGATATAATGAGACCCTCCTATAGACTTGAGGGGTAGATAAGTAACCTGTCGAAGAAGGTAATAGGCAAGGATCTGCCCAAGGTGAAGGGGCACACGCCGGTGCATGCTGTAAATATATGGGAGATCATGCCAACCCGCTACGTTCTGACTCATGGTTCGTGCATTGATACTATGCCCTATCAAGTGCTGAACATAACGTAGCGCGGGAGAGATGAACAAGGTAGACTTAGCGGCACAAGCCTCATACAGCCGAGTCCCTCTTGTAATGGCCTTCCAGAATTCCTTGTGGGAGACTCCCATGGGGAACTCGTGAGGTCGGTAGAGAACATCTGACCCCTCAAGGTCTTCCTGGGAGTAAATCCCAGTGTAAACTGCCAGAATACCCATACCGCAAAAGTGGGTATGACCACCTATCCGGAAGGACACGGACGTCGGCTCACCGATTCTCTCATCCACCGCCTCGACGATACGAAAGGTAGATATGAACTCAAGGGTGAGCTCTCGGTAACCATGCTCCGCAATGGATAACAGGTTACTCCAAGATCCCACCGCTAGAAGCATGTCTACCGCATTGGCGAGACCAATTTTTGAGAGTTCCGAAAGGCACACCATGTGATAATTTAAGAAATCCTTCCGTCATAGTAAGTTATACCTCGTCATCTCCTCCCGAGACTTAAACCTAAGCATATTCTCCACCGTTATCGGCGCCGTCAAAGAATAAGATTCCCCCGCACCGCGACCGACCCTGCTCACATTTCTCTTGGAAGGCATGGTGGACTGCTCAAGCAATTGGAAGAGGCAAGAAAATGGAGGGTAGAGGGAACGGAGAAGGAGAAGAAAGCCGGAGAAGAAGGCGTCGGGCGGCCTGCACTTCGCGCGAGCGGGAGAAAATTAGGATATGCGTATGGGAGGATAAGCCAATAAGGGATTTAAGAAAATTAAAAATCGCACGGTCGTACGCTCTCCTCACGCACGGCTCCCGCCTGTGCGATTTGCAGAAACAGCCCCAAATAGCCAAATTCTCCAAGAGGAAAACAAGCGAGACACAAGAAAACAAGGGGCAAAAGTCATGAATAGAACCAACGACAGCTTGATTAAACTACTCACAAGGCACACGTAGCATTCAACAAATTACAACAACACAAATTACAAATAACCTGCAGTCAAAATAATTACAACAAACGAACTTTATTAAAATTACTCTACTCCTAGATAAGTACTGGATTTACTGTCATCTCGACACAACATATTTAACAATAACAAAACACTAATTGGCCTATGAAAAGTAAATTGCACAGGTAGCTGCCCAATTATCCGTTTCGTTAACGGGTACCGATATGGTGACAGGACAGCTACCCTCATACATGAATATATATACCTGAACCGAACATCAGGCATGGGAATGTTGTCCATTTCCTCATACTGTTGATCCAAGCCAACATTGGGCAACACTACAGTCCCAACCATGTCCTGAATAAGCACCAAAATGGGTCCCTATAGAGAACAAGACACGAGAGTAGGATCAAGAAATAAATTAGAAGAATGACATAAAATAGAATCATCTTTAGGAGGAGCCTAGTATCACTCCCGATAGGTTGATCTAGAGGTAAGTCGTCAGTATTGTTGATGACGTCATTGTGTTCGGCAAGATCGACAGTGGACTCCTCCGAAACTTGGACTTCCTCCACTATTGCTGAAGCAATCACTTCCTCACTTTGGAAAACGTCCTCCTCACAACGAGTGAGCATAACACTGCAGACATTTGTCTCATCTTGCAAAACATCTTCAACAACAATGTCAGAAACACATGTAATACTATACACAACAAAGGGAGAAGGAGGGCTCAGCAAAAATTCGAGCACAACCTCCACACAAGGAATCAGATCCACATGTGGTGATATATGAACATGGGAGACATGTGCAATAATATCAGAACACGAATCAGTCACTCCCTGCCAGACGTATCCATCTCATTCCCTTAAAAACTAGAAGGTGACAAAGGCACATAAAAAAAGGAGGAAGGTGTGCTGCCAGAGACGAGAGGTGGGACGATCCGGATACCCGGCTCGTCATCCTCTTCCAACTGACGAAGGTACTCAGCACAATCCTTCAGAGCGTGTTCCCAACTCCGACAGAACATGCACTGTCTTGCATTCTTTTTCGGTCCAAATAGGGTCGGGGAAGAATTCCAAGATAGTGCATACGGTGCAGAAGAGCAGTTGTAAGACTTAGGCGCATTGTATGAGGTACCATATGAAATCGCTGCCCTATACAATGAGTCTTGGGTGCTAAGGCTACTACCTCCCTTTGAACACCTATCACTGGCATGGGAGATCTCTATGCACCACTTGTAACGGATATTGAAGCTATCCCGCATGGTGCGAGGAAGATTAAGATTTCCATGGGCACAACGTTGTGTAAAACACTACCCCCAACAAGAACCAACTATCACCACCTAATATTTGAAAAAGAAAAATTTAGAAGAAAACATGAAAATAAATGCAACAAAAAATCATTACAACGAATTTTCCCAACAAACAAATTGTAGCGCCAACTGTTTTTCCCGGCAACGGCGCCAAAAATTTGATGCATGTTCGGCAAGTGCACCGATCGCTCAAGTAATATAAAATGATAATAGCTCCCCAAGTTCTTGTTGGGTTGTGTTATACGTCAAAACATTTGTGCGCAACGGAAATTAGGAACAAGAAAACTCAAAAGAGTTCGAATGTAGCGATGAACATTAATCAAGAAATAAAGAGCGGTAAATAAAATTTACCTCTGTGGGATTGAGTCTATACTCAACCTAGATGCTCCAGAAGATCTGTCAATCACTAAGCGGCTAGAGTCCTTAGTGCAGAATAGTTTTCGCACCTCTACAGGAAATCCACACGAACGGGAGAACTCGTAGATTCTTGTCGAACAAGATATAGGTCGGGAGAAGGCACTCGGCGTCTTCACAGACTGCTAGGTCTGTTACAGAAGAGGCGGCGACAACACTCGTCGGGATCAGGCTTAGCGACGGAGACAGGATCGACAAAGGCGGAACAGTTCCATCATCCTTTTAGGTCTCAGGTTTTCGCACAGTGTAGCTCGTGTGCTTAGATAGAAAACCCGTCAAATCGATAACGAGAAACCCTAAAATTTTTCTATTTATACCCAAAGGAATAAAAAGAACAGCTCGTTGCTATTCGCAGACCCAAGACTTTGAATACAGAAATTCGACCAGACAACCTTTGTCTCGACGAATCGTCAAGTATCCATAACATATTTGACGAATCGTCGAGTATACAAAAACATACTCGACGAATCGTCAAGTATCCATAAGATACACAACGAAGGCGTTGAGTGAACTCAACGCACTCAATGCTCTCAGCGCAAAATCTGTCGAATCAACATTTGACTTGACGAAGGCGTTGAGTGAAATCAACGCACTCAACACCTAAGAGCCAGATTCGTCGAATCAACCTTTGACTCGACGAATCATTGAATGAGCTCAAAGCACTCAACGCTAAAGTGCAATACTCGACGAATCAACACTTTGACTCGACGAATCGTTGAGTAAACTCAACACACTCAATGCCATCATTCGACGATTCAACACTTGACTCGACGAAAGTGTTGAGTGTTCTCAACGCACTCGACGTTTTCCAAGCCTGGTTGAGCTAAGTCATTTCCACTCATCATATGAGTAAAACCATACTAATCCAATCTCCCAATTTCTTCAAACATTCTTATGTGCGACCCTGATAGGCTCATACTGCGTTGGCACTGAGAATACATGCTTGATCACTTCCAAATCACAATGGTAACACCAACAGTATCGATCTCTTGAGGAACGCAGAGTACGTGTGCGATTCAATTGTTTAGAAAATCAATTATAAATATTTGAAAGTATAATGGGGGGTGGTTTGGTTTGCACTGAGAGAAAACTAACTACACTAGTGCAGGTCGCCAACACCGCTTCACAAGATGAAGGTGGAAATTGCAGGTCGTTATACTCTGCTTCGGTAGGCGAATGGACGAGTGGGCTGGCGAGAGGACCGATTAGCTAGGTTAGAGATGTTGAGTGTCGTAAGCACCTCTTCTCAAAACACAACTACTAATTTCTAGTGCAACAAACACACGTGCCGTGTTGGAAATGTGGTGGTGTGACACTCCTCACAAACATAAACTCAAATGAACCATTTAACATAGACATGAAATTAACAAAAACAACGATGAGTTTACACATAGTATCTAATACATTACAAGATTCACAAAAAAGTTCTACAAAGGAAAAGAGGAAGTTTTTGAGCACAACCGAAGGGCGGAGACTCGTCGGAAGTTCACGAATGGACTCAAGGGTTGTCAATCCTTGTCCGAGCTTGGTTTCCAACTATCGTCCGGGGTATAAAAGATCTGTCACTCTCTCCTAATTTACCCATCTTCTCTGTCAATCTTCTTCAACCACGAACTCGCCGGAGAACTCTAACCCAAGAGAGAACTCCTTCGAAATGAACCTTGGAAACTTGTGAACACTAGAGGAGGCCTAGAGGAACTCCTAGCTTGAGATTTTTCGCTCGAAATGATGGTCGGAGGACCTCGGGATGGGCGGTGCTGGAGCGGCGAAGTGGCGCAAAAACGAAGCTCTGAGCGCCGAAATGAAGTGATGATCCCGAATAGGAAGAAACCTGAGACTTAAATAGTATCAAGTCAGAAAAATAGGCACGCACGGTCGAACGCACGACCGTGAGTGCATCGTGCGTTAATAACAACACAGGAATGCCCAGCCAGGAAAACGACCCACCCGTGTGTTTTTGACCATGCATGAGCAACCAGCCCGTGCGAGAACAAAACGAACAGGAGGAGTCAGATCGCATAAAATCAGGCAAAACCAAAGAGCGTGTGATTCCCGTTACGCACGGTTGAACCCAACCGTGCGTGAAGAAAATGCACGAGCAATAAATCAAAATTTTTTTTTGAAAAAAAGAGACGGTCGTGCGAGTTGGTCACACACGAGCAAAACAACTGTGCATGAAGAAAACGCATGACCCGAGGCAGAGCACCATAATGTTGCAGGTATCGCACGGTCGTAACAACCCTGCGTGACAAAAATGCACGACCGTGTGATTCTAAAAGGAAAGGACTCCACTAAAATGGGGCTCTGCCCAGCTACACAAGAAGAACACAGTTGGGGCACATGCCACCAACACTCACAAAAATATAATAACCATGCAAAGGAAAACAATGAAGTGTGCAATTACCCCCAACAATGAAGTGTTCAATTACATATCACACCGAGCCTAAATAGTGCACTTTGTGTGAAACACGATTCACGTCGAATATAAGCAATAATGAGCCTAAAGTGTAGTGCATGTGCGTGAAAACTAACCCAGATGAATCTGAAAAACACAATAAATATCGAACTCATCACTCCTCCCCCAGTGTTCTTGAGAACACTTGACATAGTAGCTGATCTGGAGTGTTGTAGATTCTCATGATGGTGGTGAAGTGGTTGATATGCTCCAACGGATCGTCCGTCTCGTCGAACGTCTCGATGTTTTGAAGCTTAAAGTCATGCAAGATTGGATACGCTAGAACCCGAGGCGTCAGTAGAGACCCATGATGTATATTTGCACCCAATAATGAGGCTTGTTAGCGTAAAGCCAAAGAACTGATTTGAGCCCAATAATGAGGCTTGTTACGGTAAACCCAAAGAAAAATCTCACAATAGTGAGGCTTGTTAGAGTAAACCCAAAGAACTGATTTGAGCCCAAATCTGATGACCTTGGCTTCTTTTGGAGTGGCTTATTTGCTCCGATGAGTTTGATCAAAAACGCTAGTATCATAGAATGTATGTTTGGAAAGACAAAAAGTTATGACCGCTACCAAGAGAATAAACTAGTTTTGAGTATAAAATGGATGAATTTTTTTAAGTGAGGTTTAGCATTCACGAATGACGGTTCATGACCACCGTGTTCATGACCGCTGCCACCGCATCAAACGAAGCCCTGAATTACCCGCCATCCGGCCCTAGGCTGACCACGCTATTTTCACCGTGTTCACGCCCTCCGCTACCGCATCAAACAAAGCCCTGAATTACCCGCCACCCGACCTTAGGCTTACCACGCTATTTTCACCGTGTTCGCAACTGCCGCCACCACATCAAACGAAGCCCTGAATTACCCCCCACCTGGCCCTAAGCTTACCCCGCTACTTAGACCCATGAGGACATTTTATTTTGCATGGATTAAACATTCAATTCGAGGCTACCAGATATGTAGTAGAATATTTTTTTTCCCTTTGAACAAAGTGCATTTAATTTAGAGCGGTGTTAAGGACGCACCTATTTTGGCTATGGACACACCGTTCAAATCAAATTAAACACTTCAAAACACCTATTTTCATTACAAAAAGAAAACCCTAAGTACATCCCTACCCGATCACCCAGAGCAGTATCGTCGTCGCCTTCCCGGCTCGTCTCTGAGCGCTCCTCCGACTAGGCGGATGGTTTAGGGTTCCGCCCAGAAGCTCCTCCGATTTTCTTCTCTGCGCCCAACACCGCCGCCTCCGCGCCCCGCACCGCCGCCTCTTCTCTGCGCCCTCCTCCCGCAAGGATCTGCTTGCTTCTCCGGCCAGGTATCTGCCAATATATCTGTGCTCCCATTCTTCTCCCTAAGGTCTGCTACTCTATGATTTCCCCTAAGTTAATTCATTTTGCAGCAGAGCTATTGGAATTAGGGACGGAATCCAGAGCTCTTTCCACATTTGCACAGACTTGCACAGGTTCTTTGCATTCAGAGGAAAGTACATTTCTGAGACCACATTTTTGAGAGCACATGTTTTTCCCAATTTTCATATTTTTGTGTTCTCTTTTCACTATTCAGAGTGTAACACCCCGAAACTCAAAAGAGTGACGGGTGGTGTTTTGAGCCAAATCTGGGATTTGGTAGAGGTGACACGGCCTGGGACACGGGCGTGTCCCAGGGCATGTCGTGCTCGGGTTCGTCGATGGTCGCGCGGTCGACGAAATTGCAGTCAACGGTCGTCGGGGCAGTGAAAACGGCCTGGGACATGGGCGTGTCCCAGGGCGTGTCAGTCACTCAAAGCCTTTCACTCAACGATCGTTGAGTAAGGACGCACGGTCTGAGCACAGGTGTGTTCGGGTCCGACACGGGCGTGTCAAATTTGACACAGGCGTGTCGAATGCCCGTGTCCTCCTCGAGTCGTTTGGTGAGTTGTGCTAAGGCATCTACACGGCCTGGAGCACGGGCGTGTCCCAGGGCGTATTTAGCACACGGCATGTGACACGGGCGTGTCACATGGCCGTGTCGTGCTATGGACGTTCTGATCCTGTGTCGATGGAGGCATACGCCCAGCTACACGAGTGTGTACTAACTGACACGGACGTGTCAAGCCTAACACAGGCGTGTCGAGTGCCCGTGTTCTTTTTGGGACACGACGGTTTTGACGGCGAATGAGTTACACGACCTTGGACACGGGCGTGTCGCAAGCCGTGTTCGGCCCAGGAAATTTATTTTTGGGTCAAATTGCAGCCGTTCGTTTCCTTATTTTTGGATCTAACGGCTCAGATCTCTCCATGCTAGGGTTAAGGCCGGGATTGGGGGTTTAAACCTTCACTTTCACTTAGCCATTCTCTTTCTAAAACCTAGAGAGAAGGGAGAGCAAGGAGTTTGGAGGAAGAGGAAGATCCGCCCGCCGGAGGAGATTCGGAGCGCCAACCGCAAACCGAGCCCAGATCCGAGGAGGCATGATCGTTGCGGTGCTTTTCATCCGCGTAGTTTTCCATGGCGCCGAGGAGAAATTCTAGGGTAACGATTCTCATCTTGAGCATGTGAAGCTCTTCTTATTTTGCATGGGAAAACCCTCTCCTGCGAGTGTGCGGCGAGTTTGCGGTATTCCTTAAGGTAGATATGTAAAGTCCCCCTTATTTGCATATAGAGTTTGAAATCTAAACGGACATAAGCATGATGTGTGAAGACTACCCGGACATGTTGGTCTGGATCGGTGATGATTTCCTATGCATGATTAGCCGGAGAAGACTCCGTGCCTTTGGTTGTTTTCGGGTTTCTACGTGGTAGATTGCAGCAGGGATCCTTGGGGATTAACCCCAAGGCACACCCGAAAATCTGGGCAGGAGCGTGATTCTGCAATTGTTGGTGGCCCGGGAGCAATCATGGTACATAACCAGGTTATGTACGTTGTTTGATCGATTTACGGGTTACAGGGAAACTTAGCTCGCGCCGATGATTTTTAATGTCGTGGCAGTGTGAGCAGCGAGTTGAGTGATGTCGTACCTGCTCTATGTGGTTCGGTTTAGTGGCATGTCGATGGCATAGAGGGAGGGTCTTCGGCTTAAGCAATGAAGACTTTATTGCTCACGAGATTGCAATCTTGGGGACGGTGGTGGACCGAGTAAACCGTATAAGTGCCCTGTGAGCACGGGGTGTGCAGCCGTGTGTGCTTACACCTGTGGTGAAGTGTGCTTAAATTGTACTTTCGCAATCCTGTTTGATTATACTAATACAAGTGCAGGGAAGAAGCTTTGCCACCCCGAGTTTGGGGGCGAAATCGTTATAATTTGGTCAGCTTTAGCTGACCGTTATTCTTGTTTGCCACCGTTGCGGTGATTTGTGCTTGCAGGTGCTGCGGAGCCGAACGGCAAATAGCGGGTCAAAGTCCAAGTTGCTGAGCCGGCCCTCGAAGGCCCTGTTTGTTTACTTATTTTAAATCATGTGTGGCCGGCCTGCGAGCCGAAGTTTGTAAGACACTATTTATTTAAGTGAACCGTTGTAAGGTCATAAGGCCAGCACTCTTTGGTACTTTATATATCATTCCTGTTTGGTTTACTAGTGGACATTCATGTTTGTTGGCAGGGTTCTTATTGTTGCAACTTAACAAATTGCTTCCGCTAGATGCTCTTTATAGGACGTGTGTATTTGTTGAATGGTATCATTGAGTAACCCACCGGTCTGTCCGTGGTATATGGCGTCGGGCCCCGGCCGGACCTACTGTTATATGCTATGTGACGGATAGGGGTGTTACAATTTGGTATCAGACTACCGGTCCGGTCAGACTTAAATGAATTCGTGGACGAATTCACTTTAAGGGGTGGTGAGCATATGTGTGTGCGTCATCGTTATAACATGAAAAAGAACACATGAATGTCCACTTAGGAATGAAAATACACATGTTTGAGGAACCTACGTGTTCCTATAATTGCGTTTTGCAATGTTGTTTGATCGCTTATCAGTGTTTTGTACGATTATAGGTGACCAGGAGTGGTGCTGGGCCGTCAGAACGTCCAGTTTCTGAGGCAAGCAGTGCACCAAATGATGCGCCCACAACACCTCCTTTGGCTGAGACCATTCGATTGGTAGTGGAGGCAGTGTTAGCAATGATTAACGCGCAGCCTGTGAGACAGGTGCAGCAGCCTGTCCCTGCTGTGGAGTAAGTACCGCTCCAAGCGGCGGAGCCAAGGAGAGTGGAGCAGGTGGTAGTGGAGCCAGTGTTGCCTAGGAGAGCAACGGAGAAACAGCTTAAGCACGTGATGGGCTTCAATCCTCAAGTGTTCTCGGGGATGGGAACCCTAACTCAAGCAGAGGATTGGCTCTCCAGAATTAAGAGAGTGTTGATAGCTACTGAGACTGAAGAGTGGCAGAAGACCACAATTGCCACGTTCTTGCTGGATGGTGACGCAAGATTATGGTGGGAAGGCTTGGAGCTACACCATCTGAGGGGTAGGCAGTTGACTGACGTCTTGATGGAGGAGTTTTCGAGATTGTTCTTGGCTCGATACCTCCCCTCAGCTCAAAGGATAGCAATGGAAAATGAGTTCCATAGGCTAGTGCAAGGTGAGAGCAGTGTGGATGACTATCTCCACGAGTTTACTCGATTAGGTGGGTATGCAAGCGTTACCTTCGATAATGAGGAGTTAAAGACTAACTGATTCTACGAAGGTCTAAGGGATGACTTGAGACTGCTACATTCGGGGCCGATGACGCAGGGTTTCCTGACCTTGGTCAATACGGCCCGGTCTTTGGAGAAAGACATGAAGAACGTTCAGGCTAAGAAGGACTCTAATGAGAAGGGGTCGGAGTTCAAAATGCCGAACACCTCAAAATCGGTGTTCCGTAAATGGAATAAAAAGGCTAGGACGTCGGGTCCAGCCCCTTCTTCAGGTGCCTCGGGGGCAACTACCAACCGAACCTCGGGCACTTGTTATACTTGTGGAAAGCTGGGGCACTATGACCGAGATTGTCGGAGCGGACGTGCAAAGTCCGAGAGGAAGCAGGGAGAAACCTATGAAGAAAAGGGCAAGGCGGTGGAGTCAACCGCATCTCATTATGCTCTGACTCAACCAAGAGTCTACAATCTGGGCCAGCAGGAGGCCATCAAACAAGCGGATGTGGTGACAGGTACGGTTTAATTTATAGCAAGTTAGCTTTAAATACTGTTACCTAGTGCTTGTTAGCTTATTATTGTTTGTATAGACTTTGTTTTGATTTGCGATAGTCCAGCAAGGGCACTATTCGATACGGGAGCTTCGCACTCCTTTTTGTCTGAAGGTTTCATATCGCGCATCGGAGTCCCTTCTTCGATGGCGAAGGACAAATTGGACGTGTTGCTGCCGAATGGGTGTTCTATGTGTGCGGACAGAGTTTGTGTCGTAAGGGTTCATATTGGAAGTCAGGAGTTCGACTTACTAGCGTCGTTGCTGCCGCTAGTAGAATTTGACGTCATCTTCGGTATGGACTGGCTTTCGGAGCAGAAAGCTTTTATTGATTGCAACCGTAAAGAGGTCAAGCTGGGTGCTGGGCGGGAGACAACGTTTGCGGGTTTAAAGGATTCGAGCAAGACGCTGATGTCTGCTCTTCAGGTGGTCAAAGCAGTTCCTGCTGGCGCAGAGCTGTTCTTCACGTTAGTGGAGGTTGTAAAGCCTAAAGCCACTTTGGGTAGTATCCCAGTAGTGTGCGAGTACCCTGAAGTGTTCCCGGACTATCTTCCCGGAGCCCCACCGCAGCGAGAGATCGATTTCACCATCGAGCTAGTGCTAGGTGCCAAACCTGTGTTACGCTCTCCTTATAGGTTGGCGCCTAAGGAGAGGACAGAGCTAAAGGTTCAACTGGAGGAGTTGATGGAGCAAGGTTATGTGCGTCCAAGTTCGTCGCCTTGGAGCGCACCGGTTCTCTTTGTAAAGAAGAAAGACGGAAGTTTGCGGCTATGTATCGACTACAGAGAACTAAACAAGTTAACGGAAAAGAACAAATACCTGATCCCACGGATTGATAATCTTTTCGATCAGTTAGTCTGGTTGTCGGTATATTCAAAATTGGATCTGAAGTCTGGTTACTATCAGCTGAGGATAAGGGAGAGTGATATCCCAAAGACAGCGTTCAGCACAAGGTATGGGCATTTCGAGTTTACGGTCATGTCGTTCGGGCTGACTAATGTGTCATCCGTATTCATGGATCTGATGAACAGAACGTCCAGGGAGTACATAGACCATTTTGTGATCGTCTTTATTGACGACATATTGGTGTACTCGCAGTGCGAAGAAGATCACTTCAATCATCTGCATCTGGTTTTGGAGACGCTGAGGAGGAACGAACTATACGCAAAGTTCTTTAAGTATGAGTTTTGGTTATCCTCAGTGGCGTTCCTTGGTCACATAGTCAGTGGAGAAGGGATTGCGGTGGATCCGGCGAAAATTGTTGCGATACGAGAGTGGCCTGTGTTGTCTTCGGTAGCGGAAGTCCAGAGTTTTCTGGGGCTTGCCGGCTATTACAGGTGCTTCGTAGATAACTTCTCGCGGATAGCGTTACCTCTCACGACATTGACAAGGAAAGATCAGAAGTTTGTATGGACGCAGGAGTGCGTGCAAGCGTTCAGAGAGTTGAAGAGTCGGTTGACCACGGCGTCAGTGCTAAGTTTGCCGAGTGGGACCGAAGGTTTTGAGATATACAGCGATGCCTCAGGCAGTGGTTTGGGCTGCGTGCTGCTGTTGCATGGTAGTATTATTGCGTATGGCTCGCGTCAGCTGAAAGTGCACGAAAGAAATTATTCGGTCCATGACTTGGAGTTAGCGGCCGTGATTTTTGCGCTAAAGCTGTG
Organism: Platanthera zijinensis; assembly: GCA_039513925.1. Taxonomy (NCBI): domain Eukaryota; kingdom Viridiplantae; phylum Streptophyta; class Magnoliopsida; order Asparagales; family Orchidaceae; genus Platanthera; species Platanthera zijinensis. The sequence continues at coordinate 123,874,380 of CM077078.1, read as the reverse complement.
GAGACATTATTTGTACGGCGTAAAGGTCGATATTTATACCGACCACAAGAGCCTGAAATACCTACTGGATCAAAAAGATTTGAACATGAGGCAGCGGAGATGGATGGAGTTCTTGGGAGACTATACGTTCAAAATTCATTATGTGCCCGGGAAAGGCAATGCAGTTGTGGATGCGTTGAGTCGCAAGACTCCCGCCCAAGCCAACTGGTTATCGGTTCTTAATGAGAGGTTGATTCGGGAGTTAGAGGCGTTAGAGATCTGTTGTGTTGACAAGCAGACTAGCGCCGAAGCATTATTGAACTGGACGGAAGTTCAGTATGACTTGGCTGATCGGATTCGGCAGGCTATGGAGTTGGATAGCAGCATGAATGAGATCATGGATGCAGCTTCGGATGGGTCAAATTCCCAGTTTTCAGTTGAAGATGGACTGCTAAGGAAGGACAGTCGTTTGTGCGTCCCAAACATGGGAAATCTACGGGCGGAGTTGTTGTACGAGGCTCATCGTACCAAGTACTCAATCCACCCAGGGAGCACGAAGATGTACTGAGATCTAAAGAAGTTATTCTGGATGTCAAGACTCAAGAAGGATGTGGCACTATTCGAGGCTAAATGTCAGACTTGCGCCTTAGTGAAGGCAGAGTGCCAAAAGCCAGGGGTTTCTTGAAATCCTTGCCTATTCCGGAGTTGAAGTTCGACGACATTTCGATGGACTTTGTGCATGGCTTGCCAAGGTCGCAAAAGGGAAACGACGTCATCTGGGTGATCATAAATCGGTTAACAAAAGTGTCGTACTTCATTCCGTATAGGAATGATGATTCTGTGGAGAAATTGGAAAAGCTATATGTGGATAACATTGTTAGACTGCACGGTGTGCCCCACAGCATCGTGAGTGATAGAGATGGATGTTTTACGCCCAATGACTGGAGGTTGGTGCAGCAAATGCTGGGGACTAAGTTGAAGTTCAGCACAGCTTTCCATCCGCAGACGGATGGGAAGGCCGAGAGGGTCAACAGGACGTTGGAATACATGTTTCGCATGTGTGTCCTGGACTTCGGAAAGCAGTGGGAATACCACCTGTATTTGGTGGAGTTTGCGTACAACAATAACTACCAAGCGAGCATATAAATGGCGCCCTTCGATGCCGTATATGCTAGAAAGTGTCGCACGTCGTTGTCGTGGCTAGAAACGGGTAAGGCAAGGTTGTACAAAAAACAAGAGGTAGAAAACACTACTTCATTGGTGCGAACCATTCGGGAGCGTTTGCTGATCGCTCGGGATAAAAAAGCTAAATACTACAATGCCAAGCATCGGAATGTAGAGTTCGCGGTTGGCGATTGGGTGTATTTGAAGATAAAGCCGTTCAAGGGTGTTTCACGGGTACGACGCTTGAAGAAGCTGAGCCCGAGGTACCTTGGACCATTTGAGGTCCTGGAGCAGATCGGTGAAGCGGCTTACCATCTGAAGCTATCGGTGGAGTTAAGTGGTCTACACGACGTATTCCACATTTCAGTGTTGCGAAAGGCGGTGCTAGAGCCTTCGCAGGTAATCGCAGTTGATCAAGTACCGGTGGACAAAGGGTTGACAACTAGGGTCAATCCCGTTTGTATTGAGGACTCTGAAGTCAAGCGACTTCGTAACAAGGAGATCAGAATGGTCAAGGTCCGTTGGGACAATTGCGGTCGTGAGGAGCTCTCTTGGGAATGGGAGCAGACCATGCTTGAGGAGTACCCAGAGTTATTTCACTCAGGTACCGCTTTTGGTTTTCTATGTTCTTTTCCTTTGGTAATTTCATGGACAAAATTCTTTTAAGAGGGAGAGAGTTGTAACGCCCCGAAAATCAAAAGAGTAACGACTGGTGTTTTGAGCCAAATTTGGGATTTGGTAGAGGTGACACGGCCTGGGACAAGGGCGTGTCCCAGGGCGTGTCCCAGGGCGTGTCGTGCTTGGGTTCGTCGATGGTCGCGTGGTCGACGAAATTGCAGTCAACAGTCGTCGGGGCAGTGAATACGGCCTGGGACACGGGCGTGTCCAAGGGCGTGTCAGTCACTCAAAGCCTTTCACTGAACGATCGTTGAGTGAGGACGCACGGCCTGAGCCCAGGCGTGTTCGGGTCTGACACGGGCGTGTCAAATTCGACACGGGCGTGTCGAATGCCTGTGTCCTCCTCGGGTCGTTTGGCGAGTTGTGTTAAGGCAGCTACACGGCCTGGGACATGGGCGTGTCCCAGGGCGTGTCTAGCACACGGCATGTGACACGGGCGTGTCACATGGCAGTGTCGTCCTCATGACGTTCTGGTCCTGTGTCGATGGAGGCACACACCAATCTACACGGGCGTGTCAAGCCTAACACGGGTGTGTCGAGTGCCCGTGTTCTTTTTGGTACGCGACGGTATTGACGGCGAATGAGTTACACGGCCTTGGACACGGGCGTGTCGCAAGCCGTGTTCGACCCAGGAAGTTTATTTTTGGGCCAAATCGCAACCGTTCATTTCCTTATTTTTGGATCTAACAAATCACATCTCTCCATGCTAGGGTTAAGGCCGGGATTAGGGGTTTAAACCTTCACTTTCACTTAACCATTCTCTTTCTAAAACCTAAAGAGAAGGGAGAGCAAGGAGTTTGGAGGAAGAGGAAGATCCGCCCGCCGGAGGAGATTCGGAGCGCCAAACCGCAAACCAAGCCCAGATCAGCGGAGGCAAGATCGTTGCGGTGCTTTTCATCTGCGTAGTTTTCCATGGCATCGAGGAGAAACGCTAGGGTAACGATTCTCATCTTGAGCATGTGAAGCTCTTCTTCTTTTGCATGGGAAAACCCTCTGCGGCGAGTTTGCAGTATTCCTTGGGGTAGATATGTAAAGTCCCCCTTGTTTGCATATAGAGTCCGAAATCGAAACGGACATAGGCATGGTATGTGAAGCCTACCAGGACATGTTGGTCTTGATCGATAATGATTTTCTATGCATGATTAGCCGGAGAAGACTCCGTGCATTTGGTTATTTTCGGGTTTCTACGTGGTAGATTGCAGCAGGGATCCTTGGGGATTAACCCCAATGCGCACCCGGAAATCTGGGCAGGAGCGTGATTCTACCATTATTGGTGGCCCGGGAGCCATCATAGTACATAACCGGATTATGTATGTTGTTTGATCGATTTACGGGTTACGGGGAAACTTAGCTCGCACAGATGATTTTTAGTGTCGTGGCAGTGTGAGCAGCGAGTTGAGTGAAACCGTACCTGCTCTATGTAGTTCGTTTTAGTGGCCTGTCGATGGCATAGAGGGAGGGTCTTCGGCTTAAGCCATAAACACTGTTAGGGATATGCCCCAGTAGCCAATCATATAATGATATGTTATTAGTTTATGTAATTGATGATTTTGATCATTTGTTCCTAGTTTTATTGTTGACATACCATTTCGGGTTGATGACCTGAATAGTAGAGCTATGTGTCCCATTTGTGAAATGGCGACGATGAAACTAAAACAAGTTCATGGTCTTGAGGATCAACAAGGAGCATTGATTGTCGGATAAGACCAGTCTGCAAGTTTAATGATGATTAAGTTCTACTAATCATAGGTAAGGAGTTGCCGCCTTAATTGCAGATGTTTATGTTATTGGAACATAGTACAGAACATGACCGCGATGGAATAAATACATGTATTGTGTTATGTGTCACTATTTATTTCATTAGTTTGATTCTATGTTTGAGACGCCCGATTTCAACTCACAAGGATAGGTTCACTAAATTTCGTCCAACGCTGATTCCCGTCAAGGGCTGCCATACAGACGATATTTATGTTCTCTTGAGTTGTGTGGAGAAGATCGTTCGTCAAGAAAACCATGTCTCTCATTAGATCGTCTCGTGAGCGATGATATCTGTTGAGGCCTCCTTGATGGTGTTGGGTCGTTTGCTAGCAACTTTGTGCGACCAACACTATATCAAGAAATGTATGAACGGCAAGGGTGACACGCTTCAAGCTTGCGTTATACAAGGGTATCATATGACATAAGAATCGAACGGGACACTCTATGTGTTCGTATGTAGGATTGATATGCTAAGGTAGCATGATATTTGTGTAAATCGAGGATCGTAACGCATTGCTATGGTGCCGCTTACGATCATTGGAAGTGAATAGAGATTCACGTTTCATGTTCGATATAACATGAATCCTCAAAGGGTCACACAAATGGGATTTAGGCCACAGTTAAACCAATCCAGTTTTGATCATCAATATGATTGATGAACGCTATAATTAAACGAGGAAAGGAGATCTTGCGACGCTGAATTAATTCGTAATTGCGCAATGAGATTTGAGAGGCAAAGCAAGATGCGAACCGTGATTCCATTGAATAGGATTTTGATGGAAGTTTCAAATACGAAACGTTCGTCGTTTGAAATCCATAATTGCAACTCGCAGCTCATAGGGGCGTTTTCATGATGCGATCATTTAAGCGATTCGATGAACAGTCAAAAGGTTTGATAATTTATCGATTAAGGTGATTTTGATAAGTGATCAAAATTAAAGTGAGAGGGGTTATTGTTATAAGCATATAACTTGTTATAAGCATATAAAATATTATCTGATTTTATAAGATCATATTTTAAAAATACTTATAAAAAAAAATTTGATTTCATAATAACCCCCCCCACCCCCTTTTTCCCCGGTTCAAGTGAGAGCAAAACAGGCCGCCCCCCTCCCCGAGCGAAATAGGAGCGGACGGAAGAAAGGCGGGCTGCGGATTGGCGATCTAGGGTTCTCTCGCGAGAGCAACGATCGGCGCCCCTCTCTCTCTCCCTCGATCGACTTCGCCGGAGGTTTCTAACCTCTAACCGGTGGCTTTTCCCTCTCCCTCTCCCTGCTGGGCTGTCGGCGACCGAGAGAAGAAGAAGGCACCGACAGTCGGGCTTCTTTCTTGCCGAGCCTAGGTCGGCCGCCCCCTCTTCCTCCTTTCGTGCAACGTCTTTCTCCACGGGATTTGGTGAAACCCGCAGTGGATGTTGACGTGCTCGTCAAAGGGTTTTTCGATTGGATTGGCTCCTCTTTTCCCCTTGCTAGCACAAGTGAGACAAGAGGTGGTTGAACTCCTTGGTGGACTCGAGGCTTAGGTTATCAGAGATCGCATTGCAAGGGTTGCTCTACAACCGCGAGGACTAACTCTCCGCTTCACCTTCTAGGTCAACCTAGAAGAGGTACTTTTCTCCCTTTCTTGTTTGTAGTAAAATCCAAATGCCAAATCACTAGTTCCTATATGTTTCTTGATGGATGTAATTTTTAAACTGTTAATTATTCATTGCGTGTGGTGATTTGCTAGAAATCACTCGCATTAAGAAATAGCTTAATAGTGGTATCAGAGGGAGGTTGCGTGATTTTGGCATTTGGATTTTCATAAGCGAGAATTTTGTGTGGTTGTCCTCCGGATTTGGTGAAATCCGTGGTGGTATGCTATTTTTTTTATTCCCTAATTGAATGAGTCAATCGTCCTCCTTCTCTCTAACTCCTTCGTGATGTTTGATATTTCGTTGATGTTTTTCCGCCGTCGCGGACATCATGTTTTATCATCATAGTAGGAGTGCAAATCAGATTTGCAAAGTGCTAATAGAGAGCGGTTACTTATCAATGGACCCTAATCTGATTAGGACATTGGGACGAAGTTCGCAATGCGAACCAAGAATCGTATAAGTTGATGCGATTGGTTAGAGAACCTACCTTACACTAGTTGGTTTGATGATTGTGCCGACGCCGTCGTCATTTCAATGAAAGTAGGGATCTTGGAAATCCATTACAGAGGGAATTTTCTTTTGATGTAATGGGTATTTTATTTTGTTGAAAATAAAATTAAACATAAACTAATTACTTGATTTTTTTTTTGAAGAGAAATGACTTCTCATATGTCTTTTTCGCTTCGCTCAATCATTGAAAAGGAGAAACTCGCTTTTAACGGAGCCAATTTTCTAGATTGGAACCGTAACCTAAGGCTAGCCCTTCGGTTTGAAAAGAAAGAGTATCTCCTGACCACTCCTTTTCCAGCCATAGACTCTGAGGCTTCTGAAAAGGAACAGAGTGATCTTGACAAGTACGTAGTGGATGATATGGAGATATCTACACTGATCGTAGCAGTCATGGATCCTGAGCTCCAAAAGGAGTTCATTGATAGTGGTCTTGGTGTATATGACATCATGACTCGCCTGAAGAACATGTTTCAAGTTAAGGCCCGCACTGAAAGAGGAAAGCTGATCAAAACCATTGCTACTGCTAGATTAGCAGAGGGCCAAGAGGTTGGTCCTTACGTCATGAAGATGGCGGGGTATTTTCGGCAATTGGAGAAACTTGACACACCCTTCACGGTAGGGGCCGCTCAAGATTTCATCCTGAATTCTCTTCCTTCTCTTTATACGGGGTTTATTGTAAACTATCGTATGAACGGTATGGACAAGACCATGGACGAGCTCCATAACATGCTTGTTGAAACCGAGGAGAGTTTAAAGAAACAAAAGGACCATAAAGATGTTCTGGCGGTGAGTGAGAAGAGTAAGAAAGTCAAGAAGAAATTCCATAGGAATGATAAAGGCAAAGGCAAAGGCAAGGTGACACCCAAGGCTTTTGCTAAGGTTGTCCCCGAGGGTTCTAAGAAGAACAAGAATCCTGCCACTTCCGATACGGTGTGCTACTATTGTAGTGGCAAGGGCCATTGGAAGAGAAACTGTCCCAAGTATCTCTCAGACAAGAAGGGAGGAATTGTTCCCCCTTCCACCTCAGGTATATTTGTCATTGAAACCCTTTTAGCTTCTTCTGATAATGACTGGATATTTGATACCGGTTCATGTGCTCACATTTGTCGAAATGTGCAGGCACTAAGGAGTAAGAAGCAGCTAAAGAAAGGTGAAATTCAACTTCGCGTAGGCAATGGCATGTGCGTCTCCGCTATGGCCATTGGAGTGGTGGAGTTGATTTTGCCTTCCGGAATGGTTTTGGAACTCAAAGATGTTTATTTTGTTCCTGTTATTACTCGCAATATTATTTCTATCTCGTGTTTGGACATGGATGGTTTTAGTATAACCATTAAAGACAATTGTTGCTCTTTATTTCGTAATGATGTTTGCTTTTGTATTGCACGAAATTTAAATGGTTTATATGTGCTAGATACAAGTGAACATATTTTGAGTATAGAACATAATAATAGAAAACGTAAATTTTCGCATGAAGGTTCGACCTTTATGTGGCATTGCCGTTTGGGTCACATCAACGAAAAACGCATCAAGAGATTGCAAACTGTTGGTCTCTTGGATCAGTTTGATTTTGAATCAATTGATATATGCGAATCGTGTTTAAAAGGAAAGATGACAAAAGCGCCTTTCACCAAAAAGGGTGTAAGGGCAAGTAACTTGTTGGAACTCATACATACCGATGTATGTGGGCCCATGAACTTTTGCGCGCAAGGAGGTTATTCATACTTCATCACTTTCACCGATGATTATAGTAGATACGGGTATATCTACTTAATGAGGCATAAGTCTGAATCCTTTGAAAAGTTCAAGGAATTCAAAAATGAAGTTGAAAACCAACTTGATAGGAAGATCAAGACCTTGCGTTCTGATAGAGGTGGTGAGTACTTAAGCGTAGAATTTGGTGATTATTTAAAGGAGTGTGGAATTGTTCCTCAACTCACTCCACCTGGGACTCCACAATGGAATGGAGTATCCGAGAGGAGAAATCGGACCTTGCTTGACATGGTTCGATCAATGATGAGCCAAGCTGACTTGCCTAAATCATTTTGGGGTTTTTCACTTGAAACCGCAGCATTTACACTTAATCGTGTTCCTTCTAAGTCTGTTGCGACAACGCCTTATGAATGCTGGTTTGGTAAGAAACCAAGCATGATGTTTCTCAAGATTTGGGGATGCGAAGCCTATGTTAAAAAGTTAACAAACGATAAGCTTAGCTCCAAATCGAACAAATGTTATTTCGTGGGATACCCTAAAGCAACGAAGGGTTACTACTTCTACAATCGTGAAGAGAACAAGATAGTTGTTGCTCGTCATGCGATATTTTTGGAGAAAGAGTTTCTCTCAAAACCTAGTAGTGGGAATGACGTGGTCATTGAAGAAATTCATGAACCAATACAAGATGCACCTCAAGTAGGCGATCTAGTTGTTCCCGACGTGGCACCGAATGAGGTAGAAGCTCGACCCATTCCACAAGTCGTTGTGGATGAGGTTAATGAGCCTATTCCCTCAATTGAGTTTTCGGATTTATCGCTCGCCGATAGTAGACGAGACACTCAATCTGTTGAGACTCAAGAACAAACCCCACAAGTCGTTGTGGAACAAGTTCAAGAATCTCAAACGCCACCGAATGTGGTCCCACGAAGGTCGACAAGGGAAAGTCGTCCACCCAATAGATATATGGATATGTATGACGTTCTAATCATTGAGAATGATGAACCGTTGACCGTTGATGACATGAGAAAGAGACCCGACTCCAAGAAATGGCTTGAGGCCATGGAATCCGAGATGCAATCCATGTATGACAACAAGGTGTGGACCTTAGTTGAACATCACGAAGGGGTCAAACCCATAGAAAATAAGTGGATCTTTAAGAGAAAGATCGACATGGATGGCAACTTGACTATTTACAAAGCACGGCTCGTAGCGAAAGGTTTTCGACAAATTCAAGGAGTTGACTATGAAGAAACTTTCTCGCTCGTTGTTATGTTTAAGTCAATACGGATTTTGTTAGCAATTGCCGCATATTATGACTATGAAATATGGCAAATGGACGTTAAAACTGCCTTCCTAAATGGAGATTTGGAAGAGGATGTGTATATGACACAACCGGAGTGTTTTATAGATCCAAAGAATGCTAACAAAATTTGCAAGCTTCAAAGATCCATTTATGGATTGAAGCAAGCATCGCGGAGTTGGAATAAGCGTTTTGATAATGAGATCAAGGAGTTGAATTTCATTCAATGTGAGAAGGAAGCTTGTGTTTACAAGCGAATTAGTGGGAGTGTAGTGGTGTTTCTTATTCTATATGTTGATGATATTCTATTAATTGGAAATGAAGTTTCCGAATTAAATGCAGTCAAGACTTCATTGAAGAAAGTGTTCTCAATGAAAGACTTGGGTGAGGCTGCCTATATCCTAGGAATCAAGATCTATAGAGATAGATCAAGAAGGATGATAGGTTTAAGCCAGGAGGTGTATATTGATAAAGTGTTGGAATCACACAATTTGGCTAATTCCAAAAGGGGGTTCTTACCTATGTCACATGGCACATACTTGAGTAAGACTCAGTGTCCTTCAACTGATGGTGACAAGGAATTCATGAAAAAGTTCAGATATCCTTCAGCCATTGGTTCGATCATGTACGCCATGTTGTGCACCCGCCCAGATGTTGCGTATCCGATTAGTACGACTAGTCGTTTTCAGGCCAATCCAGGCCTAGCACATTGGACTGCAGTTAAGAATATTCTCAAGTATCTCAAGAGGACTAAGGATAGTTTTCTCATTTACGGTGGGGACCAAGAGCTCGTTGTAAGTGGTTACACCGATGCTAGCTTCCAAACCGATCGAGATGACTCGAAGTCTCAAACCGGCTTCGTATATTTGCTTAATGGTGGTGCTGTAAGTTGGAAGAGTTCCAAACAAGATACTACAGCAGATTCCGTCACCGAAGCTGAGTACTTAGCGGCTGGTGAAGCAGCGAAAGAGGGCGTTTGGATGAAAGAATTTCTGACAGAGCTGGAAGTAGTTCCGAGCATCTCGGGTCCGGTAGATCTTTACTGTGACAACACGGGAGCCATAGCCCAGTCAAAGGAGCCTCGGTCTCATCAAAGGACCAAGCACATTCTTCGGCGATTCCATCTCATCCGACAGTTTGTGAACGATGGATGGATAAAGGTGAAAAGGGTAGATGGTGTTGCGAACACAGCAGACCCTCTAACAAAGCCATTGTCTCGAGCCGCGCACGAATTGCATGTTGCATCCATGGGGATTAGACGCATGCCTGAGTGGCTTTGAGTGTTTTGTATTTTATGGTTTTAGTATGAGACATATATATATTTTTTTGTTGAATACTATTCTCTTGCTAGATGTCACTTTGATTGACTCTGGGTCAAGTGGGAGATTGTTAGGGATATGCCCCAGTAGCCAATCATATAATGATATGTTATTAGTTTATGTAATTGATGATTTTGATCATTTGTTCCTAGTTTTATTGTTGACATACCATTTCGGGTTGATGACCTGAATAGTAGAGCTATGTGTCCCATTTGTGAAATGGCGACGATGAAACTAAAACAAGTTCATGGTCTTGAGGATCAACAAGGAGCATTGATTGTCGGATAAGACCAGTCTGCAAGTTTAATGATGATTAAGTTCTACTAATCATAGGTAAGGAGTTGCCGCCTTAATTGCAGATGTTTATGTTATTGGAACATAGTACAGAACATGACCGCGATGGAATAAATACATGTATTGTGTTATGTGTCACTATTTATTTCATTAGTTTGATTCTATGTTTGAGACGCCCGATTTCAACTCACAAGGATAGGTTCACTAAATTTCGTCCAACGCTGATTCCCGTCAAGGGCTGCCATACAGACGATATTTATGTTCTCTTGAGTTGTGTGGAGAAGATCGTTCGTCAAGAAAACCATGTCTCTCATTAGATCGTCTCGTGAGCGATGATATCTGTTGAGGCCTCCTTGATGGTGTTGGGTCGTTTGCTAGCAACTTTGTGCGACCAACACTATATCAAGAAATGTATGAACGGCAAGGGTGACACGCTTCAAGCTTGCGTTATACAAGGGTATCATATGACATAAGAATCGAACGGGACACTCTATGTGTTCGTATGTAGGATTGATATGCTAAGGTAGCATGATATTTGTGTAAATCGAGGATCGTAACGCATTGCTATGGTGCCGCTTACGATCATTGGAAGTGAATAGAGATTCACGTTTCATGTTCGATATAACATGAATCCTCAAAGGGTCACACAAATGGGATTTAGGCCACAGTTAAACCAATCCAGTTTTGATCATCAATATGATTGATGAACGCTATAATTAAACGAGGAAAGGAGATCTTGCGACGCTGAATTAATTCGTAATTGCGCAATGAGATTTGAGAGGCAAAGCAAGATGCGAACCGTGATTCCATTGAATAGGATTTTGATGGAAGTTTCAAATACGAAACGTTCGTCGTTTGAAATCCATAATTGCAACTCGCAGCTCATAGGGGCGTTTTCATGATGCGATCATTTAAGCGATTCGATGAACAGTCAAAAGGTTTGATAATTTATCGATTAAGGTGATTTTGATAAGTGATCAAAATTAAAGTGAGAGGGGTTATTGTTATAAGCATATAACTTGTTATAAGCATATAAAATATTATCTGATTTTATAAGATCATATTTTAAAAATACTTATAAAAAAAAATTTGATTTCATAATAACCCCCCCCACCCCCTTTTTCCCCGGTTCAAGTGAGAGCAAAACAGGCCGCCCCCCTCCCCGAGCGAAATAGGAGCGGACGGAAGAAAGGCGGGCTGCGGATTGGCGATCTAGGGTTCTCTCGCGAGAGCAACGATCGGCGCCCCTCTCTCTCTCCCTCGATCGACTTCGCCGGAGGTTTCTAACCTCTAACCGGTGGCTTTTCCCTCTCCCTCTCCCTGCTGGGCTGTCGGCGACCGAGAGAAGAAGAAGGCACCGACAGTCGGGCTTCTTTCTTGCCGAGCCTAGGTCGGCCGCCCCCTCTTCCTCCTTTCGTGCAACGTCTTTCTCCACGGGATTTGGTGAAACCCGCAGTGGATGTTGACGTGCTCGTCAAAGGGTTTTTCGATTGGATTGGCTCCTCTTTTCCCCTTGCTAGCACAAGTGAGACAAGAGGTGGTTGAACTCCTTGGTGGACTCGAGGCTTAGGTTATCAGAGATTGCATTGCAAGGGTTGCTCTACAACCGCGAGGACTAACTCTCCGCTTCACCTTCTAGGTCAACCTAGAAGAGGTACTTTTCTCCCTTTCTTGTTTGTAGTAAAATCTAAATGCCAAATCACTAGTTCCTATATGTTTCTTGATGGATGTAATTTTTAAACTGTTAATTATTCATTGCGTGTGGTGATTTGCGAGAAATCACTCGCATTAAGAAATAGCTTAATAGCTTCATTTCTCCCGAGATTGCCGTCCCGGGGACGGTGGTGGACCGGGTCCACCGTATAAGTGCCCTGTGAGCACGGGGTGTGCAGCCGTGTGTGCTTACACCTGTGGTGAAGTATGCTTAAATTGTACTTTCGCAATCCTGTTTTATTATACTAATACAAGTGCAGGGAAGAAGCTTTGTCGCCCCGAATTTGGGGGCGAAATCGTTATAATTTGGTCATCTTTAACTGACCGTTATTCTTGTTTGCCACCGTTGCGGTTATTTGTGCTTGCAGGTGCTGCGGAGCCGAGCGGCAAATAGCAGGCCAAAGCCCAAGTTGCTGAGCCGGCCCTCGAAGGCCTTATTTGTTTACTTATTTTAAATCATGTGTGGCCGGCCTACGAGCCGAAGTTTTTAAGACACTATTTATTTAAGTGAACCGTTATAAGGCCATAAGGCCAGCACTCTTTGGTACTTTGTATTTCAATCATGTTCGGTTTACTAGTGGACATTCATGCTTGTTGGCAGGGTTCTTATTGTTGCAACTTAACAAATTGCTTCGGCTAGATGCTCTGTGTAGGACGTGTGTATTGGTTGAATGGTTTCATTGAGTAACCCACCGGTCTGTCCGTAGTATATGGAGTCGGGCCCTGACCAGACCTACTGCTATATGTTATGTGACAGATAGGTGTGTTACACAGAGGAAGTTACATTTGCACAGGTTTTTTTGTTTTCAATTGATTTATGTAGTGTAATATTTTTTGTTTACGTTTGATTTTTGTATAGAATAAGATGAATCCAAGACATACCTTTGTTCTGAGTGACTCAAGCATAGACATGGGGCTTGTTATTGTCGTCATATATATTTAATTATATAGTCGATGTCATAAATGTTATTGAAGATGGCTATTGTGGTTATCGAGTGGTGAGCAAGACACTTGAAATGAGTGAAAACTGGCTACAAGTCCGGTGAGATCTCGCAAATGAAATGAAAAGTTTTGAATTTTTGTACAACAACCTATTTGGAAAAGTGAGACAGACAGGACAACTTTCACCTTTGGATTGCACTACAGAACTGGCTCCTTTGGACAAGTGGACGATAATGTCGGACATGAGGCTTGTGATTGCTTCTTGTTATATTGTTGCAGTTGTTAATTACTCAAAATTTCAGTCGTTCATTTTTTTACCTTTGCACTCTTCCCCTTCGGCGAGTCAAAAAACTATTTTTATTAGATTTGTGAATGACAATCATTTTATTCAACTGCTGATGCGGGATAATTGTCCATTACCTCCAATAATCACTACGTGGAGGCGATATCATGCTACAATTTCTGAAGAATGAGACGACATTCATTTCAAGAATCAGAGAAACTGATAATATAGAAACAACTGAAGAAATAGTTAATTTGAAAGATTCTTGCAAATGAGTGTAACGACTCCACCCGTTAAACAACTTATAATAGAAGGTCCGGCCGGGGCCCCACACTATATACCACAAACAGACGGCGAGGTCACAGGTTAATACCACTACACCATCGCATCCTAACTCAGAGCATGTTAGCGGAAGATTTTAACAACAACGATGAACTCATATCAGGAATGTCAACTATAAATATATAAACCACATTTATATATCAACTCATGAAAGAGTGTAAAGAAAATACACACAAGCTGGTCTTAAGGCCTTACAGTTCCTCTTTTCAAAGTGTGGATTATATACATCGGCGCGCAGGCCTGCCACACATAAACAAAATACAAGATAAAGCAGCCTTCAAGGGCTAGCAGCAGCATCCGCAGGGACTTCAGTCATTTCACTTCCCACTCGGCTCACCAGCACCTGCACAGGGACAGCCCACCCAGTAGGTGGTAAACAAGGCAACGGTCAGCATTCAGCTTACCAATTTATAACAATCCAATCCCTTTCCTGGGGTAGTGGCATTCCTTACCTGCAGGCATAGCAATGCATAGACAGATATCATATATATTGTGCTCTCACACACAAGCAATCCATCACAACTGTCAGCCACACGGGCCGACGATTCGTGCACTCAGGGCACATTTTTGGTGCACTGGCAAACCAAGGTCAACACCACCGTTTACACGGTATTGAGCATTTAGTCTTACTGGCGCGCAGGCCTAAGACTCTCATTATGTCACTAACGAAAGCTCAATGCCTTGATGCTCTCTTGTACAGTCGACATAACACAGGTACGGATCAACCACCCCCCCCCCCCACTCGTTGCTCAAGTCGTCTTCCCATCACCGAGTACGGCGTACTCACGGCTATAATCAAAGGCGCGGGTCGGTTTCACATTTCCTGTTCGGCTCGAAGCCTTATTAAGAGCATTCAGGTAACAAAAGCCATAACGTCCACCAAGGACTAGCTTCACAATGGCCACGCTGTCCGCCAAGGACTGGCCTCATAATGGCCACACTGCCCACAAAGGACTGGCCGCAGCACAAGCAATACAAGGGTATTTCCCCTCATTCCAGTACTTCATACTACTCCCTTTCACAGGCACAACCATTCGATTCCACAAACCACACGTTTATAAGCGGAGTCTTCTCCGATGCGCAATATGCAACATCACCAATCCAGACCAACCTGTCCAGATGGGCTTGACACAACATGTCTATCCTGTACTACACATTTTCGGGTCTAAATACAGACTCACTTGGGGATAATAACTATCAACCCACCGGGATCACTTACTCTTCCACCTTTTGGTGGAGGATCCCATGCTCATGCATAAAGGAGGACTTCACATGTCCAAGAAGGAAGATCGTTACCCTTGACGATCTCTTTAGAGCCATAGAAATCTTTGCCGGTGGAAAGGACCGCAGCGATCTTGCCTCCACAGATCTGGCCTCAGATCTCTAAAGAGAACTCTAACGCTCCCGCAGTGGCCGAATCTTCTCCTCTTCCTCCTCCTAGCTCTCCTCTTTCACTAAGCTCTTGAGAGAGATAATGGCTAAGTGAAGAATGATATCTTCACTCAATCCCGGAGATAAACCCAGTTGGGAATACCTGGGGCCATTGGATTAAGGATGAGGGAAACAAACGGCCACAACTCTGCTTAAAAGTCTAATTTTGCGGCTGACACAGCCTGTGACACGCCCGTGTCACAGATCGGGTACTGAAAGTGGCACACGAACCGACTCATCCAGAAAAGGACACGGGCCTGTGACACGCTCGTGTCACAGGCCGTGTGTCCTAACACGGCTTCAGACACGCCCGTGTCTAGCCTGTGTTCGACAGGCCGCATAACCTTAACCACAACCCGAGATGGACACGCCCATGTGGCTGGGCGTGTGCTTCACTCAACGATTGTCGAGCTCATGGCGTTGAGTGCACACCGAGAAGGACACGGCTTGGGACACGCCGTGTCCCAGGCCGCTTGCCTCACTAGATGCCTTCTCGAGACCAAACCACACTCAAAGCCTTCTCGAGAAGCCCGAGCAGGACACGCCCTGGGACACGCCCTGGGACACGCCCGTGTCCTAGGCCGTGTCTAAGCCTGAATTCAAAACATTGGAAATTTGAGATTTTGGGGTGTTACAACCCTTCCCTCCTTAACAAAAATTTCGTCCCAAAATTTAGGCACAACAAGAAAACCAAGCAATCAATAAAGATATACGATATATAATAAAATGTACGATCAACAAAAGACCCATGATTATACAGTTTAAACAAACAACTCGGGAAACTCCGCGCGCATGGTCTGGTCCCGCTCCCATGTTAGCTCTTCACGACCACAATTATCCCACCGGACTTTGATCATCCCGATTGTCTTGTTCCGCAACTGATTCTCGGCTCTGTCTTCGATCCGAATGGGACTAACCTTCGTCGTTAGCTCATACTCGACCGGTACACTATCATTCTCCGCCACTTGAGCTGGATCCTTGACGGCTTTTCGAAGCACTGAGATGTGAAACACATCATGCAAGTCACTCAGCTATGCCGAAAGAGCTAGTCGATAGGCAGCTTCCCCAATTCGCTCCACCACTTCAAACAGACCAAGATATCTTGGACTTAGCTTTTTCAACCGCCGAATCCTGGACACGCCTTTGAATGGTTTGATCTTCAAATATACCCAATCGCCTACTGCGAACTCCACGTTCCGGTGCTTGGCGTTGTAGTAATTTGCTTGTCGATCCTGGGCTATAAGTAGCCTCTCACGAATAGAGCGTATCGTCGAAGTAGCTTCTTCGACATCCTTACGCGAATATACCTTTGATTAGGTAGGAAGTGAGGCACTTTTGTCAACCGGTCTACAATCACCCAGATTGAATCATTCCCGCGTTGATATCTCGGTAACCCGTGCACGAAATCCATTGAGATACCATCAAACTTCCACTCCGGAATCGGTAACGACTTCAGGAAATCGCCAGCCTTTTGGCATTCTGCTTTCACCAAAGCACAAGTTTGACATTTAGCCACATAACGAGCTATGTCTCTCTTTAAGTCTGGCCACCAGAAAAGCTTCTTCACAGCTTCTTCATGTCCTTATACATTTTTGTGCTCCTACGGTGAATTGAGTACTTTGCAAAGTGAGCTTCATACATCAACTCTTCTCTTAATTTACCCGTACTTGGGACGCACAATCGGCCATCTTTGCGTAACAAGCCATCATCCCAAAAGAATTGGCCATCTGACCCATCTTTTGCATAGCGTTGGAGACTCTCATCAAGCTCCGTTGCTCGCCGAACCCTGTCCGCAAGATCATACTGTACCTCTGTCCAGTTCAAGCATGCATCAGCTATGGAATTCTTGTCAACACAAGAAATCTCTAACGCTTCCAGCTCCTGGATCAGACGCTCATCATGCCTCTGCAACCAACTTGCCTGCATCGGTGTCTTGCGACTCAAGGCATCAGCGACCACATTTCCCTTCTCAGGAGTATAGTGAATATCAAAGGTATAGTCCCCAAGTAACTCCATCCACCTTCGTTGTCGCATATTCAGCTCTTTCTGGTCCAACAGATACTTTAGGCTCTTATGATCTGTATAGATATCCACTTTTACGTCATATAGATAATACCGCCACAATTTAAGAGCAAAGATCACTGCCGCCAACTCCAAGTCGTGGACGGGATAATTCCGCTCATGCACTTTTAATTGGCGTGAGCCATAAGCAATCACTTTACCAAACTGCAGAAGAACGCAGCCTAAGCCGCTCCCTAACGCATCACTATAGATCTCATAGCCGTCTGTATTACATGGCGATGTCAACACAGGCGATGTCAACGCAGCCTAAGCCGCTCCCTTTTTGCGCTAAAGCTGTGGAGGCATTATTTGTACGGCGTAAAGGTAGATATCTATACCGACCACAAGAGCCTGAAATACCTGCTAGATCGAAAAGATTTGAACATGAGGCAGCGAAGATGGATGGAGTTCCTGGGAGACTATACGTTCAAAATTCATTATGTGCCCGGGAAAGGCAATGTAGTTGTGGATGCGATGAGTCGCAAGACTCCCGCCTAAGCCAACTGGTTATCGGTTCTTGATGAGCGGTTTATTCGGGAGTTAGAGGCGTTAGAGATCTGTTGTGTTGATAAGCAGACTAGCGCCGAAGCATTATTGAATTGGACGGAAGTTCAGTATGACCTAGCTGATCGGATTCGGCAGGCTATGGAGTTGGATAGCAGTATGAAGGAGATCATGGATGCAGCTTTGGATGGCTCAAATTCCCAGTTTTCAGTTGAAGATGGACTGCTAAGGAAGGACAGTCGTTTGTGCGTCCCAAACATGAGAAATCTATGGGCGGAGTTGTTGTACGAGGCTCATCATACCAAGTACTCAATCCACGCAGGGAGCACGAAGATGTACCGAGATCTAAAGAAGTTATTCTGGTGTCCAAGACTCAAGAAGGATGTGGCACTATTCGTGGCTAAATGTCAGACTTGCGCCTTAGTGAAGGCAGAGTGCCAAAAGCCAGGGGTTTCTTGAAATCCTTGCCTATTCCGGAGTGGAAGTTCGACGACATTTTGATGGACTTTGTGCATGGCTTGCCAAGGTCGTAGAAAGGAAACGACGCCATCTAGGTGATCGTAAATCGGTTAACAAAAGTGTGGCACTTCATTCCGTATAGGAATGATGATTCTGTGGAGAAATTGGCAAAGCTATATGTGGATAACATTGTTAGACTGCACGGTGTGCCCCGCAGCATCGTGAGTGATAGAGATGGACGTTTTACGTCCAATGACTAGAGGTTGGTGCAGCAAATGCTGGGGACTAAGTTGAAGTTCAGCACAGCCTTCCATCCGCAGACGGATGGGCAGACCGAGAGGGTCAACAGGACGTTGGAAGACATGTTTCGTATGTGTGTCCTGGACTTCGAAAAGCAGTGGGAAGACCACCTGTATTTGGTGGAGTTTGCGTACAACAATAGCTACAAAGCGAGCATATAAATGGCGCCCTTTGAGGCTGTATATGCTAGAAAGTGTCGCACGCCGTTGTCGTGGCTAGAAACGGGTGAGGCAAGGTTGTACAAAAAGCAAGAGGTAGAAAACGCTACTTCATTGGTGCGAACCATTCGGGAGCGTTTGCTGATCGCTCAGGATAAAAAAGCTAAATACTACAATGCCAAGCACCGGGATGTAGAGTTCGCGGTTAGCGATTGGGTGTATTTGAAGATAAAGTCGTTCAAGGGTGTTTCACGGGTACGACGCTTGAGAAGCTGAGCCCGAGGTACCTTGGACCATTTGAGGTCCTGGAGCGGATCGGTGAAGCGGCTTACCGTCTGAAGCTATCGGTGGAGTTAAGTGGTCTACACGACGTATTCCACATTTCAGTGTTGCGAAAGGCGGTGCTAGAGCCTTCGCAGGTAATCGCAGTTGATCAAGTACCGGTGGACAAAGGGTTGATAACTAGGGTCAATCCCGTTTGTATTGAGGACTCTGATGTCAAGCGACTTCGTAACAAGGAGATCATAATGGTCAAGGTCCGTTGGGACAATTGCGGTCGTGAGGAACTCTCTTGGGAACGGGAGCAGACCATGCTTGAGGAGTACCCAGAGTTATTTCACTCAGGTAGCGCCTTTGGTTTTCTGTGTTCTTTTCCTTTGGTAATTTGATGGACGAAATTCTTGTAAGAGGGAGAGAGTTGTAACGCCCCGAAACTCAAAAGAGTGACGGGTGGTGTTTTGAGTCAAATCTGGGATTTGGTAAAGGTGACACGGCCTGGGACACGGGAGTGTCCCAGGGTGTGTCGTGTTTGGGTTCGTCGATGGTCGCGTGGTCGACGAAATTGCAGTCAACGGTCGTCGGGGTAGTGAACACGGCCTGGGACACGGGCGTGTCCCAGGGCGTGTCAGTCACTCAAATCCTTTCACTCAACGATCGTTGAGTGAGGACGCACGGCCTGATCCCAGGCGTGTTCGGGTCTGGTACAGGCGTGTCAAATTCGACACGGGCGTGCCGAATGCCCGTGTCCTCCTCGGGTCGTTTGGCGAGTTGTGTTAAGGCAGCTACACTGCCTGGGACATGGGCGTGTCCCAGGGCGTGTCTAGCACACGGCATGTGACACGGGCGTGTAAAATGGGTGTGTCTAGCACACGGCATGTGACACGGGCATGTCACATGGCCGTGTCGTGCTCTGGACATTCTGGTCCTGTGTCGATGGAGGCACACACCCAGCTATACGGGCATGTCAAGCCGGACACGGGCGTGTCGAGTGCCCGTGTTATTTTTGGGACGCAACGGTTTTGACGGTGAATGAGTTACACGACCTTGGACATGGGCATGTCGCAAGCCGTGTTCGGCCCAGGAAGTTTATTTTTGGGCCAAATCGCAGCCGTTCGTTTCCTTATTTTTGGATCTAACGGCTCACATCTCTCCATGCTAGGGTTAAGGCCAGGATTGGGGGTTTAAACCTTCACTTTAACTTAGCCATTCTCTTTCTAAAACCTAAAGAGAAGGGAGAGCAAGGAGTTTGGAGGAAGAGGAAGATCCGCCCGCCGGAGGAGATTCGGAGCGCCAAACCTCAAACCGAGCCCAGATCCGCGGAGGCAAGATCGTTGCGGTGCTTTTCATCCGCATAGTTTTCCATGGCGTCGAGGAGAAACGCTAGGGTAACGATTCTCATCTTGAGCATGTGAAGCTCTTCTTCTTTTGCATGGAAAACCCTCTCCCGCGAGTGTGCGGCGAGTTTGCAGTATTCCTTGGGATAGATATATAAAGTCTCCCTTGTTTGCATATAGAGTCCGAAATCGAAACGGACATAGGAATGGTGTGTGAAGCCTACCCGGACATGTTGGTCTTGATCGATAATGATTCGCTATGCATGATTAGCCGGAGAAGACTCCGTGCATTTGGTTGTTTTCGGGTTTCTATGTGGTAGATTGCAGCAGGGATCCTTGGGTATTAACCCCAAGGCGCACCCGGAAATCTGGGCAAGAGCGTGATTCTACCATTGTTGGTGGCCCGAGAGCCATCATAGTACATAACCGGGTTATGTACGTTGTTTGATCGATAAATGGGTTACGGGGAAACTTAGCTCGCGCCGATGATTTTTAGTGTCGTGGCAGTGTGAGCAGCGAGTTGAGTGAAACCGTACCTGCTCTATGTGGTTCGGTTTAGTGGCCTGCCGATGGCATAGAGGGAGGGTCTTCGGCTTAAGCCATGAAGACTTTATTTCTCACGAGATTGCCGTCCCGGGGACGGTGGTGGACCGAGTCCACCGTATAAGTGCCCTGTGAGCACGGGGTGTGCAGTCGTGTGTGCTTACACCTGTGGTGAAGTGTGCTTAAATTGTACTTTCGCAATCCAGTTTTATTATACTAATACAAGTGCAGGGAAGAAGCTTTGTCGCCCCGAATTTGGGGGCGGAATCGTTATAATTTGGTAAGCTTTAACTGACCGTTATTCTTGTTTGCCACCGTTGCGGTGATTTGTGCTTGTAGGTGCTGTGGAGCCGAGCGGCAAATAGCGGGCCAAAGCCCAAGTTGCTGAGCCGGCCCTCAAAGGCCTTGTTTGTTTACTTATTTTAAATCATGTGTGGCCGGCCTGCGAACCGAAGTTTGTAAGACACTATTTATTTAAGTGAACCGTTGTAAGGCCATAAGGCCAGCACTCTTTGGTACTTTGTATTTCATTCATGTTTGGTTTAGTAGTGGACATTCATGCTTGTTGGCAGGGTTCTTATTGTTGCAACTTAACAAATTGCTTCCGCTAGATGCTCTGTGTAGAACGTGTGTATTGGTTGAATGGTTTCATTGAGTAACCCACCGGTCTGTCCGTGGTATATGGAGTCGGGCCCTGACCAGACCTACTGTTATATGCTATGTGACGGATAGGGGTGTTACACAGAGGAAGTTACATTTGCACAGGTTTTTTTGTTTTCAATTGATTTATGTAGTGTAACATTTTTTGTTTACGTTTGATTTTGGTATAGAATAAGATGAATCTGAGACATACCTTTGTTCTGAGTGACTCAAGCATAGACATGGGGCTTGTGATTGTCGTCATATATATTTAATTATATAGTCGATGTCGTAAATGTGATTGAAGATGGCTATTGTGGTTATCGAGTGGTGAGCAAGACACTTGAAATGAGTGAAAATTGGCTACAAGTTCGGAGAGATCTCGCAAATGAAATGAAAAGTTTTGAATTTTTGTACAACAACCTATTTGGAAAAGTGAGACAGACAGAACTACTTTCACCTCTGGATTGCACTACAGAACTGGCTCCTTTGGACAAGTGGATGATAATGTCGGACATGAGGCTTGTGATTGCTTCTTGTTATAATGTTGCAGTTGTTAATTACTCAAAATTTCAGTCGTTCACTTTTTTATCTTTGCACTCTTCCCCTCCGGCGAGTCAAAAAACTATTTTTATTAGATTTGTGAATGAAAATCATTTTATTCAACTGCTGATGCGGGATGATTGTCCATTACCTCTAATAATCACTACGTGGAGGCGATATCATGCTACAATTTCTGAAGAATGAGACTTGACATTCATTTCAAGAATCAGAGAAACCGATAATATAGAAAAACCTGAAGAAATAGTTAATTTGAAATATTCTTGCAAATGAGTGTAACGACTCCACCCGTTAAACAACTTATAATAGAAGGTCCGGTCGGGGACCCACACTATATATCACAAACAGACAGCGAGGTCATAGGTTAATACAACTACACCATCGCATCCTAACTCAGAGCATGTTAGCGGAAGATTTTAACAACAACGAAGAACTCATATCAGGAATGTCTACTATAAATATATAAACCACATTTATATATTAACTCATGAAAGAGTGTACAACAAATACACACAAGCTGGCCTTAAGTCCTTACAGTTCCTCTTTTCAAAGTGTGGATTATATACATCGGCGCGCAGGCCTGTCACACATGAACAAAATAAAAGAGAAAGCAGCCTTCAAGGGCTAGCAATAGCATCCGCAGGGACTTAAGTCCTTTCACTTCCCACTCGGCTCACCAGCACCTGCACAAGGACAGCCCACCCAGAAGGTGGTAAACAAGGAAATGGTCAGCATTCAGCTGACCAATTTATAACAATCATATCCCCTTCCCGGGGCAGTGGCATTCCTTCCCTGCAAGCATAGCAATGCATAGACAGATATCATATATATTGTGCTCTCACAAACAAGCAATCCATCACAATTGTCAGCCACACGGCCCAACGATTCGTGCACTCAGGGCACATTTTTGGTGCACCGACGAACTAGGGTCAACACCACCGTTTACACGGTATTGAGCATTTAGTCTTATTGGTGCGCAGGCCTAAGACTCTCATTATGTCACTAACGAAAGCTCAATGTCTTGACGCTCTCTTGTACAGTCGACATAACGCAGGTACGGATCAACCACCCCCCGTTGCTCAAGTCGTCTTGCCATCACCGAGTATGGCGTACTCGCGGCTATAATCAAAGGCGCGGGTCGGTTTCACTTTTACTGTTTGGTCGACTTCACATGTCCAAGAAGGAAGATCGTTACCCATGACAATCTCTTGAGAGCCACAGAAATCTTAGTCGGTAGAAAGGACCGCAGCAATCTTGCCTCCACAGATCTGGCCTCAGATCTCTAAACAGAACTCTAACGCTCCCGCGGTGGCCGAATCTTCTCCTCTTCCTCCTCCTAGCTCTCCTCTTTCACTAAGCTCTTGAGAGAGATAATGGCTAAGTGAAGAATGATATCTTCACTCAATCCCGGAGATAAACCCAGCTGGGAATACCTAGGGCCATTGGATTAAGGATGAGGGAAACGAACGGCCACAACTGGGCTGAAAAGTCTAATTTTGCGGCTGATATGGCCTGTGACACGCCCCTGTCACAGACCGGGTACTGCAAGCGGTACACAAACAAACTCATCCAGAAAAGGACACGGGCCTGTGACACGCTCGTGTCACAGGCCGTGTGTCCTAACACGGCTTCAGACACGCCCGTGTCTAGCCCGTGTTCGACAGGCCGCATAACCTTAACCACAACCCGAGAGGGACACGCCCATGTGGCTGGGCGTGTGCTTCACTCAACGATTGTCGAGCTCATGGCGTTGAGTGCACACCGAGAAGGACACGGCTTGGGACACGCCGTGTCCCAGGCAGCTTGCCTCACTAGATGCCTTCTCGAGACCAAACCACACTCAAAGCCTTCTCGAGAAGCCCGAGCAGGACACGCCCTAGGACACGCCCGTGTCCCAGGCCGTGTCTAAGCCTGAATTCCAAACTTTAGAAATTTGAGATTTTGGGGTGTTACAACCCTCCCCTCCTTAACAAAAATTTCGTCCCAAAATTTAGGCACAACAAGGAAACCCAGCAATCAATAAAGATATACGATATATAACAAAATGTACGATCAACAAAAGACGCATGATTATACAGTTTAAACAAACAACTCGGGAAACTCCGCGCGCGTGGTCTTCTCCTGCTCCCATGTTAGCTCTTCACGACCACAATTGTCCCACCGGACTTTGACCATCCCGATTGTCCTGTTCCGCAACTGTTTTGAAAGAAAAGGGATAGATACTACTCTAGAGTGGGGTGAATAGAGTAATCAAAAATTGCACTAGCAAAGTTGACTGTCTACTCAACTCCCTTGGAGTTAATTGCGGAATGAAGGTTATAGATATTTGAGATGAAACCCTAAAGCCTAACACAAGTGATGTGCACAAAAGGAAGCCAACTGTAATTACAGTTAAGGCTTGGAATCCTAAACAGCAACTAGCAATCCTAGTTAAAATCTAATCACAGCCAATCAGCACAGAGAATTAATTAAACAATCCAGACGACACAAGGAATTTATAGTGGTTCCCCAAACAACTTGGGTACGTCCACTCTTCTACCAACAAGGTAGGAATCCACTCAGGTTTTTGATCAGGTGCCCTACCACCAACAAGATCTGCTTCAGGTAGATCCAGAAACCCTTTAGACTTTTGTTCAGGTGTCTAAAAACTAACACAGGTTTTTGATCAGGTGCCCTGCCAGCAAGGTATACTTTCGAAGGGAGTAATAACCCTTTACAGGAGGGGGAAAGGAGGTTAAGATGTCTTCTCTATTTTACAATAGATTAGAGAAGCACAAGAACTTGCACTGAGCTAGAAAGCTCTTAAAGAATCAAGGCTCCCCCTGGCTAAAAGAATGTCCAGGTGAAGTCTTGCTTTAGTGCAGAAACACTTCAGAAAATCTGAAGGAAAAAGCTACAAGAAGATAAAGAATATGAATTGAAAATTCTTCTTTAGGCAGATATCTTCTTCTTCCTC
Source organism: Platanthera zijinensis (assembly GCA_039513925.1). Taxonomy (NCBI): domain Eukaryota; kingdom Viridiplantae; phylum Streptophyta; class Magnoliopsida; order Asparagales; family Orchidaceae; genus Platanthera; species Platanthera zijinensis. Next base: position 123,849,527 of record CM077078.1, on the reverse strand, counting down.
TTCAAAAAGCTCTGAGTGTAAATCTTCCTGTAAGCAGGAGAACTCAGGTTGAAGAAGAGTGAAGAGCTAAAACTTCTTCTCAGTTGGATGTGAATGAGCTGAGATCAGTTGAAAACTGTAAGTTCTAAGCTTGAATGCAGCTGTTAGCTTTTGAACTCCTTTTCCTGAATGAACTGGTTTTTGGCTATGTGAACTAGTTGATTTCTTTCTTCAAGGAATTCTTTATATAGCAGCAGCAGCAATGGCTCTCATTTGAGTTTAAATCTTGTCTTCTACTGAAATCTGTAAGTTGGGCTGCAAAAAGCATAAAGCAAAACAAATACTGCAGACAGATATCCTATAAGAGGATAAAGCTTTCTAAGAACCTGCAAATAACTCTGATGAAATAATACTAGAGAAAGTTACATCAGAAAAGACTCTTTACAGCCAAGGAAGACTTTCTGAGTCTAACGGCTATAAAGGACAGCCTGACAGATAAAGCAGAAATCATATCTCAGCTAATAAGACAAACAACTTTGTCAGAAAAAGATTGGCTCATGCATAAGGAATGAAGCAGATATTGCATGGAAATAATATCATAAATTTATTCAAACAATCTTTTATAAAATATGCCAAAATAAATCACATCATAGAAGATGACAAAATTACTCAAAACATACAGCAAAACGTCGAACGACCCTCGGAGATCGTCGACCGAAGCACGGAGATCGTCGACCTATCAGACAGATAGTCGAACGATCCAGATAGTCGAACTACCACAATAGATAGTTGAACTATCAGGACAGATAGTCGAGCTATCAGATAGTCGATCTATCAGGACAGATAGTCGAACTACCAAAGCAAAACAGATAGTCGACCTATCAACAAATAGTCGAACTATAACAGAAAACAGATAGTCGACCTATCAACAGATAGTCGAGCTATCAAACAAAACAGATAGTCGACCTATCAACAGATAGTCGAACTATCAGATAGTGTAACTATCCAAGCAGATAGTCGAACTATCAAAGAGAACAGATAATCGACCTATCAATAGATAGTCGAGCTATCAAAGAAAGCAGACAGTCGACCTATCAACAGATAGTCGAGCTATCAACCAAGACAGATAGTCGACCTATCAACAGATAATTGAACTATCAGATAGTTGAACTATCCAAGCAGATAGTCGAACTATCAAGGAGAGCAGATAGTTGACCTATCAAACAGATAGTCGAACTATCAAAGAAGACAGATAGTCGACCTATCAACAGATAGTCGAGCTATCAACCAAAACAGATAGTCGACCTATCAACAGATAGTCGAACTATCAGATAGTTGAACAATCCAAGCAGATAGTCGAACTATCAAACACAACAGATAGTCGACCTATCAAACAGATAGTCGAACTATCAACGCAGACAGAATGTCGACCAACTGATAGACGATCGTCGATCAGTCGATAGACGATAGTCGAGCGGCGTTCGACCATAGTCGAACGAAAAACAACTTAACCAAATTTACATCTGAAAAAGTGACGCCTCTAAAACTAGAGCAACAAACTAAACAACTAACTTTTGACCATAGATAAATCTTGGGTCAAGAGATAGAAAGAGAAGACTGAACTCAAATCAAAACCTAGGGTACCAACAATCTCCCCCTATTTGAGTTAAGTCTCTCAACAATTAAATACAAAACTAAATACTGAAAATAAATAACTAAGCAGATAACATCAATCAAACAGATAAGCAAATAACTGTCAATCAATGAATTTTTAAGATGCTTCAGAGTTAGATTTAGGATCAGAAGAACTAGGAACAAAATTAATCTTTCTAGAAGGGTCTAGAGCTTCTTTTCTCGACAGCTTCTGGTCTTGTTCTCCAATGATTTTCAATTCTGTTGCTCTTGGGACAACTGCCTCAGGATGTTTTTCCATATACTTTGAAGGATCAAATACTTCAGGTCTAACCTGGAATTTGTCGAGCTCCTTCATTCTGAATTTTGACATCGTGGTCAATCCTGCAGTGTCTTTCCCTTCAACTTTAGCTTTCTTAATTTGAGCTGCTCCAACAAGTTTAAGAAAACGAGCCATCCTAAAATTAGGATCAAGCTCTGGGCTTTCATACACATTTTCAGAAGATGTATCAACTGATTCTTTATCCTGAATAACTGGATAAGAGGGAGGAGCAGACTCAGCAAATATCTTGTTAGAGTTTTCAGATAAAATAATTTGCTTATCTTTTGAAACATCCTTCACAGAATGATCTGGCTTAGGAGAGGTTGAGCTTTTGAGTTCTTTGGAATGAGGAGGAGAAAAAGTTGGTCTTTGATACATCACCTCCTTTACTTGTTCCTTAACAGCATCAAGTCTTTGATAGCCAGTTTGAGTTTTACCTTGATATCCTTGAGAACTTCTCCTTTGTGATGACTGAGATGGATTGAACCTTTCAGACTGAGCAGCAGGGTTTGCAGAAAAGTTTCCTGAGGCTCCAGCACTGGGAGGTGGAGGAGGAGGACCTCTAGGAGTCCATCTTGGGACAGGACTGTCATACCTCTTTGACTTCTTCCTTTGCTTCTGCTGATTTTTAGAGAAAGCCATCCAGTGCTGGAAATCTTTTGATTTAGGATCAATTCCTTTCAGGATATAGTAAGGAGTATCATTATCTGGATTAGGAGGAGGAGGAGCCACAGCTTTCCTTTTTTTTTAGCAGACCTTTTTCTTTTTGACTCATCAGATTCATCAGAATCAATATTATCCTCAGAATTTGAAGAGATAGGAAGATCATATGGATCAATTGCTTCTTGCATAGCTCTTTCCTTTTCCTTTAGGGCAGTTTTTTCTAATTCTTCTTCTATGGCATCCTGTGTCAGGAGAGCATCTAAATACAATCCAGGGGAATCATCCCATACAGTAGACTTTTCAATTTGAGCATCTGCAGCTTTTTCTTGTTGATCAGAAACTGTCATAGTGACCAGTTCTATTTGCACTTCTGGCTGAGCTGGCTGAGCAGCATCAGAAACTTGAGTAACTTGTTCTGTTTCAGTTTGAACCTCTGTAGCTGGTAGGTGATCAGGCTCTTGAACATCTAAAACTTCTTCCATTTTATCTGTAATATTATGAATAAAATTTTGCTAAATGACATGTAATCATCCCTTCCAGGTATTCCCAAACTATCATATCAGTTATCAAGTCTAAAAAGTGAGTAAAGGGGATACCTTCAGAATTGTCTTTTGCGTGTCCTAACTCCCATAATTCATCTAGAAAGGAAGTGATAACTCCTTCTAGGTATAGGGCAATCAGGGGAGTAGAACATTCTTCCAGGCACGCTTTGACAATAAATTCAGACTTCAATAATACATCAGAAATTTCTTTTTCAGACAAAATTTGAGGAGGAGTTGATTCTTATAATTCTTTCTCTGCCACTGCAGGAGGATCTGCTGGAGGGGAGGCCAAAGGCAGCTCAGAGACATCTTCATTAAGCATCTCCCCCTACCTGATTTCAGTAGATACTGAAACCATGCCCCTAGAGGAAGAGGGCTCAGCAAACTTTGAGAGTGCTCGAATAGCAGCAGTCAAAGAAGATATGGAGGAAACAAGGGGAGCAATTGCCTCTTCAATCATAGTTTTGATCGAAGGAGTAATTAACTCCAAGATGCTGGAAATGAATGCTGGAGAGATTTCAAATGATGAAGGGGGAATCTCAGTGGATGGATGATCAGCAGGAATGGTGTATTCATGATGAACTGGAGAATGAACTGGAGATGGAACTGGAGATGGAGAGTGATGGGTGGATGCAGGATGATCAATGTGATCTGAAGAAGGAATTGGAGACTGAGGAGGAGTAGAAATCTTAGAAACCAACAAATCAAAACTGGGTTGAGAGATCCCAGCAAGATGAGACGGGAGAGGAGATGCAGGAGGAGATGCAAATGAATCAGGAAGATGAGAAGCAGAAGGTCGTACTTCAATTGAAGTTGATGGAACTTCAACTGAAGTAGACGGCAAAGCAGATGAAGAAGATGGAAGGGAGAGATTTGTTGAGCCAGCTTCTTGTAGGAGAGGAGTGCCTGAGGCAGTCCTGGTGCTCTCAGATGCAGCTGGAGCAACCCCTGCAGGAGCGGGCTTCAGAAAAGTCCTTTTCCACTTGGCGAACAGGGATGGATCCATCTTCTTGCTGGCGTTTATGGAGGTGGCAGCTGAAACTAACAGATGGGGATACTTTTCCTTCAGAAAAATCCCAACTACCCTACCCAGGGTAACTTCTTTGTTGGAGTTGAGACCGGGCGGTCTGGCGGTCTGGCTTGGCAGGTTATTGACCGGGCGGTCTGGCGGTTTGCCTTCAGCGGTTTGGTTGCTGTGTTGAGGTCTGAGGTCCAAGCGGTCTAGCGGTCTGTTACTGGCGACTAGGAGACCGGGCGATCTAACGGTCTCACATGGCGGCTTGTCTCTCTCTCTGGCAGTGGCCGAGCGGTTAGCCCTTCTGTCTAACCGCGCGGCTTGTTCCGGTCTGTTGTTCTAGCCGCTCAGATTCTTTTGTATAGTTTTAGTCCCACATCTCTTATTTGTATTCTCTCTTCTCTCCTCCATTCTATATAAGGGAGGTCATACCTTTGTAATAGATACCTTTTTCTGATAATAAAATTTCAGTTATACCATTTCCGGCTTGTTTTAGTTCGCTTCTCACATGGTATCAAAGGAATCGATCCTTTCCTCCTGATTCTGTGCTTCTCTCTGTCCACGCGGCTTACTTCTCCGGCTTGCGCCCTGTCCGCGCGGTCTCCTTATCGTTGCCCTCTGTGTGCGCGACCTGTTTCCTTGTCACTGCGATTTGTCGCCTTGTTCGCCGCGACCTATCGCTGTGTGCCTTGCCCTCTCTTGTGCTTCTGTTCGAGCGGACTGTCTGCTTGCCGCTCGACTTCTTCCCCTTTGCTTGTTACTGCGGCTTGGTCGTGGTCTTTCTGGCCGCTGGTGTTTGACATCCTGACCGCTGCAGTTCCTCTTCTGCCTATCCGCGCGGCTTGTTTTCTAACCGCGCGGCTTCCTGTTGTTTGCTCTTATGGCTCTTTCTGATGCTTCTACTGCCACCACTCCTGCCGCCACCCCTGTAGCCAATCCGGCTCCTCCTACTCCTTCCAGGAACCTTGGCACTGTTTCCAAGCTTGTCGGCTCCAACTACCCGGATTGGAGCGTCTCTTTCACCTTTCTCCTTCCCTCGCAACGCAAACGCCACCATCTCGTTGATGACCCTCCTCCTACCACTTCACCTCTCTTTGATGACTGGGATGCGAGTGACGCTCTTGTGCGTACTTGGCTCGCTAACAGTCTATCCGATGAGTGCCTTCCCGTCATCCGTCATGATAAGACGGTGAAGGCCGCTTGGCTTCATCTTGCTGCTTTGTATTCCAAAGGGGCTCAGACGTCCCGCATCTATACGTTGTATGCGGACCTCTTTGCCCGGCCTACCTTGTCTCCTGCTGCTGCCTACCAACAAGTTTAAGCTCTTGGGGCTGAGATTCTTCAGAATCGCCCCTTTTCTGCGGATCTGGCTCAACAACACAAGCACTTCCAGGAGCTTCTGGTTGTGTGTTATTTGCTTCGTCTTCCTGACACTTATGACATGATCCGCCAACAAATTCTGGGTGAGGCGGAATCTCCTACTTTAGATGCCACCACTGCTCGCATCGCCGCTGTCACCTCTCTCCTTCAGCGCCCGCTTCTGCCCGCTCCTTCTCCTCCGGATAACTATGCTCATCAAACTCAGTGGAGTGGCTCTGGTAGCCGCAGTCATCAGTCTGGCGGACGTCCTTCTTCCCGCTATCTCTGCTCTCACTGCGGCCGCACCGGACACACTCTTGACCGCTGCTGGACAAAACATCCCCATCTTCGCCCCGCGGGTGACTCTTCCGCCTCTTCTTCCAAGCCGTCTGCTTCCGTGGTCACATCATCAGGTAGTGTCCATGTAGTCACTCAAGGTAAATGGCTTATCGAATCCGGTGTTACTAATCATATGACGGGCAATCCTCAGTGCTTCTCTCTCCTCGAACAGCATGATCGGTTGCCCCCCGGTCCTCATTGCAGACGGTTCTCCCTCCCCGGTTCATGGGTCGGGAGTGGTTCATGTTACTCCGTCCCTTCGGCTAGAGGACACTCTCTATGTGCCCAAGTTTCCGTGCAATCTGTTGTCGGTTACTTCTTTGTGCAAGCAGCTTCAATGTTCTGTAACGTTTACTCCATCTTCTTGCTCTTTTCAGGATCCGAGCTCCCAGCGGACGATTGCTACTGGGACTGAGAGCGGCGGCCTCTACTTCCTCGACAACGTTTCCGCTTTGTCCGCCTTCTCTTCTTCTTATACGGATCTTCTCCAGTGGCATCTCCGTCTCGGTCATCCTCCACCACGGCTTCTACATCAGCTTCTGCCCCACCTCCCTCCCTCCACTACTCCTCTCCACTACGAAGCATGTCAACTTGGCAAGCATCATCGTTCCTCCTTCCCGCCGAAGCAAGGTCGGGGCTCTACCCATCCGTTTGATCTAGTCCACTCCGATATCTGGGGACCTGCACCTAACCTTACTATTGGTCGGGGTAGTTCTTATTTTGTAACCTTTATTGATGATTTTTCTAGATGTACTTGGGTGTATCTCTTACGAGATCGCTCTGAACTTTTTAATGTATGGACCTCCTTTTATCATTTAATCAAAAATCAGTTTGGTGTTAGTGTTAAAACTTTTCGCTCTGATAATGCAAAAGAGTACTTAAGTCATGCTTTTACCTCTTTCTGTGTGCAACATGACGTTATTCATCAGACAAGTTGTGTCTATACATCCCAACAAAATGGGGTGGCGGAACGCAAAAACTGTCACCTCCTCGATGTTGCTCGCACCTTAATGACTCAAATGTATGTCCCTCGCTCATATTGGGGCTATGCTGTTCTTCTTGCTTGCTATCTCATCAATCGCATTCCCTCCTCCGTTCTCAAGGGAAAAACCCCTTTTTCCATCCTTTATCCCGGCAAGGAGCCTTTTCCTCTCCCTCTCCGAATCTTTGGGTGCACTGCTTTTGTGCATGTCCCATCTGCCACCCGTGATAAGCTCTCCCCTCGCTCCACCAAATGTGTTTTTCTGGGGTACTCGGCCACTCAGAAAGGCTACTGCTGCTTTGATCCTGTTCTTCATAAACAGTTCGTCTCCGCTGACGTTACCTTCTTCGAGAATGCCTCCTACTTCTCGGATGACTCCTCTTCTCTTCCTCCCACCTCTGATTCTCCTGTTATTCCGTTCGTTCCCTCGTCTCCTACTGCGATATCCGCTCCTCCTCCGTCTCCGCCCACTCCTCTCCCTCCGCCTCTCTCTCTCCGCCTCCATCTCCCTCATCTCTGCTGCCGTCGCTCTCTCCTCTCGGGCCAGCTCTCTCTGCCACGGATACTCTGGATGCCGAGGAGCCCGCCGACCTGGATCTTCCTGTAGCTCTTCGCAAAGGGGTGCGGACGTGTACCCTACACCCCCTTGCTGCTGTTGTTTCATATGATCGTCTTACCCCTTCTCGCAGGGCCTTTGCACTGGCTATCTCTGCTACTACCATACCTCGTTCCTACCAGGAGGCCCTTACCATTCCTCACTGGAAGCTAGCCATGGATGAGGAAATGGCGACCCTCACAGAGCGGGGTACCTGGACTCTTGTCCCTCCTCCCCTTGATACAGATGTTGTTGGCTGTCGCTGGGTCTTTGTAGTCAAGTTTGGCCCAGATGGCACTGTGAACCGTTACAAAGCTCGTCTGGTGGCTAAGGGCTTTACTCAAACCTATGGGGTTGATTACTTTGACACTTTCTCTCCCGTGGCTCGTCTCAGCACTATACAGGTCCTTCTCTCTGTGGCGGTCAACAAAGACTGGCCCCTTTCCCAGCTGGATATCAAGAATGCCTTCCTTTATGGTGATTTTCAGGAGGCCATCTACATGGAGCAACCTCCAGGGTATGTTGCTCAGGGGGAGACACGAGTATGTCGGCTACAGAAGGCAATCTATGGCCTCAAGCAGAGCCCTCGAGCTTGGTTTGACAAGTTCAGCGGCATCGTGGCGGCCGTTGGTTTTGCTCGCAGCGCTGCTGATCACTCTCTATTTATTCGCAAAACCTCTTCGGGACTGGTGGTTCTTGCAGTATATGTGGATGATATTCTTCTCACTGGTGATGACCAGGAAGGGGTAGCCTTGACAAAGCGGCATCTTCGCCAACATCTAGTCACAAAAGATATGGATTCTCCGAAGTACTTTTTGGGGATCGAAATCTCTCGGAAGCCCAACTCTTTAGTCCTCTCTCAGCGTAAGTATGCTCTTGATATTTTAAAAGAAGCAGGATTGACTGGGGTCAAACCTGCCCGATGTCCCATGGCTGTTGGAGAAGACAAAACCTGGACAGATGGTTCGCCTCTTCTTTCAGATGCTTCGCGGTACAGGCGTCTAGTTGGTAAGCTCATATACCTCACCGTGACTAGGCCCGATATTTCCTATGCTGTGGGCAAGGTGAGTCAATTCATGCAAGCTCCCAGGGAGTGCCATCTACAGTCCGCCTTGCGGATCTTGGAGTACGTCAAAGCAACCCCTGGGAAAGGATTGCTCTTTCAGAAGAATGATCATCTGAGGGTTGAAGCTTACTCAGATGCGAGTTACGCTGATGACAAAGGGGACCGCAAGTCTACCTCCGGTTTCTGTACCTTTGTTGGGGGCAATCTGGTAAGTTGGAAGAGCAAGAAGCAATCTGTTGTCTCCAGGTCCAGTGCTGAAGCTGAGTATCGGAGTATGGCATCGACCACTTGCGAGCTAAAGTGGATACGGGCTCTCATGTTGGATTTAGGAGAGGTCTACAACCATCCTCTACCTATGTTCTGTGACAACAAGGCTGCTATATACATCTCCAAAAATCCAGTCTTCCATGAGAGAACCAAGCACATTGAGGTCGACTCTCATTTTATTCGTGAAGAGATTCTGAAGGAACAAATTTGCACTCCCTTCGTCACGTCTGAAAAAGAGCTGGCTGACATCTTCACCAAGCCAGTATCCGCCTCATTTCTTCATATATGTGACAAGCTGGGCATGATCGACATATATGCTCTAGCTTGAGGGGGAGTGTTGGAGTTGAGACCGGGCGGTCTGTCGGTCTGGCTTGGCGGGTTATTGACCGGGCGGTCTGGCAGTTTGCCTTCAGCGGTTTGGTTGCTGTGTTGAGGTCTGAGGTCCAAGCGGTCTAGCGGTCTGTTACTGGCGACTAGGAGACCGGGCGGTCTAACGGTCTCACATGGCGGCTTGTCTCCATCTCTGGCAGTGGCTGAGCGGTTAGCCCTTCTGTCTAACCGCGCGGCTTGTTCCGGTCTGTTGTTCTAGCCGCCCAGATTCTTTTGTATAGTTTTAGTTCCACATCTCTTATTTGTATTCTCTCTTCTCTCCTCCATTCTATATAAGGGAGGCCATACCTTTGTAATAGATACTTTTTTCTGATAATAAAATTTCAGTTATACCATTTCTGGCTTGTTTTAGTTCGCTTCTCACATTCTTTCTTGCTGTTCTTTTTCCTGATCAAATCAAACAGAACTCCTGCCCAATTAATCTGTTTCTTATTCACAATTGCACGCATCAGTGCAAACTGCTGCCTTGTAATATTGTCGTGGGCGGAGTGCTTTCCCAGTATCACTTTTCCGACGATTTCAGCAAGGAACTTAATCTTAAACGGAAAGTTTACCTTAAGCAGCTTAGAGGGAATGCCTCGGTATGTCCCAGCTCTGTCAACATTCTCCCAAACTCTGGGGTATCTTGCTCGTACTCTTCTTCCCCATTTATCAATCCAAATATTTCAGTTAAAATGGCTGGAGTCAAAGTTACCTCTTCTCCGCCAATAGTTCTGGTCATTGAATCATCATTTGAAGACGAAGTAAATGCCCATTCTTTGATCTCTTGAATATTTATCTTTATCCTAGAGGACATGAGCTTTTCTAAACCTTGATCTTTGCATAAGTTGAGAATTTCCACAATTCCGGATTCGCAGCAACTGAAGGAGTCGAAATCCACACTGAATCCTGCATCGAACTTCACTACTGCTAGGAGCGCTGGAGCTATCGCCATCGAAAGGGCTGGAGAAGACGAGGGAGACATGGCGAGGACGAAGCGGCAAAAATCGCAAGACAAAGAGCAAGCGGGAAGACAGAATGCGAAAAGACGCTCTCCGTCGACGATAAAAACAACGATCTCTTAACCTAGGTCGACCATCGGCTTTATATTAAAACAACGATCGTCGATCTATTTAAAAGATACTGGAGACGATGGTCGAACGGTTGTTCGACGATCGGTCCTGAAGCAGAGTAGTCGATCAATCGTTCGACTATTTCTGTCTTCACAAACAACAAGCTGTCGTCAACTATAAATCGGCGATAGGCTCGACCTGTTCGACTATCTTCGAACGCCGGTCGACGATCTTCAAGCAGATAAGCTATCTTCAACCATAGGTCGATGATAGGCTTGATCCGATCGACTATCTTCGAGCGTCGTTTGACGATCTTCAAACAAGTTTCAACAAGGCAGACGTCACACTTAGTCTCTTCCATTAATCATGCCTAGTTGAACCAAAAAGAACAGATGCTTCTGTTCATCTAAGGGCTTGGTGAATATATCACCTCTCTGAAAGTCTGTGGATATGAACTCAAGGCTGATCTTGTTCTTTTCCACACAATCTCTCAGGAAATGGTGCCGGATCTCAATGTGTTTCGTTGTAGAGTGGTGCACAGGATTTTGTGCAATAGAGATAGCACTGGTACTATCACACATGATTTTAGTGTTCTTGTGTGAGTACCCATAATCCAAAAGCTGGTTTTGTATCCACAGGATCTGTGAACAACAACTAGCAGCTGCTATATATTCAGCTTCTGCAGTTGAAGTTGAGACAGAAGTCTGCTTCTTACAGAACCAAGAGACCAATCTCTCTCCCAGGAACTTACAAGTTCCTGAGGTACTTTTCCTGTCAACTCGACAGCCAGCATAATCAGAATCAGAATATCCAGTTAATTCAAATTCTGACTCAGCTAGGTACCAAAGTCCTAGATTTGGACATCCCTTCAGGTATCTCAAGATTCTCTTGAGAAGAATCAGATGAGATTCCTTGGGGTTGACCTGGAATCTAGCACAAAGGCATGTAGCAAACATTATGTCTGGCCTACTTGCAGTTAAATACAATAAGGAACCAACAATGGCTCTATAATTCTTTTGATCAACAGTCTTTCCCTGATCATCAGAATCTATAACTATATTAGTATCTATAGGTGTATGCATTGCTGAAGCATCAGCCATCCCAAACTTCTTTACCAATTCCTTGGCATATTTGGATTGGGAGATGAAGATGCCATCAGTATCTTGCTTTACTTGGAGACCAAGAAAGTAAGACAGCTCACCCATACTACTCATCTCAAACTTAGAATGCATCAAGTTGGAGAACTTTTTGCATAGTTTGGGATCAGTATAACCAAAAATAATGTCATCAACATACACTTGAACTAACAGGATTGTGTCTTTGTGGTGCTTGACGAAAAGGGTTCTATCAACTACTCCCCTAACAAAGTTGTGTTCTAACAGGAAACTAGCTAGAGTCTCATACCAGGCTCTTGGTGCTTGTTTGAGTCCATAAAGAGCTTTTTGCAACTTGAATACATGTGAGGGCTGAGTTGAAGAAACAAACCCAGGTGGCTGTTCAACAAATACCTCTTCCTTTAGCTCACCATTTAGAAAGACACTTTTGACATCCATCTGAAAAACTTTAAACTTCATATAGGCTGCATAGGCTAGAAAGATCCTTATTGACTCTAGCCTTGCAACAGGAGCAAAGGTTTGGTCATAATCTATACCTTCCTCCTATCTGTAGCCCTGAGCTACAAGCCTAGCTTTGTTCCTTACAATGATTCCATTTGCATCCAACTTGTTTCTATACACCCACTTGGTGCCTATGATCAGTTGGCCTTTAGGTTTTGGAACCAAAGTCCATACTTTACATCTTTCAAACTGATTGAGTTCCTCTTGCATAGCAATGATCCAGTAGGGATCTAGCTCAGCATCTTTAATGATGAGGGGCTCAATCTGTGAAAGGAAACAAGCATGCATCACATCCTGTCTTAACTGATGTCTTGTTTGAACACCAGCTGATATATCTCCTATCACTTGAGATGTAGGATGATCTCTAAGTGTGACAACATCAGCAGGTGGGATGTGATCTTCAGCAATAGTTGGGATTAATTCCTCAGGAGGAATTTGATCTACTATTGGTGGTACAGCAACAATTTCTGCAAGGTCTTCATCACTGTCTGATTCAGTGATATGAAGAGTTGAAAGATGGAGAATCTCTTGAGTGACATCTTTGCTAGATTCTGGTACCTGTAATGAACTTGAGGAAGGGGAAGTTTCCTTCTCCTTGTAAAACATTTGAGATTCATCAAAGGACACATGAACAGACTCTTCAATTTTAGAAGAAGATTTATTAAAAACCTTATAAGCTTTGCTTACTTGGGAATATCCAAGAAAAATTCTCATTGAAGCTTTTGCTTCAAACTTTCTAAGATATTCTTTGTTATTATTATGAATATAAACTACACAACCAAATACTCTAAAATAATTTATTTTAGGTTTCTTTCCTTTAAGCAACTCATAAGGAGTTTTACACTTAAGCTTGTGTATCAGACTTCTATTCAAGACATAGTTGGCTGTACTAACAGCTTCTGCCCAATAGGAAAGAGGCATATTAGCATCTGCCAACAATGTGCCAGCAGCTTCAATCAGGGTTCTATTCTTCCTTTCAACTACCCCATTTTGTTGGGGAGTTCTAGGAGCTGAGAAGCTATGTTTGATACCTTCTCTCTCACAAAATTCTTGCATGAGAAGAGAGTCAAACTCAGTACCATGATCACTTCTGATCAAGGCCACATGAGTAGAGTACTCAGTCTGCACACATAATAGAAAATCTGTAAGGGCTTTGAAGTTATCAGCCTTAGTTCTCAAAAAGAACACCCAAGTGAACCTAGAGAAGTCATCTACAATGACTAGGGTGTAATACTTCCCTCCTAAACTCTGTACATTTATTGGGCCAAATAGGTCCAAATGTAATAAATACAGGATTCTAGGAGAATCACTTTTATTTACTGATTTAAATGAATTCTTGGTTTGCTTGCCTAATTGACAAGCCTTGCATAGGCTCTCCTTCCTGTAGGGGAAAGAAGGTAAACCTCTAATAAAGTTGTGTTTAGATAACCTAGATATGTTCTTGAGGTTAACATGGCTAAGCCTTTTATGCCATAAAGTATTGTTATTGGTTACTTCATTAAATAAGCAGATTTCAGAGTGAGTTGAGTTAAAATCTACTAAATAAATGTTACCTTGTCTAATACCTACTAATACAACATTATTATTTAAAGTAATATTACAAAGAGAGTTAGAAAATGATACCTGGTATCCAGCATCACATAACTGACTTACTGAAATAAGATTATGCTTCAGTCCAGTTACATAAGCAACTCTCTTGAATATTACAGCTCCAATTGTCATCCTGCCATAGCCTTCAGTTTGACCACAGCTTGAATCTCCAAAGATCACCTTTGGGCCAAGCTTGGCCTTGAACCTTGACAGATGTTCTTTATTTCCTGTCATATGCTTGGAGCAACCACTATCCAAATACCACTTATTTTGAGTGATAGGATAGGTCTTAACCTGCAAATAAATCAATTAAACATTGTGGACCCAGGTAACCTTGGGTCTCTTGTTTTTCACATAAGAAAAACTGGAAATAAATGAATAAGCAGGCTGAGGGTGATAACCTAACGGGTAAGATCTCCTAGGTGGGATTCTCCATGCAGATGATGGGTCAACGAACCTAGGGTTTCTATTTTCATTCTGGTTTCTAAAGTTCTGGGTGAAGTTTTGAAATTCATGTTGAAAGCGTCGATCAGCGTTCGACGATGGGTGCCTAGATCGTCGATCTCCGTTCGACCATTGGGCCTGCGATCGTCGAGCAGCGTTCGACGCTCTTTGTATTTCCTTAAATTTTTGTTTTCTTTTCTCTCTCTTAGCTTTATTTAAAGCTTTATTAACCTGATTAACTTGCTCAGTGTTCTTTATCCCATCAGCTGAGATAAAGTTCACTGGAGTTGAAAGATGGTTTTTAAGAATGATTGGGGGTTCACTAGAAGATGCTCCTAAGCCTAATTTGTTATTGCCTGACCTAGTGTTAGACATGCTGGTTATTTCAAACAACTTAAGGCTTCTACCATTCAGAGATTCTTCTAACCTTTTGGACTTAGCTAATTCATTCTTAAGGAATTTTATTTCTTCACTAGAATTAGTGAGTTCTGTTGTTAACCTAATGTTTTCATTAGAAATTAATTCAGATTCAGCTAGTTTATTTCTAAGCTCTTTTATTTCCTTTTCAGAACTAATTAAATCTAAGCATAAGGATTTAAAATCTGATTTAAATTCATCAGATGTAAAGTCGTAAGAAGACAATACCTCATCTTCAGTTGGCATTTCTTCATCAGAATTTGAACTCTCTGCAGCTGAGTGATTGCTGCAGGCATCAATTGCCATCAGGCAAACTTCTTTTGTCTTTTTTTCTTCTTCATCCTCACTGGAGCTTGAGGAGGAAGATTCCTCATCAGAATCGCTCCAGGTTTCAGCAACAAAACCCCTCTCCTTCTTTTTGTTCTTGTAGGAGGATGGCTTGGAATGCTTCCTGTGCTGATCCTTGTCTTTCCTTTTATCTTTATTCTTTTCCTCTGGACAATCTGGAAGAATATGTCTAGGCTTCCTGCAACCATAGCAGATTATTTCTTTAGAAGGAGTACGATCATACCTTGGTTTATCTTCATACTTTGAAGATTTCTTTCTGAATTCTTTCCTTCCCATCTTGAGAAACCTTTTGGCAAATAATGTCATCAGTTCCTCATTGGACTGGCTTCCTTCAGAAGCATCAGCAGCTTTGAAAGCAAGGGTTTGCTCTTTTCTTGTGGGAGTTGGGGTCTTTGCTTTAGCCTCAACTTCCCTGGACTTCAGCACTTGCTCAAAGGACTTGAGCTTACCAAGGAGGGCTTCTGTTGAGATTTCTGTTGTGCTTCTGGCCTACTTGATAGGCCAAATCCTCAGATCCCATGTGCTAGGGAAGCACATAAGAATCTTATCATTGACCTCTGTCAATGAAATATCCTTATCAAGAGTCCCCAACTCATTGATGATTGAGCTGAGCCTTGTGTACATTGCTTCAACTGATTCAGCATCAGTTTTCTTGAAATTCTCATACTGGGAGATAAGGTTGGACCTTCTGTCCTTCCTCTCATCAGCTGAACCAGCTACAATCTGGTTCAGTGTATCCCACATTGCTTTTGCTGAGGAGCAGTCAGCAACCTTCTGGAATACTTCATCAGACATTGTCTGAGCCAGAATGTTCATTGCCTTAGCATCTGCTATCTTTGCCTTTTTGTATTTATCATTGTAATATGGAGGAGGCACTGAACTCATATCAGTTAATGATGAGGCAATAGCTGTAGCAGGTGCTCTTGGTGGTCCTATCAAAATAGAAGCAAAAATACTCTCATTAATAGAGTTCATATATAGTTTCATCCTTGCCTTCCAGATGCTAAACTTAGCTAAGTTGCATGCTGGAGGTCTGGTGCTAGTGTAATCCTTGGACTGGGCCATGATAGTGAAAGTGAATATCTATAAGCCTTAGTATCTATCAGGATCTTGTGACTTAGGTGTTAGCCTATTCAGTCAGTCAACCTCCCTCTGATACCAATTGAAAGAAAAGGGATAGATACTACTCTAGAGGGGGGGTGAATAGAGTAATCAAAAATTGCACTAGCAAAGTTGACTGTCTACTCAACTCCCTTGGAGTTAATTGCGGAATGAAGGTTATAGATATTTGAGATGAAACCCTAAAGCCTAACACAAGTGATGTGCACAAAAGGCAGCCAACTGTAATTACAGTTAAGGCTTGGAATCCTAAACAGCAACTACCAATCCTAGTTAAAATCTAATCACAGCCAATCAGCACAGAGAATTAATTAAACAATCCATACGACACAAGGAATTTATAGTGGTTCCCCAAACAACTTGGGTACGTCCACTCTTCTACCAACAAGGTAGGAATCCACTCAGGTTTTTGATCAGGTGCCCTGCCACCAACAAGATCTGCTTCAGGTAGATCCAGAAACCCTTTAACCTTTTGATCAGGTGTCTAAAAACCAACACAGGTTTTTGATCAGGTGCCCTGCCAGCAAGGTATACTTTTGAAGGGAGTAATAACCCTTTATAGGAGGGGGAAAAAAGGTTAAGATGTCTTCTCTATTTTACAATAGATTAGAGAAGCACAAGAACTTGCACTGAGCTAGAAAGCTCTTAAAGAATCAAGGCTCCCCTGGCTAAAAGAATGTCCAAGTGAAGTCTTGCTTCAGTGCAGAAACACTTCAGAAAATCTGAAGGAAAAAGCTACAAGAAGATAAAGAATATGAATTGAAAATTCTTCTTTAGGCAGCTATCTTCTTCTTCTTCTTCTTCAAAAAGCTCTGAGTGTAAATCTTCCTGTAAGCAGGAGAACTCAGGTTGAAGAAGAGTGAAGAGCTAAAACTTCTTCTCAGTTGGATGTGAACGAGCTGAGAGCAGTTGAAAACTGTAAGTTGTAAGCTTGAATGCAGCTGTTAGCTTTTGAACTCCTTTTCCTGAATGAACTGGTTTTTGGCTATGTGAACTAGTTGATTTCTTTCTTCAAGGAATTCTTTATATAGCAGCAGCAGCAACGGCTCTCATTTGAGTTTAAATCTTGTCTTCTACTGAAATCTGCAAGCTGGGCTGCAAAAAGCATAAAGCAAAACAAATACTGCAGACAGATATCCTATAAGAGGATAAAGCTTTCTAAGAAGCTGCAAATAACTCTGATGAAATAATACTAGAGAAAGTCACATCAGAAAAGACTTTTTACAGCCAAGGAAGACTTTCTGAGTCTAACGGCTATAAAGGACAGCCTGACAGATAAAGCAGAAATCATATCTCAGCTAATAAAACAAACAACTTTGTCAGAAAAAGATTGGCTCATGCATAAGGAATGGAGCAGATATTGCATGGAAATAATATCATAAATTTATTCAAACAATCTTTTATAAAATATGCCAAAATAAATCACATCATAGAAGATGACAAAATTACTCAAAACATACACCAAAACGTCGAACGATCCTGGGAGATCGTCGACCGAAGCACGGAGATCGTCGACCTATCAGACAGATAGTCGAACGATCCAGATAGTCGAACTATCAAAGAAGATAGTCGAACTACCACAACAGATAGTTGAACTATCAGGACAGATAGTCGAGCTATCAGATAGTCGATCTATCAGGACAGATAGTCGAACTACCAAAGCAAAACAGATAGTCGACCTATCAACAGATAGTCGAACTATCACAAAAAAATAGATAGTCGACCTATCAACAGATAGTCGAGCTATCAAACAAAACAGATAGTCGACCTATCAACAGATAGTCGAACTATCAGATAGTTGAACTATCCAAGCAGATAGTCGAACTATCAAAGAGAACAGATAGTCGACCTATCAACAGATAGTCGAGCTATCAAAGAAAGCAGACAGTCGACCTATCAACAGATAGTCGAGCTATCAACCAAGACAGATAGTCGACCTATCAACAGATAGTCGAACTATCAGATAGTCGAACTATCCGATAGTTGAACTATCCAAGCAGATAGTCGAACTATCAAGGAGAGCAGATAGTCGACCTATCAAACAGATAGTCGAACTATCAAAGAAGACAGATAGTCGACCTATCAACAGATAGTCGAGCTATCAACCAAAACAGATAGTCGACCTATCAATAGATGGTCGAACTATCAGATAGTTGAACTATCCAAGCAGATAGTCGAACTATCAAACACAACAGATAGTCGACCTATCAAACAGATAGTCGAACTATCAACGCAGACAGAATGTCGACCAACTGATAGACGATCGTCGATCAGTCGATAGACAATAGTCGAGCGGCGTTCGACCATAGTCGAACGAAAAACAACTTAACCAAATTTACATCTAGAAAAGTGACACCTCTAAAACTAGAGCAACAAACTAAACAACTAACCTTTGACCATAGATAAATCTTGGGTCAAGAGAAAGAAAGAGAAGACTGAACTCAAATCAAAACCTAGGGTACCAACATGTTTCTCGGCTCTGTCTTCGATCCGAATGGGCCTAACCTTCATCGTTAGCTCAAACTCGACCGGTACACTATCATTCTCCACCACTTGAGCTGGATCCTTGACGGCTTTTCGAAGCACTGAGATGTGAAACACATCATGCAAGTCACTCAGCTCTGCCGAAAGAGCTAGTCGATAGGCAGCTTCCCCAATTCGCTCCACCACTTCAAACAGACCAAGATATATCGGACTTAGCTTTTTCAACCGCCGAATCCTGGACACGCCTTTGAATGGTTTGATCTTCAAATATACCAAATCGCCTACTGCGAACTCCACATTCCGGTGCTTGGCGTTGTAGTACTTTGCTTGTCGATCCTGGGCTATAAGTAGCCTCTCACGAATAAAGCGTATCGTCGAAGTAGCTTCTTCGACATCCTTACGCGGATATACCTTTGATTCGTCTGCTTCCGCCCAAGCTAGCGGTGTACGACATTTCCGACCATACAAAGCTTCATATGGAGCCATACCGATGCTCGTTTCGTAGCTATTATTATAGGCAAACTCCACCATATAGAGATGATCTTCCTATGTCTTACCAAAGTCCAGGGCGCACATTCGGAGCATATCTTATATTGCCCTGTTGGTCCGCTCAGTTTGGTCATCCGTTTGGTGATGAAAGGTCGTAATGAATGCTAATTTTGTGCCCAATAATTGATGGATTAGCCTCCAATCATTCGACGTAAATCGTCCAACACGATCACTGACGATGTTCCGGGAAATACCGTGCAATCGGACAATCTGCTCCACATAGATCTTTGCCAAGGTTTCCACTGAATCGTCCCTCTTATTCGGTAGGAAGTGAGGCACTTTTGTCAACCGGTCTACAATCACCCAGATTGAATCATTCCCGCGTTGAGATCTCAGTAACCCGTGCACGAAATCCATTGAGATATCATCAAACTTCCACTCCGAAATCGGTAACGACTTCAGGAAATCGCCAGCCTTATGGCATTCTGCTTTCACCAAAGCACAAGTTTGACATTTAGCCACATAACGAGCTATGTCTCTCTTTAAGTCTGGCCACCAGAAAAGCTTCTTCATAGCTTCTTCATGTCCTTATACATTTTTGTGCTCCTACGGTGAATTGAGTACTTTGCAAAGTGAGCTTCATACATCAACTCTTCTCTCAATTTACTCGCACTTGGGACGCACAATCGGCCATCTTTGTGTAACAAGCCATCATCCCAGGAGAATTGTCCATCTGACCCATCTTTTGCATAGCGTTGGAGACTCACATCAAGCTCCGTTGCTCGCCGAACCCTGTCCGCAAGGTCATAATTTACCTCCGTCCAGTTCAAGCATGCATCGGCTATGGAATTCTTGTCAACACAAGAAATCTCTAACGCTTCCAGCTCCTGGTTTAGACGCTCATCATGCCTCTGCAACCAACTTGCCTGCATCGATGTCTTGCGACTCAAGGAATCAACGACCGCATTTCCCTTCCTGGGAGTATAGTGAATATCAAAGGTATAGTCCCCAAGTAACTCCATCCACCTTCGTTGTCGCATATTCAGCTCTTTCTGGTCCAATAGATACTTTAGGCTCTTATGATCTTTATAGATATCCACTTTTACGCCATATAGATAATGCCGCCACAATTTAAGCGCAAAGATCACCGCCGCCAACTCCAAGTCATGGACGGGATAATTCCGCTCATGCACTTTTAGTTTACGTGAACCATAAGCAATCACTTTACCAAACTGCAGAAGAACACAGCCTAAGCCGCTCCCTGATGCACCACTATAGATCTCATAGTCGTCTGTACCACATGGTGATGTCAACACAGACGTCGTGGTCAAACGACTCTTCAGCTCTTCAAACGCTCGCGCGCACTCCGGCGTCCAAATGAACTTCTGATCCTTTCTCGTCAAGGTGGTAAGAGGCAAAGCGATCCGTGAGAAGTTTTCTACAAACCGCATGTAGTACCCTGCCAAACCAAAGAAACTTCTAACTCAAGCCACTGAGGATAACACCGGCCACTCCTGTATGGCGCTTATCTTTGACGGATCCACTGCTATGCCCTCTCCACTTACCACGTGGCCAAGAAAAGCCACTGACGACAGCCAGAACTCACACTTTGAGAACTTGGCATAAAGCTTGTTCCTCCGCAAGGTGTGCAACACCATCCGCAAATGATTCACATGATCAACTTCTGACTGAGAGTACACCAATATATCATCAATGAATACGATCACAAAGAAATCCAAGTACTCTCGGAACGTTCGTGCATTAGATCCATGAATACCGAAGGCGCATTACATAGCCCAAACGACATTACCGTGAACTCATAATGACCGTAGCGTGTTCCAAACGCTGTTTTGGGAATGTCACCTTCCTGAATCTGCAATTTGTAATATCCCGATTTAAAATCCAACTTCGAATAGACGGTTGACCCCACTAGCTGATCGAACAAGTCGTCTATCCGTGAAATCAGATACTTGTTTTTCGCCGTCAGCTTATTCAATTCACGATAGTCAATACATACCGTAAATTACCGTCTTTCTTTTTCACAAACAGAACAGGCGCGCTCCAAGGTGACATACTTGGGCGTATGTATCCCTGTTCCAGCAACTCTTGCAGTTGGACCTTTAACTCCGCCATTTCTTTTGGCGCGACGCGATATGGCGAGCGGGCCACAAGTTTCGCACCTGGAACCAACTCTATAGAGAAGTCAATCTCCCGCTGGGGTGGTAACCCAGGAAGATCCTTAGGAAATACATCGGCAAACTCCGATACAATCGGAACCTCATGCACACTAGCCTTTGGCTCAACAACCTGAACAAGCGTGAAGAATAACTCTGCGCCCTTCCGAACAGCATTGACGACTTGGAGTGCAGACATCAAGGTCCTGCTCACTCCTCGCATACCAGCGAACTTAGTCTCAAGCTCGATATTCTGGCCCAGTGTGATCTCCTTTGAATTGCAATCAATACAGGTACGCTGCTCCGAGAGCCAGTTCATGTCAAAGATAACATCAAACTCCGATATCGGTAGCACAGATGCACTCAAACCGAAATATCAACTTCCTATTTAAACTTCAACATCACAAGCTCTATCTACAATCATCACACAACCATTCGACAATAATACCTTCACCCTATCTGTCGTCCCACGACTTGGTACTCCAATTCGCGACACAAAGTCCTCAGATAGAAAAGAATGTGAAACACCCGTATCAAACAGGGCTCTCGCCGGGTTGTTCCAAATCAGGACAAAGCCTGCAGCACACACATCATGCAAAAGCTACAAACAACTTATGCAATAAAACTAAAGCAAGCAATATCTTAAATCGTACCTGTGATGATGTCACTCTGCTTTATAGCCTCCTGCTGGCCAAGAATATAAACTCTGGGTTACGCCTGGGATGCAGAGGACTCTACCACTGTTTTGCCCTTCTCAGCATAAGACGCGCCCATCTTCTTTTCCCCCTTTGGCTGAGCAACCCTACAATCACGAGTTATATGCCCCACTTTTCCACAGGTAAAGAAGGTACGAGGCTCCTGCCTTGAAATTGCTCCCGACATCACAGTCGCAGAAGTTTGCCCAGAAGGCTTGGAGCTCTTGCCCCACTTCTTATGGTAACATGATTTTCCAAGGCGGGGTGCTTTGAACTCTGGCTTTATTACAGCCAAGTCCATTTTACCTTGCACCAGCTTCATATCTTTGTCCAGTGCACGCGCAGTATCAACCAAGGCTTGGAACCCTTGGGTCACCGAACTGGAGAGCAGGAACCTCAACTCGTCCTGCAAACCTTTATAGAACTGATTTGTTTTCCGTTGTTCATCTGCGAAGATCGACCCCGCATATCGTCCCAATCTGGTAAACTCATGCAAGTACATATCAACGCTACTTTCTCCTTGCGTTAACCGTTGGAACTCGTTCTACATATCAATGCGTTGTGCTGCTGGCAAATGCTTTGCCAAGAACATTCGAGAGAATTCCTCCATCGACACATCAGTCAACTTCCTGCCCGCTAAATGGTGTAACTCAACCTCGTCCCACCATAACTGAGCCTCACCTTCTAACATGAAGGTAGCCAAGGTGACCTTCTGATTTTCCTCCGTCCCGATCACCAATCCTCAGCCTGCGTCGGGGATCCCTCGTCCGTGAACGTAGGTAGATTGAAACTCATGAAGTGTTTTAACCGTCGTTCAGTTGCTCGAGGGTCCACAACCGCAACAGGTTCCGGCCTTACAGCAACCCGTTCTAGCACCGCTGCCGGCTGTACTTGCCCAACAGGCTGTGCTTGAAACATTGCAAAGAGGGGCTCAATAACTAAGCAGACGGTTTTCGCAGAAGAAGGAGGTGTAGGCACCTCAGCTGGTATCGTACTCTCATCAGATCGCTGGGGCTCAGACTCCCCAGCACCACTACGAGTCACCTATAGGTGGACAAGACACACATTAGCAACCTCACGCAAGCAATAACAATAAGATAGGAATGCGCAAGTCCCTCAAATAAGTGTATTTGCATTACTTAGTGGACATTCAAGAGTTCATTAGTGTTAAAGCGGTTCGCACAGACACGTGCTCGCCACCCCAAAAAGAATTCGACCACGAATTCGAAAGAGGAAGACCGAGACAAGCTGATACCAAAATGTAACGATTTCACCCATTAAACAACATGTAATGAAAGGTCCGGACGGGGCCCCACACTATATGACACAAACAGACGGCGAGGTCACAGATTAATACAACTACACCATCGCATCCTAACCCAGAGCATGCTAGCGGAAGATTTTAACAACAACGATGAACTCATACCAGGAATGTCCACTATATATAAACCACATTTATATATCAACTTATGAAAGAGTGTGCAGCAAATACACACAAGCTGGCCTTAAGGCCTAACAGTTCCTCTTTTCAAAGTGTGGATTATATATATCGGCGCGAAGGCCGACCACACATGAACAAAATACAAGAGAAAGCAGCCTTCAAGTGCTAGCAGTAGCAGCAGCAACATCCGCAGGGACTTCAGCCCTTTCACTTCCCACTTGGCTCACCAACACCTGCACAGGGACAACCCACCAAGAAGGTGGTAAAAAAGGCAACGGTCAGCATTCAGGTGACCAATTTATAATAATTCTACCCCTTTCCTGGGGCAGTGGCATTCCTTCTCTGTAGGCATAGCAATGCATAGACATATATCATATATATTGTGCTCTCACGCACAAGCAATCCATCACAACCGTCAGCCACATGACCCGACGATTTATGCACTCAGGGCACATTTTTGGTGCACCGGCGAACCAGGGTCAACACCACCGTTTACACGGTATTTAGCATTTAGTCTTACTGGCGTGCAGGCCTACGACTCTCATTATGTCACTGACGAAAGCTCAATGCCTTGACGCTCTCTTGTACAGTCGACATAATGCAATTACGGATCAGCCACCCCCCGTTGCTCAAATCGTCTTGTCATCACCGAGTATGGCGTACTCGCGGCTATAATCAAAGGCGTGGGTCGGTTTCACCTTTCCTGTTCGGCACGAAGTCTTATTAAGAGCATTCAGCTCACAATAGCCATAACGTCCACCAAGGACTGGCTTCACAATGGCCACGCTGTCCGCCAAGGACTGGCCTCACAATGCCCACACTTCCCACAAAGGACTGGCCACAGCACAAGCAATACAAGGGTATTTCCTGGAACTCCTCATTCTAGTACTTCCTGCTACTCCCTTTCACATGCACAACCCTTCGACTCCACAAACCACACGTTTATACGTGGAGTCTTTTCCGGTGCGCAATATGCAACATCATCAATCCAGACCAACCTGTCCAGATGGGATTCACACAGCATGTCTATCCTGTACTACACATTTTCGGGTCGAAATACAGACTCACTTGGGGATAATAACTATCAACCCACCGGGATCACTTACTCTTCCACCTTTTGGTGGAGGATCTCATGCTCATGCATAAATGAGGACTTCACATGTCCAAGAAGGAAGATCGTTACCCTTGACGATCTCTTGAGAGCCATAGAAATCTTAGCCGGTGGAAAGGACCGCAACGATCTTGCCTCCAAAGATCTGACCTCAGATCTCTAAACAGAACTCTAATGCTCCCGCGGTTGTCGAATCTTCGCCTCTTTCTCCTCCTAGCTCTCCTCTTTCACTAAGCTCTTGAGAGAGATAATGGCTAAGTGAAGAATGATATCTTCACTCAATCCCGGAGATAAACCCAGCTAGGAATACCTGGGGCCATTGGATTAAGGATGAGGGAAAAAAACGGCCACAACTGGGCTGAAAAGTCTAATTTTGCGGCTGACACGGTCTGTGACACGCCCGTGTCACAGACCGGGTACTGCAAGCGGTACACAAACCAACTCACCCAGAAAAGGACACGGTCATATGACACGCTCGTGTCACAGGCCGTGTGTCCTAACACGGCTTCAGACACGCCCGTGTCTAGCCCGTGTTCGACAGGCCGCATAACCTTGGCCACAACCCGAGAGGGACACGCCCGTGTGGCTGGGCGTGTGCTTCACTCAACGATTGTCGAGTTCATGGCGTTGAGTGCACACCGAGAAGGACACGGCTTGGGACACGTCTGTGTCCCAGGCCGTGTGTTTCACTCAACGCCTTCTCGAGACCAAACCACACTCAACGCCTTCTCGAGAAGCCAGAGCAGGACACGCCCGTGTCTCAGGCCGTGTCTAAGCCTGAATTCCTAACTTTGGAAATGTGGGATTTTGGGGTGTTACAATGAGGTACACTAATTTTTTAAAGGTGTTATTATTAGCAAACCCACTTTCGTTTCTAGCAAAGCAGAAAAAAACAGATTCAGTAATTTTTTGCATTTTTTTCTCTTCCCAAAAATTACTACTAGCAAACCAATCTTGTTTTTTGCTAATTTTTACATTTTTGAATTTTGAGGCTCAAATATTTCTCGTTTGAAAAAGTGATTAACATGAAAAGATCTATAACTTTCATGCTGATTATTTTTTGATTTGAAGCCGTTTAGACCTCCAATTTGGGCCCTAAAAAAGACATGCACGGAACGTACAGTTTTCGGCGTGACTTTTTTCGGGGCCCAAATCGGGGGTCTAAACTCCTTCAAATCAAAAAATGTTCAACATAAAAGTTGTAGATCTTGTCGAGATCTATAACTTTCATGTTGAATACTTTTTGATTTGAAGCCGTTTATGCCCCTGATTTGACCCCCGAAAAAAGTCACGCCGATCCCGGGCGTCCGTACATTTGTACGACGTAACTTTTTTAGGAGCCAAATCAAGGGTCTAAAGTGTTTCAAATAAAAAAAATGTTCAACATAAAAATTATAGATCTCGTCGAGATCTACAACTTTCATGTTGAACTCTTCTCATAAAATTATACGTATAAGACGCAGTTCAAAAGGACGTATATAATCTTATATACACTTAACTTGTATATACAACACATCCTTATAGAAATTAGAAATCAAATATATTTCTAAACCGACCGATATTTTTTTAAAGATTTTGGTGCATATAATGATATTTTGTTGAAAAAACAGTTTTGAACATACTAAACATTTGCAGCATTTTGACTCATCTATAATGGTAACATAAGTGGTTGAATGAATACATTTGAAATCATTTGTAATGTAATTATATGCAGCGGGTTATTTTGAAACAATGAATGTATTAAATAAAATTTAATTTTTTTAAAAAAATTATGTTAATTTGCTATTAACAAAATGATTTTAAAATAATCATTTTGAAAAAAATGGTAACAAAAGTGGTTGAATGAATACATTTGAAATCATTTGTAATGTCATTATATGCAGCAGGTCATTTTGAAAGAATGAATATATTAAATAAAATTTAATTTTTTTAAAAAAAATTATGTTGATTTGCTATTAACAAAATGATTTTCAAATAATCATTTTGAAAAATAAGGGTTTGCTAATAGTAATGATTTGTTAGAAATCAAACTAGGTTTGATAGTAACAACACCCTTTTTTAATTAATAGACATAACCAATACCTACAAATAATGTGATTATTAATTTCTCTGTAATGTTTCTTATGCAGATTTTTGAACACGTTTTGTATTTTTGTGAAGACCAATAGTTAATCTTAAGTAGTCTACGTATAGGTAAAATTTGTATTTTCTACTTCTTTTACTCATATTGCATATAATCTAATATTAACATTGTTTTTTTTTTCAGGGCGGAGGGTTGATGAAGAAATGTGGAAATGAATGAAGTGAATGAATTAATATCTCCCAATAATATTTTTAAAATTTATTCATATTGTAACGAACTGTTTAATGAATTAATTTCTATCACTAATGTTTTTAAAATTTATCACATGTTTAAATGATTTGTTTATTAATAATTAGTTGCAAATAATAATTTAGACTGTCCATAATATGATTTGATTGTACATAACTATCTTAGTTGTACATAACTGTTAGCTGTCTATAATCAAAATAGGTGTGTCCTTAACACCGCTCTTAATTTAAGTAACAAAAAGCAAGAAAGAAGTGGAACTCACAGTGTCAGCCTCATCAACATCGGCGAGGCATTCGTCATTGGGACTGTAGATGCCGAAGATTGAACCAGTAGACACCGCGGCATCAATGTTGGACGATCCATCTAGTGGATCAAAAACTACGATGTAATTTCCAGAATAGCTCTCCTCCACAGCCACCGGCACATCCTCCTCCTCCGATGCTATAATCCCCGTCCTCCCGCTAGACCTCAAGCAGTTCGAAAACACCTAATTCATTGAAAATCTTTGGAAAACCAGTAGCTAAAACCTAAGAATTTGAACAAGGGATTCGACCAATTACCTCGTTGGAGACGACATCGAGCTTCTTCTGGTCCTCTCCCTGAACATTGACAGCGCCCTGAACGCCGGTGAGGTTAGAGATGTCGGCGCGCTGCACTAGCGAGGCGATCTGCTTGCAGGCAATGGAGATGCTGGAGAGCACGATGGTGAGCTCGGCGTCGATATTCCCGGTCTGCTCCTGCTTCAGGAGCCACGTCGTCAGCATCTGGATCTCAAAGCTGCTCTTATTCTTGCTAGCCGTGCGTGATGTGAGCACCGCGGCATTGTCGGTGTCAGCCACGACGCATTGGAGGGGTCGGGAGGCGAAGGTATTTCGGTTGTTTGAGGGAAATATTTTAGACGAGAAGATTGACAGTTTGCGGAGTGGTAAGGTGGAGAGGCCGTTGGTGAAGCGTGAGGATGAAGAGCGGGATAGGAGGAGGTGGGAGGTGTTCGGGATGGATACGGAGGCCATGGCTGCTGTGCCAAGTACTTTTCGTCTCGGATTTGGTGATTACGGAAGTTTTGCTCGATTGGGTTTGCGGTGAAGATGGAGGGTGTGAGGCTGTTATTGCTCTCAATTTCGAATGGGGTCAGCTGTCATTTAGGTGTTTTCTTTGTTTTTGTGATTTTTCTCTCGCACTTGTGAATAGGATGAATCAAATATAATAGATTTGTAACAGAAGGCATAGGGCATAGGGCATAGGTTTGGATTTGAATTTAAATTTGTTCGAATCTTCTGTATCAGATTTGACATGAAATGTTATTCGAATTTAAGTTCAAATTTAGATTTGAATGTGGATATGAATTTGAATTCAAATTTTATAATATTTAATTAAATAATATGTTTAAATATAATTATATTTAATATTTAATTATATATACTAATTTTATTTAATTATATGTTTTAATATTAGCAAAGTATTCACAAATCCTTCAAATTGGAATAAAAGTTTTGGATTCAGATTCAAAAACTTTTCTCCGGATACGAATTTGGAAAATACGAAATTTAATTGAATCTTCAAGAATCAAATCTCAAATTATTCACAAACTATACTGTCAGAACCTGTGTAGTCCTGGCGGACTGGTGAACAGGACTGGCCGTGGTTTGGCAGACATGTGACTTGGACTGGCGGTCTGGTGACTTTTTAAGGCTGACCGTTGGTAGTTGTTAAGGCCAAGATGTGGCGGTCAGCAATGGCGGCCCAGTTTCGAACTGGCGGTTAGTATCTCCCTAATCGATAGAGGAGGTCTTATGTGCTTACCGTGTCTTAGTTTGGCAATCAATTGGTGCTAGTAGTTGTGGTCTGGAGGTTAGACTCTATCTTAACCGCCGCAGTTACCTTGGAGCGAGCTGCCTCATTGAAGACGGATAAAGACCTGAGCAAGCTTGTTCGTGTCTCTACCTGTAATCGTGCGGTTAGATTTATCTAACGGCACAACCCGCACGATCTGCTTTTATGTATCCTCCTAGTCGCATGTGACAAGCGTCATGTTTTCTCTCTTCCCCCTGTTTTCTATAAATAGGGGGCATATGCTCGTATTATTAAAATTTTTGGAAGCAATAAAGTTCTGTTATTTAGTTCTTTTCTAACATGGTATCAGAGCTCTCGGTCCATTTGCTCCGATTTATATTTTTGGCCTTACGACAGATCAAGCGGTCTCTTCTTTTTTAACTGTTTGTTCTTCTCTTTTCGCGGTCTCTCTTTTCTTACCGCCTCCTTCTCTTGTAGTGGTGGTTCTTGCGGTTTTCTCTCTTAATCGTAGTCTTCTCTCCTTTGCGATTTCTTCTCTATCGCAGTTTTCTTGCCGCCCTCCCCCCTCCCTTTGCTCTCCCTTTGCTCTGTTCAGGCGGTTTTCTTTGCTCAGTCTGCATGGTTTTCTCTTTTGCTCTGTTCACGCGGTCTTCTTTGCTCAGTCCGCGCGGTATGCTCTCTATGGATACTCCAGCAGTCTCTTCCTCTACATTTATTCGCCCAATAAGTACCGGACACGGCTTCTGCTTCCACTTCATCCGGCAATCTTGGAACTTCTTCCAAGTTGATTGGTCGCAATTATCCGCACTGAAGTGTTTTCTTCACCTTCTTATTGCGGTCTCAATGCAAACGTCATCATCTTACTAATGACCCTCCTACACGTGGGTATGCTACCTTTGATGACTGGGACGCAAGTGATACTCCAGTCCGTACGTGACTTGCAAATAGCCTTTCTGATGAATTCCTTCCTGTCAAACGACATGATGAGACAGTTAAGGATGCTTGGATGCATCTGACTATTTTATACTCTAAGGGAGCTCAAACTTCACACATATACACATTATATGTTGATCTATTTGCTCGTCCTACGATGACTCCTGCTGCTGCTTACTAGGAGGTGCAAACTCTTAGTGCTGAACTTCTACAGCATCATCTTTTCTCTACTAATCTTACTGAATAACACAATCCCTTCCAGGAGTTTCTAATAGTGTGTTATCTGTTTCATTTTCCAGAATCTTATGATATGATTCGACAATAGATTCTTGGAGAGGCTGATACTCCTATTCTGGATGCCACTGTTGCGTGCATTTCAGCCGTTACTGCTCTTCTTCAGCGTCCTCTACTTGCCTCTCCGCCTCCTCCTGACATTATTCCTCATCCAGCTCGTAATGATAGTCTTAGTGGTCGTCGAGGCTTCTCTGGTGGACGTGCTTCCTGTAGATATCTCTGCTCTTATTGTGCCAGTACTGGTCATCTTTCTGATCATTGTTGTGTCAAGCATCCTCATCTTCGACCTACTACGGGTGATACTACCTCGAAGTTCACTTCTCTTGCTACCTCATCATGTGCTGCTCATATGGCTACTACGGGTAGGTGGCTCATTGATTCTGGTGCTACTAATCATATGATGGGCAATCCTCGGCATTTCTCTCGTCTGGACAAATATAACCGGTTACCTCCGGTTTTTATTGCGGATGGTTCTCCATCCCTTGTGTGTGGATCTGGAACAGTGCATGTTATTCCATCTATTTAGCTTGAGGACACTCTCTACGTCCCAACCTTTTCGTGCAACTTACTTTATATTACTTCTCTGTGTAAACAATTAAATTGCACGACTACTTTTACCACAGGTACTTGTTTTCTCAGGATCCTCACTCCAAGGAGACGATTGCTACTGGGATTAAAAGTGTCGACTTGTTCTACCTTGACAATATGTCTGTCTTTTCTGCTTCTTCTTCCCTTCTATAGTGGCATTTTTGCTTTGGGCATCCTCCTCCTTGCATTCTTTGCCAGTTTCTACCTAATCTACCTCGAGGAGACTCTTCCCTCAATTGTGAAGCTTGCTAACTTGGTAAACACCACCGTTTGAATTTTCCAGCAAAACAAGGACGTAGTTCTTCTTGACCTTTTAAACTTGTTCATTCTGATATTTTAGGTCCTGCTCCTAATAAAACTGTTGGTAGGAGTAGTCTATAGTTTGTTACGTTTATTGATGATTTTTCAAGATTTACTTGGTTGTACTTATTAAAAGAACATTCTGGTTTTTTTGTTTTCAATGCGTTCTATAATGAGATATGTATTCAGTTTGATGTTCCTATTAAAGTGTTTCACACTGATAATGTCAAAGAGTACCATAGTCATCAATTCTCAGTCTTTTGTATGATTTGTGACATTATACATCAAACTAGTTTTCTTTACACCTCTCAACAGAATGAGGTTGCTGAACGCAAGAACTGCCATCTCCTTGATGTGGCTCTCACTCTTCCCACTCAAACGAGTGTTCCTCGATCCAATTGGGGTCATGCCGTTCTTCTTTCTTATTACCTCATCAACCGAATTTCTTCTTCGGTTCTCAACGACAAAACTCTTTTCTCCATTTTGTATCCTGATACGACACCATTTCTTTTACCTCTACGTATCAATGGATGCACAACATTTGTTCACTCTCCTTCTCCTGGCCGTGACAAACTCTCTCATCTCTCAGTTAAGTGCATCTTTCTGGGCTACTGTTCGAAAAAAGGATAACAGTGTTATGATCCTCTTCTCCGAAAATAGTATGTTTCCGCGGATGTCACTTTCTTTGAAGATGCTCCTTACTTTTCTCGCACCTCTACCCTCCTCCCTTCTAATGAACCCTCTTCTCTAACTTTATCTCCACACCTCTACCTAAACCTGTGTTTCTTCCTTCTATACTAGTCTCTGATTCTACTTCTTTTTCTCCCAATTTTGCTTATATACCTGTGTCGT
Source organism: Platanthera zijinensis (assembly GCA_039513925.1). Classification (NCBI taxonomy): domain Eukaryota; kingdom Viridiplantae; phylum Streptophyta; class Magnoliopsida; order Asparagales; family Orchidaceae; genus Platanthera; species Platanthera zijinensis. Next base: position 123,818,303 of record CM077078.1, on the reverse strand, counting down.
TGCTGACAGTTCTCGTGCTAGCAGTCTTGTTGGGTATTGTATCCACAATGCACCTGATTTGAAGAAGCCCCTGAACAAGCTAAGGTAAATAGACAATGTATTTGATGAAATATTTCTAGTGGTGCTTGCAGTTATTCCATGCTAAGTACACATTAATGTCAGGGTGCAGTGGGTCAATATACACGGGTCTGTACAACGTAATCCCTCGTTGAGCAGATCAGTGTGTTGGCCTACGTGTACTCTCTCTATTGGGGTGTACTTAATTTCAAGTACAGGGCTATGATAAAGCAAGAGCAGACAAGAAGCAAGGGTGGGCCAAAGACCAGCTCACGGGTGGAAAGACGAGAATTCGTCTAAGTATAATTCGTCGAGAATCACTAAGTGATTCTCGCCGATTCGTCGAGAATCACTAGTGATTCTCGACGAGTCGACGAGAATCACCAGTTGATTCTTTCCGGGTTGGGCCGGCTGTCTCGACGCAGTCAGAAAAATCATCTAAGGCAGAATCATCGAGAATCACCAAGTGATTCTCGCCGATTCGTCGAGAATGACTTTGCATTCTCGACGAGTCGGCGAGAATCCAAGGTGATTCCCACCGATTCTCCCCGGCCTCTATAACCTGTGCAGCCAGAATTCTCTAAGTAGAATTCAGCGAGAATCGTAAGTGATTCTCGCCGATTCGTCGAGAATCACTCACGATTCTCGCCGAATTTGACTTGGGCATTTTTCCAAGTCTGTCTGGACCGGTCCACGTTATCTGCGGGATTTTGAACCGGACTTCGGTCTTTCTGCTGGTGGAGCCCACAACGGTCATCTCTTGACCTAGTGTATAAATACTCTGGTATTTGTGTACAGTAAGACACACAGAAGACATACGAAAGAAAGCGGCCGACGAAACCCTAATCTCGCGATCTTGCTCTGCCTCCGTCGCCGCAGCCGATCACTGAAGCCGATCTCGATCTCCTCCAGATCCTCGGTGATAGAAGCCAAGTCCCGCACAGCGTCTCACGTGTCTATCCAGAGATCCTTTGTCTCTTGATTTGAGATAGGGAAATTTTTCCCCGTCCGAATTGATCGAGACGATCGATCCTCGTGTGACCGTTGGTAGACCTTGCCGACTTCGCTAAGAAGATTGGATCTCCAGTGCTTTGCTGCTGTGTTCAGTTGCCGCCACCAACACCGAGAACCTTGCCGCCGCTTGACGCCGCCGCCGGTCTCGGGGAGATCCTCTCCAAGTGAGATCTAGGGTTGTGGACTCTTCGTTGACTTCAAGAACACGTCGTCGAACGAAGGGGGACACCCTATTCTCCTTACGTTGTTTGTATTTCTTACAAGCTATTTTCATTTTCTCTTTCATTGTAATGGACCGATTGGTCTCTAGTTGTAGGGTTGGTTGCAACCCGTGTTGTGGGAGTGTTGACTCCTACGTGTGGAAGGGTTCCTTCCGTTAGTGCAAGGATTGGATTTCAATCCTGTTGGTGAAGTGACCGAGTCGTCCCTGGTTGGGAGATAGGTCGAAGGGGGAAGTGGACGTACCCAAATCGGGGAACCACTATAAATTGCTTGTGTATTTTTGTGCTGTGTTGTTTTGTTTTCTTGTGCAGGTGAAACATTAATTCCGCAAATTCGCTGCAAATACACCTATCCCCCCTAGGTGTAAGTAGTTGACACTAGGTGGACTTTCAAGTGGTATCAGAGGGAGGTTACTCATCAAAAAGGTTCACACCTTGAGTAGAATCCTGCCACCAGTGTCAAGAAGCAGACAGATATCCTCCATGGACGGACTCAAGCACTCCGGCAAAATCCCAGTATGCACCAGACTGAACTTTCCTATCTGGAAGGAAAGAATCAGATTCTACATGGAAGCAGTCGACCCCCGGCTCTTCATGATAGTGGAGGAGGGACCTTACATTCCCACTAAGGCCTCCACCATTGATCCTACCAAGAAAGTACCCAAGAAACTTTCGGAAATGGACAAGGACGAAATGGTGCTGTTCGGACTCGACAAGAAAGCTCAGAACATCCTGGTGAGCGCAGTTGACGACTCTATGATGCAGAACTTCAGCAACTGCAGGACAACCAAGGATCTCTGGAGCTGTCTGATTGTCCTAATGGAGGGCACAGATGAAGTGAGGGACGATCGGAGATCCCTCCTCAATCAGAAATATAAGGCCTTCAAACAAGGGCCAAAGGAGGAGATCGGAGTCACCTTCGAAAACTTCCTCAAGATCGTCAATGCACTCAAAGGATATGGAAGAGTATTCACTGACGGTGAACTCAAGGATAAATTCCTTAGGTCCCTCACTAAGGAATGAGACACAAAGATCTGCGCCATCCGCGAGTTTGGCAGACTTGTGGAAACCGACCCTCAGATTCTGTTCGGAAAGCTCATGTCCTATGAGCTTCAGTTGAACACAAGGAAGGCTGAAGAGGAAGCAGAGAAAGCCGCGGCCAAGGAAAAGACGGTGGCTCTGAAAGCCATTCAATCCAGAAAGGGTAAGGGTGTCGCTTCCTCCCGTGCGTGGAAGAGGGATGAAGAGGAAGACTCTGAGCCGAGCTCCTCCGGATCAGAGTTATCTGAGGAAGATTTATCCCTTATCACACGGGAATTCAAGAAGTTCCTCAAGCTGAGGAATCAGAGAAAGAGAAACGGCTCCTCCTCAAGGGATCAGAAGAAGAACTATTCCTCTGACAGGTATGTTTCCAAACCGAACAAACACCGCTCTTCTGACATTATATGCTTTGGTTGCAACAAGCCAGGACACGTCGTGGCCGACTGCCATCAAGGCAAGAGGGAAAAGGGAAAGGGAGAGGAGCACAGGTCCTCAAAAGACAAGAAGAAGAAGAGGAGTTACATCACAAAGAAGCCAAAGACGCTGAGTGAATCTGACACGTCAGACACCAGTGATGATGAGGAAGCCTACTTTGGGCTAATGGGTCGCTCTGACTCAGAAGGAGAATGCCCCCCATTTACTGGGAAGGTAAAAGCTCACACCCCTCTCTCCGACTCTGACTCTGATCCTGAGTCTCAGGATGATGATGCTGAGGATAGCCCCTCTGCCCTTGAAGCTGAGCTCCTAGATAAGTATGAGCTTTTGCTCAATACATTCCTAAAATGTCGAAAGAAACTGAAGGCGGAGAAAAAGGAAGTTAAATTCCTTAAAGGTGAGAGTGTATCCCTGAGGGAAGAGATCACCAGTTTGATCTCCCTCCGACAGGAGCACTTGGACCTGACTTCAAAGCATTCAGAGTCTCTTAAGCTCCTTGATCTTAAGCAGGAGGAAGTCGACAAGTTGGAAGAACTACTTGCGGCAGAAAGGAAGATCGTCAAGAGCTTCTCTATGCCAAAAACTGTTCTTCCATTAGTTGATACCTTCTCTGCTCAAGCCAAAGGAGCTGGCTTGGGGCACGTAGGGGTATCTAGCTCCTCGTCCAGGAGAAACATGAACAGGAGAAAGAATAAGGCTGCCAAGAAAGCCTCTGCTGATGAGAAAGGAAAGGCCCCACTCAGTCCTGTTGAGTTCAGAAAGCCTAGCTTTCCCTATAACCAACATGACTTTGAGTCAACATATGGGCATCACTTCAGGCCCTCGGTTGCAAAGCCGAAGAGCCGATATGACGGGTAGACCTTTCCCCGTAACTTCAGTGAGAGTGTCTTCAAGGCACCTTATGAGGAAATCCAGTTAGGAAATTATGGTCAATTCTCTAGCGGCCATAATAGGAAGCTGGCACCTAAGGCCAAGCATGTTACACTGAAAAGCCAAGAGGTGAAGAAGTCATGTGACTGTGGTCATCATGTTGCCTCCACCTCCAGGTCTTCGGCCCTAGCTGAACCCCACGTTTCAAGGGTAAAGCAGGCGCCCAAGAGGAAGTATAACAGGTTTGACTGCTGGTACTGTGGCAAAATTGGTCACTTTGCCGTGGATTGTTGGTTTAATCCAAGGTATAACGAGACTCCTTATGTTAGCAATGCGAGGCCGACCACTCGTAGAGTTAACCAATCGAGGGGGAGTATGCTAACAAGGAATCTAGGACCTAAGTTTGATTGGGTTCCTAAGGCAAATTAATTCTGTTTTGCAGGGATGTCCAAAGGCCAACAAAACTCCTATTTGGTATTTGGACAGTGGATGCTCCCGTCACATGACCGGGACAAGAAGCCTGCTGAGGGAGTACTCTTCAGTCGAGGATGGACCCAAAGTCATATTTGGGGGATCTGATCGGGGAGTCACCAGAGGTTACGGTACGATTTCCAACGGTATACTCTCTATCACTAACGTAGCTTATGTTGAAGGGTTAAATCACAACCTGATCAGCGTAAGCCAGTTATGTGATAAAGGGTACGACGTTAAGTTCTGCAAGGATAAATGCCTGATAATATCATGTGGCTCTTCGAAGACCGTATTAACAGGCATTAGGAGTAGAAATATTTTCTGTTTAGACTTTCTTAGTTTAGATTCTTCTACCCCAGTATGCCTCGTTGCTAAAGGTAGTGCATCTCTTTGTGAACAATGACACAAGAGATTGGCACAAATTAATTACAAGACGATTAATATGTTGTTTTCCAAAGACTTAGTAAGGGATGCTCCCCTTATTAAGTGCATCAAAGATAGTCCATGTCCTGCCTGTCAAATGGGCAAGCAGACTCGGGCTACCTTTAAGGGCATCCCAGACAAAGATTCCTCCAGATGTCTATATCTTCTGCACATGGACTTGTTTGATCCAATGCAAGTTCATAGCTTAGGGGGGGAAGTCGTATACGCTAGTGATTGTAGATGAACTCTCGGTTTACGTGGGTGTTCTTTTTAAAACGCAAGTCTGATACGTTTGACAACTTCACCAGTTTTGTCAAGCAGATACAGAACGAACTTAACTGCTCAGTGGTCAAAATCAGAAGTGACCACGGAATAGAGTTTGAGTCTGGGGCTATGACAGAGTTCTGTGAAGAGCTTGGTATCTTTCATGAGTTCTCCTCCCCTCGCACTCCTCAACAGAATGGAGTGGCAGAGAGGAGGAATAGAACACTCATTGAAGCATGCACGACAATGTTGAATGACGCTTCTCTCCCAGAATACTTCTGGGCCGAGGCTGTCAACACGGCCTGTCATGTACAAAACCGGGCATTAATCAACAAGAGCCATCGTATGACTCCTTATGAGCTACTGAAAGGCAAGAAACCAACCATGTCCTATCTGAGGATTTTTGGCTGCAAATGTTATGTACTGAATAATGGGAAGTACCCGCGTACTAAGTTTGGTGAAAAATGCTTCGAAGGCATATTCATGGGTTATAGTAGCCACAGCCGGGCTTACAGAGTTTTCAACAAGAAAACTCTAGTGGTAGAGGAATCAATAAATGTTGTATTTGATGAAGGAAGCTTGCTTAACTGCAAGACTTCTAGTTGTCTTCCTGAAGCTGCAGGTGCCAGACTCGAAAAGCTTCAACTGGATGATTCCGAGAAAGATGCAACTCCAAAGTATGTCAAAGTCTCCACATCTACGCCGATAGGAGAAGTTGAAGCTCAAAATGAGGCAAATCCTTTAGAAGAAGGAGATGCCCAAGAAATAGTTGAAGCTCCTGATGCAAGAATTCTAGAGTTCAGACACGTGAGGGATCATCCCAGAAATCAAATCATTGGAGATCCCCGAGACAGTGTCAGAACTCGCCGAGGTACTCTTAACGAGATCTTGCATCTTAGCTTTCTGTCGCAGGTGGAGCCAAAGAAGTTCGACGAAGCGAACAAAGACGCATCGTGGATTTTGGCCATGCAAGAGGAGCTGCATCAATTCGAAAGATGCGAAGTCTGGACGCTGGTTCCCAGACCAAAGATGCAAAATGTGATTGGCACCAAGTGGATCTTCAGAAACAAGTTGGATGAACATGGAGTCATCATCAAGAACAAAGCCAGACTGGTGGCTCAAGGATACAGACAGGAGGAGGGGATTGACTTTGACCAGACATTTGCACCAGTTGCTCGGCTCGAGGCAATCCGGCTATTCCTAGCCTATGCCTCTCACAAAGGATTCACAGTCTATCAGATGGACGTGAAATCGGCTTTCTTGAATGGAGATTTGAAAGAGGAAGTATACGTTGCTCAACCTCCAGGTTTTGTCAATCCTACTTATCCTAATCATGTATATTTTCTTAATAAAGCGCTATATGGCCTAAAACAAGCTCCTCGAGCTTGGTATGAGACATTGTCTAGTTTTCTTCTTGAGAACAAGTTCTCTAGAGGAAAAATAGATAAGACATTGTTTCTCAGGGAAGTCAAAGGCAAGATTTTGCTGGTGCAAATCTATGTTGATGACATTATATTCGGCTCAACAGACAACAATCTTTGCAAAAAGTTTTCCAAACTTATGCAAGGAAAGTTTGAAATGAGCAGTATGGGAGAGCTGAAGTATTTCTTGGGACTTCAAGTGAAACAGTCTGAGGAAGGAATCTTCATTTCTCAGACGAAGTTTACAAATGAACTCCTCAAGAAATTCGGAATGGAGAATGCAACCTCTATGAGGACTCCAATGGGATCCAACATGTCTCTAGATAAGGATGAGAAAGGGAAACCTTTTGATGAAACCAAATACAGAAGCATCATTGGATCCCTGCTCTATCTTACTGCGAGTAGACCAGATATCATGTTCTCCACATATGTATGTGCCAGATATCAGGTGAACACTAAGGAATCTCATTATGTCGCTGCAAAGCGAATTCTCAGATACCTTAAAGGTACCCCTAATCTTGGCCTATGGTACCCGAGAATCAATGATGTCGAGCTAATAGGGTTTTCAGATGCTGATTTTGCAGGGAGTAGGGATGACAGGAAAAGCACCTCCGGGATGTGTCAATTCCTCGGAAGAAGGCTTATTTCATGGAACACCAAGAAGCAGAATTGTGTAGTAACCTCCACTGCAGAGTCTGAGTACATCTCGGCTGGCAGCTGTTGCGCACAACTCCTATGGATAAGAAACCAGTTAGCCGACTATGACCTCCAGTTCAAGGAAGTATCGATGTACTGCGACTCCTCCAGTGCAATTGCTATTGCCAACAATCCGGTCTCGCACAGCAGAACGAAGCATATTGAAGTGCGTTACCACTTCATTCGGGAGCACGTGGAGAACAAGGACATCTCTCTCTGTTATGTTCCCACTGACAAGCAGATTGCAGACATCTTCACAAAGCCTTTGGACGAGGCCAAGTTCAGTCTTTTCAAAACTGAATTGGGGATGCTAAACTATGAGGAATGAATACCACAGAAGCTCATGGCTCGTGCATCTAGGGGGAGCATCTGTCAGGCACTCATGTGTAAGCATAGGTGCAAGAACTGAGGGGGAGCATGGGGTCATATGCACCAGACCCCGATTTGCAGAAGCCGAAAAGGGGGAGATTACCCTCTCGGCTAAGGTTAAGGTGGCTCCAAGTTTTGCTCTCAAGTAATTGGTAATGAATATCTCTCTCAACTCAATTTTAAGTTTATGAGTTTCATTCCTATATGCTCTATTCACCTTAGCTTGTAGGGTTTAGGCTTCTTCAAATAGGGGGAGATTGTTGGGTATTGTATCCACAATGCACCTGATTTGAAGAAGCCCCTGAACAAGCTAAGGTAAATAGACAATGTATTTGATGAAATATTTCTAGTGGTGCTTGCAGTTATTCCATGCTAAGTACACACTAATGTCAGGGTGCAGTGGGTCAATATACACGGGTCTGTACAATGTAATCCCTCGTTGAGCAGATCAGTGTGTTGGCCTACGTGTACTCTCTCTATTGGGGTGTACTTAATTTCAAGTACAGGGCTATGATAAAGCAAGAGCAGACAAGAAGCAAGGGTGGGCCAAAGACCAGCTCACTGGTGGAAAGACGAGAATTCGTCTAAGTATAATTCGTCGAGAATCACTAAGTGATTCTCGCCGATTCGTCGAGAATCACTAGTGATTCTCGACGAGTCGACGAGAATCACCAGTTGATTCTTGCCGAGTTGGGCCGGCTGTCTCGACGCAGTCAGAAAAATCATCTAAGGCAGAATCGTCGAGAATCACCAAGTGATTCTCGCCGATTCGTCGAGAATGACTTTGCATTCTCGACGAGTCGGCGAGAATCCAAGGTGATTCCCACCGATTCTCCCCGGCCTCTATAACCTGTGCAGCCAGAATTCTCTAAGTAGAATTCGGCGAGAATCGTAAGTGATTCTCGCCGATTCGTCGAGAATCACTCACGATTCTCGCCGAATTTGACTTGGGCATTTTTCCAAGTCTGTCTGGACCGGTCCACGTTATCTGCGAGATTTTGAACCGGACTTCGGTCTTTCTGCTGGTGGGGCCCACAACGGTCATCTCTTGACCTAGTGTATAAATACTCTGGTATTTGTGTACAGTAAGACACACAGAAGACATACAAAAGAAAGCGGCCGACAAAACCCTAATCTCGCGATCTTGCTCCGCCTCCGTCGCCGCAGCCGATCACCGAAGCCGATCTCGATCTCCTCCAGATCCTCGGTGATAGAAGCCAAGTCCTGCACAGCGTCTCACGTGTCTATCCAGAGATCCTTTGTCTCTTGATTTGAGATAGGGAAATTTTTCCTCGTCCGAATTGATCGAGACGATCGATCCTCGTGTGACCGTTGGTAGACCTTGCCGACTTCGCTAAGAAGATTGGATCTCCAGTGCTTTGCTGCTGTGTTCAGTTGCCGCCGCCAACACCGAGAGCCTTGCCGCCGCTTGACGCCGCCGCCGGTCTCGGGGAGATCCTCTCCAAGTGAGATCTAGGGTTGTGGACTCTTCGTTGACTTCAAGAACACGTCGTCGAACGAAGAGGGACACCCTATTCTCCTTACGTTGTTTGTATTTCTTACAAGCTATTTTCATTTTCTCTTTCATTGTAAAGGACCGATTGGTCTCTAGTTGTAGGGTTGGGTGCAACCCGTGTTGTAGGAGTGTTGACTCCTACGTGTGGAAGGGTTCCTTCCGTTAGTGCAAGGATTGGATTTCAATCCTGTTGGTGAAGTGACCGAGTCGTCCCTGGTTGGGAGATAGGTCGAAGGGGGAAAGTGGACGTACCCAAATCGGGGAACCACTATAAATTGTTTGTGTATTTTTGTGCTGTGTTGTTTTGTTTTCTTGTGCAGGTGAAACATTAATTCCGCAAATTCGCTGCAAATACACCTATCCCCCCTAGGTGTAAGTAGTTGACACTAGGTGGACTTTCAAGTCTCTCCGACAGTTGGATCTAATACTACAGACAAGTCAGATCTTGATCTTCTGATTTCCCTTCGAAAGGGAGTTCGGACATGCACTCAACATCCTATTCATGATATTATTTCTTATGCTCAACTGTTCTCTTCCTGCTAGAGCTTTGCTCTTTCCCTCTCGGCTAGGGTCATCCCAGCTACCTATTAAGAAACTCTTGTTATTCCTCATTGGAAAGCCGTTATAGATGAAGAGATGAAAACTCTGACTGAACGGGGTACTTGTACTCTTGTCCCTACCCCTATTGGAGCTGATGTGGTTGGCTGTCTCTAGGTCTTTGTGATCATGTTTCTTTTTGATGGTACCATTGATTGCTATAAAACTCAACTTGTTGTTAAAGGTTTTACTCAAAACTATAGTGTTGACTTCTTTGACATCTTCTCTTTTGTTTCTCGGATTACAACAAACCATGTTCTATTTTCTGTGGCCGTTAACAGAGGCTAGGAAATGTCTCAGTTGAATGTCAAGAATGTATTTATTTATGGAGATCTTTAGGAGGTGGTCTATATGAAACAACCTCCTGGGTACTTTGCTCAGGGGGAGTCTCAGGTGTACAGGTTGAGAAAGACCATCTATGGACTTAAGCAAAGCCCACTAACATGGTTTGAGAAGTTCAGCAAAGTTATCTTTGTTATTGGGTTTGCTCGAAGTGCTACAGATCATTTTTTATTCATATGCAAGACTTCTATAGGGCTAGTTGTTCTTATTATTTATGTGGATTACATTCTTCTTATATGGGATGATAAGAAGGGAATTGACCTAACAAAGAAGCATCTTCTTAAATATTTTGTTATAAAAGATATGGGGTCTCCCAAGAACTTTCTGGGAATTGAGATCTCACGGAAGCCTAATTCTATAGTGCTCTTGCAACAAAAGTATCTCTTGGATCTTTTGAAAGAGACAGGTCTTCTTAGAGTAAACCTTCTCAGTGTCCAATGACTGTTGGTGATGACAAGTGTTGAAATGAGGATTCACCTCTCTATGTAGATATCACCAAATATAGATGGCTTGTGGGATAACTCATTTATCTTACAATCACAAGACCAGATATCTGTTATGCAGTTGGAAAAGTAAGCCAGTTTAAACAAGCTCCCAAGGAGTGTCATCTTCAATCTGCTCTAAAGATCTTAGAATATGTGAAAGGATCTCCGGGAAAGGGACTTCTGTTTCAGAAGAATAATCATTTGAACATTAAACCTATTCTGATGTCAGATATGCAGATGACAAGGAGGATACAAAATATACGTCTTGTTTTAGCACCTTCATAGGAGGAAATCTGGTCAGTTGGAAGAGAAAGAAACAGTCTGTAGTCTCCAGGTCATGTGTTGAAGCTGAATACATAAGCATGACTTCAAATACCTATGAGTTGAAGTGGTTATAAACAATGATGTTTGATTTGGGAGAAGTTTATGATCATCCCCTGCTAATGTTCTATGATAACAAAACAATAATATATATTTCAAAGAATCCAGTGCTTCATGAATGGACAAAACATATTGAAGTGCTCTACCACTTTATCAGAGAAGAGGTATTGAAGAATCAAATCTTCACTCTTTTTGTCACCTCTGACAAAGAGCTACCTGATATTTTTACCACACCAGAGTCCTCCTTTTCATATATCTATAAGAAGCTGGGTATATATAAAACCTCCCCTATAATGACCGTATAATAAGGGTCCGGTCCGGGCCCCACAACATACAGACTCCCCAGCTTAAGCATTATAAGATAATATAAAACTACCCAACTCAAAACTAATATATAATCAGAAGAAACAAACAACCAACCGGAAGTTATTCAGTACTAAAGGAGTTCGAACCGGCCATAAGGCTTTACAATATCCATTTGTCCAGAAACTGAAACAACAACCACAACCAGAGCAATGTGCCTTGGCACTCCTAGGCTACCTCGGCATACAAGCCAGAAACATAATGTACTAAGTATAACACTCAACAATAGAAAGCTGCTAAAAAAAGTCCACTTTATGAGGCTTAGGCCTTTTTGTCCGGCGAGCTTGCTCCCGCATGCGACCCTTGCCCTGTAAAAATTTGTTGTAACGTGGGTCAGCAAAGGCTGACCTCAACTGTGTAACCAACACATCTCCTCCCGGCTATCCCTAGCGCACCCCGAGGCACTCCATCACCCTGCAGGACAACACTTCATATGTAAATGTATATAAACATATAGAATAAAAAAATAAGTTAGGATATCACATACATCAAACACGTTTCTAGGTTGAGCAGTTAATAAAAAGGGGCCAACTATGCAGCATGTTTGCAAACCTGGGTTTCATACAAAGCACCATATAACGCATGAAACTCACATATAATCATGCATCAACACATTGCATCACACGGGTACTTCCATTTCCCCTAACGTCATTCAAGCCGCCACACAGAACTCTTGTCAAGGCCCCACCCGCTCGTGGGTCTTAAAACCCAAGCTTGCCTACAAGCTCTGACTTCTTACGTTAGGATTCCATCTCACAAACAATAAACCGATGCTAATAGCCCTTGCTATACCCAACCCGCTCAAGGGCTTCATTGCCCGGGCTTGTCAAAAGCTTGGCGTTCTCGTCAGTTTCACAGAAGGGGACTTATCTCGCCGGTACACTCTCCACACATGACTTGCACATCACGGGCTATCCAGCCAACCAAAGAGACAAACCACGCCTTTGCACATCAATCAACAAACATAGTCTTTCCCACCCTAATCCACCATTCGTTCTCGCACAAAATAAAGGGGTACAAACATCACAAACGACTTCTTGCCGCAAACGGATTTCTAACAAAATCCTTAAGGCTCGTTATGCAACATCACCGAGTTAGACTAATGGTTGCGACTACGACGTCACCCACAATGCCTAATCCACTAACAAAGCGGATTTCTAAGATAACATCGTGTCGGGGACGGACACAATCGACCCAATGGTTCTTCTTGAAACATGACAGCTCGAACCCCTCTCATTTGAGAGATCCGGTGCCTAAATGCTTGAAAGAAAAACAAGGTAAATCGAATGCTACGCACGCATACTAAAGACTGAGAGGAGAAGTGTCGTTACCTTACAACTCCTCTTCCTAGCCATGGAAAACTTGATTTGCACGGATGAAAGTGTGCGACTTCAATTCCTCTCCACATATTTGGCCTTGAATCGACGATCGGAGCTCCGAAGCTTCGTCAATGGAGGAGAAAACCCTTCTTCTTCCTCCTCCAAACTCTTTCTCCTAAACCCTAAATCTCACTTAACGGAGAAGAAAATGAGAGGAAAGAGCATCTCAACCCTACTTATGCCTCTTGGACGGAGTGTCCTGGGCCATAGGTTCAAATTCGAAGTGATATCGGGCGATCAGAACATATATCTACGGAACTGATCCTGTCCGCTACTGCCGGGCGGTAACTACCTACCGCGCCGCGGTAGCTTCCCAAGCCCTCGGTCAAAAAATAATGTCGCGCTATCGCCGGCGGTAGAAATACCGATGTGCGGTAGCTCACTCAATGCTTCCATCTCAACGCAAGAAGGCTAACACCAAGCGGTAACTAGCTAACGTCGCACGCTAAAACTCGATGCACTCAACTTCTACCACTCAATGCCTCCACTCAACGCACTCAATGTTAGGCTACCGCCAGCGGTATCTATCTAATGTCGCGCGATAGCATCCAGAGGCTCAAGTACTGGAAAACTAGGGTGTTACAACTCTACCCCCCCTAGAAGAATTTTGTCCTCGAAATTTAGCATGTAATCAAACAAAAAGCATACTTGAAGCAAAAGATTTTGGGAAGTCCTCCCGCATTGCTTTCTTATGCTCCCAGGAGAATTCATCTTGCCCGTAGTTATCCCAGCGCACTTTCACGAGCTTAACCTCTTTATTCTACAATAGCCGAGCTTCTGAATCCTCTATGCCAATAAAACGGACTTTCGTCCTCAGGTCCTCTTCTACCGGCACCGTCGTTGACTCAACCACAACACTTGCCTCCCCCAAGGCTTTCCTTAAAACTTAAACATGCAATACATCATGTAATCCACTCAGATCTGGGGACAACGCCAACCGATTGGCTGCTTCTCCAATTCGTTCCATGACTTTGAATGGCCCCCCAAAACCTTGGACTCAACTTCTTGAGTCAGCAAATCCGCGAAATTCCTTTGAACGACTTAATCTTTAGATATACTCAGTCACCTACCGCAAACTCCTCGTTCCTATGGCACGCATTGAAATACTTCGCCTGCCGATCCTGAACAACCTTCATGCGCTCTTGAATTATTCCCACCAACTCACAAGCATCGACCACCACCTCTTTACCCAAAAGTTTGGTGTCCCCCGCCTCTATCCATGACATCGGTGTTTGACACCGCCTTCCATACAAAGCCTCGTATGGCGCCATCTTAATACTTGCCAGAAAACTATTATTGTAGGCAAACTCCACCATGAAAAGATGATCGTTCCACCTCTTGCCAAAATGAAGGGTACACAATCTCAGCATATCCTCCATAGTACGGTTCGTCCTTTCGGTTTGACCATCGGATTGAGGATGGAACATCGTACTAAACTTGAGCCTTGTGCCTAGACTCTTTTGTACCAATCTCCAGTCTTTGGATGTGAACCGCCCATCACGATCACTAATGATACTCTTTGGAACTCCATGCAATCACACAATATTGCGAACATATAATTCTACCAGCTGCTTTATGTTGTCCTCCTTCCGATTCGAGATGAAGTGAGCCACTTTGGTCAAGCAATTCACAATCACCCAAACCGCATCATTACCCTACTGTGACCGTGGTAAGCCATGCACAAAGTCCTTGGAGATGTCATCAAATTTCCACTCGGGGATAGGAAGAGGCTTCAGGAACTCGCCCGATTTTTGACACTCAGCCTTCACTATAGCACAAGTTTGGCACCGACTCACGTACAAAGCTCTATCCCGCTTCAAACCAGGCCACCAAAAGGATTTCTTCATATCCAAGTACATCTTCGTACTGCCTAGGTGAATGGAGTAATTCGTGAAATGAGCATCAAACATTAACTCATCGCGGATCTTGTCGAACTGCGGTACACATACCTTTTGGTCCTTCCTTAAGATTCCATCAATCATCTCCCAGGTACTACCCTCACCTTTTTGAGCTTCCACCACAAATGGCTGGAACTCCACATCCATATTGGTTACTTCCCGGATACGATCAGATAAGTCATTCTACAACTCTATCCAGTTCAACCAAGCCATGCTAGACTCGTCTCTTGCTACACACTCAATGCCAAGGGACTCAAAATCCCGCACTAACCGTTGATCATGAGCTTCAATCCAATTCCCTTGTCCTGAATACTTCCTACTTAAGGCATCGACCATCACGGTTGCTTTGCCCGCCGTATACTGAATTGCCACGTCGTATTCCCCAAGTAACTTGACCCACCCGCGTTGCCGCATGTTCAAGTCTTTTTGATCTAGAAGATACCTCAGGATTTTGTGGCCCGTGAAGATCTCCACTTTAGCACCATACACATAGTGCCGCCACAACTTCAACGCAAAGATTACTGCTGCCAACTCCAAGTAATGAACGGGGTAATTTCTCTCATAAGGTTTCAACTGTCTAGATCCAAAGGCTATCACATTGCCAAATTGCACTAGCACGCAACCCAAACTGCAACCTGACGCGTCACTGAAGATCTGAAATCCTTCAGTTCCTTTAGGGAGACTTAGGATTGGAGAAGACATCAACCTTTCCTTCAAGGTATCAAACGCTTGATTGCACTCCTAAGTCCAAACAAACTTCTGGTCCTTACGAGTCAGAGTAGTGAGGGGCAGAGCTATTCGCGAAAGGTTTTCCACAAATCTTCTATAGTATTTAGCTAGTCTAAGGAAACTCCTGACTTCCGCCACGGTGCTCAGAACTCGCCACGGTGCTCCGAAGCTTCGTCAATGGAGGAGAAAACCCTTCTTCTTCCTCCTCCAAACTCTTTCTCCTAAACCCTAAATCTCACTTAACGGAGAAGAAAATGAGAGGAAAGAGCATCTCAGCCCTACTTATGCCTCTTGGACGGAGTGTCCTGGGCCATAGGTTCAAATTCGAAGTGATATTGGGCGATCAGAACATAGATCTACGGAACTGATCCTATCCGCTACTGCCGGGCGGTAACTACCTACCGCGCCGCGGTAGCTTCCCGAGCCTTCGGTCAAAAAATAATGTCGCGCTACCGCCGGCGGTAGAAATACCGTTGTGCGGTAGCTCACTCAATGCTTCCATCTCAACGCAAGAAGGCTAACACCAAGCGGTAACTAGCTAACGCCGCACGCTAAAACTCGATGCACTCAACTTCTACCACTCAATGCCTCCACTCAACGCACTCAATGTTAGGCTACCGCCAGCGGTATCTATCTAATGTCACGCGATAGCTTCCAGAGGCTCAAGTACTGGAAAACTAGGGTGTTACAACTCCACCTCCCCCCCCTTAGAAGAATTTTGTCCTCGAAATTTAGCATGTAATCAAACAAAAAGCATACTTGAAGCAAAAGATTTTGGGAAGTCCTCCCACATTGCTTTCTTACGCTCCCAGGAGAATTCATCTTGCCTGTAGTTATCCTAGCGCACTTTCACGAGCTTAACCTCTTTATTCTGCAACAGCCGAGCTTCTGAATCCTCTATGCCAATCAGACGGACTTTTGTCCTCAGGTCCTCTTCTACCGGCACCGTCATTGGCTCAACCACAACACTTGCCTCCCCCAAGGCTTTCCTTAAAACTTAAACATACAATACATCATGTAATCCACTCAGATCTGGGGACAACGCCAACCGATTGGCTGCTTCTCCAATTCATTCCATGACTTCGAATGGCCCCCAAAACCTTGGACTCAACTTCTTGAGTCGGCAAATCCGCGAAATTCCTTTGAACGACTTAATCTTTAGATATACTCAGTCACCTACCGCAAACTCCTCATTCCTATGGCAGGCATTGAAATACTTCGCCTGCTGATCCTGAACAACCTTCATGCGCTCTTGAATTATTCCCACCAACTCACAAGCATCGACCACCACCTCTTTACCCAAAAGTTTGGTGTCCCCCGCCTCTATCCATGACATCGGTGTTTGACACCGCCTTCCATACAAAGCCTCATATGGCGCCATCTTAATACTTGCCAGAAAACTATTATTGTAGGCAAACTCCACCATGAAAAGATGATCGTTCCACCTCTTGCCAAAATGAAGGGTACACATTCTCAGCATATCCTCCATAGTACGGTTCGTCCTTTCGGTTTGACCATCGGATTGAGGATGGAACGTCGTACTAAACTTGAGCCTTGTGCCTAGACTCTTTTGTACCAATCTCCAGTCTTTGGATGTGAACCGCCCATCACGATCACTAATGATACTCTTTGGAACTCCATGCAATCACACAATATTGCGAACATATAATTCTACCAGCTGCTCTATGTTGTCCTCCTTCCGATTCGAGATGAAGTGAGCCACTTTGGTCAAGCGATTCACAATCACCCAAACCGCATCATTACCCTACTGTGACCGTGGTAAGCCATGCACAAAGTCCTTGGAGATGTCATCAAATTTCCACTCGGGGATAGGAAGAGGCTTCAGGAACTCGCCCGGTTTTTGACACTCAGCCTTCACTATAGCACAAGTTTGGCACCGACTCACGTACAAAGCTCTATCCCGCTTCAAACCAGGCCACCAAAAGGATTTCTTCATATCCAAGTACATCTTCGTACTGCCTAGGTGAATGGAGTAATTCGTGAAATGAGCATCAAACATTAACTCATCGCGGATCTTGTCGAACTGCGGTACACATACCTTTCGGTCCTTCCTTAAGATTCCATCAATCATCTCCCAGGTACTACCCTCACCTTTTTCAGCTTCCACCACAAATGGCTGGAACTCCACATCCATATTGGTTGCTTCCCGGATACGATCAGATAAGTCATTCTACAACTCTATCCAGTTCAACCAAGCCATGCTAGACTCGTCTCTTGCTACACACTCAATGCCAAGGGACTCAAAATCCCGCACTAACCGTTGATCATGAGCTTCAATCCAATTCTCTTGTCCTGAATACTTACTACTTAAGGCATCGACCATCACAGTTGCTTTGCCCGCCGTATACTGAATTGCCACGTCGTAGTCTCCAAGTAACTTGACCCACCCGCATTGCCGCATGTTCAAGTCTTTTTGATCTAGAAGATACCTCAGGATTTTGTGGTCCGTGAAGATCTCCACTTTAGCACCATACACATAGTGCCGCCACAACTTCAATGCAAAGATTACTGCTGCCAATTTCAAGTAATGAACGGGGTAATTTCTCTCATAAGGTTTCAACTGTCTAGATCCAAAGGCTATCACATTACCAAATTGCACTAGCACGCAACCCAAACTGCAACCTGAAGCGTCACTGAAGATCTGAAATCCTTCAGTTCCTTTAGGGAGACTTAGGATTGGAGAAGACATCAACCTTTCCTTCAAGGTATCAAATGCTTGATTGCACTCCCAAGTCCAAACAAACTTCTGGTCCTTACGAGTCAGAGTAGTGAGGGGCAGAGCTATTCGCGAAAGGTTTTCCACAAATCTTCTATAGTATTTAGCTAATCTAAGGAAACTCCTGACTTCTGCCACGGTGCTCAGAACTCGCCAATCCCTGATGGTCTCAACTTTCACTAGATCGACCGCCAACCCATCACCACTAATCACATGGCCCAAAAATGCCACCTTCTCCAACCAAAACTCGCACTTTGAGAACTTTGCATAAAGCTGGTTCTCTCTCAGAGTCTGCAAGACTACTCTCAAATAAACCTCATGCTTTACCTCTGATTTGGAGTATACAAAATATCATCAATGAACACCACCACAAACGAGTATAAGTACTCCTGAAACACTCAGTTCATCAAATCCATGAATACCGATGAAAAGTTCGTCAACCCAAATGGCATCACCGAGAACTCGAAGTGACCATACCTCGTACCAAACATTATCTTGGGTATGCCCTTATCTCGAATCTGCAATTGGTAGTATGTACCCTGATTTCAGGTCCAACTTAGAGTAAACCACCGACCCTACCAACTGGTTGAATAGGTCATCTATCTTTGGGATCAGATACTTATTCTTGACGGTTAGTTTATTCAACTCCTGTTAGTCTATGCACAACCGCATACTACCATCTTTCATCTTCACAAATAACACTTACACGCTCCATAACGAAGAGCTGGGTCTAATGTACCCTTGCTCCAACAGTTCCAACAACTATACCTTGAGCTCGACCAACTCCTTCGGTGCCATCCTAAAAGGAGGACGTGATACCGGCCTGGCTTCAGGCACTAACTCATTCGAGAAATCGATCTCCCGTCGAGGAGGTGCTCTCGGAAGCTCCTCAGGAAACACAGCCTCGAATTCCGCCATTACCGCCACTTCTCCAAGTGATAGCTTGGAAAGGTTAACTTCCAACCATGCCACAAAAGCTGCTCCTCCCTGGTTAACAGCCCGCACCAACTGCATGCCCAAAATTAGGGAACAGGACACTCCACTAAGGCCCTCAAATTGGACTTCTTCCTTTCCTTCGCTTCTCAGGGTCACCACCTTAGATAGGCAGTCAATACTGGCGCGCTGCTCTGCCAGCCAGTCCATCCCCAAGATCACATCGAACTAGACTAATGGTAGAACCGTTGCTACCAACATGAAGTCAACTCCGTATAAACTCCAACCAATGCGCCCTTTCGTCCTGGTGGTCATGAAAGACCCATTGGGCATGCACACTCTAAGCTCTGCATTTGCCGAAAAAGGCTCGACTCTAATTCTCCGGATAAATCTCTCTGCCGGAAAAGAGAGCGACACTACCGTATCAAATAGTACCCTTGCGGGGTAATCGGAAACTAACACGAAGCCTAAAACACAGGCAATACACATAAAAGTCTCGAAATTCTAAAGCCAATAAACAAAATTAAACTTTCCCATACCCGTCACCACATCGGGTTGTCAAATCGCATCCTGTTGCCCAAGGTTATAAGCCCTTGGCTGTACAGGTTAGAGTCGTGAAGTGCTCGACTTTGACATCTTCCCTTTCTCCGCGGCGCTGGGAACAAGACGCACTGACTGTTCCTTCCTTGGCTCTTGCTCAGCATCACCCTCAGTACAAAAACAAGCCATGTGGCCTTACTTGCCACACCTATAGCATGTTGGTGGTACCTTGAAGCGAGATCCCCTCGACGTTATACTGCTCTTCTCCCATGACTTGAAGGGATGTGGCTTCTTCCTCCATTTACTCCCTTCAGACTTCCCTTGCGATTGAGAAGGTTTTCCTTTTTCTTGCTTAACTGCCAGTTCCTTTCGATGTTTGGTTCGTTCCATATCACTTTCCAATATACTGGTAGTCTCTATCAACTCGTTGAAACCCGCATTCTTCATATCTATAAGGTGTTGCCTTAAATTCTCTCTCAACCCATGGTAGAAGAGATGTTCCCTCTCCTCATCGCCAGCCATGGTCGTTCCAACATAACGACCCAATTGAGTAAATTCCTGAATGTACTCATCTACAGTCTTATCTCGATGCACCAAGTACAGAAAATGCCTATGAACGGCTAACCTTGTTGACGAAGGGATATACTTCTTTAAGAAGGAATTCCTGAACTCTCCTATGGACGGGGTGCGTCCAGGAAATTGGCGGCTGTTATGGTTCTCCCACCACAACTTAGCGTCACCTTATAACATGAAGGTCACAAACTGAGACTGCTTCTCCTCTAGCGTCTCTGTCTCCCTCAAAAGTTCCTGAATCCTCGCCCACCAGTCCTCCGCATCGGTCGGCGTGCCAACTCCCTTGAACGTTGGAGGATGGAAACTTAGAAAATACTTCATCAGTCGGTCTCCCTACCCAACAACCACTCTCTCAGCCAACGTCTCTGCCTGGCTGGCTCCTTCGCCCGTTATGAGTGGTGCCACATCCGGGGTAATAGGAGTCGTTACTTGTGCAACAAGGGTCATAACTTGCGCTACCGCTGCGGCTTGGGACGCTATCATTGCCTCTGCAAGAATGCAACAGAAATTGTCCGGGGTCACACCCATACCAATAGGACCCGGAGCAGTAACACTGCTCGCCGAAGGCTCCTCTTGCGGCTTGACGTCCACGCATCGTCGCTTGTACCCTTAGCAAAGGTAAGGTAAAACAAGAATCAGCCTCTATTCGTAAAACTTAGACACTAGGACACTGACGGTACCATGATACTCATATGTGGATAACTTCTTTACGCGATCCGATTATGTCAAATTGACCACTAAACCTTACCTTGGACACTAACCTGGCTCTGATACCAAATTATAACACCTCCCATGTAATGACCATATAATATGGGTCCGGCCGGGGACCCACAACATACAGACTCAACAACTTAAGCATTATAATAAGATATAAAACTACCCAACTCAAAACTCAGAAATAAACAGCAGAAACAAACAACCAACCAGAATTTATCCACTACTAAAGGAGTTTGAACCAGCTTTAAGGCCTTACAATATCCAATTGTCCAAAAACTAAAACAACAACCACAAATAGAGCTATGCGACTTGGCGTTCCTAGGCTACCTCGACATGCAAGCCAGAAACATAATGCACTAAGAATAACACTCACGAAAACAAAGCTGCTAAACAAAAGTCCACTTCATGTGGCTTTGGCCTTTTTGTCCGGCAAGCTTGCTCCCACATGCGACCCTTTCCCTATAAAAATTTGTTGAAATGTGGGTCAGCAAAGGCTGACCTCAACTGTGTAACTAACACATCTCCTCCCGGCCATCCCTAGCGGACCCCGGGGCACTCCATCACCCTGCAGGTCAGCACTTCGTATGCAAATGTATATAAACATATAGAGTAAAGTGACAGGTTAGGATGTCACATATATCAAACACGTTTCTAGGTTGAGCAGTTAATAAAATGGGGCCTACTATACAACATGTTTTGCAAACCTAGCTTTCATCCAAGTAACCCTATAGTGCATGAAACTAACATATCGCCATGCATCAACACATCACATCACACCAGTACTTCCATTTCCCCTAATGGCATTCAAGTCGCCACACAAAACTCTTGCCAAGGCCCCACCCGCACGTAGGTCTCAAAACCCGGGCTTGCCTGTAAGCTCTGACTTCTCGCGTCAGGATTCCGCCTCACAAACAACAAACATATGCTAATAACCCTTGCTTGACCCCACCCGCTCATGGGATTCATCGTACGGGCTTATCAAAAGCAAGACATTCTCATTAGTTTCATAAAAGGGGACTTGTCTCGCCGGGACACTCTCCCCACATGACTTGCACGTCATGGGCTAGCTAGCCGACCACAGAGAAAAACCACGCCTTCGCACATCAATCAACAAACGTAGCCTTTCCCACCCTAATCTACCATTCGCTCTCGCACAAAATAAAGGGGGCAAACATCACAAATAGCTTCTTTCCCCAAACTGATTTCTAACAAAATCCTTAAGGCTCGTTATGCAACATCACCGAGACTAACTAACAGTCGCGACTGCGGCTTCACCCACAATGGCTAATCCATTAACAGAGAAGATTTCTAGTGCAACATCATGCTGGGGACGAACACAATCGACCCAGTGGTTCCTCTTGAACCATGGAAACCCTAACCCCTCTCATTTGAGAGATCCGTTGTCTAAATGCTTGAAAGAAAAAAAGATAAATCAGATGCTATGCACGCATCCTAAAGAATGAGAGGAGAAGTGTTGTTACCTTACGAATCCTCTTCCTAGCCATGGAAAACTTGATTTGCACAGATAAAAGTGTGCGACTTCAAGTCCTCTGCATGGATCTGGCCTTAGATCGACGATCGGAGCCCCGAAGCTTCGTCAATGGCGGAGAAAACCCTTCTTCCTCCTCCAAACTCTTTCTGCCAAACCCTAAATCTCACTCAACAGAGAAGAAAATGAGAGGAAAGAGCCTCTCAACCCTACTTATGCCTCTTGTCGGAGTGTCCTGGGCCATAAGATCAAAACCGAAGCGAAATCGGATGGTCAGAACAAAGATCTACGGAACTGCTCTCGTCCGCTACTGCCGGGCGGTAACTACCTACCGCTCCACGGTAGGTTCCCGAGCCCTCGGTCAAAAAATAATGATGTGCTACTGCCGACGGTAGGAATACCGCTGCGCGGTAGCTCATTCAACGCTTCCGTCTCAACGCAAGAAGGCTAACGCCAAGCAGTAACTAGCTAACGTCGCGCGCTAGCACTCGATGCACTCAACGCCTACCACTCAGTGCCTCCACTCAACGTATGCTACTCAACGCACTCAACGCTAGGCTACCGCCGAGCTGTATCTATTTGAAGGATCAAGCGCATACCCAACTGCACCAAAAGCCCGGACTATTAGAGAGGGCGCTACTTAATTTCTTAAATAAGTAGCAAAGCGCCACAGGTCAAGTGAAGGAACGCCCCCCCGGTCTTAAACCCGGGACCTCCCTCTGATACCAATTGAAGGATCAAGCGCATACCCAACTGCACCAAAAGCCCAAACTGTTGGAGAGGGCGCTACTTAATTTCTTAAATAAGTAGTAAAGTGCCACGGGTCAAGTGAAGGAATGCCGGACCCAACACTATCTAACGCCGTATGATAGCTTCTAGCGGCTCAAGTACTGGAAAACTGGGGTGTTACAGTATGATTGACATATACGCTCCAGCTTGAGGGGGAGTGTTAGAACCTGTGTAGTTCTGGTGGTCTGGTGTACAGGAATGACGGTGGTTTGGCTGACTGGTGACTTGGATTTGTGGTCTGGTGACTTTCTAAGGCTGATCGCTGGTAGTTGTTAAGGACAAGGTGTGGCGGTCAACAAAGGCGGCCCGGTTACGAAGTTGTGATTAGTATCTGCCTAATAGATAAAGGAGGTCTTATGTGCTACCGTGACTCAGTTTGGCGATCTGCCGGTACTAGTAGTTGCGGTCTGGAGTTTAGCTTTATCTTAACCACCACTGTTACCCTAAAGCGAGCTGCCTCATTGAAGACGGATAAAGACCAAATCAAGCTTGTTCGTGTCTATAGTTGTAATCGTGTAGTTAGATTTATCTAGCCGCACATCCCACATTGTATGCTTTTATGTATTTGCCTTGTCTCATGTGGCAGACATTATGTTTTCTCTCTCTTCCCCCTATTTTCTATAAATAGGGGGCATGCCATTGTATTATTAAACTTTTTTGAAGCAATAAAGTTCTATTATTTAGCTCTTTTCCCACATATACTATTTTTGAAAAACCCTACTTGGGTGTGGAAATTTTAGGATAAATTATTTGTACGGGGCCCATCTTAGGACCTCTAATTTGGGGTAAATTGGCATTTTGCATAGCTAAAAGTCCTGATTTTTACATTTTGTTTCCTCAAAATTTATGTTTATCAATTTACAGCCTAAGTTATATGAAATTGACATTTTTCACTCTAGGAATCAAAGCATGTGAGTATTTTGGTCCAAATCATTTAAAGAATAGATTTTAGGTCAAAGAATTGTGGTATATTTTGGTTCTCAATGATAGCCAAATAGAAATAAGAAAAGAAGATGAAGGTGAAGGACATGGAACTTGTGATCGATCTTTCTACAAAAGATAGTAGACTGATTAAAAGAGGTTTATTTTTTGAAACAACTTGAGTTGATGGATTTTCATCTAATGGTTCGGCCTTACAGCAGAAACCAACTCAATTAAGGAGAATCAAAAACTAAAACTCCTCAGCCAAAGTATGACTTGCTGAGTAGATGGTACCAATGTGACAATGATTAACTTATTTATTAGATAATAGGAACTGTTCGAGTGCAAGCTGTTGCAACCCACTCAACGCTCCTGGTAGACCAGACTAAATTTGGCTTCCTTAGCCCGTGGACTAGTCAAGCGTGCAAACAGTCACGAGTAAGTAAAAAAGCGCACAATACGATTTTAACATGGAAAAATCTTTCCTGATTGACAGTTTGTCGAGAGGGCTCAGCTGGTCGTGTGCGAGTGATGAGTGCCTAGCTTCACCAGGCATCCGCTATACAGACAAGCAGTAAGGGGCGAGTTGAGCCGGCTAGCTTGTAATTTCGCCTGGTTAAGAGGCAAGTGTCGAGTGTCGGCTTCACCGGGCACTCGCCACACGAGTGAGTAGGCTGCTACCCGCTCGTCTTGCCTACCAGGGGCATGTTCCCCATTCTCGTGAAATCCCATTTTAGGCTGCCATTAGCCATTCCAAATAGCGGGTTTTTTGCTGTTGGCAGTGCGATTTGTGCTGCATTTAGTAAGACCCGAAGGAGGGAATTTGCTTTCCGCAGACCTTTCCCAAAAAACTATAAATAGACCCCCAAGGGCACCTTTGGAGGGGTTATTTTCTTGGCTTCTCTCTACTTTGGCTAGCTTTGGTTGGAAAGAGATTTGACTCACTATTCACCGTGTTTTCTAGGTGGGTAGTCGGGAGCTCTCAAGGCCCTTCGAAGGTGCCCGATCAAGGAATGGATTGGGAGGGTAAGCGATCTAAGATCTTCCGAATGTGTGGCAAGACCTTCTCGTTGCTGCTCGGGGGTCTATTTGAGGTTCTGGTGGGATTGTCTCCAAAATTTAAGTCATTAGCCAAGGGCATCGGTTCAGGAGAAGTAAAGGTAAGCTATACCTCTGGTATGAACTCCTCGTTGAGCTGTGGTTTCCAAATTCAACATTTTTTGTGCGGTGAGCGTGAAACATATCTTGTCAGGAAAATCCCAAGCAAGTATCGTGACTGGAGATGAGGGACAAGAAGCTGACCCAGGGGCTCGCCTCCCGCAAGTGGCTTCGTGACCCAAATGCAAATCGAACACTTCACGAAGGCCATCTTGGAGACCCTGCACTCTGGCCTCTTGATGCAAGCCGATGAGTACTCGACCCCACGGTCCCAGTACTCTCCCAGCTGGCATTAGACGAGGAGGCGCCAGGTAGGCGAGTTAGGAAGGGGATAGTGGGTGAGGAGGAGAGAAGTCTTTTCAGGGGAGTGAGCTTTTCCCTGGCTTGCAAAAGGTTCCCCAATCAGGAAAGCTGGTCCGGCAAGACCCCTCATGTAATGCCCCAAAATCCTAAAAATGGGAAGGAGTTGGTTTCTGGAAGTTACCGTCAAGCGATAGTGTTAACGTCGGCGGTATCCAGATGAATTATTTCAACCTTCGTTTTAGGTAGGTACTGCGCGATGGTAGAAAGGTATCGCGCGGCGATACCACTCAATGCACTCAACGCACTCGGCGCACTCGATGAAGCGTTAAGAACCTACCGCGGGACGGTAGTGTCCTATCGCGGGGCGGTAGCTGGCCACGTGTCAGTGAGGCTGAAGGGGTTTGAACGGCAGAGCGATGCTGATTGAGCTAAGCAGCCACCACCTATGATAGTGCGCGACGATAGCGAGATACCACGTGGTGGTAGCTCTTTGTTAAAGGCTAGACATGAGATTGAATTCTCATTTTCTCTCACACACTTTCTCTCTCTCTTAGTTCTTGAGGTTCTTGAGGGAAGAGAAGGAAAAAGTCTAGGAGGCAAAGGGAAAAGGTGATCCAATGTGTGTTTGTGATCAGAATTGCGAGTCAAGGCCGGATCCGTGGAAAGGAAGCTGTGAGCAAGAGCATGTCTCCTAAGCAATCAATAAGGGTAACGACTTTCTACTTTGACAAGTGAAGTCCTCAATTTGCATATATGCATGGAACCCTTCACCAAAAAATGAAGAAAAGGGTGGTTTCCAGTGGGTAGATCGTGTGATCCCTGGTAGAAATTACATATTGAATTCGTAATCGAAGTACTGAATAGGCATGTTATATGAAGCCCACCTGGACAGGTTGGTATGGATTAGTGATGAATTGTTTTGCGTGTCGGAGAAGACTCCGTGGATAAACCTGTAAAATTTGGGGTCATGGGGTGTGCAAGATGCTGTAATGATAGTACTGAAGATGATCTCTAGGAAAACACCCAAAATAGGGAAGAAACGACTTTTGTCCTCTATTGCGCGGCGGTAGTGCTATCGCCGGCGATAACTCCCAATGAGCTATGTTTGTGAGGCCTGTCTCTCAAAGACCTAAGGGCCATTGTTTGAAGCTGTTGAGCCTTACGTGACTAGCTATTGAGGCCATGAGAGCTATTATTTTTGTTGATTGTGATCTCAGGTCCTGAGGACAATATGGGAGGCAATTGAAGCTGAGAGCCCAAAGTGCCCAGCTAAAAAGGCCTGAGAGTCGAACAGGAAATGGGAGGTCGACCCGCGTCTTGTTTATTGTCCTTGATTGCTACAACTTTCACAGACGACATGGAGATTTGAGCAATGGGAAAGAGCTGAACTGTACCTGTGCTATGTCTATCTTGTACTAGATTGCCTAAAGTAATTGGCTTTCGTCGGTGGCATAATGAGAGTCTTAGGAACCTGTCCGGAAAGACTAAAATGCTCAAGTATACAATCAAGTCTGGGACTGTGGTTGGTGGTGGGACCCGGAGAAGTCTGGTACATCAAGAATGTGCCCTGAGTGCACGGGGCATCAGGCCGATCGAGCCTACATCTTTGGCGAATGGTGTTTACATTGCGCATTCTTATTGCCAAAATATATATATATGCTACTCCTTGCAGGAAAGGAGAATTGCCGACCTGAGTGAGGGGTGGGGTCATTATAATTTGGTCAGCTAATGCATACCGTTGCTTTGTTAGCCACATTTTGGTGGGTCGTGCTATGCAAGTGCTGGAGAGCCAAGTGGAAAGTAGCGGGCTGCAGTCCCTTATGCTGCAATTGGTTGGCCGTTGAAGGTCCAAAGGCAAATGTTTACTATTTTCATGTGTGGCCGGTCTGCGTGCCGATGTACGAACACACATTTTATAAAGGAAACAGTTGTAAGGCCTTAAGGCCAAAACATGTTGTGTATTAATATATCATTCCTATGTTGTTAGTGGACATTCCTTGTATATGGGTTCTATAAATAAGTTAACTGCTTTCTCTAGAATGCACTCTGAGTTAGGATGTGTATAAATCAAATGGTTTCAATGAGTAACTCTGCTGACTGTTTGTGGAATATGGCGTGGGTCCCGGACCGGACCTTCTATTATATTCTACATGACCGATGGTTGTGTTATAATTTGGTATTAGCTTCTAGTGTCGATATTTCTTATTCGAATTCGTGGTCGAATTTTTTTAAGTGGTGGTGAGCATGTGTATGTACGCTACTTTTATAACAGGAATGAACCCATGAATGTCCACTTAGGAATGAAAATACGCATGCTTGAGAAATCTGCGTGTTCCTATAATTGTTTTTTGCAATAGAATTAGTTTCTTAATCATGTGTTTCACATTTATCGGCGACTAGGAGTGGTGTGTGGCAGCATGAACCCCAGCGCTCAGTGGAGAGTAGTGCACCAATCGAGGTACCAACACCTCCTCCTTCTGCTGAAATGATACGGTTGGTTGCTGAAGCCGTGCTCGCATTAATCAATGCGTAAGCAGGAGGGTGAGTACAACCTCCTACACCTATGGTGGTCCAA
Organism: Platanthera zijinensis; assembly: GCA_039513925.1. Lineage (NCBI taxonomy): Eukaryota > Viridiplantae > Streptophyta > Magnoliopsida > Asparagales > Orchidaceae > Platanthera > Platanthera zijinensis. The sequence goes on along the minus strand of CM077078.1, from coordinate 123,790,596 downwards.
GAACTAGTTTGCATAGTTGGGCATGTGCGGTGAAATAAGTGGTCGTTGAGCTAGCTGCCGCTAGAAGAGTGACGAAAAAGCAATTGAAACACATGATGAGTTTCAATCCTCCTGTGTTTGCGGGTACTAGAACCCCCTACACAAGCTGAAGATTGGCTCTCAAGAATAAAGAGAACCATGACAACAACGAAAATGGAGGAGTGGCAAAAAGTCATTGTAGCTACCTTCTTATTAAATGGAGAGGCGAGGCTATGCTGGGATGAGTTGGAGCTGCACCAGTTTACTGGTTGGCCGTTGGTTGAGATCTCGATGGAGGAATTCTCGAGACTGTTTCTTGCAAGATACCTTCCATCTGCACAATAGATTGCAATAGAAAATCAGTTCTAAAGGTTAAATCAAGACGATAGTTCTGTGGATGACTACTTGCACAAGTTTACGAGGTTTGGAAGTTATGCAGGCTTTGCGTTTGCAGACGAGAAACAAAAACAAATCGATTTTATGAAGGACTGAGAGATGACTTTCGGTTGCTTCTCTCAGGACCGATGACGCATGGTTTTCTGACCTTGGTCAATACACATTCCTTAAATTAAGATATGAAGCGCGTGCATCGTAAGAATGACTTGGCGGTAAAGAAGTCCGATTTTAAGGTATCGCATTCTGCAAAATCTGAGTACCGAAAGAGGTGGAGAACAAAGGCTAGGTATTCGGGACCAGCTTCTTCTAGTAAGCCTTAAGTGACGACAGGAAAAGGTGAAAGGAGGGGTTAGATCTTACTTACTCTAGAGGGGGGGGGTGAATAGAGTATTAATTTTTTTGCTGTTTTTAACTTTTATATCATAGTGAAAGTAGGTGATACCAATAATATATAAAGAAAAGAAAAACAGGCTAAGCTATTCTATCTATCACAGCCACAACAAGAACAAAATAGAAAATGAGCACAACCAGACAACACAAGAATTTTATAGTGGTTCCCCAACTTGGTACATCCACTCTTCTACCACCCTGGTAGGAATCCACTAGCAGGTTTTTATCAGGTGACTGCCACCACAATATCTATTTACAGGGAGATATCACAACCCTTTAGGCTTTTGATTAGGTGCCCAAAAACCAACCCAAGTCTTTTGATCACAAGACTTGACAACCAATTCGTTTACTTTTGAAGGGAGTTAAAACCCATTCACAGGAGGTGAGAGGAGGTGATGATGTCTTCTCTTTCTCAAATTAACAGAGAAGACTAGTGGATCTTTATGTTGGCAAAGCTCCCCCTGAGATGTTGAATGGTTCAGGAAGATTGGAAGCTTTGCTTCAGGGTGTAGGTCTTCAGCCTTGTTTTGTCAATAACCAGGAATCCAATAGATAGATTTTGAAAGAATGTCTCTGAAGATTCCAGGCTCTAAAGATGAAGAAGACTCTTGATTTGTGATGAATATTCTTCTTCAGATTTCAGGATTGACAAGGATGAATGTAGATTGCACTGCGAGAGAGTTCTGAATGTTCAGTCTGTGTCTCTCAGAATTCTTATGTGCTGTATGTTTTCTGAGAATCTTTTGCTCAGTATATTTTGATTTCTTGCCTAGTGTCTCAGTGTGTGTCGACTGAAAAGAGAAAAATCTCTTTTATACTCTATAGTCAATTTGTCCTTCGAATTTCTGCTGACTGATCTAGAGAATACAAACGGTTGGAATGTGACTTAAATGAGTTTCCCCAACTGTCCCTAATAAAATAAGCAAGTAATTACCCTGATGAATACCATAATTAATGCTGCCAATAAAGGCTATATTCAATGTAATATGAGCATTAATTACTCAGGAATATTACTGCCAAATAATATAGAAATTAAGGGACAGAAGGAAGAAAACTTCTCATTCTAGAGTGGGACAGAAATCTTCGACCCTTGAACAGAATTCGTCGACCTGAGTTCCAAGATCGTCGAGCTGAGAATTTCAGTTCGTCGACCTCAGCTCTGCGAACTGCGTACTGAGAATGACTTGCCAAATCTATACTCTGAGTTCGTCGAGCTGAGAATCTGTCTGAAGAAAACTGATCGTCGACCTGAGCTCAAATATCGTTGAGCTCAGCTCAGATAAATAACTCTGAGTTCGTCGATCTGAGATCGACGATCGTCGAGCTGATTTCGAAGAACTTCGAACTGAACAATCTATTCTCTGAATCTTCTAAGTCTGAGTATTCTGAGATCCTCTGCTGGCTGGTCCAAGAAGGTTGAACCTAATGACTTAGCCTAAACTCTATGATTCAAAGAATTGACCCTGACTATACAAGATGGGTAAGACTTAACCTAATTTAGTGAACCTAGCCCAAATCCAACTAGGGATCCAACAATCTCCCCCTATTTGGGTGAGGTCACTAAAACAAAATAAAAGAAACAATCATAAAGCATGAAAACATATATCTTACATAAATAAAATATTAAGCAGATATTTATAAGATGTGCTTCATGATTAAACAGTATAGAGTTCAAAAATAAAAACCAAAACAAAAACAAAATCACAGTTTATTCTTAGGATTTGCTTTCTCTGACTTCTCAGCAGACTGTTTGAAGATGATTTCTCTTTTTGGATCAGCAGCTTCTCTCTTTGACATTATCATGTCTGATGCACCAATGATGTTGAGAGATGTTGCTCTGGGAACCATAGCTTCTGGATGCAATTTCATATAATCATCAACATTAAAAAATTTGTTTGCCTTTGCATACCTTTTAAGTTTTTTTTTGAATGAAGACATGGTAGAGAATTTTGAAGGATCCTTTCCTTCAGCTTTGGCTTTGTTAATTTGTGAAAGTCCTATCAGCTCATGAAATCTGGCCATTCTAGCTGAATTCTGTTGTTTTGGATCTAGAAAGAGAATTGGAGGAGATTCTGGCCTTTTTGGACTTGAGTCCTGCTTTGATTCAGCAATAGAGTCTATAGGAGCTCTCTTGATTGAAGCTGGAGGAGGATGAATTTGAGAATATTATTGCTGACTACCATACCTGGAATGTCTTTGATAAGTCTTGGTCACTAGGGCAGATCTTTGAGAAACATTGCCAGAGGCACCTGAAGATGGAGTTGGAGGAGGGTCTTTCCTAAATTGCTTAGGAGGAGACCTATACCTTCTCCTCTTCTTCCTTTCTTTCTGCTCATTCTTGGATTACCCACATCCACTGAGGCATCCCTAGGTATGGAGTTATCTTTTGCAAGATATAGTAAGGAGTGACATTGGTAGGATTAGGCTTTGGAGAAGCCTTTGGAACCATCATTCTCTTCTTTGTAACTTTCTTCTTAGACTAAGGATCATCAGATCAATCAGAATCATCATCTAAGTCCTCATCAGAAGAACTTTGAGGGTAATCATATAATGCATCTATCTCTTTTAAAGTTTCCCTTGAAATCTATCTTTCAGCCTGAGGAAGAACTTGAGGTAGAGAACCTACATGTGGAGCAACATTCTCTGTGATCATCTGAGAATCTTCTATATATTTATCAGCAGACATGAAATCATTTAGCTCATGATCATTCTGAATGAGTGCAATCTCTTGAGCTACATGTAGAGCAATCAAGTCATCTAGATTGGGGATTGGAATATCATCCATTACATAGGTTGGGCTTGAGAGTTCCACAACCATGTTAACAATAAAACTTGCCTTCAGTTGACTAACAACTTCAAGGCTTATAGAAAGAGTGTAGCACACTATAGCCAAAGATGGCCTTATTTTTGGAAGAAAAGAATTCAGATAAATTGTACTGAAAGAATGTAATAAAACAAAAATTTCTACTAAGGGATTGATATAACAATCACCATCAATCACAATATCTGCAATCAGCATATCTGCATCCAATATATCAGCCTCTGGAACCATATCTTCATCTGTAAACCCAGTTGTCTGCACAACTATTTCTGCTGCTGTTACTTGAGCTGCTTCTTCATTGAGTATCTGCCCCTACCTGGTTTCAGTAAGTACTAAAATCAGGCCCCTTGTTGAAGAAGAAGGGACAAAGGAGGCAGAAAGTAGGGCAGAAAGAGATGAAATGGAGGCAGCAAGAGGTGAAATAGCCTCTACTATGAGTTGTTTTATAAGAGGAGTGATGGTTTGCAGAATAGAGGAAATGGAGGGGGAATCTATGTCCATTAACTTAGAAGGGGTTTGAGTGGATACATATGGATTAATGGAGGATGATGATGGATGAAAGGGTGAAGAATCTGGTATTGGCTCATCTTGAGGTGATGGAGTATGGAGGGGGGATGATATCAGGTCAAATGATGGTAAGGAAGATATGTTGTGAAGGGGAATATCAGTAAGATGTGGAGGAAGAGGAGACAGAGGAGGAGTTACATGCTCTGGTGTAGTAGCATGCACTGGAGATTGAAATGGTGATGGTTGATGTTCAGGGGATTGGTGTGGTGAAGGATGATGGACTGGAGTATGAACTTGTGAAGAAAGATGGATTGGGGAAGCAGGAGGAGTTTGTGTATGGGCTTGAGATGTAGAAGTATGCTGGAGGGATGTTGAAGTTATGTGATCATGAGGAGGTGGAATGGAAACATCTTCATTAGGGTGGGGAGTGGCTAGAGCAGCCCAAGTACTCTCAGAAGATCTTGAGGAAGAGGAGGAAGCCTTGGATGGCTTGGAGATATTCCTCTCCCACTTGCAAAATAAGGCGCAAGTAAGGCTCTTGGAGGCATTAATGAATATGGGCGGGGAGGCTAGGGATTCAGCAGCCTTGGCCTGAAGGAAGATTCTAAGAATTCTTTAAAAACACATCTCTTTCTTGGTATTTTTCTTCTTAATCATCTCAAACTTGATTCTAGCGCAATTCACGGGCTTCTTGTTCACAACAACACACATCACAAGGAATTGCTGCCTAGTGATATAATCATGGGCTGTGTGCTTGCCCAGCAGTACCTTGACTATAACATCTTCTAGAAACTTGTAGTCAGCAGATAAATGTTTCTTCAGCAGTTTATTGGGTGTTTCTCCAGAATAACCCATCTTAATAAACATCTCATAAAATTCAGCACTGTCGATCTCTAACTTTTCTTCTCCATTCAGTAATCCAAAAATTTCAGATAGAACAGCGGGGGTAAGAGAGACGGCATTACCTAATATTGTTCCTATCAAGGTATCAGCATCTGGAGAGGAAGAAGTGAAAACCCATTCTCGAACTTCTTTTGCAGCAATCTTCGTTCTGGCGGTAATCAGATTCTTTAACTGCTGATCTTTAAATAATTTCAGAATTTCCATGAAAATCTGGTCGGAATGTTGGAATGACTCAAAATCTATATCAAAACCCATGTCAAACTTCATTACCGCAAGAGCGCTCGCTAGAATCGCCATGATCACCTGCAAAAGAGAAACACTGAGATAAAGTGCAAGGGGAATAGAAAGCGCGGGATGGAGCTCAAAGAAAACATAGATATAAGGTTTTTCAGAATATATAACAACAAACTCCGTCCTGTGAAAAAGAAAAAATCTTCGATCTGAGGTCGACGAAATATTTTATTAACAAAAGAGTCGTCGATCTCAGTCTGAAGAAGGGAAGGCTTTTCGTCGATCTCAGGTCGACGAAAATCTTTTGAAGTCAGATCGTCGATCTCAGGTCGACGAAAATAACCCACACAAAGAGTTCGTTGATCTTAGGTCGACGAATTTTCTCAAGAACCTTTCTCAGTTCGTCGATCTCCGGTCGACGAACTGTGGCAAATTCTTCGACCGCAGACAGAAATCAAATTAATGCTTTTCAATTGATCATACCAAGCTGATTCAATAAGAACATATTGTTCCTCTCATCCAAGGGTTTGGTGAAAATGTCTGCTCTTTGCAAATCAGTGTAGATGTAGACAAGATTAATTTTTTTTGTCAACATAATCTCTAATGAAATGATGTCTTATCTCTATATGCTTAGTTCTACTATGATGCACTGGATTCTGTGCAATAGAATTTGCACTTGTATTATCACAAAGTAAGGTTGAATTATTTAAGTTGATACCATAATCCAGAAGTTGTTTTTGAATCCATAGCATCTGTGAACAACAACTCCCAGCTGCTATATATTCAGCTTCAGTAGTTGAAGTAAACACAGATGTTTGCTTTTTGAAAAACCAGGAGACAAGTCTAGAACCAAGGAACTGGCATGTTCGTGATGTGCTCTTCCTGTCCACTCTACATCCAACAAAGTCAGCATCTGAGTATCCAGTCAACTCAAATTCGGACTCAGTTGGATACCAGAGTCCTAGATTTGGGCAACCCTTTATATATCTTAAAATTCTTTTAAGGAAAATAAGATGAGATTCTTTAGGGTTCACTTGGAACCAAGCACAAAGGCATGTAGCAACCATTATGTCTGGCCTACTTGCTATGAGATACAATAGGGACCCAACAATTCCCCTATATAATTTCTGATCAACAGGCTTCCCTTGTTCATCATAGTCAACCACAACATTAATAGCCATGGGTGTTTTCTTTACTGAGGCATCTGACATCACAAACCTTTTGATTAGCTCCTTAGCATACTTGGATTGGGATATGAAGATGCCATCAGACAATTGCTTCACTTGGAGGCCAAGGAAGTAAGAGAGTTCACCCATGCTACTCATTTCAAACTTGGAATGCATTAAGTCAAAAAACCTTTTGCATAGTTTGGAATCAGTAGAGCCAAAGATAATATCATCTACATAAATTTGTACTAATAAGATTTTATCTTTATGATGCTTAATAAATAAGGTCCTATCTACAATGCCTCTAGAAAATTGATGTTCTATAAGAAAGCTGGCTAAGGTTTCATACCAATCTCTTGGAGCTTGCTTTAGAAACCATAGAGAGTCTTATGCAATTTAAAAATATAAGAGGGATTAGTTGGAGAGATAAAACCTGGTGGTTGCTCCACATATACTTCTTATTTGAGTTCTCCATTCAGAAATGCACTCTTGACATCCATTTGATAGACCTTGAACTTTTTGTAGGCAGCATATTCAAGGAAGATTCTTATAGCCTCAAGCCTTGCAATAGGGGCAAATGTCTGATCATAGTCAATGCCTTCCTCTTGCCTATAGCCTTGAGCCACTAGCCTTGCCTTATTCATTATGATAATGCCCTTGGCATCAAGTTTATTCCTGAATACCCACTTAGTTCCAATGACTGGGTAGTCTTTGGGTCTTGGAACTAAGTCCCAAACTCTATATCTCTCAAATTGGTTGAGCTCCTCTTGCATTGCCATAATCCAGAGTGGATCTTGCTCTGCATCTTTTATAGATTGGGGCTCAATTTGAGATATGAAGCAGACATGCATCAAGTCTTGGTTGAGTTGATGCCTTGTCTGCACACCTACTGATATATCTCCTATTACTTGAGATACATGATGATCTCTAAGTATGAGAAGATCAGTTGGTGGAGTTGGTTCAACAACAGCCTGAGGAGTTAATTCCTCTTGTGGAACTATATGGGCTATTATTGGTTTAATAACTATTTCTGTGAAATCATCTTCACTATCTTCAGAATTTGCTGGAGAGGTATGGGCATTAGCCTCATTGGTGAGGTTCAACTCATTCAACTGCTCACACAAATATGGTACCTCCAAAGATTCACTGGTAGAAGAGTTCTTCTCCTTGTAAAACATGTTAGTCTCATCAAAGTAAATGTGTACAGAATCTTTTATTTTCATTGTAGATTGATTATAAACCCTATATGCCTTGCTGACTTGGGAATATCCTAGAAAAATTCTCATTGCAGCCTTGACTTCAAACTTTCTAATATATTTCTTGTCATTATTGTGAATGTAACACATACAACCAAAAATCTTAAAGAAATCTACTTTAGGTTTCTTCCCTTTAAGTAATTCAAAGGGAGTCTTGCCCTTAAGATTATGTATCAAACTCCTTTTCAGGACATAGTTTATTGTGCTTACAGCCTCTGCCCAAAAGGATAGTGACAAGTAAGCATCTGCAAGCAATGTACCTGCAGCTTCAATTAGTGTTCTGTTTTTCCTTTCAGCTTCCCCATTTTGTTGAGTTCTAGGAGCAGAGAAACAATGTCTGATACCTTCCTCCTCATAGAATCTTTGTATGGGAAGAGACTCAAACTCAGTACCATGATTACTTCTGATCAATGCAATTGGAGTAGAGTACTCAATCCTTATTCTCTTAAGAAAATCTGTAAGAACCTTGAAGTTATCTGACTTGTTCCTCAAGAATAACACTCAAGTGAACCTTGAGAAGTCATCTACAATCACTAAGGTATAAGATTTCCCTCCTAGGCTTTGTACAATAATGGGTCCAAAAAGATCCATGTGGAGCAAATACAAATCCTAGGCGAATCACGTTTATTAATGGCTTTGAAACTATTTTTAGTTTGCTTGCCTAATTGACAAGCCCTACAGAGGCCTTCCTTCTTGTTGGGACTAGAAGGCAATCCTCTAACAAGGTTATTCCTAGATAGCTTAGCAATGTATTTTTAGTTAATATGACCTAATATCTTATGCCAAAGTTCATTATTGTTATTAATTTTGTTGAACAGACATATTTCAGACCTAGCAGACTTAAAGTTTTCTATGTAAATGTTTCCTACTCTAGATCCAGTTAAAATAATCTTGTTATCAACAGAAGAAATAATGCAAGAGGATTTATCAAAAGATACCTGAAACACTTCATCACAGAGTTGACTAATGGAAATCAGGTTGTGCTTTAATCCACTTACATAAGCTACTTTCTTGAATGTGACAACTCCAATCTTTACATCTCCATAGGCTTTAGTCTGGCCACAGTTGGAGTCACCAAAACAACTTTAGGACCTAGCTTGGACTTATAGTTGGATAGATTGTTCTTGCTGTCAGTCATATGTTTTGAACAACCACTATCCAGATACCACTGTTCCTCTATGGTAGGATAGTTTTCACCTGCACAAAAACAGATTAGTTATTCTTGACTCAAGTTACCTTGGGTCCTTAGTGACTTTACATAATTAAAGCAGGAAATATATGAAAATTCAGGTTGATTTTTATTTCCTAAAGGATGATATTTTCTGGGTGGAATCATCCATTGGTTAAAGGGATTAATGTTTTGTCTAGGTTGAATAAAAATCCTGTTGGAATTAAAGTTTTTATTATTATAAACTTGGGTCGATGATTTCTGGTACGTTCGTCGACCAAAGGTCGACGAACGAGGATGAGTTCGTCGAACTCCACTCAGAGAATGAAAGTATTTATTTTTTGGGCCCCAGTATCGTCGATCTCTGGTCGACGAACCATACTGGTTTCGTCGATCGCAGTTCTGAGAATAGTTATAGTAAAAGTTTGCGTTCAGAGTTCGTCGACTTGAGCTCAACGAACTGTACACATTTCGTCGATCTGAGTTCGACAAAATCTGCTGAACATTGTTCTGGTTGTTATTTTTCTTACTCTTTTTCTTTTTCTTATTCTTGTGTTTAAGTTTTGTTTGAATAACATTGTTATTTTTTATTTTCTCCTTACCGTTTTTAGAAACAAATTTTATGGGAGTTGATAAAATGTTTTTCTGAATTAGTGGGGGTTGGCTTGATGAAGCACCTAAGCCCAGCTTGCCATTAAGTCTGGCATTCACTGTGCTTTTGATGTTCATCAACTTGATGCTTCTCCCATTTAGGGATTCTTCAAGTTGCCTAGCCTCAGATAATTCAGTCTTTAATTTTATAATTTGTTCATTAGCTAAAGTGATGTCATCCTTTAATTTGTTATTTTCTGAAAGCAGGTTTTCTTATTCATTTAATTTCTCTCTAAGCTGCTAAATTACTTTTTCAGAATTTATTAAATAAAAACATAAAGATTTAAATTCTGTTTTAAATTCATCTGAATCAAAATCAAAAGAAGACAATACCTGATCTTTCTCAGATACAGAGTCTTCATTGTCTGATTGTTAAGCTTCTGAATGGGTGCTTGATGCATCAATGGCCATTAAGCATATCTCATTGGCCTTTGCTTCCTCTTCATCTTCACTTGAGCTGGAAGATGAATATTCTTCTTCAGTGTCACTCAAGGTTTCAGCAACAAAACCTTTCTCCTTTCTTTTATGCTTGTTGGAGGAAGGCTTGCTGGAATGCTGCTTCCTGGTCTCCTTTTCTCTTCTTCTATCCTTCTTCTGAGTCTCTGGACACTCAGATATGATATGTCTAGGTTTCCTGCACCCAAAACACACAATTTCCTTCATAGGTGTTTTGTCATACCTGGGCTTGTCAACTTGTCTTGATGACTTTCTTCAGAAATCTTTCTTGCCCATCTTGTAGAATCTCTTGGCTAAGAGACTCAGAAATTCTTCATTGATTGTTAGGGCTTCTAGTTCTTCATTTGCCTTGAAGGCTATGCTGTGCTCCTTCCTTGAGGGTGTGGAAGTCTTATGTTCAACAGCCTCTCTGGATTTGATCAACTGCTCATAAGACTTGAGCTTGCCAAGGAGAGATTTAGTAGAAATATCATTTAAGCTTCTGGCCTCCTTGATTGGCCATATCCTGGAGTCCCGAGTGCTAGGGAAGCACATTAGAATTTTATCATTTATCTCAGTTAATGAGATGTCTTTGTCTAGAGTTTTTAGCTCACTAATGATAACACTTAGTCTGTTATACATCTCAGTCACTGATTCTAATTCTTCCCTTTTAAAGATATCATATTGAGAGATTAGAAGAGATCTTCTATCCTTTCTCTCATCTGCTGAGCCTACCACCATCTGGTTTAGAGAGTCCCAGGTTTGTTTTGCTGAAGTGCATTCAGCGACCTTTTGAAATATGTCATCTGACATGGTTTGAGCCAGTATATTCATAGCTTTTGCACCAGCTATCTTGGATTTCTTCTGTGCATCTGTCCACTTAGTTGGTGGAACAATATGTGTGCTGAAAGTAGTAGTAGTTGTTGTCACTAGAACTGGTGGTCCTGTCAAGATAGAATTAAAAATGTCCTCATCAATAGAATTCATATATAGTTTGATTCTTGCCTTCTAGATAACAAACTTATTCAAGTTGCATACTGGAGGTCTGGTGCTTGCATAATCCTTATTTTGTGTCATGCTATAAGAAATAAGCTAGAGAAATTAAGATCTAAGAAGGATCTGTTGGTTCAAGTGTTACCTTGTTCAACCAAGAGAACAACCCTCTGATACCAATTGAAAGAAAGGGTTAGATCTAACTTACTCTAGAGGTGGGGGGGGGGGTGAATATGTAAGACCCCCCCTTTTTTTTTTCTTTTCAAACCCGGGGTCTTTGCCCAGAATTGCCGCTTTGCGGTGGCACCGACATCTCGGGAAGGCAACCACTACAAATCGCCAATTCTGCCGGCCCTTTTCGATCACAAGAGAGAGAAGTAAGTATACAGAAAAATGTAACAAGTCCACAGAAACATTTAAATAAACGAGAATCATATCCAGTCCATCAATACATAACAACAGGAAAATAGATAAATGGGCTCGAGCCTAGTACATCAGAGTCCTCACTACAAGTCGCTCATCGCGGAAGCTAAGAAAATACTAATCACTCACGGAGCTGGTCGCAGGTGCACCGGTGCTAGACTGTCCCACCTCCATGCGCACCGTACTCCGCTGGTGCAGGTCCCTGTCTCCCATCCGGAGCTCCTGTAATGTTTGGTTCGAAAACCATTAGTCATAAAGACTAAGCCCTATCATCCCCTACCCCTCCCACCACGGTTCCTAAGCACCGGACGGAGAGGAGGAAAGGGAAGCTACAAAAGTGGAGAATAATCATGCAAGTGACGGTGGACCTAACTAGCAAGTTATATCAGGTGAACAGTATAAATGTTGTAATAGGTAGAACAATTAATAAATAGCAAATTGTATTAAAGACAGCTAGAGAATAGTAAGTAAGCAACAAGTATGTAAGTATGTAAGTAACCTTAACTTATATGAATGCCCATACAAACTTATAAGTTAAGGGATCTTCTACAAGGCTCCCACCGTATAAAAAGTCCCATACCGATTTATACGTTGGGGTGTCGGTTATATGCAAATATGAGTGTAGTGATATGCTATGCCATGATTCATGCAAGTGCAACACACGCACACGACTCTATGCGCACAGACCTTTAGTTCCCCCTATTCGGGAGGCTAGCTTCACCCCCAGGAACCTCCGTAGTGGCAAACGGAGACAGTGGGTCGGGCCCCCCACTCCTAGGCGGGTAACCACACTACCAGGCCTAGCCCTTCCGTACGCCCCTAGAAGAACACAACCTAGAGTATCCGCGTACTGCTGCTGGATGTACCCTCCAGACTTTTCGCCGAGACATCGTACCGCTGTCGGTGTGATCGATCGCCTAGCACCGATGACCCACCACTTTTTCTCCGTACTCCAACCCTCGAGCCCGCGGCCCCCCGGACAGTACTGTCCGTGCATCTACCTTCAGAGCTACTGTCTGATGGCAAGTAATCCTATAATTCTACTTTCCTAGCTACCGGGGAGTGAGTGTGTGCAATCCTTGTTATACTAGTTGCTCTTTTAATTTATTATTCCTATGGTTTACGTTAGCCCAGGACTGCCCCCGGTATACCCCGTGAAGGGCTCTCAAGGGGCACTAGGAACCAAAACGGCGGCATTACGGCCCGAAGTTCCCTTTCGCAAGGCACTTATTATTATTGGTTGATCTCCCTTAACCCGATCCTCTTTTAGTTACTTTAGTTCTAACCCTAGAGTATTAAGACTCTTCCTCTTCTTCCCGGGAGGGACGATCTTTCGTCGTTCCCGTACTCCCTTATCCTAACCAGTCCCACACTCTACTTATCCTGACTTCTAATAATGAACTCAATCTTAACTTGCCCTACCAACCATCGATTATCAGAATTCCGTGGTTTTACTAAATGCAGACCATCCTAAGCTATATGAGGTACACAAGGAGAAGTACTCCAAACTATCTTCCAAATCTCCTATCAAATTTACTGGAGGTCTATCATGACTTAATTAGCTTAAATCCAGAAATTTATAACTTTCCTAATTAATCTGATATTTATTTTATTTTTCCCAAAGATTGGCCATGGGTAATTTTAAACATGAACTACATGATATTCTTAAGTAATGGCCACCCAAAAATTATGATCACTAAATAACAGTAAGGTATCATCAAATACTAATTTGCAGGATTTTACAAAAGATATTTAGCCTCTAATTAATTTATCCATTATAATCTCATTATTCCCATGTAAAGAAGGAAGTACTGAAATTACTCATCATAAAATTACAGAAAAATTACTGATTAATAGTATGGTACAAAAAAGATCATTGTGCAAAGAATCATAATTTTACCAGCTTGCTAAGCACCAAAATAGATTTAATCCAATATCCATGATAAATAATACTTAATGAAGCAAGCCTTAGAATTAAGCTTCTAAAAATCCCATAAAAATTCACAGAGTTTTAAAATCATAATAAAGGCTCTCTGCCTAAATTTCATCTATTTCCAGGAAGTTTGTACTCCATAATAAATTTTCTAAGCAAATCATACAACTACTAAATCATTAAAGAAGTACCAAACATAGTGATCATAAAATTCATAGAAAAATATCCAGAGCTTGTACTACCCTATAATCCACTCTACCCAATTCTCATCACTTTTCAATGTGATTTGGTGTCATTTCCTATCTCTACAAGTTTTGCGCCCTAAACTAGGGTTAGATTTTTAGGTATCCCTACGATCTCCAAATCTACTAAGATTTCATCCAGAGAACTATATTAGCCCTATGGTTCTCTTCACCCAATCTCGGGTCAATCCAAGGTCATTTGACCACATGACCTTCACAAACCTCCAAGATCCATCCTTAGGGATTGGCCTTGGTCCTTAAAGCAAACTTACCCCGATCCACCTCAAACTCCATGAGGGGGTGCTAGAAAATATTACTAGCCAGTGGTAAAAATCTCAGCCTCTGTTGAGGTGATATGACCACTCAAATCTCAAAAGTGCACTTTTAACCTAAGACCCCTTATTAGGGCAAAACTTAGGGTTGGTCATTTCTGATCCAAACCACCTCCAAATGAGATGAAAATTTATACAGAATCTTATGGTGAACCCAGGGACCACTCACCAAAATTTGGGAGGGTTTGAAAGTTATTTAACTATCTAATTAAATTCGGCTAGGATTATTGAATTTTTCTAAAAACTATGGAAACATATTCTCCAAAAATTCTCATTTTTGAATAGCACCTAGATATATGTAAGATTAGACCACACCCCAAATTTCAAGTCATTTGGATGACTGGATTGGAGTGGGGAATTTTTCTAAGGTCAAAGCAGCCCTCTGGATAGACCTCACCAAAAAGGATGCTGTGGTCTAACCAGGATTCCAAATCGAGTGAAATTAATTTTGAATTAAAGTAGACTTCAAGGGCTACGCTTTCTATGTTGATCATTTTTCCTGTAGGAGCCTTTAGGTATTTTTCCCAAATTATTTAACATGACCGATATCTCATTCAGAAATTGATTTAAAAATAAAATCTAATTAAAAGACACTGTTCATCTTCTTCTACAGCCCGAAACCAGAGCCTGAAAACCTAATATCCTGTAGCTTTTCCAAGCTATTTCCCGGCCATCCGGCCATCTCCCTGGCCGGCCACCACCACCATCACCTCCGTTGAGGCGAGGGCTATCGTCGGGCGGCGGCACGGCCGCCGGAGAGGCGGTTTCCGGCGAACCCGCCACCATGAAATTTTCGGAAAACCACCAATAGGCTCACCCGATCTGGCTCTTTTGAGCCCGATATCTCTCCTAACGATTCCTAAGATCTATCCGCAGAAAAAGAGGGAGGGGAGGACCTTGTTCGCGGGTTGAAGGCGTGCAGAGTGTCGGGAAGCCATTTGCGCGGTGGTGGCGTCGCCGGAAATTCTTCAACAGCAAGAGGGAAGTCTGGAACAATTTGAGGGAGTGTAACCTTTTCCTCTTGTTCTTAGGAATCTTTTATAGATCAGCAAATGGGGAGGGGAAAGGGTGAAACGTTGGAGATGAAACGTTGGCGGCCATTAATAACACCCTTATGACGTTTCGGTTATGACGAATGACAGTTGAAAAGTTGGAGATGAAGAGGTGTTTGCCAGGTGGCAATTTCCTATTGGACCCACTTTTCCTTAACTATTAACATAATTAAAGTAGGGAACGACCCATAAATACTCTTGGTTTTCATCCCCACAGCCAGAATTTATTAAGGCGTCGGTTACCGAAATTTCCAGTCTGGCTGACGTTTCGGCCTTGGTCACGGGCGTGTCACTTGGGTCACGGGCGTGACAGGTCTGGAGACCAATTCTGGTTCGACGATCGTCGAATTGGGATCGACGATCGTCGAGCGTGTCACGCCCTATGTCACGGGCGTGACATGGCTTGTCACGGGCGTGACAGGCCCGTGTGGACAAATTTGGTTCGACGATCGTCGAATTGGGATCGACGATCGTCGAGCGTGTCACGCCCTTTGTCACGGGCGTGACATGGAGGGTCACGGGCGTGACAGGCCCGTGTGGCCAAATTTGGTTCGACGATCGTCGAATTGGGATCGACGATCGTCGAGCGTGTCACGCCCTTTGTCACGGGCGTGACATGGCGGGTCACGGGCGTGACAGACCCGTGTGGCCAAATTTGGTTCGACGATCGTCGAATTGGGAACGACGATCGTCGAGCGTGTCACGCCCTTTGTCACGGGCGTGACGGGTCGGTCACGGGCGTGACAGGCCCGTGTGGCCAAATTTGGTTCGACGATCGTCGAATTGGAATCGACGATCGTCGAGCGTGTCACGCCCTTTGTCACGGGCGTGACGGGTCGGGCACGGGCGTGACCAACCCGTAACCCGATTTCTTAGTCGATTTATTTCAAGTTTTGGGCTCCCTAGGGTTCTACCACAACCAACCGACTCCTAGGGGTCTAGCCGGAAATGGGATGTTACAGAATAGAGTATTCAAATTTGGGTTGTTTTTAACTTTTATATCAGAGTGAAAGTAGGTGATACCAATAATATATAAAGAAAAGAAAAGCAGGCTAAGCTATTCTATCTATCACAACCACAACAAGAACAAAACAGAAAATGAGCACAACCAGACAACACAAGAATTTTATAGTGGTTCCCCAACTGGGTACATCCACTCTTTTACCACCCTGGTAGGAATCCACTAGCAGGTTTTGATCAGGTGACTGCCACCACAATATCTATTTGCAAGGAGATATCACAACCCTTTAGGCTGAATGACTTGCCAAATATGTATTCCGAGTTCGTCGAGCTGAGAATCTGTCTGAAGAAAACTGATCGTCAACCTGAGCTCGAATATCGTTGAGCTCATCTGAGAGAAATAACTCTGAGTTCGTTGATCTGAGATCGACGATCGTCGAACTGAGTTCGAAGAACTTCGAACTGAACAATATGTTCTCTAAATCTTCTAAGTTTGAGTCTTCTTAGGTCCTCTGCTAGCTGGTCCAAGAATGTTAAACATAATGACTTAGCCTAAACTCTAGGATTCAAAGAATTAACCCTGGCTATACAAGGTGCGTCAGACTTAACCTAATTTAGTGAACCTAGACCAAATACTACTAAGGATCCAACAAAAGGTCCGCTCACTTGTTATATATATGGCAAGGTGGGACATATGACGCGAGATTGTTGGTATGGTCGTCCAACAAGTAAGAAAAAGATGGGTGCGATATAGAATAAGGAAAGATAGAAGTGGAGTCAACTACATCACAAACACAACCCCAAGTCTATAATCTTCGTAACAGGTGACCATAAAACAAAGTGATGTCGTAACAGACTTTGTCCTGATATTGGATTATCCGGCGAGAGCATTGTTCGATACAGTAGCGTCTCATTCCTTTTTGTACGGAGACTTCATAGTGTGTATCAGAGTTCTTTCATTTGTAACGACAGATCGTGTGAATGTGTTGCTGCCTAACAGGTGCGTATGTGCGCGAATAAAGCTTGTTGTGTTAAGGTGCAGATAGGAAGTCATGATTTTGGCTTGGAAGCATCTATGCTTCCGATATCTGAGTTCGATGTAATCTTTGGTATGGACTAGCTCTCGGAGCAACATGCCTATATTGATTGTAACTCTAAGGAAGTCATACTGGGGCAAAACACTGAACGCGAGACTAAGTTCGCGGGTATGCGAGGATCGAGCAAGATATTGGTGTCTGCTCTCCAAGTATTCAAGGCGGTTCGAAAGGATGCAGAATTGTTTTTCACGTGGTTGGAGGTTGTAGATCCGAAGTACATCTTGAGTGACGTTCCTATTATATCAGAGTTTGTTGATGTTTTTCCTAAGGATCTCCCTGGGATTCCACACCAGCGAGAGATTGACTTCACGATTGAGCTGGTGCTAGGTGAAAAGCATGTGTCACGCTCACTGTACCGAGTGGCGCCAAAGGAAATGATAGAACTGAAAGTTCAATTGCAAGAATTTCTATAACAAGGCTATATACGTCTGAGTATGTCACCGTAGAGTGCACCGGTTCTCTTTTTGAAGAAGAAGGACGGAAGCTTGCGTCTATGCATTGATTATTTTGAAATGAATAAGTTGACAGAAAAGAACAAGTATCTGATTCCTCGAATCGATGATTCGT
Organism: Platanthera zijinensis; assembly: GCA_039513925.1. Classification (NCBI taxonomy): domain Eukaryota; kingdom Viridiplantae; phylum Streptophyta; class Magnoliopsida; order Asparagales; family Orchidaceae; genus Platanthera; species Platanthera zijinensis. Next base: position 123,773,055 of record CM077078.1, on the reverse strand, counting down.
TTGATCAGCTAGTGGGATCTACTGTTTATTCAAAGTTTGATTTGAAGTCCGGCTACTGGCAGTTGAGAATTCAGGAAAGTGATATTCCCAAGATAGCATTTGGTACACGTTATGGGCATTATGAGTTTATAGTGATGCCTTTTGGCCTCATTAATGCGCCATCTGTGTTTATGGATTTGATGCATAGGATTTTCAGAGAGTATTTGGACCCATTTGTGATTGTCTTTATTGATGACATATTAGTATACTCTCAGTCAGAAGAGGATAATGTTAATAATTTGAGATTTGTTTTTCATACTTTATGGCAAAATCGCCTATATTCCAAGTTCTCTAAATGTGAGTTCGGCTATCTTCGGTTGCTTTTCTTGGTCATGTCGTAAGTGGAGAGGGTATTTCTGCGGATCCGACAAAGATTGTTTCTATACGAGAGTGGCCTATACTTCTTCTGTAGCGGAAGTTAGGAGTTTCCTAGGACTTCCCGGCTATTATAGGTGCTTCATAAAGATCTTTTCAAGTATTGATTTACCTCTCACGACATTGATAAGGAAGAATCATACGTTTGTTTGGATGCTAGAGTGCACGTGAGCTTTTAAAGAGTTGAAGAGTCGTCTGACCACGACGCATGTGTTGTGTTCTCCATGTGGGACAGAACGCTTTGAAATTTATATTGATGCATCGGGGAGCGGCTTAGGCTGCGTTCTTTTGTAATTTAGGCATGTGATTGCTTATGGCTCTCGCCAACTTAAAGTGCACGAGAAGAATTATCCGGTTCACGGCCTGGAATTGGCGGCCATGATATTCACTCTTAAGCTATGACGATACTACTTGTATGGCGTGAAGATTAATATCTTTACGGATCATCAAAGCCTAAAATTTTTATTGCATCAAAAAGATTTGAATATGCGACAGTGGAGGTGGATGGAGGTCCTTAGGTACTACACCTTTGAGATTCATAACACTCCCGAAAAGGGAAACGTGGTCGCAGATGTCTTAAGTCGTAGGACTCCAATACGAGCAAATTGGTTACAAATGCATGATGAGCGTCTGATTCGTGAGTTGGAGGCTCTGGACATCTCTTGTATTGACAAGAGAATGAGCGTGGAAGCATGCTTGAACTGAATGAAGGTGCAATATGACCTCGCATACAGAATTCGACGAGCATTGGAGCTTGACGAAAACATGGAGTGCTATATGGAGGAGATAGTGGATGAGTCAAATTTCCAATTCTCGTTTAATGATAGCCTTTTATGGAAAGACGGTCGGTTGTGCATCCCGAATGTTGGAAAATTGTGGGAGGAGATTATGTATAAGGCACATTTAACTAAGTACTCAATCCACCCGGGGAGCATAAAATTTTTTTAGGACATGAAGAAATTATTCTGGTGGACATGGTTGAAAAAGGACATTGCAATTTATGTGGCAAAGTGCCAGACTTGCGCCCTAGTAAAGGCTGAGTGTCAAAGACTTGGTGGTTTCCTGAATTCATTGCCAATACCAGAATGGAAGTTCGATGATATATTGATGGATTTCATGCATGGTTTGATGAGATCACAATGCGGGAACGATTCCATTTGGTTTATCGTAGACTAGTTGAAAAAAGTGGCACATTTTAGTCCTAATCGAAGGGATGATTAAGTTGAAAAGTTAGCTAAACTTTATGTTGAGCAGATTGTACGATTGCACGGTGTTCCCTGTAGCATCGTAACCAATCAAGATGGGCATTTTACATCTAGTGATTGGAAGCTTATTCATCAGCTATTGGGTACCAAGCTGAAATTCAGCATGGCCTTTCATCCTCAAACGGATGGTCAAACCGAGAGGAGAAGTAGAACGATGGAAGATATGCTTTGCATGTGCGCCTTGGATTTTTGGAAAATGTGGGAAGACCACAAGTTTATGATTGAGTTCGCCTATAATAATTACTACTAAGCGAGTATACAGATGACACCTTTTGAGGCGTTGTATGGTAGACAGTGTCGTACTCCGTTAGCTTGTGTAGAAATAGGTGAATCGAAGCTGTTTAAACGTAAAGAAGTTGAAGATGCGAATTCAATGATATGTTTAATTCGAGATTGACTACTGAGTGCACAAGATAGGCAAGCGAAATTTTACAACGCCAAGCACTAAAACATGGAGTTTGCGGTTGGCGATTGGATTTATCTCAAAATTAAGTCATTCAAGGGAGTATCGAGGATCCAAAGCTTGAAAAAACTAAGTCCGAGATACCTTTGACCATTTGAAATTATTGGGAGGATTGGAAAAGATGCCTATCGGCTGAAGCTTTCAGCCGATCTCCGTAGTTTGCACGATGTGTTTCATATATCGGTTCTGCGGAAGGCTGTGTAAGAGCGTACACAAGTGATTGTTGTGGAGCAAATTCCGGTCGATAGTGGGTTGACAACGAAGGTCAAGCCCATTTATATCGAGGACACGGAGATAAAGCGACTACAGAACAAAGAGATTTGAATGGTCAAAGTCCGTTGGGATAACTGTGGCTATGAGGAGCTGTCATGAGATAACGAGCAGACCATGCGAGAAGAGTTCCCTGAGCTATTCCGTTGAGGTACGTTTAATATGTTTTGTACTTCTATGTTGTTTTCGGCTAATTCTGGATTTCGGGTCAAAATCTATTAAAGGAGCGGAGAATTGTAATGCCCCAAAAATCCTGAAAATGGGAAGGAGTTTGTATCTGGAAGTTATCGCCAGGCGGTAGTGTTAACGTCGGCGATATCCAGATGAATCAATTCAACCTTCATTTTAGGTAGGTACCACGCGGTGGTAGAAAAGTATCGCGCGACAATACCACTTAATGCACTCGACGGAGCATTGAGAACCTACTGCGGGGCAGTAGTGTCCTATCGCGCGGCGATAGCTGGCCACGTGTCAGTGAGGCTGAAGTGGTTTTGAGCGGCAGAGCGATGCTGATTGAGCTAAGCAACCACCGCCTATGATAGCGTGCATCTGTAGTGAGATACTGCGTGGAAGTAGCTCTCTGTTAAAGGATGGACATGAGATTGAATTCTCATTTTCTCTCTCACACTCTCTCTCTCTTAGTTCGTGAGGTTTTTGAGGGAAGAGAAGGAAGAATTCCATGAGGCCAAGGGAAATGGTGATCCAAGGTGTGCTTGTGATCGGAATCGCATGTCGAGGCCGGATCCGTGGAAAAAAAGTTGTGGTAATCAGTTCTATTTGGATCAAAAGCAAGAGCATGGCTCCTAAGCTATCAACGAGAGTAACGAATTTATCCTTGGACTAGTGAAGTCCTCAATTTGCATAAGTGCATGGAACCCTTCACCAAATGGTGAAGAAAAGGGTGGTTTCTAGCGGGTAAATCGTTGTGATCCCTGGTATAAATTGCATATAGAATCCGGAATCAAAGTACGGAATATGCATGCTGTGTGAAGCCCATCTGGACAAGTTGGTCTGGATTGGTGATGAATTGTTTTGCATGCCGGAGAAGACTCCGTGAATAAACGTGTAGATAAATGTGTAAAATATGGGGTCATGGGGTGTGCAGGACGCTGCAGTTATAGTACTGGAGATGATCTCTAGGAAAACACCCAAAAATGGGGAAGAAACGACTTTTGTCCCCTACTGCGCGGTGGTAGGGCTACCGCTGGTGATAGCGACCAATGAGCTGTGTTTGTAAGGCCTATCTCTGGGAGACCCGGGGTTCATTATTTGAAGTTATCGAGCCTTACATGCCCAACTATTGAGGAGATGAGAGCCATTGTTTATGTTGATTGTGAGCTCAGGTACTGGGGACAATATGGGTGGTAATTGAAGCTGAGAGCCCGAAGTGCCAAGTGAAAAAGGCCTGAGTGCCGAATAGGAAAGGGGAGGCTGTCCCACGTCTTGTCTGTTGTCCTTGATTACTATGGCTTTCAGAGATGACATAGCGATTTGAGCAATGGGAAAGAGATGAACTGTACCTGCATTATGTCTATCTTGTACTAGATTTCCTAAAGTAATTGGATTTTGTTGGTTGCATAATGAGAGTCTTAGGCCCCTGGCCATAAAGATTAAAATGCTCAAGTATACCATCAAGTCTGGTACTATGGATGGTGGTGGGACCCGGAGAAGTCCGGTACACCGAGAATGTGCTCTGAGTACACGGGGCATGTGACCGATCGAGCCTACGTCTGTGGAAAATTGTGCTTACATTGCATGTTCTGATTTCCAAAAGATATATATGCTGCTGCTTGAAGGGAAGGAGAATCGCAGTCCCGAATGAGGGGTGGGGTCATTATAATTTGTTCAGTTAATGCTGACCGTTGCTTTGTTTGCCACATTTTAGTGGGCCATGCTATGCAGGTGCTGGAGAGCCAAGTCGAAAGTAGCAAGCTGAAGTCCCTTATTTTGCGATTGATTGGCCCGTGAAGGCCCAAAGGCGGATGTTTATTGTTTTCATGTGTGGCCTACCTGCATGCCGGTATATGAAGACACATTTTGTAAAGGAAACACATTTTGAAGCTCGACAACTTTTGAGGCCAATTGAGATAACATTTTTTTTCAAGAAAATAAGACAACCTTCACTAAATAGAATTGAATTCGAAAACAAATTAAAAAGGGAAATGGAGGGTGGAGAATGAGAATGATAAAAGTAATAAATTTTGCACTTTAAAAATATCAACAATAATAACTCCCCGACAACGGCGCTAAAATTCTTATAGGTGAAATTTGCGATAAATAATATCTCCAAATTCTATGAATTATAGACAAGATCACTTATCGTTCATAGCGTAGGATATTTTAGAATTTAATAATATTAAGTGTCGTATTCCACGGGTCTGTTGATTACTTCTACTCACATAATTAATATTATTTTATCTAAAAATAAAAATAACAAAAGAGAAAAGGGAGAAAAGAGCATTCGATCGAAAATCCTTCCTAAGTATAATTAATCGTAAATCTAAAATTCATAACACAATAATCGACAAAAATTCGACTGTGGAGGTTCCCAAAAAATGAAAGCGTCTTTCTCGAGAATACGCTAACAACTAACCTTAGGTTGATCGATTAAGACCCCTCATCTAGTCGAAATCCTTAAGCTTGCTTTAGACAGTGAACCCCACTATTAGATTTGACTCAAATCCGAAAGATTTATGTCGTCCTCTCTCGAGAAGTACATACAACTCCTTCCACCAATGAACGATTTACACATATTCATGGATAGAATGCAGATTAATACTTGATTTATATATACCTGAAATATGAAATCAATATGTTAAAATCAAATGGGAATTGTAAGAATTCTAAATCAAAGGATAAGAAAGAGAGATTATGAAATATAATCGCTTAAAAATTCTTCTAATCAAATGCTATAAAATCAACTGCTCATAATAAATAGAAAGACAATTTTATAAACTTAAAATAAAAAGTACAAGTGCATGAAATAAAAACTAAACTAGGAATTGAAATAGCAAGACCTAAAAGTAAAAGTACAAGAAAGAAAATAAAGAAATTAAACTAAAAATGACCCAATCTAAAGCAGGTATTGGATTTTGGAGTCCTTGGCAGCAACTGAAATTTATTGGAAAAATTCTTTAGAAGTCATGCCCCTAGGTCATGCCCGTGACCTAGGGTGTGTAAGGTACGGAACTATTGTAATGAAAGTCAAGGAACATTGGGAGAAAACCCCCCAAAATCCATAAATTAGCCATACACGCCCCCTGGTCATGCCCATGACCAGGGCATGTTTTGACCGGGGCAGGAAATAGTTAGAAATATCGCGATCTTGAGTTATTTTGGCGGTTGCGGGAGAGGTCACGCCCGTGTCCAAGGCGTGTACGCTGAAAATGGCTCGCGGTGGAAACTGCTTCTTCAATCCTGAGTCACGCCCCAGAACAAGAGGTCATGCCCCTATCACGCTCGTGACAGGGGCGTATAATATTAATCTGATGTGGAAATAATTCTTGGAGCGCCTTAGAGAGTCACGACCCAAGACTATGGTCATGCCCCCCCAATCATGCCCATGACCAGGTCGTATAACAGTTATTTTTGCAGAATTTCTCTAAAAATCCTCCTGAATATGGTTATGGGCTTATAAATTTTATTGGCAGCCCAAGATTACCTAAAAACAAAAAATAAAGCACATTAGACATATATTAAACTAAAACAAAATAAAAAGTAATTATTTATTACTAAAATATTATATAAAAATAACTATAAATAATATACTATCAATTTGCCGCTTCTCCACGAGTTCGTTCACTTCTCTAGGATTCTACATGCATCTCCAAGTGTCCGCCTTCTTCTCCAGGACTCCATCTACTTCTCCAAGATTCTGTTTGCTTCTCCAGGAGTCCACCACTTCTCCAGGAGTCTGCTAATTCTCCAGAAGTCTGCATGCTTCTCTAGGAGTCTATCCACATCTCTAGGAGTCCATCCACATCTCTAGGAGTCTGCCCGTTTCTCTAGGAGTCCGCACTCTTATCCAGGAGTCCGCGAGACCTCTTATTGAAAAACGTCTAAGTTGTCAACCTAAATCATCTAGAGGGGGGTGAATAGGTGAGTTGTGCGTCTTTTTGCGGAATAAAAACTTTAGCGAACTAAGCACAAGAAATAAACACACATTCACAGAGGACACCAAGAATTATAGTTGTTACCCAATCTTGGGTACGTCCACTTTCCACTCACCGATCTAGCAAAGCACTAGACTCGGCTACTCCACTAATCTCGGATTGAAAACAATCCTACCACTCGGAACAACGTTCCTACAATGTCGATCCAAACAGGGATCTACACTCGGAATATGAAAACTTCCTACCACTCGGAGAACAATTCTCCTACACTCGGAGAATAATCTTCTACAAGATTAAAAAGAAATTTGTACAATACAAACAGTAATCTTCTAAGACTTGAAAATCTCTCCCTAGGTCTTCTTTCTTAGACTTTGCGGCTTTATCAGAAATTGTAGAAGAAGACTCTCGGCTAGATCTGTTCTGAGAAACTTTGACTCACACGATCAAGGAGTAGATGGATAATGATGAAACTCTTGATCTGTAAATCGATCTGAATCGAAAGTAGCCTAGAAGATCTTGAAGAAGAACGACGACTTCTGTAGATTTGAAAAATTGTCGGCCCGATCCAGAAACTTAGAATAATAGAAATCACGTGCTTAGGGTTAGTCATAATGACAGAACCTTTTATAAGATCTCCCTAACGGTTAGATTTGTTATTAATGACGACCACGTAGACCAGTCATATCAAAGAATTCAAAACCTAGACCTGTCAGGGACTTAAGGAAATTTTCTGAAATTGAGACAACATTACTCGAGTGAGATCAATACTACTCGAGTGCTATGACTAGCTCTCGAGTGGATAACAATGACTACTCGAGAAGAACTAATTCTGGAAATTCTAGAATAGAGAAAGAAATCACTTGAGTGGTTTAGAGATCACTCGAGTGCTAGATATACTTCTCGAGAGGTAGACTTGAACTTCTCGAGAGCTTGGTCTTGGAGAAAATTCTGGAGGAAATGTCGATCACTCGAGTACTGAAACTGGACTACTGGAGTACTAAATGAACTACTCGAGTACAAGGATGTGCCACTCGAGTGGTCTTAGAATTTTCTCGAGATCGATCTTCTATCAATCGAATTAAGTTACTCAACTACTGGAGTACTCAGCTAGACTACTCAAGGACTTAACTTAAAAAATTTCTGAGACTTAAACATTGATTACTCGAGAAGGAGAGCAGGTCTACTCGAGTGCTAGATATAACCAACTCGAGAACAACTTCCATACTCAAATCATTGACTAGATCTACTCGAGTGCTTCTAAGGTTTCTACTTGAGTACTAGAATTCACTTGAGTAAAACACTTAGATTTTTTTCTCAGTTTTATGAAACTTCAGTTCTTCATTCCAAACAGCATCAAGTCTTCCTTCATAAGTCCAAGTGCTTAAAAAAGAAGTGTATCCAAATAGAGAGGCTATACACGAGTCAACACCATGTATCACACAATGAGGAATTACATTGTATGGTCCTGTGTTTGATGACCCACTGTAGACTGACATTGGTCTACACTTGGCAATAAGTCATGCAAACACATAACTAGAACAGGAAATCAAATACAACCTAATTCATCTTAGTTCAAGGGTGACTTCATATAAATCTAGGTTATTGTGGATATAATACTCAACAATCTCCCCCTATTTGTAGAAGTCAGAACCCTCTACACTAAGGTGAATTACACTAAAATAAAAAGAACTAGATATATGAAAAGTAAGCACATAACAAAATGTATGAAATTTAGAAATAAAAGGATAATCATCAAAACTAAGAATTATATAATTAGAAATGTTTCATGATTTCATCTCTACATAGATTCAATCCTCAATCCTATAACATATAACCATTTTTAGCTTTGATGTTGCTGTTGTTGTTGTTACTGTCTGTCCTTCTTCTCCTGTTGTTTTCTCTGATAACTGAAGGGTTTAGGATAGTACTTGGGAGGTCTTGGTGGAGCATTAGGATTGTTCCTCCCATATTCTCTGTCATAGATCCGTATTTTAGTCATAGACTTATCATACAATTCCCATTCAGAAGAGCTATAATGAAGGTTCATTCCATAACAAGCTTCAGTGTATCTAGAATCAAGGATTTAGAAGTTGGACTCCAGATTTCAGCAAACTCCTGAGCTTTTATTTTCTCTGCCTCTGGGTTTGGAAAAGATCTACTGGCAGAAGCTCTATCTCAATATTTCCTTCTTTTAGGAATCTGAATTTTTAGTAGATCTTGAGGAATGTCAGATTCCTATACCTGAGAGTAAGATTCTGGAGGAGGAGGAGCTTCCCCTTAAGGCCTAGGAGAAAAGGTAGGCATCTGAGTAGGCTGGCCTTCTACAAGAGGATTCAGATGGTGAGGAATGATGTTAGGATCAGCTTGGAATTCAGGAAATATCTGATTTTGTATCCAAACTGTAGTATCATAGGTATAAAACTTCACAGACTGAATCTGGGCTAGCACATGTTTATTAATTTCAGTCATTTTCTCAGTCCAGAGGGTGTTGATATTAGTATCATACTTTTCAACTTGTTCTTTCACTATTCCATCCCCTTTCTGATTTCTACACATAGCTTCTCTATAGCTTCATCTTTGAAGGTGCCCACTTCTTCACAGATCTTTTGAAGGTGATCTTGAGCTTTCTTTTCTAATTGAATTTGATTATTAGCCAAAGTGATTGATTGATCCATTACATGTCCAACACTGGTAATAGTGTGATCCAATGCTTGTCCACCTATCTTGAAGAGATGCTTTAGCTGATCTGTATTATGTTGAATCTCAGCAAATCCTCGGCTCATTTCTTTTTCTAGATCAGAAACTTTATCTTGAATAGCTTTCAGAGAATTATCAAAATACTTTCTTTGTTCTGTCAGCATCTGTTCAATCTTACCAAGTATATCAGATGTAACAGGTGTAGCAGTAACAGGAGGATTAACAGAAGCTTGAGGAGGAGGGGCAGTCAAGGGATCAATTTCTTCAATAACTATAGAGCTCTAAGCTATGGTAGTGTAAATCAACACATCTCCTTCCTCACTAAGAAAGGTGGGAAGAGTGAAATCTAATCTCCTCAAGGGAGCTTCAGCATGTTCTGGAGACTGCTCATTCACATCAGAAAGCAAAATTGTCTCTTGTTTGTTCTTAGCAGCTGGGGAGTGATCAATATGTGACTCTGTAGATGGTGTAGGAGATGGCGATGGTGCAGGAGTGGGTTCCTTGGATGGATCTTCAACATTGTCTTTATGGAGGTGAGGTAGAGGCTCTTCTGAGCTAAGTTCTTCAATCATCTTGTTTATATCTTCAGTAGTGGAAAGGATGGTCTCTTGCACTGGTGCATCTGACAGTATCTCTTCTAGAGAGGATGGATGGATAGAGGTATCTGGAGGTGGAGAAGGTATTCTGACTTGCTGACTAGATAGAGCAGGAGGAGTAGGCACTCTAACTTGCTGCACAGAGGAGGCAGGCTCCCCCTCAGCTACTGCACCAGATGTGCCAGCAACATTATGGATAGAGGGAGATGGGGTCCTTTCCTCTACAACAGGTTACTCATGGGCTTTAGTAGCCTGGGCTGGGTTCTGCGATTTTAACTCTCATCTCTGAATGGAGGAAACAGAAACTTTCTTCATGTGATGGATGGTTGTGCCTTTGCAGAAATCAAATACCTTAGGATTAATCTCATGCAACATTAAAGAGATAATCCTTTCATAAGTTGGAGCCTTAATTCTATCCCTTATCTTATCTAGAATAAGCATACCAAACGGAAATCTTTTCCTTCAGATAATGGCTGTCATAATGTCAAAAATCATTAGTTATGAAACTGATGGAGCTAGTCTTGCACAAGAGTATTTTTCAAATTATATCCACTAGCAACTTGCTCTCTGGATTGAGGTCTGGCCTTCTGATGGATGTTACTTCAGTTGAAATACCACAAAAATTACAGGTTCTGTCATTATCTTCATCAGTGATTTCATCATCTTCATCCACTACATGCATTTTAAGAAGTTGTGAAACAGAGGTTTTGTTAAGTTTTCCCTTGATTCCCTTGACCTTGGACTTCAACACTTTCCCATTCCCCTTGACTTTTAAGTTCTTGAAAAATTCTTCAACCTCTGGAAAGAGTATTTTGCACGGTTGCTAAAGGACAAATGTCAAACCTGCTGTGTCGAGAAGAATCAACAAGTTCTTGAAATCATCGGAAATCTTTGCTATGTCGGCGATAACCAACTCACTGCCAACTCCGATCTTTGATGGCGGCCCCATGTACTTCAGTGAACTGCAGGTTATGGATTGGAAGACGACGGCGATGGCGGCTTGCTCTATTGGAATGGCGGAAGGCGAAGAGTCTTTCGAGAGATAGAGGATTTGAATTCGAGTAGACACTTGAAATCAGATAATTCCTATTTATATAACCTTAGTAATGATGATTAGGAGTCTAATAAAGCTTAAACATACCTTAGATAGCGTCGGAAAGGACTCAGGTTGCGTATATGAAAATTTGAAAGAATTCCAGAAACTGATGGGTCATTTCTCGAGTGTAACTTCAGTACTCGAGTGATGGAATAACAGTACTCGAGTGGCGGTATGACATTACTCGAGTGGTACAATTCTACTTCTCAAGAAGAAGTTTAGTACTCGAGTGATAGCACTCAAGTGACTTACTTAGTTCTCGAGAATTCAGAGAAGTACTCGAGGAGTCATATTCGAGTTTCGAGTAATCATTCCTTCTTCTCGAGAAATGAAGTCCACTTAGAAAAATTCTAACCTTTTTGACTTGTCCTTGAATTCTGAGCTGTGAAATGAGTCCACCTTGTCTATTCCTCTTTGTTGAGCATACCCAGTTCAGTTTTGAAGAAACTAAACTTGGTCTCGTCTAGTGGCTTCGTGAAAATGTCTGTAATTTTCCTATCAGTTAAAACATACTACAGATCTATGTCCCCATGCTCCACATGCTCCCAGATGAAATGGTATCTCAGCTCTATATGCTTTGTCCAGCTGTGAGAGACTGGGTTGTTGGCTATTGCTATTGCACTGGAGGAGTCGCAAAATAATGGGATGTCTTTGACCTCCAAGTTATAATCTTCCAGTTGATTCTTTATCCAAAGCAATTGTGCACAACAACTGCCGACAGAAATGTATTCTGACTCAGCCGTTGAGATTGCGACATAATTTTGCTTTTTGCTTCTCCATGAAATGAATCATTGAAAAGTCCCAGAAGTGCTCTTTCTATCATCTTTACTACCTGCAAAGTCAGCATCTGAAAAACCAATTAGCCCGCTGTCATTACTTCTTGGGTACCATAAGCCAAGATTCGGTGTACCTTTAAGATATCTCAAAATCTACTTTGTAGCAGCATAGTGAGATTCCTTACAGTTCACTTGGAATCTAGCACAGACACATGTAGAGAACATTATGTCTGGTCTACTAGCAGTAAGGTAGAGCAAGGATCCAATTATGCTTCTGTACTTGGTTTCATTAAAAGGTTTCCCTTTCTCATCCTTGTCTAGAGACATAGCTGAACCCATTGGAGTCCTCATAGAGGTTGCATTCTCCATTCCGAATTTCTTAATCAACTCCTTGGTGAACTTAGTCTGCGAGATGAAAATTCCATCTTCAGATTGTTTCACCTGAAGTCCTAAGAAATACTTTAGCTCACCCATAATGCTCATTTCAAACTTCCCTTGCATAAGTTTAGAAAACTTCTTATAGAGGTTGTCGTCTGTAGAGCCAAAAATAATATGTTGCACTAGCAAAATCTTGCCTTTAATTTTCCTAAGAAATAATGTCTTATCTATCTTTCCCCTTGTGAACTTGTTCTCAAGAAGAAAGGTAGACAGCGTCTCATACCAAGCTCGAGTAGCTTGTTTCAAACCATACAGTGCTTTAGATAAAAAATATATGTAATCTGGAAAATTAGAATCAACGAAACCTGGAGGTTGTTCCACATACACTTCTTCCTTTATGTCGCCATTAAGGAAGGCAGATTTCACGTCCATCTGATAGACGGTGAAGCCTTTAAGTGCAGCATACGCTAGGAACAACCTGATGGCCTCCAGCCTTGCCACTGGAGTATACGTCTGGTTGAAGTAGATTCCTTCTTCTTGCCTGTAACCTTTGGCGACGAGTCTTGCCTTGTTCTTTATTATAGTTCCATTCTCGTCCATCTTGTTCCTGTAGACCCACTTTGTCCCGATGACGTTCTTGCCTTGTGGTCTTGGAACAAGCTTCCAAACTTTTCAACGCTTGAACTGATTTAGCTCTTCTTCCATAGCCATTATCCATGACGCGTCTGAGTTGGCTTCTTCAAACTTCTTTGGTTCAACCTGTGAGAGAAAACTTAAGAATAAATTCTCGTTAGTTGTACCTTTATGAGTTCTGACACCATCTCGGGGATCTCCTATGATTTAATCCATGGGATGATCCTTCAGATGTCGGAGATCTAGAGTCCTTGCATCGGGAGTGTCTTCAACCACAAGAGTGACTTCATCAACTTGAGTTACTTCTACATATTGATCATCAACCTCTCCAATAGGGGCTGGAGTGGTGATCTTGATAAACATTTCACCTTTTTCTTCCATCGGCTCACTCAAGTTGAGTTCTTTTAGCTTTGAACCTGCATCTTCAACAAACACACTAGAAGAGCCGCTTTGCATCAAGCTCGTCTCATCAAATACAATATGTATAAATTCTTCAACCACCAGGGTTTTCTTATTAAATACCCTATATATTTTACTATGGCTGCTATACCATAGAAAAATACCTTCAAAACTCTTCACTAAATTTAGTAGTATGATACTTACCATTGTTAAGAACGAAGCATTTGTAGCCAAAGATTCTAAAATATGAAACAGTCGACTTTCTGCCCTTTAGAAGTTCATAAGGCGTCTTATTGTGGTTCATGTTTATGAGTGCTCGATTTTGCACGTGGCATGCAGTGTTGACGGCTTCAGCCCAGAAGTACTCTGGTAGTGAAGCATCACTCAACATAGTTCTGCAGGCCTCTATGAGCGTTCTATTCCTTCTTTCAGCTACTCCATTTTGTTGCAGAGTACGGGGAGAGGAAAACTCATGAAAGATACTTAGGCTTTCACAAAATTCTGTCATGGCCCCAAACTTGAATTCAATTCCATTGTCACTTCTGATTTTGACTATGGAACAGTTGTATTCATTCTAGATCTGCCTAACAAAATTTGTAAAGACATCGAAGGTATCTGACTTGTATTTTAGAAAGAATACCCATGCAAAACGCAAGTAGTCATCAACAATAACCAACGTATAATCCTTACCTCCTAAACTTCTAACTTGCAGTGGACCGAACAAGTCCATATGTAGTAGATGTAAACACCTATTGGAATCTTTGCCTATAATGCTTTTAAAAGTAGCCCTTGTTTGCTTGCCTTTCACACATGCATGACAAGGTCTATCCTTAGTACACTTAACATTCGGAGCATCACGTACTAAGTTCAGCGAAAATAATTTATTTATAGTTTTGAAATTAATATGTGCTAATCTCTTGTGCCATTGGTCACCAAGAGACGCAGTATCTTTTTCCAAAAGACACACTGGTGTAGAAGAGTCTATATAGATAAAATTTAAACAAAATATATTCTTACTACGAGTGCCTGATAAAATTGTTTCCAATTTGTCAACAGACTTTATCAAACACTTATTAGCATGAAATTCAATTATGTATCCTTTATCATATAGTTGGCTTATGCTTATGAGATTGTGTTCAAATCCTTCAACATAAGCCACATCCAAAAAGGATACACTACCGTTAGTAATCATACCATAGCCTTTCATAATTCCTCTATCAAAACCACCAAAGATGACCTTTGGTCCATTCACGAATGGAGAGTAATTCTGGAGAAGGCTTCTAGTCCCGGTCATATGCCGAGAGCATCCACTGTCCAAATACTAAATGGGATTTCTGGTGGACTTTGGACGTACCTGCAATCACAAGTCAGTTTGCCTTAGGAACCCAAATTTGCTTGGTTCTTTGGTCTCTAGTTAGCTTGCTCCCCCTACATATATTTGCATTATGAGCGGTCTTTCTCATATTGTTAATCCGAGGAGTTACATAATTTCTGGGATTAAACCAGCAATCAATGGCAAAGTGACCAATTCTGCCATAGCACCAGCAGTCAAATCTGTTGTATCTTTGCCTAACAATTTCTTGCTTGACCTTTTGAGATTGTGGTCTAGCGGGGGCAGTAGATTTGAAGGTAGAAGCCTCATGATGATGACAATCACATGACTTCTTCTCCTTAGTAGGCTTTTCTACAACGGGTTTAACCCTTGGAGCTTTCTCGATGTTATGACCATGATCAAAAGGGCCATAGCTCTGAAGAGTGATCTCTTCATAAGGTGCCTTTAACACACTTTCACCAAAGTTTCAAGGGCGATTCCATACTTGGTACCTCGACTTGGGCTCTACATAAGTAGGCCTAGTGAAGCGACAGTAGGAGGAGTCAAGATCAAACTTATTAGTAGGAAAAACAAACTTCTTAAATATAGTCTGATCTTGTGGAGCTTTCCCCTTTTCCTTGGCCAAAGCCTTCTTGGCCGCCTTATTTCACCTTTGGGCTTTATTTCTCCTAGAAGATTTACTAGGAGCACCCACATGGCCTAAGCCAGCACTTTTGGCCTGAGCAAAGAACTCAGCAATAAGAGGAAGACCTATCTTGGGCTTAGAGAAACCTTCAACAAGTTTCTTTTCGGCTTCAAGTTGCTCTTCCAATCCATTGATGATTTCTTCTTTCAGATCGAGGTGCTTGAGTGCCTTATTGTACTCATCAACTGCAGTATTTAAGTATTCTCTGAGTGAGTCCATCTTAACGACTTCCTCTCTCAGAGAGCTATCTACGACCTTTATAGACTTAATCTCTTTAGCCTTAGTTTTCACGACCTTTCGACATTTGTCGTAGTCCTTGATCAACTCCTTATTCTGGGCCATGAGTTCAGACTCATCGTCAGAAGAGCTGTCCTAATGATCATGATCAGAGACATCAGATTCAGAGAGGGGTGTATGAGAATTTACCTCCCTAGTGAACATGGGCTCTTCTTCTTCGTCAGTATGTGCCATGAGCCCAAAGTAGGCTTCCTCTTCTTCACTTGACTCAGATGATTCAGTGTCACTGAGAGTCTTTCCCTTTTTGGCTACCAGGCTTCTCTCTATTCTCTTCTTATGGTAAGAGGATTTCTTCTCCTCTCTTTTGCCACCCTCATTCTTATGGGGGCAATCAACAATTATATGACTTGTCTTATTATAACAGTAACAAACTATGTCAGTAGAAATATGTTTGTTCGGTTTAGACTTATACCTGTCGTGGCTACTTGAGCCCTTCTGCTGTCGATCACCATCATGTTGTTATCTTCTGTATGAGGCGTCCTTTCCTCTCCATTACTTTTTCTTTTTCAAGAATTTCTTGAACTATTTTGAGAGTAGCGAGAACTCTCCTTCAGATAGCTTTGAGCCTGAAGTGCTTGGCTTAGATGATTCTTCTTCACTTTCTACTTGAGCAGGGGCAGGTAAAGCAGCTTTGCCCTTACTTGAGTTGTCTGCCTTCAAAGCGACAGACTTCTCCTTGGGAGAGAATCGACTCTTCTCTTCTTCAGCTTTTCTATAATTAATTTGAAGTTCATAGTACATCACCTTTCCAAAAAGGTTCTGAGGATCAGTCTCAGCTAACTTGCAAAATTCTCTAATGGCACAGACTTTGTTGTCCCACTCCTTGGTTAGGGACCTCAGAAACTTTTCATTTAACTCTCCATTTGTGAAAACTCGGCCATATACTATTAGGCCGTTAACTATCTTGAAGAATTTCTCAAAAGTGTCAGTAATGGTGTCATTGGGTCCTTGCCGGAAGGCTTCATACTTCTAATTCAGAAGGGATCTTCTGTCATCCCTTAACTCTTCAGTACCTTCCATCAAGATGATCAGAGACTGCCACATCTCCTTAGCAGATTGGCAGTGAATCAAATTCTGCAGCATTGAATCATTGACTGCACTTACTATAATATTTTTGGCTTTCTTTTCTAAGGAGACAAGTGCAATCTCATCTTTGTCGAGATCCATCAGCTTCTTAGAAACTTGCTTTGTAGCATTTATAGTGGAGGCAGTCATGGGAATATAAGGACCTTCTTCAACAAAGGAAGCTTGACAAAATCCTTGGCTCTGTCCATGCTTGAATAACTCAAAGACAACTTGGGGCAGATCTGATCAAGGTGTTAAACTTTTAATGATCAACCTCCCTCTGATACCAATTGAAAAACGTCTAAGTTGTCTACCTAAATCACCTAGAGGGGGGTGAATAGGTGAGTTGTGCGTCTTTTTGCGGAATAAAAACTTTAGCGAACTAAGCACAAGAAATAAACACGCATTTACAGAGGACTCCAAGAATTATAGTGGTTCCCCAATCTTGGGTACGTCCACTTTCCACTCACCGATCTAGCAAAGCACTAGACTCGGTTACTCCACTAATCTCGGATTGAAAACAATCCTACCATACGGAACAACGTTCCTACAATATCGATCCAAACATGGATCTACACACGAAAGATGAAAACTTCCTACAACTCGGAGAAAAATTCTCCTACTGATAAGTAAAGTTTGTTTTAAAGAAGATAAATTTGGTTTTATATAATCTTTTACGTATATAAGTAGTCTATCTCTTTTTACTTACTTATATCCTGTGGATTAAGGCAAGAGTACCTATCACATAGGAGTATAGTATTTTGTAGAAAATATCAAGGTCGTATTTTTCCTGGGATGTATGCGTGGGAAATACGGCAAGCGCACCGGTCGCACAAGTAATAAAGTTTGGGAATAAATCCCCGAGTGTCGGTCTCTTGAGGAACACAGTAAGGGATGAGTTAATGTCGAGGAGGACTTGAGATTGAAGTCCTCGGGTCGGAGGTAATGAAATGGGGGTTTTGATTGTTGTGGAAAATAAAGTAAAAATCTACAAGCTACTCCTATACAACGCCGCTATACGATGCTTCGCCAGGCGGGATGGAAACTACACGGGCCGCTATGCACCGAATCGCTTGGCGGATGGACGAGCAGGCTAGCGGATGAGGTGGTTAGAATGGCGGAATGAGGGTCGTGAGCACCTCTTCGCAACGCACGCCACTAGCAATTGCTAGTGCGGCAAGGGCGGATGGATGGATGGAATAATAAGGCGCACCTCAAGCAATAATAACAAAATCACACAAATCACATAGACATGAAAAAGTGCAAGATCATTAACTACAATAAAGTGTACTTCATCAATACAAAGAGTTAAGCTAAGCTATCAAATACAAGAGGAAGAGGTGTGCGAATCGACCGAATCCGAAGCCTTATTGAGGGTTCACGGTTGGAATCCCGGGTTGTCAATCCGAGTCCAAGCTCGGTCCTCAACTGCGTCCGGGGTAGAGGAGGCTGTCACTCACTCCCAATGGACCCGTCTTCTTCGTTGAAATGACCCGGTAGATTGCGGCTCCAGCCCCTCCTAGCTTGATGGAGAAAGCTCAGTCAAAACTCTACTTGAAGCTTGGGGATGAAGGAGGAGGCCGAGGGGATGCTCCGGCTTTGATTTGGCGTTGAAAGCTTTCCCGGAGACCCTCCCTAAGGTGGAGAATTAAGGAGGACGGCGGAAAAACTCGTAGGGGACGAAAAACGGCGGAAAATGTCGAGCGATGCGGAATAGGGCGAAACCTGCGCTATTTATAGAAAACAGAATTAAACAGCGCGCACGATCACAGGCGCACGACCAGTGGTCGTGCGCGATATGGTCAGTGATCGTGCGATATGGAGGCAGAAAAGTGGAAAAAGGTGTCATGACTGCGCACGACTGACAGCACACGAGCAGTGATCGTGCGATATGCCGGGACAGAACTTTCACAAGAGAGGTCATGACTGCGCACGACCGATGATCGTGCGCCAAAGAGGTCGATGGTCATGCGTAGGTAAAAACGCACGACCATTGACTCCTTTGCCAAAAATGGTGAAAGTCCTACCCCGGACGCCCACACAATCCCCGAACCTGCAGGAAAACTGGACGGGATGTCGATCATGGCAGTCACAGACATAAATATAATGCACAGCAAAAGGGAAATACACACATGCACAGAAATAGGCTAAAAGAGTGCACAAGACGTGTAAAACCGTAGCGAACCAAAAGGAGTGCAAATGACGCTAAACGGTGTGCAAAGACAAGAAAATAAGCCTAGATGAGTCCGAAAATAGGTATATAAAGAGGACTCATCACACCCCCAGACTTAACTGTTTGCGCATCCCGAGCAAACAAAACCTAAGCAGACGGGAAAAATGAACTAGCTAACAAAGAAATTGCAAAACGGAGTACCATGCGAAGTCGCATGCTCGCGTGTATAAAAATAAAGTAGAGGAAATTTTTAAGTATACAAAATATTTTATATTTTTCACAATGCGTAGCAAAAATTTATTATTACTCAAAAGTTGAATTACGGTGAATCATCCGGTCCTACGCAGGGAGAAAGTAGACAGGCCACTAAGGTAAGCATTGCCGAAGACCGGGGCTCAAGATTACCCCCAAAGGAATCCACCAATGTCGGAAACCATAAGCTTGCCCGTTCGCACACTCTCCACGGCACTAGTCAACTCAAGCGCAAGTCCGTAGGACTTCGGGTAATAATGGGGCTTGGGTTACGGTGAGGAACACAAGGATAAACATGAAGGGTATGCATCTAACCCAAATGAGCTAACGTACAAAACTAGTACCCGCTGCCCACAAAATAAACACGGGTGCACCACACCCCCAGACTTAACTTTTACAAAATGGGTGTGTGCACCGCCTACTCCAAATCCAAATCATCTCAAATAAAGATTTTCAATCAAACTTTTTCTTTCTCTTTTTCTTTTCTCTTTTTCTCTTTTTCAAATATTTTTCTTTTAAATATTTTCTTTTTCTTTTTACAAAATCAGCACATTTTTCTTTTGGGCACAACCACATATCACAAATACGAATCACCACATCACAACTCAACATAAAATGTAAACTACTAAAGCTCGAATTGGGTGTGCGACTAGGATTGGCTATGAGGCTTTGACGAATATAGTGGAGCTGAATCAAAAGGAAGGGTAGGCACAAAGGGGCTAGCAAGGGCAATGTTAGGAATGGGTACAAAGCTCAACTGGGCCAAAAGGTGGCCTACATCACTCTCACGCTAGACTAACCGTGTACCAATGCTTCAAGAATAGCTTGGGGCAAGTTCTTAGCAACCGAGAAAGATAATCCTTCCTCCTGACTCAAGCAATACGAGTTTAGTGGCGGCTACACACATTCCTACGCTACCGTTTGATTCACACCGGATTCACCAACTTTTGAGTAGAATAAGAAATAAGTACGCAAATAGAAAAATATAAAACTATAAGCATACAGAAAAATTAAATCTACACCAATTTCTACACAAAACGAGAGCAATTGACTAGAAACACAACAAGGCCAACATTTTACTCCGTCTCACAATCCTAAGCCAGCACCATAATTTTACCAAAATCTGACAAAGACACGAGTTTAACTCGCAACACGCAAAAAGTTAAGCACGCGCTCATGTGGGTGCAGTGGTGTGCAAGAAATGAACTAAACAAAATAATAACTATAAAAGCTTCTAGTATGCGCATGAAATGTGTGCGTGCAAAAGGTAAACATGCTCTCCCCCAGACTTAAACTAAACAACACGTCAAATGATAAAGACATTAAAATCTGAATGAGCTAAGGGAAGAGGTTACCCAATGCTCAGCTAGTGAGCATACCAGAAGACGCGTGAAAAGTAGAAGCAGGCCCACCATACGAAGAATCACAACCCCGCCAATGCGTAGTTTCCATGAATACTTGCAGGGGTGAGCTCCGCAAAAACAAAAGAAAAATACACAAAAAGAAAATACTAAACTAAGCTGACATAAAAAAATAAAAATGCAGAAAATAAGATAACTACTGGGGTTACTGTCATCCCAACACGACTTATTAAATTCTATACAGTTCTAGCTAATGGGCCTATGAAATAGAAAATGCACAGGTAACTGTTCTAATATCCGTGTCGGTAACGGGTACCGATACGGTGATAGAACAGTTACCCCTCTGCCTAAATAATCATACCTGCTCCTCGCAGGCAGAGGGAATAGGAAGTAAGATGAGGAGGAGCACTGGTCCTCACTCATCTCACCACAAAACAAATCCTTGCCTAGCAAGGTATCGTCCACCACAAGCTCGTTGGGGGCGAAGGTGAAGGTAGAGGCTTCAACTACAAAAGGAGTAGGAAACTCCTCATGCAAGCTGAGGCACTCGCCGACAACCTGAGCGCAAGGCTCAATGTCAACCCAACTCACCTGCAGGGAGTCAACCCGCACAGGCGCAGAAGGAGAAGGGGGGTCAAGGAATAAAGGAGAAGAAAAACTAAAAGAAGCGGAAATAGGGAGAGTGATCCCGGAATCACTCTCAGCAGGATCCAAACATAGATCACTGTCGGTGTCATGTGAGTCATGGCGAGGGGAAGCTGAGACCATGAGGTCCTTGGTGGTGATTTGGACCTCCTCAACCAACAAGGAAGTGGAAACTTCCTCATCAGCAAGGATCTCCTCATCAACACACCTCGGTGCGTCACCGTGTTCCAAGACATAATATTCTCCATTGATGAGAATAATGTCCTCGTCACACCATGGCGCATCCTCATATTCCCAATCTCCAAAGGGCACAACATCATCAACCAACTCACTAAAAAGAGGAGTAGATGATTCTTGCAAAGAAAGCGGAGGAGCAACATCATCAGAGATAATATGCGCAGGTTCCTTCGGGGGTGATACAAGAAGAGGGGAAGAAGGGATAGAGGGCGACAACACCGCAAAGTCGTCACATCGACCAGTAGAAAGTCTGATGGGTGTATCCACAGCAGTCCCCCATAAACAAGGTGGTACTGCGGATACATCATCAGAATCAGAAGGAGCGGCCATTTGAGAGGTGGATGAGACGATCCGGATATCCGGTTCATCATCCGCCTCCATCTGGCGCTGAAATTTTGCGCAATCTTTCAACACATGATCGGTGCTACGACAACACAAACACCGTTTTCCATTACTCCTCGGTCCAGGTGGGACCGGAGAGGAATATGAAAAAGGTGAAGGCGGAGAAGAGTAGTGACCATAAGACTGGGGTACGGTGTATGAAGTACCATAAGACAACGGTGCTCCATACACTAAACCACGAGAATTATGCTCCCATTCTTCAGTGGGACACTCATCACTGCTATGCCTATAATCCCCGCACCAATGGCAACAGATATTCGCATAAGAATACATGGTGCAGCAAGAAAGAATTCACCACGAGAATTTTCTAAGCAAAAATTAACTACACACAAGCAGATAAATAAAAAGGAATACCTGCTACTGAAATATCAAAATTAGAAAAGGACTAAAGAAAAATAAGCAACAAATTATAAAAACTAAAGCAAAGAAAAATAAAACATGGAATGAACAGATGGAAAAGGGCTTCAATCTATAATCTCCCTCTCCAAAACTCAAACGACTGTGTTCCCCGGCAACGACGCCAAAAACTTGATGCGTGGGAAATACGGCAAGCGCACCGGTCGCACAAGTAATAAAGTTTGGGAATAAATCCCCGAGTGTCGGTCTCTTGAGGAACACAGTAAGGGATGAGTTAATGTCGAGGAGGACTTGAGATTGAAGTCCTCGGGTCGGAGGTAATGAAATGGGGGTTTTGATTGTTGCGGAAAATAAAGTAAAAATCTACAAGCTACTCCTATGCAACGCCGCTATGCGATGCTTCGCCAGGCGAGATGGAAACTACATGGGCCGCTATGCACCGAATCGCTTGGCGGATGGACGAGCAGGCTAGAGGATGAGGTGGTTAGAATGGCGGAATGAGGGTCGTGAGCACCTCTTCGCAACGCACGCCACTAGCAATTGCTAGTGCGGCAAGGGCGGATGGATGGATGGAATAATAAGGCGCACCTCAAGCAATAATAACAAAATCACACAAATCACATAGACATGAAAAAGTGCAAGATCATTAACTACAATAAAGTGTACTTCATCAATACAAAGAGTTAAGCTAAGTTATCAAATACAAGAGGAAGAGGTGTGCGAATCGACCGAATCCGAAGCCTTATTGAGGGTTCACGGTTGGAATCCTGGGTTGTCAATCCGAGTCCAAGCTCGGTCCTCAACTGCATCCGGAGTAGAGGAGGCTGTCACTCACTCCCAATGGACCCGTCTTCTTCGTTGAAATGACCCGGTAGATTGCGGCTCCAGCCCCTCCTAGCTTGATGGAGAAAGCTCGGTCAAAACTCCGCTTGAAGCTTGGGGATGAAGGAGGAGGCCGAGGGGATGCTCCGGCTTTGATTTGGCGTTGAAAGCTTTGCCCGGAGACCCTCCCTAAGGTGGAGAATGAAGGAGGACGGCGGAAAAACTCGTCGGGGACGAAAAACGGCGGAAAATGTCGAGCGATCCGGAATAGGGCGAAACCTGCGCTATTTATAGAAAACAGAATTAAACAGCGCGCACGATCACAGGCGCACGACCAGTGGTCGTGCGCGATATGGTCAGTGATCGTGCGATATGGAGGCAGAAAAGTGGAAAAAGGTGTCATGACTGCGCACGACCGATAGCGCACGAGCAGTGATCGTGCGCGGTATGGCTGGTGATCGTGCGATATGCCGGGACAGAACTTTCACAAGAGAGGTCATGACTGCGCACGACCGATGATCGTGCGCCAAAGAGGTCGATGGTCGTGCGTAGGTAAAAACGCACGACCATTGACTCCTTTGCCAAAAATGGTGAAAGTCCTACCCCGGACGCCCACACAATCCCCGAACCTGCAGGAAAACTGGACGGGATGTCGATCATGGCAGTCACAGACATAAATATAATGCAGAGCAAAAGGGAAATACACACACGCACAGAAATAGGCTAAAAGAGTGCACAAGACGTGTAAAACCGTAGCGAACCAAAAGGAGTGCAAATGACGCTAAACGGTGTGCAAAGACAAGAAAATAAGCCTAGATGGGTCCGAAAATAGGTATATAAAGAGGACTCATCAGGTATATGATCAATTAACAGAAAATCCTAGTAAGGATAACTAGAAAGTAGAGTTGAAATAGTTTAAAATAATATCCAACCAAGAGCTCATCTTGACCAAGTGCTAAGGGTTCTTAGCCTCTTCTCAGGATGAGGGCGGTATAAAGTACAGAAAATAATATCTACTTATCTATCTTAATCCAGGATTTAAGCTTTCGCTTCACCTTTGTTTTTGGGATAGGTTAGTAAAATTTTGCAGAGCTTCCGCACTATCTTAATCCAGGTCATAGGCTTTCGCCTCGTTCTTCATTGGGATAGTATGAAATAATAAGGTTTTGAAAATAATTTTGAAAGCAGATTCACACTATCTTAATCTAGGACATAAGCAGAGCTTCGCCTTTCATTCGGGATAATATGAAAAAATAAAGGAAAGTAAAACTAAAAATAAAGCAGTAAAGTACTCAGAATTGAATTTGAAAGAGTCTATTTTATAAAGTCCGAAAAATTATTACAACTTTCTAAAAAGCTGAAAAGAAAGCTAAAATATTACAACTTATAGAACTTTTGAATACTTGAAAGCTACTACCAGTTCCTTGTCAGAGAGATGGGGAGTCCTAACAATTCTTAAGGAAGATGTTGGTGTTTGAATAATTCCACTCAGCCCTGCCCTCCTATTTATAGAAAAAAATTTCAAGTGACACGCCCCCTGACACGGGCGTGTCTGGTAGGGCGTGACAGGGTCACTGTGTGACTTCCAGCATGTTGGGACAGGTGTCGAGCTGGTTGGAACTTCAGATAAAATTTGAGCAGGTCACGGGCGTGACTGAGGATGTCACGGGCGTGTCAGTCAGCTGATTCATCAGGCGGCACGGGGCGTGGCGACAGCGCGGCTGCTTGCTACCATTTTGGATAGAACTTCATAGGGCACGGGCGTGTCGATTTTGTCACGGGCGTGTTCATCTGTCACGGGTGTGTTCATCTGTTTCCCGATTTTCCTGGGTAAAAATAGAAAATAAAAAAAAGATTAAAAAGGGTTGTCACGCCCTAGGTCACGGGCGTGACCTAAGAAAAAAATAAATAAAAATCAGAAAAACAAAGAAAATAAGTATAAAACATAATATAACAAAAATAATTAGATTTATATATAAAAACTAAGGTTTTATTTATAAATATGAAAATTTAATACTATACAAAATTGTATATTTATATACTCATCACCTACACTCGGAGAATAATCTCCTAAAAGATTAAAAAGAAATTTGTACAATACAAATAGTAATCTTCTCAGATCATAAAATCTCTCCCTAGGTCTTCTTTCTTGGACTTTGCGGCATTATCCGAAATTGTAAAAGAAGTCTCTCGGCTAGATCTATTCTGAGAAACTTTGAATCACATGATCAAGGAGTGGATGGAGAATGATGAAACTCTTGATCTGTAAATCGATCTGGATCGAATATAGCCTAGGTGATCTTGAAGAAGAACGGCGGCTTCTGTCGATTTGGAAAATTGTCAACCCGATCCAGAAACTTAGAATAATAGAAATCACACGCTTAGGGTTAGTCATAATGACAGGAACTTTTATAAGATCTCCCTAACGGTTAGATTTGTTATTAATCACGGCCACGTGGACCAGTCATATCAAAGAATTCAAAACCTAGACCTATCAGGGACTTAAGGAAATTTCTTAAATTGAGACAACATTACTCGAGTGAGATCAATGCTACTCGAGTGTTATGACTAGCTCTCGAGTGGATAGCAATGACTACTCGAGAAGAATTAATTCTGAAAATACTGGAATAGAGAAAGAAATCACTCTAGTGGTTTAGAGATCACTCGAGTGCCAGATATACTTCTCGAGAGGTAGACTTGAACTTCTCGAGAGCTTGGTCTTGGAGAAAATTCTGGAGGAAATGTCGATCACTCGAGTACTGAAACTAGACTACTCGAGTACTAAATGAACTACTCGAGTACAAGGATGTGCCACTCGAGTGGTCTTAGAATTTTCTCGAGATCTATCTTCTGTCACTCAAATTAAGCTACTCAACAACTCGAGTACTCAGCTAGACTACTCGAGTACTTAACTTAGAAAATTTCTGAGACTTAAACATTGATTACTCGAGAAGGAGAGCAGGTCTACTCGAGTGCTGGACTTGGCTTCTCGAGTGCTAGATATAAGCAACTCGAGAACCACTTCCATACTCGAATCATAGACTAGATATACTCGAGTGCTTCTAAGGTTTCTACTCGAGTACTAGAACTTCACTCGAGTAAAACACTTAGAATTTTTCTCAGTTTTATAAAACTTCAGTTCTTCATTCCAAACAATATCAAGTTGTCCTTCATAAGTCCAAGTGCTTGAAAAAGAAGTGTATCCCAATAGAGAGGCTACACATGAGTCAACACCATGGATCATACAATGAGGAATTACATTGTATGGTCCTGTGTTTGATGACCCATTGTAGACTTATATTGGTCTACACTTGGCAATATGTCCTGCAAACACATAACTAGAATAGGAAATCAAATACAACCTAATTCATCTTAGTTTAAGGGTGACTTCATACAAATCTAGGTTATTGTGGATACAATACCCAACACTTATCTCACACACCACTGCCCAAATCTTCATGTACCTCGGGCGGGAGTGTATAAATACCACAATTAATGAAGCATTTAATGTCCGACTATTCATGAACCATTCGAGTAGCCTACTCTAAAGTATAAAAAAGACCAGGGGTACTAGAAGTGGAGGACTAACTGGGATCAGAACCAAACCTGTCGTAGGTACGGTTTATAATGCCCCAAAATCAAGTCACGATGGTCGAATTATCAAATAATATCATAGGGTGCGGTTAGGAGTTATAATTCCTATGTTCTAAGGAGTTATAATTGGCACGACAATTTGAGCAACAGGAAAGAGCTGATATGTACCTGCTCTATGTCGTTAGGCTAAATAGACCGAAAATACGCGACAATTATCATTGGCATAGGGGTGAGTTATAGCTATATGCCTGACTAGTAATGCTCAAGCGGAACCATTAAGTCCGAGACTGAGAATGGTGGAGGGACTCATAAAGTCCACCCTGGCGATGCTTTTTGGCTTCAAAGTATGCAAGTGATGGCAAAACGTGTGACATGGGGAAACCCGATACATTGATAATGTCCCCTGAGTGCACAAGACGTTTGGCCGGTCGCGCCAATGTCTGTGATGTATGGTGCTTAAGTTACACATTCCTTATAATATGTAAACATGTTATTTTCTTGTTGGGAAGAAGCACCGCCACCCCGAGAAAGGGGTGAGGTCATTATAATTTGGTCAGCCCTTGCTGACCGTTTCCTTGTTTGTCACCATTTGGTGGAATGTTGTGTGAAGGTGTTGCGGAGCCAAGAGGGAAGTAGCAGGCTAAAGCCCATTTTGTTGAGCTGACCCTCGAAGGCCCAAGTGTTTTATTTAGCTATTTTATGTGTTGTCGGCCTATGTTTCGATGTATGTAAACCACATTTAATTTTGTAAAACTTTGTTGATGTAAGGTCTTAAGGCCAAAACTCTTTGGTGTTTATCTTTTCATTCTCGGTTATTACTATTAGTGGACATTCCTAATTGGGTGGTTGTTTATAAATCGTGGTTTTAAAAAAATTAAGGGAATTATGGTTCTATTTCGTTACCCTTTAGTCTGTTCGTTTAATATGGCATGGTGTTGTTTCCTTCTTCGAATTTATGGTCGAATTTTATTAAGGGGTGGTGATCACTCATGTGCGTTGCCGTTATAACATGAAAGAACTCATGAATGTCCACTTAGAAATGTAAAACACACATGAAACGTGTTAAAAACATTGTTTGTGGAACCTGAGCATTCCTTTGTTTGTTATTTGCTATGATTATAATTTAATAAATTGCATGTTGCACAATTATAGGTGGCAAGGAGTGTTGCTAGGCAGTCTCAAAATCAGCACTCTACAAAAAATAGTGCACCTAATAATGGACCTACAACCCCTTCTTCGACGGAAATGATAAGGTTGGTAGTTGAAGCCGTGTTTACCATGATCAATGCCCAACCAGGAAGGCAAATGCAGTCTCCTGCCCATGTAGTTGCCGCGGTTCCAGTTGCGGCAGTGGAAACATTAGCAGTAAGAAGGTCTTTACCAACAATTAAAGCACTTCCTGAGCTTCAACCCTCCATCATTTATGGGAGCTGGATTCCCGTCTGACGTTGAGAATTGGCTCTATCGGATAAAGAGAACCTTAAATGCTTTGGAAATAGAGGAAGCTCAGAATAGGTCACAATGGCCACTTTCCTTTTGGATGGAGAGGCAAGGATGTGGTGGATTGAGTTTGAGGCTCATCAGTTAGTAGGGAGGCGATTGACAGGCATCTCAATGGAAGAGTTCTCAAGGGTGTTTTTGGCACGATGTGTCCCTTCAGCGCAATGGATTGCGTTGGAAAACTAGTTTTTGTGGTTGACTCAAGGCGACTGTTCGGTCCATTAGTACCTACATGAGTTCACTAGACTTGGGAGGTAAGCTGGATCATCTTTGGAGAATGAGGAGAGAAAGACCAATCGGTTCTATTAAGGACTGCGGGATGATTTATGGTTGCTTCTAGCAGGCCCAATGAAGTAAGGGTTTCTTACCTTGGTCAATACTGCACGATCCCTTGAGCAGGATTTGAAGAGGGTCCAAAGTAAGAAGGACCTCTCGGTGAGAAAGCAAGAGTTTAAAGTGACGAGCTCTTCGAAATCTGGGTTCCATAGTAGGTAAATAAAGAAGGTTAGGTCATTTGGACCAGCTCCTTCTACGGTTTCTGGAGCTACTGTTAAAATTCCTCAAGATGATCAGGGAGATAACTCTGATACCAAGTTAAACTTTCAAAGTTATCAAGATGAAACCTTGATTAAGCATAAAACGGGAACCAGGCACTGGAACACTCAACCATAAACCAAGCTCAATAAATCAGAAATAACAGAAGGCAACAAACAAGTCTTGTATTATAAAAAATCTTCTTTACAAGGCATGACATACATGACGAGACATGATTCACCGATGTACAAAGGAAGAGCATACAAACAAAGTAAGAAGTACAAGCTAGGCAGACTACCTCAAAGAACGTCGAGACCGCCGAGCTTTTGCTGCACCGAACTGAACTACGGAGTCCGCGTAGACCGCAGACAACCCGTTATTCTGCTGAGCACCTCTATCTGCTCTCTGTAAGCTGCCTTACCATAGAAATCGCCTAGCTGCCAGATTCTGCGAACAAAGCCACTACCGAACTAAAGAACAGACCGCCGAGACTGGCGGACAAGTTATTGAACTGGGAAAGCTGAAGGAGAGAAGATCATTTGGCCACAACCGCGACCTGCTGCAACTCGTTGATTGTTAACTGCAAGCTCCACTGATCCCTGACTGCAATCAGCACCAAAATCCTGGCTTCTCAATGCTAGCTGCACAACCTATAAACAACAACCGGGTTAACCTTCTCAAACTATGCAGACAAAAAATCCGATGCCGCAACAATTAACCCACGTTCAACTTACTGTTCATTCAGATTATTATGTTGTCATAGGGGGGTCCTATTTATAGGCGCGGATGGGAGTGTGGTCACCGCCCTTGTAGATAGAAACAGCACCCCAGCCCGCAACTAGCATAGAGCAGTCCGCCCAATTAACACGCACAAGTCCGGACACCAGCCTATCCGCCTGACATCAAAGAAGGCGGGATGGAATCCAGTATATATCCCTGCGGACACCGCACCAGCCCGCAACAACAATGTTCGCGACCAAAGGCACAGACCACCCGGTCAACCAGCGGACATTGAAGACTCCGCGATCAAATTGAACTTGTCACAGATCATGACCAAGTCACCAACCAGAGAACCTCTAGCGTGAGCTTCGCGGACATGAACAACAGTCCACCCAGTCCGCTAGCTCCAATCCAGTCCGACCAGACAACGGATATTCAACCTATCCGCATGGCTACCACCAAGGACACACCACCAGGCCGCAACACCAGACCACTCAGGCCGCACCACTAGTCCGCCTGCCCAGGCCATGCAGTCTGTCAGATCAACCCGCACTTTCACTTCAACAATTTCAACACTCCCCTTGAAGTGAGAAGTGGTGACCAAATCCAGCAGTCCCCGTAACCGTTCAAATGGCCCCTTCAACAGTGGCTTAGTGAAGATATCCGCGATGTTGTCCTCGCTCCGCACATGCTCAACCGTAAGAGACCCCTCCAACACCTTCTCACAAATGAAGCGGTGCTCAATCTTTATATGCTTGGTCCACGCATGACAAATTGGATTATTAACAAGTTTTATGGCACTCTCGTTGTCATTGCGAAGCAGAGTTGGACCGCACACTTCTTCATGGATGTTATCTACTAGCCTCCTCAGCCAGATGGCTTCCCGAGCTGCCAAGGCTGAAGCCTTGTACTCCTCTTCCGTAGTAGAGACGAACATCGAGTCCTGCTTTTTACTGCACCATGAAATACCCGCTGATCCGCATGTGAAAACATAACCAGACATTGACTTTTGATTGTCTGAGTATCCCCCATAATCAACATAAGTGTATCCATGCAGAGAAATCATGTGTCCCTCCTATACAGGAGTCCCATATCAGAATTAGCCTTTACATACTTCAGAATATTCTTCACCGCAACCAGATGAGGTTTCCTTTGTTCCGTCATATAACGAATAAGACTCTGTTTGGGATAGCTCTAGCGGATTGAAAAGCTGATGTCCGGATAGAGTTGTTTTAAAATAGATCTCTGGGGAGCAGTTTTGAAAAGCTGCAGAGTGTTTGGGTGTTTTGTGCAGAAGTGCATTCAGAATCACCGGAGGAAGGACGTCGGGGGCTCGGAATCGCCGTAGGAAGGTCATCTGGGGCTCAGAATCGCCGGAGGAAGGCCGTCCGGCCTCTGAGCATGTTCTAACTGAAGAAACCATTAGATTTCCAAAACTTGTTAGAGAGAAAGCTATTTTGCAGAAGCTGAAGCTGGGGGGGGGAGATTTCTGAAAAGCTGCAAAATAGCTCCAGATTTTTGAAAAGCTCTTCATAAGGAGCTGTCCCAAACACATATAAAGTAGCTCTGGCGGCTAGAATAGAGATTTTCCAGCCGCTAGAGCTGCGCCAAACAAACCCTAATTCGGCCTACAGTATAAGCAATGTTTGGACTTATAATCGTCAGGTAAATTAAGCTCCCAACCAGAG
Source organism: Platanthera zijinensis (assembly GCA_039513925.1). Lineage (NCBI taxonomy): Eukaryota > Viridiplantae > Streptophyta > Magnoliopsida > Asparagales > Orchidaceae > Platanthera > Platanthera zijinensis. The sequence continues at coordinate 123,742,291 of CM077078.1, read as the reverse complement.
CTCGGAACACCAAGGGATCAGGAATAATCCCCACCTCATCTCGTCAAAGCTTCAAGCCACAATCAAGAGGAGTAGAGCTACTCTTTCCCTCCCTCAAGCCGAATCGATGAACGATCCGCTCAGTATAGCCCCTTTGAGAGACGAGTATCTCGCACTTCTTCCTCTCAACCTCGAGTCCAAGGAACTGGTATAGCTCACCCAAATCCTTCACCTCGAACCAAATAGCTAGCTCGGCCCTGAGCCTAGCTACCTCCTCCTCATATTTCCCCGTGACGATCATGTTGTCCACATACAACAACATCAAGACATGAAGCTCCCCCTGTTTCTTTAAGAACAGGCTTGAATCTGAATCAGAGGCAAAGTATCCGCAGAACTGGAGGTTTTCTACGATCTTCCCATACCATGCCCGTGGAGCCTAGTTCAGCCCATAAAGAGCCTTCTGAAGCTTGCAGACATAGTCTGGAAGATCTTCAAATACGTAACCTGACGGTTGAACCATGAAGATGTTTATATCTATCTCCCCGTAAAGAAAAGCATTCTTTACATTAAGTTACCACATCTTCCACCCTTGGCAAGCAGCCAATGCGATCATCACCCGCACCGAAGTCATCTTGGCAACGGGACTAAACGTCTCTTCATAGTCATTGCCGTACTATTGGGAGAACCCCCGAGCAACAAGACGATCTTTGTTTCTTTTGATACTTCCATCAGCCTTCATTTTCAGTTTGTACACCCACTTACACGCCACAGGAGTAACGCCAATGACCTTAGGCACAAGGTCCTAAGTCTCGTTTCTTCTGAGGGCTGCCATCTCCTCATCCATAACATCATCCCACTCCTTGACTCCAGTGGCGTCTTCAAACTTTGAAGGCTCCCGTTCATCCAGGAGGCTTGCGAAGAAATAGGAGACAAAGCTCCCAGTATTTCCTTTGTTGTAACGAGCTGGTGGTTTAACAGTGCTCTTCGATCTCCGAAGGGCCTGACCGTTACTGACCACCTCTGCTGCGCCTTCTGCACCAACTCCATTCTCTTGCAAACTAAGAGCAACACTCTCCCTGCTTTCAGAACCAGAAGTCTCTGCCCAGAGATTGAAATACCTTAAGCTCTGGGTGACACCGATAGCTCCACCAGAAGGTCCTTAGCAGCTTACACCTGCCCATCATCAGACCTGCTCTCCTGCAGCTCAATAGAGCTATCTTCATACGAAGTTAGTTCATCAAATACAACGTTTCTTGATACAACAAAACTTCTTCATCGTAGGATCCATACACTCCCATCCCTTCTTCTGCTCCTCATAGCCCACGAAGACAAGCTTCCTCGCCTTTGCATCAAGGTTGGTTCTCAGAGCATCCGGGATGTGTTCGTAGCAGGTTGATCCAAACACCCAAAGGTGTTCAACACTGGGCTTCTTCTTGAACATCAGCTCATGAGGATACTACATGTTTATCGGACTATGAGGCATCTGATTGATGGCATAGGTTGCGTAGGCCATTCCTTCAGCCCAAAAAGACCACGAAATTCCTTTTGCATGAAGCCATCATTTGTAGGTTTCTGTCAAATGATAGATCTTTCTCTCCGCTACTCCATTTTGTTGTGAAGTATGTGCACAAGTAAGCTCCCTCAGGATGTCTTACTTCTTGAAGAAGTTATAGAACTCAGTTGAAACGAACTCACCTCCATTATCCGTTCTCAACTTCTTGATCTGCAGGACAAGCCAGCCATCCACCAGCTCCTTGAACTCCACGAACAATCGGAAAGCATCTGACTTCTCCTTCATGAATTACACCCACGTGTACCTTGTATAGTCATCAATCAACACGAGCATATACCTGCTCTCTCAAAGACTAGCAGTGACGGTTGGTCCCATCAGATCACCATAAACACACTCCAATGGTGCTTTAGACCTGGTTTGTGACTTGTCAAATGGAAGGCGATGTGCCTTTCCATATTGACATCCAGCACAAACATGACCATCACCGTAGGATGACAACATAGGCAAGCCTTTCACAAGGCTGCTCACCGTCATGGCTTTCAGCTTGTCCATCCCTACATGCCCCATCCTTTCATGCCAGATAATCACTCTATCATTGACCCTCATCCGATCAACATAGGAGCTTGTTGATAAAACAAACAAGTCCTTTACTCTCCTTCTAATGTGAGTAACTTCAGCCTTTACCGCTGATACGTTTCAGATAAATCTCACTTTTGTTGGGCCGAACAGAACGTGATAACCCGCATCTACCGTGTTGGTCACTGATAAGAGGTTATTCTTCATGCCCGGTATGTGATAAACACTCCTTAACGTGAGTGGCCCCTTATCACTACCCAAAGACACAACTCCCTCCTTCTCTACTGCATGTACAGAATCATCAGCAGTAATAATAACATCATTGCATGAGTAAGCCTATAGCGAAGAGAACTTTTACTCATCCCCGGTGAGGTGATGACCATACCCAGAGTCGATAATCAAGTCATCTTTGTAGCTGATGGAGGATGATGTACGAACACAAATGCCCGTCATGAAAGAATTCCCCCATCCAGCTCCCTCAGTACTGGAACAAGCCTCCTCCTTGCCTGCAACATGACCCGACTGAAGCTTTACCTTATAGTGTTGTTTGAAGTGACCCGGTAGATTGCACCTATAGCACCTTGGTCCTTCCTTCTTCTTCTCATCACGCTTAGAAGAGTAACTCTTCTCTTGATGATATGAAGTTGATGGACCATCGAAAGTAGGTTTCTTCTTCTTGTCCCATCTCTTCTTCTTCCCTGAGAAGAGAGCCTCACTGTCTCCTCCAGAGACAGTCATACCAGCTATCTGCCTTGCTAAGCTCTCTTGCGAAGCCAGCAAGTTCTCCAGCTCTAGCAATGATGGCTGAGTGGCCCAACCTTGAATAGAGGTCACAAAGGCCATATATTCCTTCCGCAAGCAACTGGTGATGTGCCTATTGATCTTCGCCTCCGAAATAGCCACATCAGGGTCCAATGCTGATATCTCAGCGCATAGGTTCTTCATTTTCCGGAAGAACCACGAGATAGACAAGTCTCCCTGAGTGGATCTCGCCAACTCATTCTCCAAGAACTATAGCCGCGCTACATTCTTTTTTTTAAATAACCCATCAAGGGAAGTCCAAATCATAGCAGTTGATCGACATCCAATGATATGATCAAAGAGCCCCGGTGAGATAGCCCGCTTCAGAGTAAACTCAGCCTTTGCATTTGTTTTCCTCAAGGCTCTCACCTATTCGGCATCCCCAGTAGCAACAGTAACTTCTTGCTTATCGTCACCACAGATGATCTCCCAAAGATCCTCACCCAGAAGATATCTTTCCATGTACGACCTCCACTTCTTAAAGTTGGTCGACGTTAAAAGCTCAATACCAAGACCTCTTGCTAACCCACCTTCCATTGTAACAATCACTGATCTAGTAGCTTCCAGAAGCACCGAGCACAACTGATGGTTGATCACTGCTCAAACCTCTCTTCCCTCTGATACAATGTTAAAATTATACAAGTTGATTAGGGAGACAGCTCTGATACAAAGTAAAACTTTCAAAGCGATCATGTTGACACCTTGATAAAGCGGAAAACGGGAACCAGACGCAGGAACACTCAACCATAAACCAAGCTCAATAAATCAGAAATAATAGAAGGCAACAAACATGTCTTGTATTATCAACAATCTTCTTTACAAGGCAAGACATACATGGCGAGACATGATTCGCCGATGTAGAGCATACAAACAAAGCAAGAACTACAAGCCGGGCAGACTGCCTCAGAGACCACCGAGATAGCCAAGATTCTGCTGTACCGAACTGAACTACGGAGTCCGCGTAGACCGCGGACAACCCTATATTCTGCTGAACACCTTTATCCGCTCTCTGCAAGCTGCCTGTCCGTATAGGTCGCCTAGCTTCCAGAGTCCGCGAACAAAGACGCTGCCGAACTGAAGAATAGACTGTCGAGACCGGCGGACAAGTTATTGAACTGGGAAAGCTGAAGGAGAGAAGACTGACTAGACGTAACCGCGACCTGCTGCAACCCGCTGATTATTAACCGCATGCTCCACTGATCCCTTACCACAGTCAGCAACAATATCCTAGCTTCTCAGCGTTAGCCGCACAACCTGCAAATAGCAACCCGGTTAACCTTCTCAAACCTCGCGGACAGAAAATCTGGGGCCATAGCAATTAACCCACGTTCAACTTATTGTTCATTAAGATTATTATGATGTCATAGGTGGGTCCTATTTATAACCCAGAGGAAAGTGTGTTCACCTCCCTAGTAGATAGAAACACCACCCCAGCCTGCAGCTAGCACAGAGCAGTATGCCCATTCTGCATGGAAAAGGCCGGACACCAGCCTTTTCGCCTGACATCAAAGATGGCAGGATAGAAGCAAGTCCATATCCCTGTGGACACCGCACTAGCCAACAACAACAATTTCCATTACCAAAGTCATAGACTACCCGGTCAACCAATGGACATTACGGACTCCGCGATCAAACTGAACTTGTCACAGATCGTGACCAAGTCCCCAACCAGAGAACCTCTAGCGCAAGCTCTGCGGACACGAACAACAGTCAACCCAATCTGCCAGCTCCAATCCAGTCCAACCAGACTGCGGATATTCAACCTATCCGCACGGCTACCACGAAGGACACACCACCAGGCCGCAACACCAGACCGCTCAGGCCACACCACCAGTCCGCAAGACTGTCCGCCCAGGCCACGCGGTCTGCCTGATCAACCCCCACTTTCACTTCAACAATTTGAACAACTACCACGGGCCATGGTCCGCATACGTGCTACAATTACGGTAAAGTGGGACATTATGATCGAATAAAAAGGTGGGTATGCCAAGAAAGGGAAAGCAGCGGAGTCAACTTCATCTCACCATATGCCAGTGCAACCCAGAGTGTACAATCTTAGCAAGCAGGAGGCAATTAAATAAAGTGACGTGGTGACAGGTATGAGCTTTATACAGCTTGTGTAGTTTACATATTATATACGTTGAGTGCATTTGTTTGATTTTTTTGTGTTTAAGGCTTTGTCCTAATTCTTAACTACCCGACGAGAGCACTATTTGGCATGTGAGCGTCTTATTCATTTTTATCTGAGGACTTCATTCTACGTATCAGAGTGCCTTCTTCCATTTCAAAAGATAGATTGGATGTGTTGCTGCCCAATGGGTGCATGATGCACGCAGATAAGTGTTATTGTGTGAATGTGCGGATAGGAAATCAAGAGTTCGACTTGGAAGCGTCGATACTACCGATTTCGGAATAAGATGTGATCTTTGGCATGGACTGGCTCTCAAAGCAGCGTGCTTGCATTGATTGCAATCTTAAGGAGTTCAAGCTAGGGAAAAATACTAAAATGGATATTACCTTCCCTGGTATGAAGTGATCGATCAAGATACTTATGTCTGCTCAGCAGGTAGTCAAGGTAGTTCGGAATGGTGCAGAGTTATTCTTCATGCTAGTAGAGGCTTCAAAGCCCAAGCCCGGTTTGATTAGCATTCCTGTAGTATCGGAGTTTGCTAACGTATTCCCTGAAGATCTCCCTGGAGCTCCACCTTAGCGAGAGATCGATTTCACTATTGAGCTAGTGCCAGGTGCTAAGCCTATGTCACGCTCTCTGTACCATTTAGCACCAAAAGAGATGGAGGAACTGAAAGTGGTGCTTCAAGAACTGCTATATCAAGGTTATCTGCATCTAAGTTCGTCACCTTGGAGTGAACCAGTCCTTTTCATGAAGAAAAAGGATGGAAGCTTGCGATTATTTATAGATTACTGAGAGTTGAACAAGCTGACGGAGAAGAATAAGTATCCGATTCTGAGAATCGATGATCTGTTTGATCAGCTAGTAGGTTCTACTGTGTACTCAAAGTTGAATTCTAATTCCAACTATTATCAGTTGAGAATCAGGGAAAGTGACATTTCCAAAATGGCATTCAGTACGCATTATGGGCATTACAAGTTTATGGTTATGTCATTTGGCCTAACGAATGCGCCTTCGGTATTTATGGACTTGATGAACATAAAATTCATGGAGTATTTGGACTAGTTCGTGATTGTCTTTATTGATGGTATTCTGGTGTACTCTAAGTCGGAGAAAGATCATGTGGATCACTTACGCACTATTTTGGATACCCTTAGGAGGAGTCAATTGTATGCCAAGTTCTAAAAGTGTGAGTCTTGGCTGCCATCATTAGTGTTTCTCGGTCATATGGTTAGTGGAGAGGGAATTGCGGTGGATCCATCGAAGATAGTTACAATACAGGAGTGGCTTGTGTTGTCTATGGTGGCGGAAGTTCGGAGTTTCCTGGGGCTTGCCGGCTACTATAGGCGCTTTGTAGAGAACTTCTCGTGGATAGCGTTACGTCTTACTACCTTGACGAGGACAGATCAAAAGTTTGTTTGTTCACCGATGTGCGCACCAACTTTTGAGGAATTGAAGAGTCGTCTGACAATGGCGCTCATTTTGTGCTCGCCATGTGACACAGAAGGCTACGAAATATCCAGTGACGCATCAGGGAGCGTCTTAGGCTACGTTCTAATTCAGCATTGGTAGGTGATAGCTTATGGCTCTCGCCAACTAAAAGTGCATGAGAGGAATTATCCGGTCCACGACTTGGAGCTAGTGGCCATGATATTCACTCTTAAGCTATGTTATGTCATGCATGTTGTGATAACCAATCTAATAAAGGCCTTAATGCATGTTATGTGCGGCTTACACATACAATATTATGCATCACATACTACATATTATCGCATGTAACGAAAAAGAAAAATCTATCGTGCATTCATGTGATGATTGTTATGCATCTCATACTACATAACAGTCACATGTTGCTTCCTATGAGGATCCATATACAAATGCATAATATGCATCCCATACTACATAATAAGCCCTCTATACTTCTTAGCATGCTTATGAGTGTAGTGTTCATGCTTCAGCCAAGACGTACTGATGATACGTCGGTGTGTGTATGAAATGGAATAAAACCGCTAAAACTACACCTCTGATACCAACTTTAACAACCCGCATTTTATCCACATTTAAACGATATATCAGAATAAGAGAAAACACACGTCATGATGCCACGCCGTGTTGGGGATAAATGCAGGCGCTCAGGAAGGAACTCGAACCTAACACTTTATATGAAATCCTCAAGTTTATTATGTAGAAAACTATAATTTAAGTTAAGTTTTGATGGCCGTATCCCTCGGCTTAGTGGATCAACGAGTTCACGAGCAAAAAAATGAATATACGTTGAGGAAAATACTTTGTTTATATTAATTAACATCTTACATAAGCATAAACATCCAAATAAGACAACTTATGATATGCATATCTCTATATTTAATATAAGTAAAGAAAGAGTCTTTTATGTAGTTAAAAATAGAATGACTATGTCTTGAAATATGCTATGAATGAGATAGTTACAATGATACATTTATGCTTAAAATAACTAACATGCTATCCTAATATAAAACCTTCCCATAGAGCAAGTAAAACCAACAAGTCATCTAGAAGAGACTAAGCAGCTAGCAAGTAACTCAATAATATAAAACTCTAGTGGGCGTCAACAACCAGACACTAACCCACCAAAAAGAAACATGTATGTCTGAACTAAACAACAAAACAACAACACTACCTCACAATGGTGAGGAAAAGATGACTGTAACAACTGCAAAACAGCATCAACCACCAACTCTAATCGCTCAACCGGCTACTGCTCCAAATCTAAGGCATTCCAAAGAAAATAAAACCTCAGCAAGAATATACAAGTGGAAAATAGAAGATCAATTTCAAATAGAAGCAAAGGAGTCAAAGGGTTACCAACCAAAATAGGAATAGATGAACAGAAAGTACCAATACTCAACCATAAGGTAACAAGTAATAAAGAACTCACAAGGGTTAGAAATCCTAGGCTGCACTAAGTGCGATAAAGATCTATGTTTTATTAAATATTTATATAATTAAGAGAAAATATACATAAGAGTTGCAAACTCATCATAGAATGAGCATAAACACAGGCAAAATCCGGCACCTACGGTGGTGGGAACCTACCCAACACACCAACAATAAAAACTTCACAAGGGCCCATCGAAAGGTGGTCGTGCTTTTTGACACACGCAATACCGTGGAATCACCGGCACCTATAGTGGTGGTCTCCTCCTCCACACACCAAATCACAAACCCATACCGGGGAATTACCGGCACCTACAGTGGTGGTCACTTCTTCCACACACCTAGTCACAAACCCATACCGGGTAAACCCACTAGGGCAAAGATTCATAAGCTGGCCTTAGGTTGGTGGTCCTTTATCCACTTCCAACCATATGCCACACCAAAAACATCCATAAAATACCAATAAACTGAAACACAGGATTACTCTAATAGCAAAAAGGGAAAAAATCCCAAAAATCACCCTAAGGACAAACTCGGCGAATTGGACTCAATTAGACAAGAAAATTCTAAGTCCACATTGATTCGTCGAGTATACTCGACGAATGTAGTAGACACTCGACGAATTCTACTTAGAAAAAATCTGGCTAACTGACGATACTCGACCAATCGGCTAACATTACCTTGATACTCGACGAATCGGCGCAAATTACCAAGTCCACGGGAAATTCGTCGATTATACTCGATGAATTTGGAGTTCACTCAACGCTAAGGCAGTTTCACACAATGCCTGGACTTAACTCTGTGAACTTTACTTCACTCGACGCCAAGCTGAGTTCACTCAACGCCTAGCTGAGTTTACTTAATGTTCTCGATACCAAAGGCACATACTCAAAGCACTCGACGCCAAATAGTCTTAACTCGAAAAAAAGACTTAGACTCACAGGTCACTCGACGCTCTCGACGCCAACACCAAAATCGACGAATTCGTTGAGAATACTCGACGAATTTTACTTAGTCTCACAGATCACTCAACGCCAAAATGAAATTTACTCAACGCCAAGCCTGATACTCGACAAATTCGATGCCCAAACTTAATGAATGCAGAATCACTCGACACAAAGGCTGATACTCGATGAATTCGTCGAGAATATTCGACGAATTTGACTAAGCCACAAAACTCTTATTCAACAAATTTCACTCAGAATGACCTCACCTTATACGACAAATTAAACTTAGGCTGACACCACCAAAATCGACGAATTAAACTTAGGCTGACTCTAACAAAATCGACGGATTAAACTAAGGCTGACTCCACCAAAATCAACTGATTAAACTTAGGCAGACTCCACCAAAATCGACGGATTTCCTCTAACCGGACTCAACCCTTATCCGACGAAATTCCCTTCGCCGGAAATCCTACGCTACACAGCAAATAGATCTTGGATGAACCTTACACTACCCATACATTCTATGGAGGGAAGGAAAGGAAAGGAATGAAAAGCAAGAACAAAAATAGCAAGGGGAAGATTCACCACTTGCCTCAATGCTTTCGGAATCCAGCCTTATGAGCGCTCCTACTCATGGATCCGGCCGTAAGAACACCTTGGCTATACTTCCTAAAACTTTTCGGGGTAAAGAGGGTCAAAATCAAATAACCTAACGCCCAAAAATCTAAGAAATGGGAAAAAAACTCACCGCTCACAGGTAGATCTCGGCTAGAGCTTTCCGAATCAACCCTCCGACGACGATTTCTTGCACCGGAGCCCCTACAATCGATGGTCGAAAGCTTGCTAAGTCCGCTACTTTCGCTCTTCTATGAATCGGTCTGGCGGCTAGGGAAGAAGACAATGAATAGGGTTTCATCTAAATCGTACATGCTTTATATATATCTAATATAATATTATATTATTAATTAAACGTCCAAACGACCAAAAACTCAAATCAACTCGGATTTCCACGAAATTCGCACCGAAGCTAAATACTGATGCTACAAAACCAATGAAGAAGTCGAAATCAGAATCTGACAAACCAAAATCGGGTAAAAACCTTCCGATGTCAAAACACCAAATATCCCAAAAAGGCTCCACCGAGTTCCAAAATAAATCTGATTCACAAGGGAAATTTCAAAAACACACTAGAAATTAGCCATGCTAATATTCTAAGTCAAAACCTCGGATACCAATGAGCAAAAGTCATGCTCAAGTAATGATACCCGTCAATGTAACGCCATGACATCAAAAAAAATGAGCCACTAAAGGAATTAAAATATACATCAAAAAATCAGGGGCGTTACACTGTCACACACCTCTCTGCCAAAGGCTCAACAGGCACTTGCCTCACTGACATTGGATCAACTATGCCTGCCTGCATCGGGCCACCTCAGGGTGTACCTTCCCTCTTGGCTGCACATTGATTCTACAACTAAACGGATTATCTCAGTAGAAGGAGGAGGCGTAGGCGCCTTAGGAGGTGCATAACTTTCTGCATAGTGTTGATTTTGTGATAGCTATGCACCGCTCCTTGTCACCTATAATTGTGCAACATGCAATTTAATGACTAATAAACATAGCAAACATCAAATAAAGGAATACTCAGGTTCCACAAATAATATTTGTAACATAATTCATGTGTTTTTTTCATTCCTAAGTGGACATTCACCCGTGATTTTATGTCTTTAATTTGACTTACACACGTGCTCTTCACCCCTTAAAAAAATTTGTCCATGAATTCAGCGGACACGAACCGACACCTATAAAATGATACCACATTGTAACACCCCCAATCCCTAACGAATAATTTAACAGAAGGTCTGGCTAGGGCCCCACGTCATATTACACGAACAGACTAAAGGGCTACAAAAAGAAACCATAACGTTTTTATTTTATTTTGAAAATGCACCCTGACATAGAGTTGCATTCTAATGGAAGCATTTAAAGGTTGAAAAACCGATCACCCAAAAAGGAATGTCCACTACACCAGGAATGAAAAGACATACACCAAAACATTTTGGCCTTAAGGACTTACATCAACAAAGTTTTACCAAATTACAAGTGGTTTCCAAATATCAGCACGCACACTGGAAAAACATGGAAAAATAACAAAAATTTGGGCCTTCAAGGGCCGACACAGCTTTGGGCTCCAACCGCTACTTCCCGCTTGGCTGTGCATCACCTGCACGCAAAACATTCCACCAAGCGGTGGCATACAAGGCAACTATCAGCTGGAGCTGACCAAATTATAACGACCCCACCCCTTTCTAGAGGTAGTGATGCTTAATCCTTGCTAGCAATTAACATTTTTATATATGAAAGTTTTTGTTTTCAAGGATAGCTAAATCACCTAGAGGGGGGTTGAATAGTTTTCTTAGTCCTTAGTGACTGTCTTTTATTTTTCTTTTAGATGGATGCTTTATTAGTTGATTGATTTCTTCTTTCTAAACATTCAACCTGCAATAAAGCTAACATAGAAAGCACACACAAGATTTATAGTGGTTCCCCTAACCAGGGTACATCCACTTTCCCTCCCACCTATCAAACAATCTTGTTGGACTAGGAACTTCTCCAAAACTCTGCTCCAAAGAGCTTACATCTCAAATCCCTAAGGATTTATCAGTCTCCTCCAAGACTTACAAATCAGCAGCAAGGGACTGCAACTTAGTGATCAACAGATCACCTACCTCAGGCCAAAGACCCTACACTCTTTCTGGGAGGACAACCCTACCTCAGATCCACTAGGGATCCTACCTCAGAGAGAATTAGTCTCCTACAATCTCAAGCACAAAGGCCCTACCTAAAATCTGCAGCCAGATCCTACCTCAGGCATAAGTGCCTTAGAGCTCAGTGAGAATGACTCACCTACCTCAGACTTGAAACCAAGTTCTACAGCTCAGATTCTCAATAGATCCTACCTCAGAGCAAATTTGCTCCTACCACTCAAATCTAAAAGGATACTACAAGATGGAAGAGAGTTGGTGAGATGATTGGACGTAAGAAAAATTTCTCTATGCCAATCTACCTAGACTGAGATAGACTCAACCCAGCTTTGACTCTAGGAATATATTTCCTGAGTCTACTTTTACCTAAACTGAGATATACTCATTTTTAACTTCTTCTTCATAGCACCAGGAATTTTTCCTGTTGGAACTGTGAAGTGACTGCTGCAAAGCTTACTGCTACTTAAGCTGAGAGGATACCATCCCAACTTCTTCATAACAACAAGGATGCAGATTGCTTTGGCTTGTGTTAGAAGTAACTTGCAGGATAACTATTTTGCTTCTTCTTTCTTTCCTGGGCTAAGGATGTTCAACCCTAACTTCTTCTCCACAACCTATAGTAAATGTTCTTCAGAGTTGTATAGTTGGATCTATGAAGAACTTGTTGGTGCAGATGAAAAATGGCATCAGCTAACTTTCTTTTTCCACTTCAGAGATCTGCTCTGATCTTACTGTAGTCGATGATGAAGACAAAACAGCTAACTTGTTGAGCCTTTAGACATGCAGTCTTTTTGCTCTCTGTTCTTCTCTTTACAGCAACAATGGCGATGAGGAAGAACTGCTTCAACAACTATTTCTTCTATCAAAATCCTTTTCCTTTTATTGATTGAAACCCAACGACTATTTTAGCAGTGGGCCCCACACCATTGATGGCCAGCTGCTATCTTGCTTTAACGTTAACCGTCGTACAGTAGCTCTGCGGTGCCTTTTGTCATGTACTGTAGCTTTGCCGCTAACAATTTGAATAAGGTTGACTTGTTGACTTGCTGATGTCACCATTTGTGGACTTGGCCAAAAATCAAGCATTAACAGCATAGGCATTGAGTGAGCAAGCCTCATTAAGCACAAAAACACTTAGACAAAATCCTGTCTATCTAGGCGTTGAGTGAGCCACTCAATGCTAAAACACTTAGACAACCTTTCTGCCATTAGACGTTGACTGCGTTGAGTGAGCAAGCCTCTCTCAACGCCAAAACACTTGGGAAATCTTTCTATGGTTAGGCGTTGATAGCATTAAGTGAGCAAGCCTCACTCAACGCCAAAACACTTAGGCAATCTTTCTGCCATTAGGCATTGACAGCGTTGAGTGGGTAAGCCTCACTCAATGCTTTTTGCCTTAGCTTATTCTTTAGCCTCTTCTGCATGCTTGGCGTTGAGAGCGTTGAGTGAGCACGCCTCACTCAACGTTTTTTGCCTTAGCCATGCTTTCTGATACTTGACATTGAGTGTGTAAGCTCCACTCAATTCCAAACTACTTGACATATTTTCTTCTGTTATCTGGCGTTTAGTGAGTGAGCTACACTCAACGCATTTGGACTTAGCCAAATTTTTATGTCTAAAAAACACTGGCTTTGATAATTATTTAGTGCATTATCACATGGCGTTGAGTGAGCTTGCCTCACTCAATGCCTGTGGACTTGGTAAATATTGACAGTTTTCCTGTGGCATTGACTGACTGAGTTATACTCAATGATTATGAAGCTATGGCGTTGAGTGAATGATCTTCACTCAACGCCTGTGAACTTAACCACATTTCTCCCTGCTTTCTCTTAGGCTTTGCCTATCTCACACCCTTTAGCTGTATGGCATTGAGTGAGTTGACTTCACTCAATGCCTGTGGACTTAGTCATATTCTTAGCTTGCCACTCATTTGGCTTTGACTGTATAGGATTCACTCAGCGCTATAAGTAATCTAGCGTTGAGTGAGTAACCTTCACTCAATGTCTATGGACTTAGATAGATTTCTGTCTATCCACATCTTAGGTAAGTGTTTACCTGACTTAGCCACTTAGGCTACCTATCCCATCATTGTTGCTAGGACATCCTGCATTCACTAAACTTGAGCACAAGTTAGATCACCACATGTGTATACATTGTTTGTTAGGCCTTCTTCAAATTCAGGACATTGGGATCAATGGACCTAACAACATATTTAATTTAAATGTGCAACTTAAGCACCATACATCATAGACGTTTGTGCAACAAGCTAAACATCACGTGCACTCAGGGCACCTTAATGGTGTACCGGGTTTCCTCAAGTCCCACCTATTGACATCACAGACATACAATAGTGCATAAAGCACCCCAATGGTGAATTCTGCTAGTCTACCACCACTCTCAGTCATGGACTGAATGATTCCGCTCGAGCATTACTAGCCAGGACTATAGCCTCAACTCACCCCTATGCCAATGACAGTTGCCACTTACTTTAGGTCTATTTAGCCGAATGACATAAAGCGGGTACAATACAGCTCTTTCCCATTGCTCAAATTATCGTTCGAATTAATGACAATGATGCAGGTTAGCACCCCTTTTCCCGTACATGACATAACACATGTTATGTTTCAAGGTCGACACTCGTGGCCGCCAAAGTTGGGCACCCAAGACACGCTACTCAACATGCTAGCACATGGTCTCCGAGAGACATATTACTCACACAGCACAACAAAAGCTCCCCGAGAGCTAATACTAATGATACATCGATCCTATGCAAACATTAGGGTGTTTCCTGGAACACACCTCCAGTACTAACTACCGCCCCAGGTAGACCCCCATTCCAAAACATTAACCTTCCATGAAGTCTTCTCCGAGAACTCACATAACATCACCAATCTAGACCACACGTCCGGATGGGCTTCACATAGAAAGCCTAAAACCATACTCGCGCTTCCGGGGACTAAATACAATTAAATAACGGGGATGTACACATTGACCTTCGGAGAGCACCCTTCACCCACCTGTCAGTGGGGAGGGGCTTCCATGTAAACATGCTAAAATTAAGGGCTTCACCAACCCAAGAATAAAATTTTTTACCCTTGACGCGCATTTCGGAGCCATAGCTCGGTCATCACAGATTTGGTTTCGACACACCGGTCCGAGCTCCAAATCAAACACTTTGCCGCAATCCCTAGCCAAACCCTTATTGCTCACCACCAACACCTCCGGATGACCTCCTCCCGCAAGCGTAAGCCCAACCCTAAATCCTCTGTGTCGGCCAAGAGGAGAGGAATGTTGGTAAGGGTTAGGTTCCTCTTTGTTGGCGGCAGCCGAGACAGGTAAGGAAAAGGGATTCCCCCTTACAGGAGGCGGTCAGGACAAAGGAAGGTGGGCTCGGCCCTTCCAGCGGCGATGAGAGAGAAAGAGGGAGAGGAGAGGGAAGATTGGGTCGGCTCCTTTTAATGGAGACAAGAGAGAGGTCGGGAGAGGACGCTCTGCTCCTCCTTCTAGCGACGACGGGAGGAAAAATTGAGAGGGAGAGAGAGATCGGGAGAGGGATTGTCGCTCTGCTGCGCGTGAGAGAAAAACCGAGAAAGGGAGAAAGAGATGGCGGTTTGGAGAGAAAATGAGAGGTGAGGGGGAAGAAAGCTTTAGGTTTTATATAAAACCCTAGCCCAAGCTGTAATCCGCACTCCATGCTCTTTAATCGCACACGAAAATCATTTAAATTTGACACATGATTTTGTTTGTGTTACAGCTTACCCCCAATAAACTAGATGGCAATTGCGCATATTAACGATCCAAAAGTGAAGTGTGTATGTGTGAAATCTAACCCAGTTGAGTCCGAAAAACCCTATAAATCTCAGACCAATAATACCCCTTGACTTAACCATTTGCTTGTCCCGAGTAAAGCATCTATCAGGAGGATAAGAAAATAGAATAGCTGGCTTAGTAATTGTGAATATGGAGTAACTTGTGAAGTCACATGCACCCTCACATAGAAATACAGTAGAAGAAATTTCTAATTATACGTAATAGTTTATAAATTTCTAAGAACATATTTATGTATTATTTCTACTCAAAATTCGAATCACGATGAATCATCCAGTCACGCGTAGGATGAAAGTAAACTTATTTCTAAGGTGAGCACAACCAAAGACCAGGGTTCAGGACATCCTCCAAATAAATCCTCAATGTTAGTGACCATAAGCTCACCCATTCACACTCTCCACGACATTGGTTGGGTTCAACACGCAAATCAGTATGAATTTAGGTTTAAGATAGGGCTTGGGTTTAGGTGAGGTATACAAGGGTAAACATAAGGGCTACGCACCTAACCCAAATGAGCCCGCATAGAATGAAATTTTCCACGCACTGCAATAACATGCGGGTGCACCACACCCCCAGATATAGACTTGATGGCAAGGGTATGTGCACCGCTTACTCCAAACACAAAACATCTTATAAAGATTTTCAATTAAGATTTTCTCCTTTCACTTTTTTTCACTTACCTTTTTTTTTCTTTTTCATTTTCATTTCTATCTTTTTCTTTTCACAATTTTTTTCCAACAAATATTCAATTGAGCACAACATTTTCACAAATTGAATCACCACATCAACACCCCCACATGAAAATATAATACAAACTAGAGCTCAAATTTGGGTGTGCGACTAGGCTTGGCTTTTAGGCTTTGGTGAGATAATAGTGGAGATGTTTCAACAGATGGGTAGGCGCAACAGGGCTAGCGAGGAATAGATGATAGGAATGGGTACAAAGTCTCAACCATGACAAAATGATGGCCTAAATCATGCTCGTGTGCTTGAACTAACCGTATACCCATGCTTCAAGAGTCGATTGGGGCACATTCTTAGCTACTGAGAAAGATAATCCTTCCTCCCTACTCGAGCAACACGAGGCTAACGACCATCTATACACATCCCTATGCTACTGTTTGATTCACACCGGATTCACCGATTTTTGAGTATAATAAACAGTATCTATGCTAAAAGAAAAGTGTAAACTAAAAGCATAAAAAGAAATTGGATCTTCTCAAATTTCTATGGAAGACGTAAGCACTCGACTAGAAGCACTGTGCGAGCCAACATTTTACTCTGTCTTGCAGTTCTAAGCTAGCACAACTATTTTCCCAAATCACACAAAAGAAATGACTTTGACTCAATGTGCTAATGGTTAAGTACGTTCTCAAGTGGGTGTTATGGTGTGCGATAAATAAACTAACAATTGTAAAACTAAAATGAATGCACTTCTAGTATGTTATGCAATGTGCACATGCACGGGTAATTAACACACAATTCACCCTTCCCCAGTCATAATCTACGTAACAGGAGTAAATAATTTAACCATGAAAAATAAATAAAGGGCTAGGGGAGAGAAATTGCCCAAGCTAAAAAATGAGCATACTAGAAGTTTGACATTAAATTTGGAAGAAAATCTATGTACGCTGCCAGGGAATCACCGCACATACAATAGGAAACTTGGCAGAACAAAAATAATAACAAAAATAGAAAGTTAGGAAAAGCAAAAGAAAAAATTGGGTTATCTCTCAAAATCCCTTTTATTTACCATCCTTAAGGTGAACCAAATACCTGTATTATGAAGTTATATTATAAAGTTCTCAACATTGTCTATAATACTTCCAAATAAAAGCACACAGAACAATCACAACTAAAAGGGCAAAACTAAACAACTGTAGCAGAAACAAAAAAGGCATGGAGAATTGAAAGTCTATGTTTTAAGGATAGTTAAATAACCTAGAGGGGGGGGGGTGAATAGGTCTTTGAACCTTCTTTGATCTTTTTGATGTTTACTAATTAATTGTTCTAGAGCTTGTACTTAATACCTGCAATATAAAATAAAAACAAGAAACACAACACAACACAAAAGTATTTATATTGGTTCCCAAATTGGGTACATCCACTTTCCCTCCCACCTATCCAACTAACTTGTTGGACTAAGCACAATCTCCTCCAAAATGCTCCTCAGAGCTTACACCTCAGGCCCTCAGCCTTACACACAGATTCTCTACAAAACCAAACTCAAAACCACAAAGGTTCCTACCTCAGAGCCCTACAGTGCTCCTACAGCTCAGTGGTCTACTGACCACCTACCTCAACCTTATTTCTAAGGCCTATAGCTCAGGATTCTCAGCCCCACAACTTAAGGCACACAACCCTACTCTCAGAGTACTGCAACACTCCTACACTCAGTTCCAATCCAGGTACCTACCTTAGTGCCCTTCCTGGCACCTACAACTCAGCCTCCTCCAAGGCCTGCAACTTAGTGACAAACTTGTCACTTACAGCTCGGTGACTCTCCAGTCACCTACCTTAAGCTATTAAGCCCTACACTCAGGCTGGGAGGACTGCCATACCTCAGATCCACAAAGGATCCTACCTCAAGCTATTAAGCCTTCCGGCAGCTCAGATCCACACTAGGATCCTACCTCAGAGTGTAATACTCTCCTACCTCAGGCTGTTAAGCCTTCCGACAGCTTAGATCCACACTAGGATCCTACCTAAGTACACCAGCAGGGCACCTAACTCAGTGACAAATTTGTCACCTACCACTCAGGCACAAAGTTCCCTACACTCATATTCAGATAAACTGAATCCTACAGGATGAAAGTGAGTTGGTGTTAATTCTTGACACAAGAGATGTTTCTCAGTGTCAAGCTTCCTGACTGTGGTAAACTCAGTCCAACTTATGACTACAAGAAATTAATTCCTGAGTCTACCTTTCTCTGGACTAAGTAAACACTTAGACCTAACTCTCTCTTCTCATCACCAGGTATTTTATCCAGCTTGAGCTAGAGAAGTAGCAAAAAGTAGTTCTTACTGCCACCTGAGCTGGAAGAGTTCCAGCTCAACTCCTTTCTTCACAGTAGCAAGGATGATGATGTACTGGAAGCAACTTGCAGATTTGTGTCTCTGCCTCTTCCTAAACTGAGCCAACTTCTCTGTCCTATCTCCTTTTTCATAGCTCCCCTAGAAAATGTTCTTTAGGTTTGTTGGTTGAGACTATGAAGCACCTACAACAAGGGTTGGCCCAAGCTGCTACCTTTTGCTCAGAGAATCCTTCTGAGTTAGCTTGCTTGTGCAGGTGAGAATGGCACCAGCTATCTTGTTGTTGGAGATGTTGAATCCAACATCTTGCTTGCTCTTTTTCTTCTAGACAAGCACTGCTAGACTTTTTGCTTTCAAGCTCGTCGGAGACGATGAAGTCCGGTCGCCCCTTTTTCTTTTTGTGCTTGATCGATCTGATTCCTTGCCCTAATTTCATCTCCTCTTTTCTTTTTATATCCTAGGATTTGAATCAACGACGCAATTTGATTGTGGGCCCAGGTGAGAGTTGCCTACCTCAGAAGAGGACAAATAGTAGCTTCTAGCGCTACTGTAGCTTTCCTGCAACTTCCTGAAATACTTGAACTAGGCTCGACTATCGTTGATCTGAGATCGACGAACTCTGTGCTAAGCTCAACGAATCTGTAAGCCTTCAACCTTCAACCTGAGCTCGACGAAATATAAGTTCAGGTCGACAAACTCTGTATCTTCATACATTAACTTGATCTCAGTGATCGTCGATCTGAGTTCGACGAACTCTGTGCTGAGCTCAACGAATCTGTGAGCCTTCAACCTTCAACCTGAGCTCGATGAAATGTAAGCTCAGGTCGAAGAACTTTGTATCTTCATACATTAACTTGATCTTGATGATCGTCGATCTGAGTTCAACGAACTCTCTTCTGGGCTCAACGAAATGTGAGCTCAGCTCGACGAAACTTCACTTCTCTATACTTGGACAAATTCTGCTGGCTTTGTCTCAGGGTTCTTTCTCAGCAGCCTCAGCGGTTTCTTCTTAACAGCTGAGACAATCTTCTATCTAATTGTTTTCTTCTCATCGGTCTCGACGCTTTCTTCTTCTCAGCTGTGACTGTCTTCTATCTCAGCGGATTCTTCCCAGCGGTCTCAGCTGTCTCCGCATTTTTTGCCTTAGATAATTTGTCTGACTTTAGGTCGATGAATGTTGAGCTAAGCTCGACGATCTGTGGGTTGAGCTCGACGAAATGTGAACTTCACGCTTCTGAATTTTGACAAAATTGTGATTCTCCAGGATGTTCTTCTTGTTGACTTATCCAATCATGGACTACCTGACTTGGTCACTTAGGTTACTTCCTGCCTTTCCAGCATCTTCACCTTGTAACCACCTGTCATGTCACTTAGACAACTTGTCTAGACTTATTCCTTGGAACATCCTGCACATGATGAGCTCTAACAACATCAAATACAACTATGCTCTTAGTGTTGATGGAGATGCCTCTTCAAATCCAATCTAGGGAACATTGTGGGCAATGGACCCAACAATCTCCCCCTATTTGAAGAAGGCAGAATACCCAACAATACTAAGAGGCATTACCAAAATAGGCAGAATAATTTCATGCAGCTGTAGATTATAATCTGCTATACCTGCTAGCTTATGCTACATTCATTCAATGTACATCCTCATACTACTTGAGCAATTGCTCAAGTAATATGAACTCTCCTATATACCACTTAATATTTAAATGGTACACCACTAGAAGCACTTGCCTCATTGTATGCACTGGCACAACCATGACTCAACATGTGGTCAGTCATTGCATTTCTCATACTTAATAAAATCTTTTCCAGTAATATGAACTTACTCAACATGACCTTGTCATGTCAAATATTGCTTCTATATTTCCTTCATATGTATTTCCACACATATCTCCCCCTTTCTGTCTTCTTCAATAGGCATATCAATTGAGGGAGTCAAAAATATCATGGGAGAGATTATCTCTTGATCTTAAATAAAGTCCTATGTTTATACTATTAAGGAAATCATCCCCGTGATCAGTCTACTTGAGTAGAAGTCATACCTCCTATATTGATACATTGATACAACACAACATTACCATATTTAGGCTTGATGTACACTTAGTTCCTCTTGCTGATTTTGTATCTATATAATCAACATCCACCTGTGGTGATATCATCGATGCACCACATCACTGCAGCCCCCTTTGCACTTTAGTGACCCAGGGATCCACTTGAGCTGGCTGCTAGCTCTCCCTCTTCTCATAATCTCCCCCTTGGTTTGTGCCTTGTTCTTAAGACAAACTGATCGGCTTTTTTGACAGCTGATCTGCTGCAGCAGTTGCCTGCCCCTTCCTAACAAGAGGTTGATCCTGTTTCAGTAACAGCTGGGCATGCTCCCCCTTTATAGGGTGCTGAGCTTGCTCCCCCTCAATAAGAGCATCCTTGTGATTACCTTTGCTGGACACTTGAGTCCATCTAAGTCTTGATACCATTTAATGGTCTTTATAGTCTTGATGTCACATCAAGATCTAATCTATCTACAAGAGAAATGAATCCTGCAACACATGTATAACATGGAGCAACAAAAGCTATACCAAGTTCAACATGCCCAATCTTAATCTAGATAGTGTTGAATTTTGACTTAATCTAGTGGCATGATAAACATGTTAGCCACATGTTAGTCAGGACAAACTCAAGATTGAGTTCTTCCTTATGCCCCCAACCTTATTAAAACTTAATCTACACATGCATAGTCCTGCTATGACAGACATGATTCCTAGAAACTTAGATTATACTAGTAGAATATCACTATAAAACAATTCTACTTATCTGGAGGTTATGGTTCTGGAGCATTGGCTGGATTCTCATAAGCTAATCACAGTAGCTCCCTTGCACCATGATCACTCTTTACACCAAGATACCACTTGTACCCTACTTCAGGAATGTGCATAGCTTCCTTCTCCTAGGTGTATGAACCATATAATAACTTCCTTATTCCAGTCCAAGTTCCGAAACATCTTCTGTCTAAGTGCCACATGGGGGATGGGCACTAAGACTGACCTGCAAAACAGAATTACCATACCTTAGGACCCCAATAAGTATTGGGTCCTAAGTTCCTGTTAGCCTGAGATCTGACTTGCCTACCTGCAAAATTTCTAACAGGTAGGCTTATTCTTGCTCTAGACATAAAAGGATTATGCCAGAAATCAAGGTCAAAATGTCCCACCTTACCATAACACCAACACTCATGAATATTATATCTTCTTTTCTGAGCAGGCCATGTAGTGTGGTTAACTACTGACTGAACAAAAGGAAGAGGAACAACAACCTTCTTCAAGTTCCTTTCAGCAAGGATCTGACTGAAGGTTATTCTTCCAGCAGGCTTCCTTTACTTGCCCTGAATGGTATTTACAGCTATCTTCTATGCAGATGACATGCTGTTTATATCATCAGAACTAGCCAAGATATGCTTACTAGTAGACTAACTCTTGGTCTGACTCTTTGCTAGATGGGCTTGAGTGAAAGCCACTGCCTTTCCCTTGTGAGTTGGTGCTAAGGCACCAAATATAAATGGTCCAGCATAGTCCATTTGTACTTTTTCATGGGGAGCCTTAAAGGCACTCATTCCCCTACACTTTCTTCTTCCATTGTAAGATACACTTGTATTCTTACAAGAAAAATTCCCATTCTTATAGTGACCATACATGCAGTCCTGGTCATACCTATGAGAAGGGAGAAGTTCCTTATGAAAGGTTGATTTTGACACTACAGGGGATTTTCCTTTCCCTTTGGAAAGGTCAACACTTGTGCTTCCCTTGACTGCTAACTCCTTCTTACACTTTTGGGAGGGGAAGGGATTTATCAGGGGCAGCACAGCTTTAGGCTTGTAGAATTCATCCACAGCCCTTCTCTCCTTTAGGAGTTCCCCTTCAAGATCCATAATGATCTTGTCCTTCTGCATTATGGTCTCAATTTTGATGATTGAGAAGGCCTTCAGTTGGCTAACTTCCCTCACTTTCTGATCCAGCAAGGAAGCTGTCTCAGATTGCTTGGAAGCAGCTAGCTGAAGAGAAATAATCTCCTCAGCCTGCATCTTGGCCAACTTCTTGCTTTTTCTCAAAGCATCCAAGATTTGACCATATTTGTCAATCAATTGATTGACATCTACCTCAGATTCAGAGCCATCTTCATCACAATGTGAGGATGCATCAGAATCTGGACTGGTCTCATACTCAGACAGAGAAGCAGAATTAGATAATGAATGTACCTTGCTCTGACCAGGCTGATCCTGGCTGCCCTCTTCATCTGTCATTGACATTAGCCATTTGTAGTTGTGGACAACTTCATCCACCTCAGTATCACTTTCTGAGTGTGATAAAGGGGCCCTGATCTCTATCCTGATATCTGGATGGTTTTCATCTTAATCTGCAATAGCAGCAAGTAGCCCAATGAAGGCATCTTATTCTTCTTCAGACTCTGAACCACTGTCACAAGGAATAACTTTCTCTGTCCCTTCCATGTAGCTAGTGAGAGAATCCCACATTTCTTTGGCTGTCTTGCAGTGGACAAGCATCTGGAAGGTGGAGTCATCTATGACACTTACCATGATGTGTTGTGCCCTGTTATCCATAGATGCCAAATTGATTTCATCTTCAGACATCTCTACATAACTCTTTGGAGTCTGGATGCTTGCATCTGATGTAGAGACCCTCATGGGAATGAAGGGTCCTTCTAGAATTGAAGCCAAGACTCTAGGATCACTGGCTTCCATAATCAGCATGATCCTTTCTTTCCATGTCCCAAAGTTCTCCTTATTGCAGACTTGAAGCTCCACTCCTTATGGTTCTCTTTTGAACCCACAAATGCAACCCTTTTAGCTATACTCTGAGGTCTACTTAGACTGTTAAGTCCTTTTTTGAGTAACCTCCCTCTGCTACCACTTGAAAGTCTATGTTTTAAGGATAGCTAAATCACCTAGGGGGTGAATAGGTGTTTGAAACTTCTTTGATCTTTTTGTTGTTTACTAATTAATTGTTCTAGAGCTTGTCCTTAATACCTGCAATATAAAATAAGAACGAGAAACACAACACATCACATAAGTATTTATAGTGGTTACCCAATTGGGTACATCCACTTTCCCTCCCACCTATCTAACTAACTTGTTGGACTAGGCACAATCTCCTCCAAAATGCTCCTCAAAGCTTACACCTCAGACCCTTAGCCTTACACACAGATTCTCTACAAAATCCAAACTCAAGACCATAAAGGTTCCAACCTTAGAGCCTTGCAGTTCTCCTACAGCTCAATTGTCCACTGTAACCTACCTCAGCCTTATTTCTAAGGGCTACAGCTCAGGCTTCTTAGCCCTACAACTTCACGCACACAACTCTACTCTCAGTGTTGTAGCACTCCTACACGCAGTACCAATCCAGGTACCTACCTTAGTGCCCTTCTAGGCACCTACAATGAAGCCTCCTCCAAGGCCTACAACTCAGTGACACACTTGTCACCTACAACTCAGTGACTCTCCAGTCACCTACTTCGGGCTGTTAAGCCCTACACTCAGTCTGGGAGGACATCCCTACCTCAGATCCACAAAGGATCCTACCTTAGAGAGTAAAACTCTCCTACCTCGGGCTGTTAAGCCTTCTGGCAGCTCAGATCCACACTAGGATCCTACCTCAGGTTGTTAAGCCATCCGGCAGCTCAGATCCACAATAGGATCCTACCTTAGTACCCCAGCAGGGCACCTACCTCAGTGAAAAATTTGTCACCTACCACTCAAGCACAAAGTTCCCTACACTCAGATTCAGATAAACTGAATCCTACAAGATGAAAGTGGGTTGGTGTTAATTCTTGACATAAGATATGTTTCTCAGTGTCAAGCTTCCTGACTGAGGTAAACTCTTTCAAAATTATGACTACAGGAAGTTAATTCCTGAGTCTACCTTTCTTTTGACTAAGTAAACACTTAGACCTAACTCTCTCTTCTCATCACCAGGGATTTTATCCAGCTGGAGCTAGAGAAGTAACTGCAGTAGTTCTTACTGTCACCTGAGCTAGAAGAGTTCCAGCTAAACTCCTTTGTTCACAGCAGCAAGGATGATGATGTGCTGGAAGAACTTGCAGATTTGTGTCTCTGCCTCTTCCTAAACTGAGCCAATTGCTCTGTCTGATCTCCTTCTTAACATCTCCCCAAGAGAATGTTCTTTAGGTTTGTTGGCTGAGACTGTGAAGCACCTACAGCAAGGGTTTGCCCAAGCTTCTACCTTTTGCTCAGAGAATCCTTCTGAGCTAGCTTGCTGGTGCAGGTGAGAATTGCACCAGCTATCTTGCCATTGGAGATGTTGAATCCTACAGCTTACTTGCTCGTTTTCTTCTAGACAAGCACTGCTGGACTTTTTGTTTTTAAGCTCGTCGGAGACGATAAAGTCCAGCCGCCCTTTTTCTTTTTGTGCTTGATCGATCTGATTCATTGCCCTATTTCCATCTCCTATTTTCTTTTTATATCCGAGGATTTGAATCAATGGCACAATTTGATTGTGGGCCCAGGTGAGCGCCGCCTACCTCAGAAGAGGACAAACAGTAGCTTTCGGTGCTACTATAGCTTTCCCGCAACTGCCTGAAATACTTGAACTGGGCTCGACTATCGTTGATCTGAGATTGACGAACTCTGTGCTAAGCTCAACGAATCTGTGAGCCTTCAACCTTCAACCTGAGCTCAACGAAATGTATGCTCAGGTCGACGAACTCTGTATCTTCATACATTTACTTGATCTCGATGATCGTCGATCTGAGTTCGACGAACTCTGTGCTGAGCTCAACGAATCTGTGAGCCTTCAAACTTCAACCCGAGCTCGATGAAATGTAAGCTTAGGTCGACGAACTCTGTATCTTCATACATTAACTTGATCTCGATGATCGTCGATCTGAGTTCGACAAACTCTGTGCTGAGCTCAACGAAATGTGAGCTCAGCTCGACGAAACTTCAGTTCTCTAGACTTGGACAAATTTTGCTGGCTTTGTCTCAGCGGTTCTTTCTCAGCAGTCTCATCGGTTTCTTCTTAATAGCTGAGACAAGCTTCTGTCTCAGCGCTTTCTTCTCAGCGGTCTCGACGCTGTCTTCTTCTCAGCTGTGACTGTCTTCTATCTCAGCGGATTCTTCTCAGCGGTCTCAGCGGTTTTTTCCTTAGACGATTTGTCTGACTTTAGGTCGACGAATGTTTAGCTGAGCTCGACGATCTGCAGGTTGAGCTCGATGAAATGTGAACTTCACGCTTCTAAATTTTTACAAAATTTTGATTCTCCAGTATGTTCTTCTTGTTGACCTGTCTAATCATGGACTACCTGACTTGGTCACTTAGGCTACTTCCTGCCTTTCCAGCATCTTCACCTTATGACCACCTGTCACATCACTTAGAAAACCTGTCTAGAATTGTTCCTTGGAACATCCTGCACATGATGAGCTTAAAAAACATCAAATACAACTATGATCTTAGTGTTGATGGAGATACCTCTTCAAATCCAATCTAGGGAACATTGTGGGCAATGGACCCAACAAGAACCATCATGAATTACCTATATGCCGACTTGTGGTGGTTATCCCCCACCACGTGAGATGGACGGAGGTGAAGGCTTTAGAGCCCAAGGGAAATTTATTGTTCTTAAAAGTAGTGGGGGCTTCTTTTACTCACCCACCGCGAGTAATCGATCTGCCCAACAGACCTATTATAATTGTTTACACACATGATCAGAATCAATAGAAAAGTTTAATGTTTTGGCGACCACGCTCGCCACATTAATTCAAAGCTTCGTGGCCTCGCCGCTTCCTTCCTTCCCAACATCTTCTTGCTTCATGTCCTCAACCACTTGTGCAACAACTTCAACATCCAACAATACATCAACTTTTGGCCTCTTCTCCACATCATCAACGTTCTCTTTTTCAACATTCTCCATCAAATTCACAACCACAGATTTGCATTCTAAATCATTCAAAGCCGCATTAGAAATAACAACAGAAAGATCATGATTTTCCACTAAACATCGAGGTCCTCACTCATTGTGGATAGATAAGTTTGGTGTGTCAAATTGGGTGGCAAAGTAACAAAACCATCGATAATATGAAGGATGGTTCCACTCTCCTTCAAGAATGGGACACCCAAAATAGGGATGGACTTATTCTCCAAGGGTCCTAAAACTTGAAAGTTTGTGACTACCAAATTTCCATCCCAAAAAACCTCAACCTATTTTACTGCACCCTAAGTTTCCACCACCAACCCATTGGCAAGGACAAGGGATGTTGATTCATCAACATCAATGTTCAGGCTAAGTTTCTCAACATCTTGCAAAGCAAGAATGTTGCGTGATGAACCCTTGATGCACAATGCGGTGGTTTCAACATCATTAATTGTGCACTTAACTACCAAATCCCCCTCATGAAATCCAATAGACTCTGATAAAATCTTCCCTTATTCACGTGGATTCTTTTCAGTAGTGCTAGGAAGAAAACCCTGAGCACGCTTAAATAGCACTTGGCCCAATTGGCCCAAATGCATCTCTAAGTTTCTCATAGAAACAGTCTAATTGTCCATATTAGATTGGGCCATATCCATAAATTTTCCATCATCTCTTCCAGAGCACTTTTCTTTTAGACAAGGACACCTTGATTATAACTTGGTTGTGGCAGCCTCTGTTGGTTCCCGAAAGCTTGAGCAGTATATTAATGCTAGCCTGATTGCTATCGTTGGCCTGGGGCATTTTAGTTCCATGAAAAGCTTTGGTGATTTCTCACACCCATATTATAGGTATTAGAAAAAGGCACTGAATGATTTTTATTATTTATGTGGTTAACACTTCCATCAACATTCATTTTTAAAAAATTAGCAGAGAGCTCACTAGTTGGGCACTCATAAGCATGATGACTGGGATTCCCGCAACCCTGGCATGAAATAACCACCTAAATAGAATTAGAAGCAGGACTCTTCAGCAAAACCATATTCTCAAATTGTGATGGTGCCGCCTCAACAGGTGGCACCGCAGTGCTCAATTCAAAAGACCCCCCTGCACTTCTTGGCATGTTCCTACTGGCCGTCTTTAAAGAGTTGTGGGAAGAAGTGTCTCGTAGGATCCTTAGTGCATCATCAGGAGTGTGGTTCATCAAAGTTCCACCCGCAACAGCATTGATCATGGCTCGGTAGTTCGGCTCTATCACAAAATAGAAAGTTTCAACCAAGTTCCAAGGTTGGAACTCATGTTGGGGACATTTCCTTAAGAGTTCCATAAACCTCTCCCAAGTCTCTAAAAGGGTTTCTTGATCGTTATGATGAAAAGTGGAAATCTATCGCCTCAAGCTAAAGATCTTGTCAATGAGGTGGAATTTTGCAAGGAACTTTGATGATAATGCGTCCCAAGTAGCAGTGAATCCGGACGTAATTGTGTGGAGCCATGCTTTCTCCTTGTCCCGTAAGGAGAATAAAAACAACCTTAACTTGAGTGTCATGTCATAGATGACGACATACCGTAATGTTCCACAGATCTCAAAGAACCAGACTAAGTGAAGATGAGGGTCTTCACTTGACATCCTAGAGAATTGGGCATTGTTGTGGATAATATTGAAAATGGTCGGTGTTGGGTCCAATGATCCCAATGTCCCAGATTTGTAAGAAGTCAAACAAGTCAATGGTATACACACAGTTGTATCTGATGTATGTTTAAATTTATGCATGCAAGTTAGTCTATGTCATATTGATTTGATAGGTCGTCCAAGTGACATTTATAGGTAGACTCAAAGTAGCAGACTAGAAAGGTAGAAAAATGTCTAAGTCCATAGGCATTGAGTGAGGCAAGCTCACTCAAAGCCAGATGAACTCGAAGTCAGTGACAGTGAAGAAAAATGACTAGGTCCACTGGCGTTGAGTGAAGCCAGTTCACTTAATGCCATATAGCTAATAGCACTGAGAGAAGCATGGCAGTCAAAGCTTTAAGTATTGGCAAGGTAGAAAAGTGGCTAAGTCCACAGACATTGAGTGAAGTTAACTCACTCAATGCCATATTGATAAAAGCGTTGAGTCATGCTGTTTTTGTCAAAGCCAAAGCAAATCTGTCACAGAAAATTGGTTAAGTCCAGAAGCGTTGAGTGAACCTTGATCACTCAATGCCATGTTAATTCTGTTAAAGCCAAAGTAAATCTGTCACAGAAAATAGGTTAAGTTGAAAAGCGTTGAGTAAAGCTTGATCACTCAACGCCATACTGATTCAGTCAAAGATATGGAAGAAAGATAAGAAAATTTGTCTAAGTACAAAAGCGTTGAGTGAGGCCAGCTCACTCAACGTCATATGACAGATAACGTTGAGTCATACTGCTGCTGTCAACGCCTAAGGAGAAAGCAGAATTATTCTAAGTCCAGAATCGTTGAGTCAAGTCAACACACTCAACGCCATCAGGCAGAGCAAAATTATTATAAGTTCATAATCGTTGAGTGAAGCCAGTTCACTCAACGCTCTCAACGCCAAGAAGCAGATAGTTGGGCAAGTCATATAGCGTTGAGTGTAGTCAACACATTCAATGGCTTCATACATATCTGAATTTTTCTAAGTCCAGAATCGTTGAGTGAAGTCAGTTCACTCAACGCTCTCAATGCCTGAACAAGCTGAGGAGTTGACTAATTTAAAAAGTGTTGAGTGGAGCTTACTCACTCAACGCCTAGCAGAGCAGGAAATTTTCTAAGTCTTGATTCATTGAGTAAAGCTTGTCACTCAACGCACTCAACGCACTCAATGCCTGAGTACTTGTCTTGAATTTTCTAAGTCCAGAATGGTTGATGCCAACAAAGTCAACAAAAAGTCAACAAAGTTCAAAATGACTAAGGAAGCGATGTAATCCATTACTAACGCCGCCGTCAGTCTAATTCTATGAAACTAAGGATATAATCACCAATTAAGCAGGGACACATTTCAATCATCTTGCTGGATGACGGGATTATAAATAGAGGATGAGATCTCGATCAAATTAAGTTTCTAAGAGATCAATTCATTTCTAAATTGAGAAGCGGGACTTCGTCTTCTTTCCCCGAGATTATTGCAGAGACAAGAACATCAATTCGACAAATTTGAAGGGTCTCTGAATTAGCTGCTACAATCAACAACTGCAACAATAAGATCAGAAGATTTCTCTGAGGAATAAGAATCAGTCACGACAAGCCCTAACTGAAGTTGCTTCAAGATCCAAGCCGAGACAAAATTGAACATCAATCTCTTGATTTATGAAGAAGAGGTAGAGTAATCTGTGTTCTACAAAATAGGTTAGCTGATAGAAGATCTCTCCTCTCACTCCTTCATCAACAGAATCAGAATCAATGTTCTGAGATTACTTCCAGCACAAGCAGCAGATCCTTTAAGAACATCAACCTTGTTGCTGTGAAAAAGATAGGATGAGATTCACTCAGCTCAGGAAGCAATTGACTCATAGATTAATTTTTGTAGAGTCAAATAAATTTTTATATTCAAATTCTGTAGGGTCTGTTCAAGATCTATGTTGTAAGCCTAGATTATAAAGGCTGAGTGGTGGATCTAGTGAGATATATATTGAAAGCCTAAGTTATAAAGGCTGAGTGTAGGATCTAGTATAAATTTGAGTGGCAGGATCTAGTCTTGGATCTGTGTGTGGTAGGGCTATTTTCACACCCTGTATTGTTGGGTATTTGTGCCTGTGTTAGGTGATCAGGTGATTACTGAGTGGGTGGGTTGTGTGCCTGTGTTATATGTGTCAGTAGATACTGAGTGATCTTGTGGGATCATGTTGTAATCCTTGAGGAGCCAAGTTTTTCGAGAAGTGCCTTGTCTAATATTCTGTTAGAAAGGCGGGAGGGATAGTGGATGTACCCATACACTGGGGAACCATTATAAATATATGGTTTTTGTGTGTGAATGTCTTGAAAGCTGAACTAATCAATAATAATAGGACTAAAATCAGTTAAAAGGCTTAAAGAACTTAAAGAGATTCAAAAAGACCTTAATAACCTATTCACCCCCCTCTAGGTGATTAGCTACCCTTATATTCAAAGAGTTTCAAGTGGTATCAGAGGGAGGTTGCTCAAAAAAGGCTTAACAACCTTAGTAGATCTCAATGGGTAGCCGATAAAAGATAAGTATGGGTTCAGGAGAGAACCATAAGGAACTATGTTCTTTGAAGCTTCCCATATATAAAAAGAAAATTTTGGAATCTAGAAAGAACGGGTTAGATTGTTTATGGAAGCATCAAACCCTAAGATTTATGTCACATTACAAGAAGGACCATTCATTCCAGTGAAAATCTTTGTTCTTGATGCAAATGTCAAGATTCCTAAGAGTTATGTAGAAATGACTAAAGATGAAATCATCTTGGCTGCAATGGATAAGAGGGCATTATAGTTAGTGTCATAGATGACTTTACTTTTCAAATCCTGGTGCACTGCAAAACTTCAAAGAAAATATGGAACACTCTGGTGATATATATGGAAGGTACTGAGGAAGTTTGAGATGATAGGAAGTCTATGCTTAATCAAAAGTATGAAGCTTTCAGGCAGATCAAGAAGGAGACCATAACTAACTGTTATGAAAGGTTTTTCAGAACTGTAAATGAACTAAGGACCTATGGCCGAGTCTTTAGTAGCTATAAGCTAAATGATAAATTTCTTAGGTCTCTTATTAGAGACTAGGACACTAAGATATGTGCTATTAGAGAAGTGGCAAAGCTGGAAGATTCTCCACCATCCACTTTGTTTGGGAAGCTGTTGTCTTATGAAATTCAGCTGACTGCGAGGAAGGAGGAAGAGAAATCAAGCAAATCTCAGGCCAGAGAAAACACTGTGGCCTTCAAGGCTGATAGCTCTAAGAGGAGCAAAGAGAATAATCCTTCTCCTCCAAGAAGGACAACTGAGTCAGATAGTTCAGAACAAGGTACATTAGACTGCAATATATTTGATGAGGAATGTGATGCCTTTTCAAGGCAGTTTCTAAAGATGATGAAGAAGATGGGGTGGAGGAGCAGACCTTCTTCTTCCTTTCAACACAAGGAGGACACTACAAAACCAAGAAGAAACCTTCCAAGGAAGGAAGGTATGCCTCAAAACCTAGTAAACATGTTTCTAAGAAGATTATTTGTTTTTGCTGTAGCAAGCCATGACATATTATGCCTGAATATCATGTAAAGAAGAAGGAGGCTGATGAGAAAAATCATCACCATAAGAAGGGTAAGAAAGAGAAAACCTTCATTTCTAAGAAGGAGAAAAGTTGGACAGATTCATCCTCTTTTGAGTCAGATGAAGATGAGGAAGCCTACATTGAGTTGATGGCAAGATCTGATGAAGAATCCTGCTAGGATCAGCTTGGTCCATCTAAGGTACACTCTCCATTCAGCTCTTCATCTAAGTCAAGCTATAAGACTGGTCTAGGTTTAGAAGCATCTTCATCTAAGGATGAATGTGATTCTGAATCTGAGGATGACATCAGTTAAGTGATTGATAAATATGGTGAACTTCTGGAAGCATTCAAGAGGGATAAGCTGTTGTTTAAAAAATAGGCTCAAGAGATTGCATCTCTATAGCTTGTTGCTTCCCAGCACTCTGAGAAACCTATCATGCTGGAATAAAAATTTAAGGAAGTTAGATAGTTGAAGACTATTACTCTTATACAGATAGACACCATAAAGCATAAGAATAACCTTATTAAGGATCTAGAAGAAAAGCTCCAAAGGGAGAAGCGAATTGTGGCAAGATTTTTTAAGCCCAATTCAGTGTTGCCCATTATTGACTCATCCACCTCTCAGAGAAACAAGAGAGGAGTTGGATTAAAGGGAAATACCAAAGCTGTCTCTTTTAAAGGAAAGGGAAAAGCTCCAGCTAAGCCACCCATTCCTTTTAAAAGGGTAATACTCCCTACTAACAGGTATGACCAGGACTCCATGTATGGTCACTGGAAGGATGGGAATTCTTCCTGAAAAGATATAAATGTATCTTCCAATGTAAGGAGAAGAGGAATGGGGATGAGTGCCTTCAAGGCTGCTCATGAGGAAATATAAATTACCCATCCTAGACCATTTTTCTTTGGTGTTCCAACCCCTATTCTTAAGAAGTGGGCAGTGGCCAAACTTCAGACTCAATCAGCAAAGACTTAGACTAAAGATCAGCCTTATAGCAAGCCTGATTTGGGTGTTTCTGATGCTATCAGAAGCATGATTTCAGCAAAAAAACTTCTACTAATGGCACTCAGAAAAAGCCAATTGAAGCTGCTAAAAGACACTCCTTCAGTCAGATAGTTGTTGAAAGAAATCTGGAGAAGGCTACTGATGTTCCTTTTGGAAAGGTTACTGCTGTTAACATTGTCATTAGGCCAGCTCAGAAAAGAAGGTATAACCTTCATGAATGTTTGTAATGTGGCAAGATAGGCCATTATGCCATTGACTGCTTATATAACCATAGTGTGTCTAGAGATAAAGTCAGTCTTCCTGTCAGAAAAACTGCTAGTAGATATGTTCATTTTGAGACTAACATGCACCTAGGACCCAATAAATATTATGGTCCTAAGGTAAAATAGATATGTTTTGCAAGTTAATCCAAGTTTCCATATCCTTATATGGTACTTGAATAGTGGTTGTTCCAGACACATAACTGGAACAAAGAGCAATTTGAGGGAGTTCATTCCAGTGAAGGATGGACCAAAGGTGATCTTTGGTGGATCAAAAAAAGGGATTACCAAAGGTTATGATCAGATCTCAAATGGCTTAGTCATTTTCACAAAATTGCTTATGTGGAAGGGTTGCAACACAACCTTATAAGCATAAGCCAACTTTATGATATTGGCTATTACATTTCATTCCACAAGGATCAGTGCCACATAAAGAAGTCAAGTGACCATGAGGTCATCTTGACAGGCACTAGGAGTGAGAATGTGTATTGTTTAAATTTTTTGTGTGTAAATTCAGACTCTCCCATATGCCATGTTGTAAATGAGAAAATCTCACACTGTGTCAAATGGCACAAGAGACTAGCTGATTTAAACTATAAGACCATTTGCAAGCTCTTCTGTAAAGAGCTTGTTAGGAATGGTCCTAATATAAAATGCACTTAGGAGAGCATTTGCTCTGCATGTCAAAAAGGAAAGCAGACCAAAGCTTCTTTCAAAAGCATTGAAACCAAAGACTCTATGAGGTGTTTATACCTCATGCATATAGACTTGTTTGGTCCTATGCCAGTTCATAATCTAGAAAGGAAAGTATACACCTTTGTGGTTGTTGATGACTATTCCAGATTTACTTGGGTTTTCTTTTTAAGGAAAAAAGTTTGAAACTCCTGATATCTTCAAGACATTTGTCAAACAAATACAGAATGAAATGAACAGTTCTATGGTCAGAATCATAAGTAATCATGGAACTGAGTTTCAATCTGAATACATGACAAAGTTTTGTGAAGAACTTGGGATTCAGCAAGACTTTTCCTCTCCAAGAACACCCCAGCAAAATAGGATTACTGAGAGGAAGAATATAACTCTCATAGAAGCTACAAGGACATTACTAAATGACACATCTCTCCTAGAATTTTTCTGGGCTGAGGTAGTAAATACTGCTTTTCATGTCCTCAATAGGGCTTCTATCACCAAGAGCCAAAAAAAGACTCCTTATGAGATATTGAAGGGCAGAAAACCAAACCTTGCATATCTAAGAATTTTTGGGAGCAAATGCTATGTGCTTAACAATGGGAAATCCTATATAACTAAGTTTGCTGCCAAGTTCTTTGAAGAGATCTTTATTGGGTACAACAATCATAATACGGCCTATATGATCTATAATTTGACAAGTCAAGTTGTAGAAGAGTCAGTTAATGTAGTGTTTGATTAATCAAATATGATTAACAATGAGTTGTCAAGCTCCTTTTCTAGTCCTGCAAGCACAGAAGTTATCATGGAATAACTGACTGTTAAGGAAGCTGAACCTGTAGTCCAAGACAAAGATGAAAGTGTGTGGATTCTAGAGGAAGCACAAGGTACACAGGAAGTGAATGATGTTCAACATGATGGAGACTTTGGAGCACAACATGCTGAAGGAAGACTGCCTCCAGCAGCCAGACATTTGAAGGATCATCCAGGACACCAGATCATTGGTGATGTAAGTCAAGGTGTAGTGATAAGGAGCAGATGTCTCAAAATAGCAATGTACTCCAGTTTCTTATCACAAGTAGAGCCCAAAAAGTTTGAAGAGGCAAACATGGATAAGTTTTGGATTGTAGCTATGCAAGAGGAACTGAACTAGTTTAAGAGGTGTAAGGTCTGGAAGCTGGTTCTCAGACCATAAGGACATAATATCATTGGAACTAAGTGGATCTATATGAATAAATTGGATGAAAATGGCATTATAATAAAGAATAAAGCTAGACTGGTAGCTCAAGGGTATAGACAGGAAGAAGGTATTGACTTTGATCAAACCTTTGCCCCAATAGCAAGACTGGAAGCCATCAGACGATTCCTTGCCTATATTGCATACCAAGGGTTCAGAGTCTACCAGATGGATGTAAAGTCAGCTTTCCTGAATGGAGACTTGAAGGAAGAAGTCTATATGGAATCCCTGGTTTTGTTCTTCCTAACCATCCTAATTTTGTTTATAGACTTAGGAAATCTTTATATGGGTTGAAACAAGATCCTAGAGCATGGTAGGAAACCATGTCTAGCTTCCTCATTAAGAACAAATTCTCAAGGGGGAAGATAGACAAGACCCTATTTCTAAGGGAATCCAAGGTCAAGATCATTCTAGTCCAGATATATGTTGATGACATTATCTTTGGATCTACTGATGATAACCTTTGCACAAAGTTTGCCAAACTTATGCAAGGTAAGTTTGAGATGGGCAGTATGAGTGAACTTAAGTTCTTCCTGGTTTTACATGTAAGACAGACTGACAATGGATTATCCATATCTCAGTCTAAGTTTACCAGGGAATTGATTTAAAAAATTGGGATGGAGAATGCCTCCACCATGAAAACTCACATGGGGCCAACTATGTCTTTAGACAAGATAAGGCAGGGAAACCTGTTGATCAAACTTTGTATAGAGGGATAATTGTCTCCCTTCTATACCTGACTACTAGTAGGCCAGACATTATATACGCTACATGTGTCTATGTTAGATATCAAGCATGCCCTAAAGAATCTCATTACTCTGATGTTAAGAGAATTTTGAGATATCTGAAGGGCACACTAGATCTTGGCCTTTGGTACCCTAAGAATAGAGCTTTTGAACTAATAGGCTTTTCAGATGCAGACTTTGCAGGCTGTAGAGAAGACAGGAAAAGCACATCAGACTCCTATCAGTTTCTGGGAAAAAGACTAGTGTCATGGAGCAGCAAGAAGCAAACAAGTGTTTCTATTTCTACTGTAGAATCAGAATATATAGCTGCAGGGAGCTGATGTGCACAATTGCTATGGATACAACATCATGTTCAGGATTATAATATTCAGTTAAGTAAAAGTTCTTTATTCTGTGACTCTACTAGTGTAATCTCTATAGCTGGGAATCCTGTCTCACATAGCAAGACAAAGCACATAGAGATTAGATATCACTTTATAAGAGACCTGTGGAATGTGAGAATATTAGTCTTGAGTTTGTCCCAACATGCGAGCAAGTGGCTGATATCTTCACCAAGTCACTAGATGAAGCAAAGTTCAACACCTTCAAATTTGAGTTCGGTATGTTGAACTTGGTGTAGCTTTAGTTTCTCTTCATGTTGTTTGGTTACAAAAACTACATCATCTTGCAGGTTGTGAAGACCAGAAAATGGTATCAGGGATGGAATGTCCAAAGTCTTGGTAGAAGATGCTCTTGTTGAGGGGGATCAAGTTCAGCATCATTATCTGTAATCAAAAAAGTGAGAAGATAATCACAGATGTCCAACATCTCCCTCTATTTGAAGAAGTCAAAAAGGGGGAGAAGGTGTGACTAGGTGTCAATGCAGCACAATAGGGGGAGCAGGTGGTGTTCTCTATCTGAAGGTGACTAAGGTGACTAGGTGGTGTCAATGCAACAAAATAGGGGGTGTAGGTAATGTTCTCAGGGAAAAGGTAAACCTTGCAGCAAAGCAGGGGGAGTAAGTGATGCTCACTACACTAGCAGAAAAATGGGAGAGTGGTAATTCTTAACTCTTTTGTGTTAATATGTTGTTGTATATTATTGATGCATATGTTACTGTATATCATTGACAAAGGTCAAGTTGTGTTTTGAATTCTTTAAATATGGGGAGATTGTTGGGTCTATTGATCCCTATGTCCCAGATTTATAAGAAGTCAAACAAGTTAATGGTTTATACAGTTGTATTTGATGTATGTTTAAGTTCATGCATGCAGGTTAGTCTATATCATATTGATTTGACAGGTGGTCCAAGTGACATTGACAGGTGGACTCAAAGTAGTAGACTGGAAAGGAAGAAAAATATCTAAGTCCACAGACATTGAGTGAAGCAAGCTCAATCAATGCCAGAAGAACCACAAGCCAGTGATAGTGAAAAAAAATGACTAAGTCGACATGCGTTGAGTGAAGCCAGTTCACTCAACGTCATACAGCTAATAGCACTGAGAGAAGGCTGACAAACAAAGATTTAAGTGTTGGTAAGGCAGAAAAGTGGTTAAGTCCACATGCGTTGAGTGAAGTCAACTCACTTAATGCCATATTTCCAAAAGCATTAATTCATGTTGTTTTTGTTAAAGCCAAAGCAAATCTTTCACAGAAAATAGGTTAAGTCTAGAAGCGTTGAGTGAAGCTTGATCACTCAACTCCATGCTGATTCAGTCAAAGCTGTGGAAGAAAGACAAGAAAATCTGTCTAAGTATAAGAGCATTGAGGGAGGCTAGCTCACTCAACGCCATATGACAGATAGCGTTGAGTCATGCTGCTGTTATCAACACATAAGGAGAAAGCAGAATTATTCTAAGTCCAGAATCATTGAGTGAAGTCAACACACTCAACGCCATTAGGCAGAGTAGAATTATTCTAAGTTCAAAATCTTTGAGTGAACCAGTTCACTCAACGCTCTCAACGCCAAGAAGAAGATAGTTGGGCCAAGTCATATAGCGTTGAGTGTAGTCAACACACTCAACGCCTTCATGCAGAGCTAAATTTTTCTAATTCTAGAATCGTTGAGTGAAGCCAGTTCACTCAACTCTCTCAACGCCTGGACAAGCTGAGGAGTTGACTAAGTTAAAAAGCATTTAGTGGAGCTTACTCACTCAACGCCTAGCAGAGCAGGAAATTTTCTAAGTCCAAATTCATTGAGTAAAGCTTGTTCACTCAATGTATTCAACGCCTGGGTACTTGTCTGAAATTTTTTAAGTCTAGAATGGATGACGTCAGCAAAGTCAACAAAGTTCAAAATGACTAAGGAAGAGCTGTAATCCATTACTAACGTCGTCGTCAGTCTCATTCTGTGAAACTAAGGACATAATCAGCCGATTAAGCAACGACGCGTGTCAGTCATCTCGCTGGATGATGAGATTATAAATAGAGGTTGATATCTGGATCAAATTAAGTTTCCGAGAGATCAATTCATTTCAAAATTGAGGAGCGGGACTTCGTCTTCTTCCACTGGCATTGTTGCAGAGACAAGAACATCAATTCGACGAATCTGAAGGGTCTCTGAATTAGCTGCTGCAATCAACATCTGTAACAGCAGAATCATAAGATTTCTCTAAGGAAGAAGCATCAGTCACGGTAAGCCCTAACTGAAGTTGCTTCAAGATCCAAGATGAGCCAAAATTGAAAATCAATCTCTGGATCTGTGAAGAAGAGGTAGAGCAATCTATGTTCTACAAAACAGGTTAGCTGATAGAAGATCTCTCTTCTCTATCCTTCATCAGCAGAATCAGAATCTAGGTTCTGAGATTACTTCCAGCACAAGCAGAAGATTCTTGAAGAACATCAACCTTGTTGTTGTGTAGAAGATAGGGCTGAGATTCACTCAGCTTAGGAAGCAATTGACTCACAGATTAATTTCTGTTGAGTCAAATCAATTTTTATATTCAAATTCTGTAGGTTCTGGTCAAGATCTGTGTTGTAAGCCTAGATTATAAAGGTTGAGTGG
The DNA here is from genome assembly GCA_039513925.1 of Platanthera zijinensis. Taxonomy (NCBI): domain Eukaryota; kingdom Viridiplantae; phylum Streptophyta; class Magnoliopsida; order Asparagales; family Orchidaceae; genus Platanthera; species Platanthera zijinensis. The sequence continues at coordinate 123,703,716 of CM077078.1, read as the reverse complement.
TGGATCTGGTGAGATCTGTATTGAAAGCCTAAGTTATAAAGGCTGAGTGTATGATCTGGTATAGTTCTGAATGTCAGGATCCAGTCTTGGATCTGTGTGTGGTAGGGATTTTTCACAACCTGTGTTGTTGGGCATTTGTGTCTGTGTTAGGTGATCAAGTGAGTACTAAGTGGGTAGGCTGTGTGCCTGTGTTATAAGTCTAAGTGGAGACTGAGTCATCCTGTGGGATTGTGTTGTAATCTTTGAGGATGCAAGTTTTTGGAGAAGTGCATTGTCTAACATTAGTTTGAAAGGTGGGAGGGACAGTGGATGTACTCAGACACTGGGGAACCACTATAAATTTCTAGTGTGATGTGTATGAATGTCTTGAAAGCTGAACTAATCAATCACAAAAGGACTAAAATTAGTTAAAGGCTTAAAGAACTTAAAGAGATTCAAAAAGACCTTAATAACCTATTCACCCCCCCCCCCCTCTAGGTGATTAGATACCCTTGTATTCAAAGACTTTTAGTCGGCTAGATTTTGATTTTATTTTTTGTTATAGTTGGGCCAAAAACAGGATACACACTCCCAATAATGGGAGTGGTGTAATCCCGCATTGTCCTGGGCCTCAGCCAAACAACAACGTGTTCGTCGGCTGTTTGTCTAATATGAGGCACCCCCTCTCCCCTGTGATCATTCTAATTATTCCTCACTCCACACATGCCAGCAGTAGCACGACAACGCGCATAAAACGTCAGCCTCTCCCCTGCATACAACTCATAAAAGAAAAATAAAGATCAAATACAAAAACCTTTATAACAGTTTTCTAAAAAGAAATATCTTACGATGCCTATGTTCCCGGGCAACGGTGCCAAAAACTTGATGCACTAACGACAAGTGCACAAGTCGCTCAATTAATATAAAACAAGAAGAATTTTTCTGAGTATCAATCTCAAAGGAATGCAGGTTAGGGAACGTGATTCTATCATTTGGAAAATTGATTATAAAGATTGCAAATTAACAAAGAGCTTTGATTTTGGTTTGAAAATAAAAAAGAAAACTAAGTAAACTAATGCAGGTTGCAATCACTACTTTGCTAGTTTGATGGAGTCTATGCAGGCCGCTATGCACTACTTCGGTGGGTAGATGGGCGAGAAGGCAAGCAGATCAAATGGTTCATACCGGTGAATTAAGGGTTAAGATCACCTCTTTGTAATGCACGCCACTATAATTTGCTACTGCGACCACACTCACTATGATGGGATGGAGAAAAGATGGAGGCGCTCCTCACTTGTATAAAACACAACAAATTCTCATATAGACATAAAAACTATCATTAAAAAAATTATTGTTTAACAAATATCATTCCACACAACCATTCAAGAAGAAACTATGTACAACAAAGAGGGGGAGAGATTACAACTAAAGCATGAAGACTCATCAAAGATTCGTGGTCGGAATCAACGGTTGTCAGTCCTTGTCCGTGCTCGGGCTTCGACTGTCGTGTAGCGTAAAGAAGGGTTGCCACATCCTTTTAGTTGACTCATCTTATCCGTCAATAACCTTTGGCAATAGCCTCACCAAAAAACTCCAAGAGTACAACGAGAACTAACTTGCAATGGAGCTTCAATACATGTGCACAATGAAGGAAGCCAATAGGATCTCCAAGCCTTTGATTTGCAAGAATATTATGGATGGAGACCTCTTGATGGTGGAAGCAATGGAGCGGCTAAAGGGGCCGAAATGGACTTCTAAGCACGAAATAGGAAGAAGGACTGGAGATAGGGAAAAAATCTGTGCTCAAATATGAATTTATCAGAAAATTGGTCACGCGCTGTCAAACGCACAATTGTATGGTCGAACCATGGGATATTTATGAAAAATCTATTACCAAAGGCAAGGGTCCTCTTGTGCGATTTATCCTCACGCACGGTTGCATAAATCGTGTGCAAATAGAAACGCACAGGTAGAGACCGAACACATATTTTTCAGTCCAACCACAAGTACGTGTGAATTTTTTCTCGTGTAGTTGAATCCAACCGTGCACAATGGAAACACACGACCACTAAAAACATAAAATTTTTAGACAAGTAGGTAACCCGTGCAATTTTCTCTCGCATGGTTGGAATCAACCGTGTGCGACCAAATCACATGGGTAGAGGCAAAACCCATGAAAGAAATGACTTAAGACAATTGATAATCCTCTGATATCAATTGAAAGAATAAGTTATTCAGATCTACTCTAGAGGGGGGGGGGGGGTGAATAGAGTATTAAAACTTTTTGGCTATTTTTACTTTTATATCAGAGTTAAAATATAAGTGATACCAAAAATAAATAAATAAAAAAGAAAATAGGCAAGCTATTCTAATTATCACAGCAAACAGCAAGAGTAAGAAGAAAATGAGCAACCAGACGACACAAAAAATTTATAGTGGTTTCCCAAATCTGGGTACATCCACTCTTCTACCACCCTAGTAGAAATCACTCTCAGGTTTTTGATCAGGTGACTGCCATCAAATAATATCTATTTGCGGGGAGATATTGTAACCCTTCTGGCTTTTGATCAGGTGCTGGAAAACCACTAAAGTCTTTTGATCAGGAGACCTCACAACCAAGAATTACATTTGAAGGGAGTAAGAATCCTGTATACAGTGGGGGAAAGTAAAAGTTGAGTTGTCTTCTATGTTCTCAAATAAATGAGAGAAGACTTGAGAGTGATCCTGATGATGTCAAGGCTTGTCCTGTGATCTTGAATGGTTCAGGAATCCAAAGCCTTTCTGAGGGTGTAGGTCATGATTTCCAAAAATCTTAGACTGATTGTGATGAATGTCTCTTCTTGCTTCCTGGAAGAACACTTGTGTGAAGAACTAAAAACTATTTTTTTTCTCTTGTGTTCTCTGTATGAATGTCTGTATGTTCCCTCCTTGATTCACTGTGTATAATTCCTTTGAATAATCCAATCTGAATTCGAACTGGCACACCTTGATTTACTGCCGAAATCATGAGAACTTGTGCAACGGCTATAAGGGAATTAAATTCATTTTCCTAACGTTCCCATGAATAGCTGTATAATAACTCTGTGAATACCAGTAATTAATGCTTGCCAAGGAACGGCTATATTCAGAGAATATATGCATCAATTACTCAGAGTTATATAAGCAATAAAATATTCAGTCAATAAAGGTAAACAATAACTGCAAAGAATAATGGTTGATCTGGCAGTTATCGTCGATCTGGTCCTGTGATCGTCGAACTCAAACATCCTCTATCGTTGAGCTGATCCCTGTGATCGTTTAATTTAAATTCTGCTTTCCAAACAGGGCTTCAAGATCGTCGAACTGAAATGGTTGATCGTCGATCTCAATCCTGAAAGTATATCACAGATCGTCAAACTAAGTTCAACAATCGTCGATCTCAACATTAAGATATTAACTCTGAGATCGTCGAACGCAGAAGGAAGATCGTCGAGCTCTTTTCACTTAGTCAATTTCTGCCTTGTTCAGTCTTTGCTGCCTTCTAAGTCTCTGATGTCTTGATCTTGTCTCACTGAGTTGTTGACCTAACTGACACCTAAGACACTAGACTAAACCTGACTATATAATGTGGGTCTGATTCAGCCTATATTAGTGAACCTAGCCCAAATCCAAACTAGAGGTCCAACAATCTCCCCTTATTTGGGTGAGGTCACTAAAAAAAAGGAATACAACAACAAATCTAAACAAACATGTCTGTCATGAATATAAAAAGAATTCAATAGATATTTATAGAAAGAGATATAAACACAAAATGAAAGAGTTCTAAGACTTGTCAGGAGCTGGATTAGAAAATTAAATTTTTATTTTAGGATTTGCTTTTTGCTGTCTTGATATCTTTAAGTCAGCTTCACCAAGAACCTTTAGAGATGCTGCTCTGGGAACAACTGTCTTAGGGTGAACCTGCATGTAAGCATTAACATCAAAAATATTCTTATCTACAATAAATTTTTCAAGCTCTTTCTCCCTATATTTAGACATTGTTGAACATTGAGAAGGGTCACATCCTTCTTCTCTAGCTTTATTCATCTCGGAGAGAGCAATCAGTTCATGAAACCTAGCCATCCTGAAATTTGGATCTAGCTCAGGTTCATACTGTGATGTATCTTCTTCTGAATCAAGAGAAATCTTCTTATGCTTCCTGTGCTTAATTAATTATTCTTGAAACTTTGTTTCTATTGCTAATTGTTGGGACTGACTGTCATGAAGGTTAGGAGGAGGTTTGACTTTACTGAACTTTCCACGAATTCTGAATTTCCTACTGAAATCTTAACTGTCTTCTTTGTCAGCTTGATCATGCTGTCTACCTCTCCCTCTTGAATAACCCCTAGAATAAGACCTGGATGGTCTACTAAGAGATTGAGGGGGTATAATATCTCTGATGCTGGGAGGAGGTAGCAGTTCTAGAAGTAATATTGCCAATAGCACCTACCAAAGGAGGAGGAGGAGGAGGAGGTGGATCCTTCCTAGAAACTTTGACAGGAGAGGAACCAGTCTCTCCTTTTCTTTTGAGCCTTCAACTAATTCTTAGAAAATTTCATCAAGTGAGGAGTTATTGGAGTGAGAGTAATGTTGTGCATGATAAAGTAAGGGATGTCATATTGAGGATTAGACTTTGGCACTGCCTTCACTGGAGCATTCCTCTTCTTGGACATTTTCTTCTTTTTACTGTCATCTGAATATGAATCTAAATCCTCAACTTGATCATCATCAAAAGATCCTTGGGGATTATCATACATATCATCAATCTCTGCAATTACTTCTTTTGGAACTGAAACTGAAAGTTCTTCAGCTATATCAGCAGCTATAACTTCATCCAAGTCTGGGACTGGAGAAGTAGAACAGACACAGGTTGGAGGAGAGAAAGCCTTGGGCTCTGAAATATCAACCTCAGCCATGCTGATAGGCTCAGCCTCTAGAGCTGCAGAAAGCTTAGGCACTGGAGCTAAAAAGCTCTGTAGAAACTGTTGCAAAATATCTATGCTCACTGAAGCAGTACAACACATAATATCTGTACAATACAAACAAAATTGCAGCCCAATTCACTGCCTTATGATTTACCAAGGCACTCATCAAAAGAAACTGATGCCTGGAAATGTTATCATGGGTAGTGTGCTTCCCAAGCAACACTTTTCCCACAATATCTGCCAAGCACTTGTATTGAGGCGAAAAGTTCTTCTTCAGAAGCTTGCTAGCGTTTGCATCAGCATGACCCATTCTGGCAAGCATGGCAACAAACTCTTCCTTATCCATTTCAATATCATCTTCACCATTAACGAAACCAAAAATCTCAGTAAGAACGACATGGGTTAGACTTACCGCCTGTTCAGAAATGGTTCCAACAAACGACTGTCCATTTAGGGATGATGATGTATAAGCCCATTCCTTAATTTCTGTCACTAGCAACTTCATCCTTGTTGTCATCAACTTCTATAACCTTGGCTCATCAAACAACTTCAACACATCCTGAAAAATTTGGTCGCAGTGCTTGAATGATTCAAGATCAATGTCGAAGCCAGAATCAAACTTCATGCTTGATAGAATCGCCGATGTGATTGTCATTTGAGAGTTCCTACAAAGAAAGCAAAGATCAAGTGCAGAAGGGAAATAGAAAACGCAGGACTATTTCCGTCTAAACCCTAGATTATAAGGTTTAAGAAAACGAAGAGACGGAATTAGTCGGGCGAATAAACTAATAAAAAACAACTTCAAATCCGTGGTTTGCGAAATATTTTAATATAAAATGAGTTCGATAACCGCAGATTTAAGAGAAAGAATATATCGTCGATCTCAGATCGATGATGAATTCTCTGAACCAAAAATCGTCGATCTCCGTTCGATGACAATTGTTTCACTAAGAAGTGATCGTCGATCTCAGTTCGACGATCAACTTCACGAGACATTAGCAGATCGTCGATCTTCGTTCGACGATCTGTCAACAAATAGTCGATCTCAGACAGAAATTCAAATAATCTCATCTCCATTAATCATACCTAGCTGATTCATAAAGAATAGATGTTTATTTTCATCCAAGGGTTTGGTGAAAATATCTGCCCTTTGCAAATCTGTAGGGATGAAGGTGAGATTAATTTTCTTATTGTCCACACACTCCCAAATGAAATGATGCCTTACATCTATATGATTTGTCCTAGAATGATGGACTGGATTCTGTGTTATATAAATAGCAGTAATACTATCACAAAATATAGTTGAATTATTTATGTTGTATCCATAATCGAGGAGTTGATTTTGTATCCATAGCATCTGAGAACAACAACTGCCAGCTACTATATATTCAGCTTCTGATGTTGATGTAGACAAAGATGTCTGCTTTTTACAAAACTAAGAGACAAGCCTAGCACCCGGGAACTGGCATGTTCTAGAGGTACTCTTCCTGTCTACTATACATCCAGCAAAGTCAGCATCAGAGTATCCAGTCAACTCAAATTTTGACTTAGTAGGATACCAAAGTCCTAGAGTTGGGCAACTCTTTATATATCTAAAAATTCTTTTTAATAAAACTAGGTGAGATTCTTTAGGGTTCACTTGGAACCTAGCATAAAGACATGTAGCAAACATTATATCAGGCCTACTTGCTGTGAGATATAGAAGGGACTCAACAATGACCCTATATAATTTCTGATGAACTGGTTTCTCATGCTCATCAGAATCAATCACAGTATTTGTAGCCATGCGTGTTTTCTTAGGTGAGGCATCAGCCATCCCAAACCTTTTGATCAGCTCTTTAGAATACTTAGATTGGGATAGGAAAATGCCATCAGGTGCCTGCTTCACTTGGAGACCAAGGAAGTAGGAGAGCTCGCGCATACTACTCATCTCAAACTTAGAATGCATAAGGTTGGAAAACCTCTTGTATAGTTTGGGATTTGTAGAGCCAAATATTATGTCATCTACATATATTTGTACTAACAGTATTTTATAATGATGATGCTAGAAAACAAAGTCCTATCTACCATGCCTCTAGAAAACTTATGCTCTAACAAGAAGCTAGCTAGGGTCTCATACCAAGCTCTTGGAGCTTGCTTGAGGCCATAGAGAGTTTTATGCAATCTATAAACAAAAGAGGGATGAGTTGGAGAAATAAAACCAGCTGGTTGTTCAACATACACCTCTTCTTTGAGTTCTCCATTTAGAAAGACACTTTTAACATCCATCTGATAGACTTTGAATTTTTGAGATGCAGTATAGGCCAAGAAAATTATGATTTCCTCTAACCTTGCCACTGGTGCAAAGGTTTGATCATAATCAATGCCTTCTTCCTGCCTATAACCTTGAGCAACAAGCCTAGCCTTGTTTCTTATAATTGCTCCTTGTGCATCCAACTTGTTTTTGAACACCCATTTTGTTCTAATTACTGGGTAATTCCTTGGTCTTGGGACAAATTCCCAAACTTTACATCTTTCAAATTGGTTGAGCTCCTCTTGTATTACAAGGATCTAGTGGGGATCTTGCTCAGCATCTTGAAGAGAATGAGGTTCAACTTGAGAAATGAAGCAGGCATGTATCAGATCCTGGTGGAGTTGATGCCTAGTCTGCACACTTTTTGATGTGTCTCCAATCACTTGAGATACAGGATGATCTCTAAGTGTGACTAAATCAGCAGGAGGAGTTGGTTGTTCAACACCTTCAGGGACTGATTCCTCTTGTGGAATCAAGGCTGCTGTTGAAACTTCTTCTGTTTGAATATTGTCCTCTTCATCACTGTTATCAGCAGCCTGTGGAGAAGGATGTGTGACAGCCTCAGGGGTGAGGGTCACATTCTCTAACTTCTCACACAAGGTGGGTACCTGCAAAGTCTAACTGGTAGAAGCATTCTTCTTCTTATAAAACATGTAAGCTTCATCAAAAAATACATGTATAGACTCTTCAATTTTCAAAGTTGATTTATTATAAACCCTATAAGCTTTGCTTACTTGGGAATATCCTAGAAAAATTCCCATTTCAGACTTGACTTCAAACTTTCTAGTGTATTTTTTGTTGTTAATATGTATGTAACAGACACAACCAAATACTCTAAAATAGTCTACTTTAGGTTTCTTCCCTTTGAGTAGCTCATAGGGGGTATTTGCCTTAAGCTTGTGTATTAAGCTTCTATTCAGGACATAGTTAGATGCGCTCACTGCCTCTACCCAAAAGGAAAGGGACAAGTATGCATCAGCAAGTAATGTACCTGCATCTTCAATTAGGGTTCTGTTTTTCCTTTCAGCTACCCCATTTTGTTGAGGAGTTCTAGGAGCAAAAAAACATTACCTGATACCTTCCTTCTCACAGAACTCTTGCATAAGAAGAGACTCAAACTCAGTACCATGATCACTTCTGATCAATATAACTTGAGTAGAGAACTCAATCTGTATGCACTTTAGAAAATCTGTAAGAACCTTGAAGTTTTTTGACTTGTTTTTCAAGAAGAACACCCAAGTGAACCTGGAGAAGTCATCTACAATAACCAAGGTGTAAGACTTCTCTCCTAGGCTTTGTACAGTAATGGGTCCAAAGAGATCTATGTAAAGCAAATACAAAATCTTAGGTGAGTCACTCTTATTAATGGATTTGAAACTATTTTTAGTTTGCTTGCCTAGTTGACAAGCCCTGCACAGGCTTTCCTTCTTATAGGGTTAAGAAGGCAATCCTCTTACAAGGTTGTCCTTTGATTGCCTAGCAATGTATTTTAAATTTACATGTCCTAACCTCATATGCCATAGTTCATTCTGATTACTAGATTGGTTAAATAAACAAATTTCATTTATGGCTGAGTTAAAGTTAACAATATAAATGTTGCCTACTCTAAAACCAGTTAAAACAACTATGCTGTCAGCCGAAGAAATAATGCAAGAGGACTGATTGAATGATACCTGAAATCCTTCATCACAAAGTTGACTGATGGAGATCAAGTTATGTTTCAATCCACTTACATATGCTACCTTCCTGAATGTGACAACTCCTATTTTGATTTCTCCATAGCCTTCAGTCTGGCCACAGTTGGAGTCACCCAAAATAACTTTATGTCCTAGCTTTGACTTATAGCTGGATAAGTTGTCCTTCCATCCTGTCATGTGCTTTGAGCACCCACGGTCCAGATACCATTGCTCGTTATATGATGGACAGCTCTTTACCTGCAACAATTAAAAGATTAGTTGTTCTTGACCCAGGTTACCTTGGGTCCTTTATTTTCTTGATAAGAAAAACTTGAAATAACAGAACTAGCTGGCTGAGATTGATATCCTAATGGATGATATCTCCTAGGTGGAATTTCCCAATTTGTGAAAGAATTAACTGTTTCCCTTTTCTGATCTGAGTTCGACGACATGGGTTGAGATCGTCGATCTCTACTCAGAGAGGGATAGTATTAATTCTCTGTGCCCCATGTTCGTCGATCTCTGCTCGATGATCCATACATAAATCGTCGATCGCAGTAAGTCGATTGATTATAGTAAATATTTTCGTTCATAGATCGTCGATCTGGGTTCGACGATCTGTTCACATTTTGTCAATCTGAGTTCGACGAAAACTACTGAACATTGTTTTTGTTTTGATTTTGTCTGTTTCTATTTTTCTGTTTGTTAGGTTTGTTTCTATTTGTAGTTGGGAGTTTTTCATAGGTTAGTTCTTTACCCTTTTCAGAGATGAAATTTATAGGAGTCCTTAGTGTATTTTTCTGAACCAGTGGGGTTTGGCTTGATGAAGCACCCAAGCCCAGCTTGCCAGTGAGCCTGACATTAATAGTGCTTGTAATGTCCATCAGCTTGAGGTGTCTCCCATTAAGGGATTCTTCAAGTTGCCTTGCCTCAGCTAGTTCAGTTTTTAATTTGATTATTTGTTCATTAGCAAGTGTAATATCTTCTTTTAGTTGATCGTTCTCTATAACTAGATTACTTTGATCATTTAATTGCTCTCTAAGTTGTTTGATTTCTTTTTCTGAACTAACTAAATATATACACATAGTTTTAAATTCAAGTAAGAAATCTTTTGAATTGAAATCAAAAGATGAGAGTACCTGGCCCACTTCAGAGAGTGTTTCTTCATCATCTGATGAGTCTTCTTCTGAATGAATGCTGGAAGCACTAATTGCCATTAGGCAAACTTCCTTTACCTTTTCTTCCTCTTCATCTTCATCACTGGAGCTAGAGGATGAGGAATCCTCTTCTGTATCACTCCAAGTTTCTGCTACAAAGCCTTTTTCTTTCCTCTTTTGTTTTCTTGAGGAAGGCTTGCTATACTTCTATTTTCTGGAGTCCTTATATTTTCTTTTCTCTTTCTTCTGATTCTCTGGACACTCAGAGATGTAGTGTCCAGGTTTTCTGCAACCAAAACAAACAACCTCTTGAGTTGGCGTTTTGTCATACCTGGGCTTATCTTCTTGTATGGATGACTTCTTCCTGAAGTCTCTTTTGCCCATCTTGTAAAATCTCTTTGCTAAAAGACTCAAGAATTGTTCATTAGAAGCATGAGCTGCTGTTTCTTTTGTAGCCTTGGATGCAATATTTTGCTCTTTTCTGAGTGGAGTAGAAGCCTTCTACTCTGCCTCCCTAGTCTTTGTCAGGTGCTCAAAGCATTTGAGCTTCCCTAGAAGATTTTCTGTGGAGATTTCTGTAATGCTTCTAGCATCCTTGATTGGCCAGATCCTTGTGTCCCATGAGCTGGGAAGACACATCAAGATCTTGTCATTGATCTCAGTCAATGAGATGTCCTTGTCCAATGTCTTCAGTTCACTAATGATGACACTCAGTCTCCCATACATTTCTTCCACTGACTCACTGTCCTCTTTTTTGAAATTCTCATATTTGGAGATGAGAAGGGATCTTCTATCCTTTCTTTCTTCAACTGAGCCTACCACCATCTCGTTCAAGTAGTCCCAGATGGCCTTTGCTGATGTGCAATCAGCAACCTTTTTGAATATGTCATCTGACATGGTCTGGGCCAGTATGTTTATGGCATTGGCATCAACAACCTTTGCTTTCTTCAGTGCATCAGTCCAGTCTGGTGGTGGAACTGCATGAGTGTCAGTAGTTGTAGAAGTGGCTGTAGTTGGTTGAGGTGGACCTATCAAAATGGAGTTAAAAATGTTTTCATCAATTGAGTTCATGTATAATCTGATTCTTGCCTTCAAGATATCAACTTATTTAAGTTACAGACTGGAGGTCTGGTGCTTGCATAGTCCTTGTTCTGTGCCATGTGATAAAAGAATAACTAAGGAAAAAGAAAATCAGAATAAACAAGGATCTTGGTTCAAGTGTTTGCTTGTTCAACCAAAGAAACAAATCCTATGATACCAATTGAAAGAAATGACTTAAGGCAATTGATAATCCTCTGATATCAATTTAAAGAAATAGGTTATTCAGATCTACTCTAGAGGGGGGGGGGGGCGAATAGAGTATTAAAACTTTTTGGCTGTTTTTTACTTTTATATCAGAGTTAAAATATAAGTGATACCAATAATAAATAAATAAAAGAAAATAGGCAAGCTATTCTAATTATCACAGCAAACATCAAGAGCAAGAAGAAAATGAGCAACCAAACGACACAAAAAATTTATAGTGGTTTCCCAAATCTGGGTACATCCACTCTTCTACCACCCTAGTAGAAATCACTCTCAGGTTTTTGATCAGGTGACTGCCATCAGATAATATCTATTTGCGGGGAGATATTGTAACCCTTCTGGATTTTGATCAGGTGCTGGAAAACCACTAAAGTCTTTTGATCAGGAGACCTCACAACCAAGAATTACATTTGAAGGGAGTAAGAATCCTGTATACAGTGGGGGAAAGTAAAAGTTGAGTTGTGTTCTATATTCTCAAATGAGAGAAGACTTGAGAGTGATCCTGATGATGTCAAGGCTTATCCTGTGATCTTGAATTGTTTAGGAATCCAAAGCCTTGCTTAGGGTGTAGGTCTTGATTTCCAGAAAGCTTAGACTGATTGTGATGAATGTCTCTTCTTGCTTCCTGGAAGAAAACTTGTGTGAAGAACTGAAAACTATTTTTTTTCTGTCTTGTGTTCTCTGTGTGAATGTCTGTATGTTCCCTCCTTGATTCACTGTGTATCATTCCTTTGAATAATCCAATCTGAATTCAAACTGGCACACCTTGATTGGCTGTCGAAATCATGGGAACTTGTGTAATGGCTATAAGGGAATTAAATTCATTTCCCTAACTATTCCATGAATAGCTGTATAATAACTCTGTGAATACCAGTAATTAATGCTTGCCAAGGAACGGCTATATGCATCAATTACTCAGAGTTATATAATCAATAAAATATTCAGTCAATAAAGGTAAACAATAACTGCAAAGAATAATGGTTGATCTGGCAGTTATCGTCGATCTGGTCCTGTGATCGTCGAACTCAAACATCCTCTATCGTTGAGATGAGCCTTGTGATCTTTGAACTGAAATTCTGCTTTCCAATCTGGGCTTCAAGATCATCGAGCTGAAATTGTTGATCGTCGATCTCAATCCTGAAAGTAGATCAGAGATCGTCGAACTAAGTTCAGCAATCATCGATCTCAGCATTAAGAGATTAACTCTGAGATCGTCGAACACAGAACAAAGATCGTCGAGCTCTTTTCACTTAGTCAATTTCTGCCTTGTTCAGTCTCTGTTGTCTTCTAAGTCTCTGATGTCTTGATCTTGTCTCACTGAGTTGTTGACCTAACTGACACCTAAGACACTAGACTAGACCCTTGCTATACAATGTGGGACTGATTCAGCCTATATTAGCAAACCTAGCCCAAATCCAAACTAGGGGTCCAATAACCTTGAATTTCAGCACAAAGGGCACGAACAGGCAAACGCTAATGCGTGGAGGAAAAACACACTACCATGTGATTCCCTAAAATTCCAAAAATGGATTGGGCACACCCCCAGCCTATCCAAAACTTCAATACGACCAAAGAAACATAATGGAGAGCACCATGTGATTACCCCCAACAAAGTAGAGCACAATTGCGCACCATAATGGGCAAAAAGTGCACTTCATATACAAATGTGAACTAAGTGAAATATATGCAATAATGAGCCAAAAGTGAAGTGTGTGTGCGTGAAATCTAAACCAAATAAGTTCGAAAAACCCTATAAATCTCGGACTCGTCATGCAACTGAAGACTCTAATTTATGACACATTCAACTTCTTTTCAAAGTATAACTTATAGAATATGCTTTATAACTGGGCGAAGCATGGTCCGATTTATTACATAGCATGCAGTATTGACCGCTTCAGCCCGTAGATATCTAGGTAAGATATACTCTGCTAGTATGCGTGAGCCTGTGCTTGTAAAGTGTTGGGTATTGTATCCACAATAACCTAGATTTGTGTGAAGTCACCCTTGAACAAAGATGAATTAAGTATGTATTTTATGCTATTCTTTATTTGAATGCTTGTAGTCATTATTGCTAAGTGTAGACAAATATCAGTTTACATTGAGTCACTAAACACATGACCATGCAATGTAATCCCTCATTGTGATGCACTTTACTTTCAACTACTAAAGCATTGAAGAAAGGAAGGGTTGTTAGTTTTCAACAAAGAAGAAAAGAAAATTTTTATGAAAAAAAATTCTAAGTATATTTCTCGAGAAATTAAAGTCTGTTTCTTGAGAAGTCTAAGTACATTTCTCGAGAAAGCAAGCTATTCTCGATAAACCATTAGACTTCTCAAAATATTGTTTTTAACTATCTTTAAGTCTTTTCTCGAGAAAAGCCCTTAAGATTTCTCGAGAAACCAAGTTCATTTCTCGAGAAAGAAAAATAGTTCTCGAGAAAGCCATATCATTTTTCGAGAAAGCTAATTCTTTTTCTCGAGAAACCAAGTTCCTTCTCGAGAAATAAGTATTTCAGTTCAAAGAATTTTAGCTAAGTTAATTTCTCGAGAAAGCCATATCATTTCTCGAAAAAGCAATTCATTTCTTGAGAAATAAATTTTCCTCTCGAGAAATCAGTATTTCACTTCAAAGAATTTTCGTTAAGTCTTTTCTCGAGAAATCCATGTCATTTCTCGAGAAAGCAAATAATTTCTCGAGAAATGGAGTTGCAGAAATTTCTTTTTGAATCTGTCTGATGGGATTTCAAATTTAATCTAAGTTCCTCATGATTGATCCACATGGATCTTTCCTTAATGATTTGTGACTGTTAGATGATGTTCTCTAAATAGTCTTCTTAGAGGAATTGCTAACCCTAACAAGAAGAATAATATTCGGAATCGCCTTCGCACTTTCTAAATCGGGAGAAGCCGCGCCGTCTACATTGTTCTAGTCTGTCGCTCTTCTATCGATCGAGCGATTTCAAGAAGAAGAGATTCGGCAGATCCAAGATTCACAGATTCTTCAACATTTACTTGATCGTGTCGGATTCTAAGCTTTTCAGATCGATGTTCTCTAGGGATTTCTTCCTCAACCTTCCTCACCAAGATTTTCAGTTTTCAAGAAGGAATAACCCTGAAGATTTCAGATCTGGAAGAGTAAAATTTTTATTGTTGTTGTAAAAAATTGTTTTAAATTTTGTAGGAGCTTTGTCTCCGAGATTGTAGGAAGTTTGTTCTTCTGAGTGTAGATCCATTAGTGGATCAAGTTTGTAGATCCGTTAGTGGATTGAGTTTGTAGATCTAGTTTGTGAATCGAGGTGTAGATCCAATTGTGGATTGAGGTGTAGGAGAGTTAGTTCTCCAAGGTGTAGGAGCGTTGCTCCGAGTTATAAGATTATGATAATCTGAGAAAGGTGAAGTAGCTGAATCTTACCCTTCGTGGTAGATAGGCGAGGCGAGACAGTGGACGTACCCAAAACGGGGAACCAGTATAAATCTCTGTGTTTGCAGTGGAATAAGTTATGTATCATTGAATCGTCCACTACACTTGCTATGATATTCTTTAGCTTCTTGTCTAGGTAGACTAAGGCAATCTCATCCTTAGTGAGATCCATCATCTTCCTCTGACTACAGGAGATCACATCGTGACAATGATCGTACCAAGAAAAGCTACAATAAGGATGACAAGTATAAATCAAAACCTAATAAATTTTCTTCCTCTGACGTTGTTTGCTACTGCTATAATAAATCAGATCACATGATTATGGAGTGTCGTATAAGAAGAAGGATAGCTCTAGGAAGGACGAGAAGAGATCCTTCAAAGGGAAGAAGAAAGAAGAAAAGTGCTTCGTCGCCAAAAAGATGAAGAATATCAGTGACAGTGACTCGAGTGAGTCGAGCTCTGAGAATAAAAAAGCCGACTTCGGGCTCATGGCTCATACAGACGAGGAAGTTGGCGACTCTAAGTATTACGGGAAGGTAAACTCGCACACGATACTCTTTGAATCTGAAACGTCCTCGAATGGTCATGATGGTTACTCTTCTGAAGAGGATGGTGATTCTGAGTTGATGGCTCAACACGAGAACCTTTTAAAGGCCTTTGACAAATATTGTAAGGTAGTCAAAAAGAAATTAAAGGAGATCGCCTCTCTCAAGGCAGTGGAAACAAATCTGAAGGAGGAAATTGCAAAATTGTTTCCTCTACGATATAAAGTCCACTCCTTGAAAGAGGAACTCAAGGGCTCCGCTGAGACATTGAGTCTGAAATAAAAATATCTTGATGTGTTGGAAGAAAAGCTCGCGGTGGAGAAAAAACTCGTTGAGAGTTACTCTAAGCCGAAGACTGTTCTCCCTTTCTTTGATGAGTTTTCAGCTCAAAAGAAGGGTAGTGGTCTTGGCCACATCGGTGGAAAGGGTAAGGCCGCCAAGAAGTCTAGCGCCAAAGAAAAGGGAAAGGCACCCATGAGTCAATCCTTGTTTAGGAAGGAAATCTTCCCAACAAATAAGTTTGACCTTGAGTCATCTTATGGTCATCATGTTAGGCCTACTCATGTAGAGCCCAAGAATAGATACCAGGGATGTACCTGTCCCTATGACTTTGTTGCCAACGTGTTCAAAGCACCTTATGAAGAGATTCAGATGAAGAGTTATTGTCTATATGTTCATGGCCATAACAATAAGAAGGAACCAAAAGCTAAAACTGATATGCCTAAGGCTAAAGTGATGGGGAGCTTCTGTGTATGCTGCAACCAAGAGGCCTCCACCTCAAAAAATGCTGCCCCTGCTAGACCTCAGCTCCAAAAGGTAAAAAAGGAGTACAAAAGGAGGTACAATAGATTTGACTGTTGGTGTTGCGGCAAAGTTGGTCACTTTGGCATAGATTGCTGGTACAACCCGCTAACTTTGTAACCCCATGGGTTAGCTATGTTAGACAGAACACTCGTAAAGTTAATTTTCCAAGTGGTGATAAGCTTAACAGGAACCAAGGACCCAAATACGTTTGTGTTCCTAAGGTAAAATGATCCGTTTTTGCAGGAATGTCCAAAGGCCAATAGAACTCTGATCTGTTATTTGGATAGTGGATGCTCTCGACACATGATCAGGACAAGAAGCCTTTTGCGTGATTATACCCCAGTAAAAGATGGACCAAAAGTCATCTTTGGAGGTTCAGACAGGGGAACAACAAAAGTTTATGGTATGATTTCCAACGATGTAGTCTCTTTCATAGACGTGGCTTATGTTGAAGGATTACACCATAATCTCATAAGCATAAGTAGCCTATGTGGCAAAGGCTACATCGTTGAGTTCTGCAAGGACAAATGTTTGATAAAGTCATCTGCAAATTTGGAAATGGTCTTAACAGGCAGTCGGAGCTGAAATATTTTTTGTCTAAATTTCCTATGCTTAGACAATTCTACCCCAATATGTTTTATTGCAAAAGATAGTGCATCTCTTTGTGACCAATGGCACAAAAGAATAGCACATATTAATTTCAAAACTTTAAATATGCTATTTTCTCACAACTTAGTGCGTGATGCCCCTAGCATTAAGTGTCTTAAAGAGAGTCCATGTCACTCCTGTCAAATGGGTATGCAGACACGGACTACCTTCAAGGGTATTGCTGAAAAAGATTCCTCACGAAGCTTATACTTGCTTCATATGGACTTATTCGATCCAATGCCAATTCACAGATTAGGAGGTAAGGTTTACACATTAGTAATTGTTGTTAACTATTCGCGTTTTCCTTGGGTGTTCTTTCTGAAACACAACTCAGACACCTTCGAGTCTTTCACCAATTTTGTCCGGCAAATTCAGAATGAACTGAGCTGCTCAGTGGTCAAAATTAGAAGTGACCACGGAACAGAGTTTGAGTCGTGTGCCATGAAAGAATTCTGTGGAAGTCAAGGTATCTTTCATGAGTTTTATTCCCCCGCACACTCCACAGCAAAATGGAGTAGCAGAGAGAAGGAATAAACCCCCCATTGAATCATGTACCACGATGTTGAATGACGCCTCACTTCCGGAGTACTTCTGGGCTGAAGCAGTCAACACCACTTGTCACGTGCAAAACAGAGCACTGATCAACAAAAGCTATCGTAATACCCCCTATGAGCTATTGAAGGGCAGAAAACCGACTATATCCTACTTTAGGATCTTTGGAAGTAAATGCTTCGTACTTAATAATGGGAAGTATTACCGCACAAAGTTTAGTAATAAGTGTTTTGAAGGTATTTTCGTAGGATATAGTATTCATAGTAAGGCATATAGGATTTTCAATAAGAAAACTCTGGTGGTAGAAGAGTCGATAAATGTTATATTTGATGAGACTAGCATGTTTCATAGCAGCTCGTCTAGTGTTATTGGTGTAGATGCAGGTACTAGGTTCAAGGAGCTAAGATTGGATGAAGCTGTTAAGAAAGAAGCTCCAACCTCAGTCAAGCTCATAGATCCAGGCTTGGTGGATGAAGAATCCATAGAGGAAGAATTGCTTCAACCTACAGAGGTGATACCGAATGTTGCAGAGCCTGCTATAGGGAGGACAAGGAATCTAGGGTTCCGACACCTAAGAGATCACCCAGCTGATCAAATCATTGGAGAGCCGCCAGACGATGGTGTGAGAACCAGAAGAGGTACGGCTAATGATGTTATGCATCTAAGTTTTTTGTCGCAGGTTGAGCCAAAGAAATATGAAGAGACAAACTGGAATGCTTCCTGGATTCTAGCAATGCAAGAGGAGCTCAACTAGTTTGAACGATGCAAAGTCTAGGAGCTAGTGCCCAAGCCAAAGGGACATAACGTGATTGGCAACAAGTGGATATTCAAAAACAAGCTGGACGAACACGGAGTAATTATCAAGAACAAAGCTAGGCTTGTAGCTCAAGATTATGAACAAGAAGAGTGGATCGACTTCGACAAGACATTTTCTCCAGTGGCTCGGCTCGAAGCGATCTGGTTGTTTCTTGCGTATGCTTCCTTCAAAGGCTTCACCGTGTAACACCCCTACCCGTTACGTGCAACATAGTAGAAGGTCCGGTCGGGGCCCCACACCATGTCTTACAAACAGGCGGAGACGTTACTAAGTAAAACCAAATACGCATCCTATCACAGAGCATTCTAGCGGAAGTTTAAAGGGTTGCAAGAATGAACTCAAACATCAACACAGAGGTCCACAGCTAAACCAAACATGCCATAATATAAAACCACAAGTACGACCTTATGGCCTATTACAAGTGTTACTCTTTATACAAGAAGGTATCTTACATACATCGGCACGCAGGCCGGCCACACATGGGTTCTTACACAAGGTACAAAAATAGCCTTCGAGGGCTAGCACTCAGCAACAGCAGCTTAGGGTCTTCCACCCTCATCCCTGCTTGGCCCTTCTTGACCTGCACGCAAAAGATCCACCAAGCAGTGGCAAACAAAGCAACGGTCAGCATTTGGCTGACCATTTATAACAACCCTGTCCCTGGCACGGGACAGCGGAATTCCTTCCCTGCATAACACTTATAAACAATCAAAAGAGTATGCTTTAGCACATCACACTTGTACGCCCGTACAAGTCATCATCCACCATAAACGTCGGCACGACGGCCCAACGTTCTGTGCTCTCAGGGCACATTATCGGTGTACCAGAAAACCAGGGTCCCACCACCGTTCAGAGGTCCCAGACATGACGGCAGTTTGTGAACATTCCAATCCTCCATGGCTCAAATAGCCGGAGCGATTCTCATTCTGTGATCCTAACAGGGCCTTAAGCACCCCACGGTTAGACAACAAGAACGCGGGTACAGATCAGCCTTGCCCGTAGCTCACATACGTCAGACGTCGATCAGGACTGACATGGGTACAGCTTCACCTTGCCCGTTTGCCACACAGGCTTTTCCACAGTTGCAGCCCCACTAGCTCAACAAGTAGAATTCACAACTACAAGGGTTGAGATCACACAGCATCAACCCCCAAAAGTAGCACTCACAGCTACATGGGCTGAGATCACATAGCATCAACCCATCTACATACTATCCTGCTGCACCAAGCTGCAGGTGTCCACCAAGAACATCACACGCATCACAATAAAACAGAGTCTTGCTCTGATATGCATAGAATCATCACCAATCCGGACTAACCTATCCAGATGGGCTTCTAACAGCATGCCTACCCGTACTTCTCGCTTCCGGGACTACTCCAACAAGAATCAAGGGATGGAGTTCAACATCCCAAGAGAATTCAACTCTACCTTTGTAGAGGATTCATGCATATGCAAAAAGGAAGGATTTCACAAATCCAAGGAGGAAATCGTTACCCTTGGAGGATGTTTTGGAGCCATGGCAAGCACTGCTTGGAGCTCTGCCTTCCCGAATATGGCCTCCGATCGCGAATCCGAGCTTGGACTAGCTGGATCTCCCTCTCCTTCCTCCTTCTTCTTCTTCCTTTCTTCTTCCTCTTTCCTTCTCTCACTTATGAAGATAAAGTGAGGATAAGTTTGCTTGTTCGGGGTCTTATAGGGGCTGGAAAACCTGAAGACCACCAGATCTGTAAAGAGGGAAACAAACGGCCGAGATCTGCAGAAAATAACTTTTTCGGCCCTGAAACGCCCTATGACAAGCCCGTATCCCTTAAGAGGCCCTTAAACGGCAAAGAACCGCCTCACCACACGGGTTGAACACGCCCGTGACCACCTGACACGGCCTGAGACACGCCCGTGTCTCTGGCCGTGTCGCCTCTCTCGACGAATCTCGTCGATCGCCGAGATTATTCTCGCTGATCGTCGACATGATCTCGTCGATCGTCGAGAAGGACACGCCCTGTGACACGCCCGTGTGACAGCCCGTGTCGCCTCTTCTCGTCGATCGTCGATCACGATGCTCAACGATCGTCGAACGCATGACCTGCAGCAACCCGAGGAGGACACGCCCTTGGACACGCCCGTGTCTCAGGCCGTGTCACTCCAAAAACACCCGTAACCCAACTTTGAAACTTACTCGAGACCAGCTCGAGTATTTGCTTGACACACCCTGGGACACGCCCGTGTCCCAGGCCGTGTCACTTGGCCTGAAAACCAAAACTGGGTTTTGGGGTATTACAATCCTCCCCTCCTTGCAGAAGATTTCGTCCCGAAATTTGAATGACTGCAAAACTCAATAAAGTTTATATTTATTGATTCTTACAAGGTCTCATACACAACCAATTACAAAAATAACTCGGGAAATTCTGTCTGCATGGTTTGCTCACGCTCCCAAGTAAGCTCTTCTCGGCCACAATTATCCCACCAGACTTTGACCATCCCGATTGTTTTGTTCCTCAATTGCTTCTCGGCAGCATCTTCAATCCGAATGGGCCTAACCTTTGTAGTTAGCCCACTATCAACTGATACTCGATCTGCAACTATCACTTGCGACGGATCTTTTATTGCTCTCCGCAGCACCGATACATGAAACACATCATGTAAACTACTTAACTCAGGCGGTAGCAATAACCGATAGGCTGCCTCACCGATGCATTCAATCACCTCAAAAGGTCCTAGATACCTCGGGCTCAACTTTTTCAGACGCCGTATCCTGGACACACCTTTAAAAGGTTTGATTTTTAAATATTCCCAATCACCCACCGCAAACTTTACGTCTCGGGGCTTGGCATTATAATATTTGGCCTGCCTATCTTGAGCAATTAACAACCTTTCACGAATTGTACGTACCGTTTCATGCATATCAGTCACATCTTGCCGCTTGTAAAGCTTCATTTCACCCGTCTCCGCCCAAGATAACGGTGTGCGGCACTTCCTGCCGTACAAAGCTTCGAAAGGAGCCATCTGAATGCTGGCCTGGTAACTGTTGTTATAGGCAAATTCAATCATGAACAAATGATCTTCCTAGTGACTTCCAAAATCTAGCGTACACATCCGGAGCATATCTTCCAACGTCCAGTTGGTTCTTTAAGTTTGACCGTCTGTCTGGGAATGAAAGGCCGTACTGAAATGCAACTTTGTGCCCAACAGCTGATGAATTAACCTCCAATCTCCTGATGTGAAGCGTCCATCTCGATCGCTAACAATGCTACGGGGAATTCCGTGCAATCGTACGATCGAATCTACGTACATTTTAGCCAATTTGTCGACTGGATCATCTCTTCGATTTGGAATGAAATGAGCAACTTTTGTTAATCGATCCACAATCACCCAAATCGCATCATTACCCCGCTGAGATCTCGGCAATCCATGCACGAAGTCCATGGAAATATCATCAAATTTCCACACTGGGATCGGTAATGACTTCAGGAATCCTCCTGGCCTTTGGCATTCCGCTTTCACCAGAGCACATGTATGGCACTTAGCAACATAACGTGCTATATCTTTCTTCATACCCGGCCACCAGAAGTTCTTTTTCAAATCCTTATACATTTTTGAACTTCCAGGATGAATCGAATACCTTGAAAAATGGGCTTCGTACATGATTTCTTCACGAAGATTTCTCTGACAAGGAACACATACTCGATCGTCTTTTCTCCAAAGTCCATTGTCAAAAGAAAACCGAGTGCTCTTATCTTCCGCTACATAACGCTGCAAACTATCATCCAATTCTGTCGCTTGGCGGACCCTATCCATTAGGTCATACTATACCTCTGTCCAATTCAAACACATGGTCGCAGCAGTGTTTCTCTCCACACAAGTAATATCCATCCGTTCTAGCTCGTGGATCAACCGTTCATCATGGTATGACAACCAATTCGCGCTTGCCGAAGTCCTACGACTCAGGGCATTTGCGACTACATTCCCTTTACCCGGGGTGTAATGAATTTGGAAGGTATAATCACCAAGAAATTCCATCCACCTTCTCTGTCACTTATTTAAGTCTTTTTGATCTAAAAGATATTTCAGACTCTTGTGGTCTGTATAGATATCCACCTTTACACCATATAAATAATGACGCCACAACTTAAGTGCAAAGATGACTGCGGCCAATTCCAAATCATGGACTGGGTAGTTCCGCTCATGGGCTTTCAATTGGCGCGAACCATATGCTATCACCTTACCACGCTGAAGGAGAACGCAGCCTAAGCCGCTACCCGATGCATCACTGTACACCTCAAAACCATCTATGCCACAAGGTGTTGTCAAAATTGGGGCCGTATTCAACCGACTCTTTAACGCTTCAAAAGCTCGTGCACACTCGGGCGACCAAACGAACCTTTGTTCTTTTCGCGTTAGGGTAGTGAGAGGCAATGCTAGTCTTGAGAAATTTTCCACAAAACGCCTGTAGTAGCCCGCAAGTCCAAGAAAACTCCTGACTTCGGCTACCGACAAAGGAACAGGCCACTCCTGCACAACAACAATTTTGGCAGGATCCACGGCAATGCCTTCTCCACTAACTACATGGCCCAGAAAATCCGCGGATGACAACCAGAAATCACACCTAGCAAACTTGGCATAGAGTTTCTTTTCCCTCAGGGTTTGCAATACCATCTTCAAATGATTTGCATGTTCTTCTCTGGATCGGGAATACACCAGGATATCGTCAATAAAGACGATCACAAAGAGATCCAAATATTGCTTAAACTTTCGGTGCATTAAATCCATAAACACCGAAGGTGCATTAGACAATCCAAAGGGCATCACCGTGAACTCATAATGCCCGTAGCGTGTGCCAAATGCCGTTTTGGGTATGTCACTTTCCCGAACCCTCAGCTGGTAATAACCTGATTTCAAATCCAGCTTAGAATACACCGAAGAGCCCACTAGCTGATCAAACAAATCATCGATCCGTGGGATCGGATACTTATTCTTCTCTGTCAGCTTGTTCAGTTCTCGATAATCGATGCATAGACGCAAGCTGTCGTCCTTCTTTTTCACAAAGAGAACCGGCGCACACCAAGGTGACTGACTTGGCCTTATAAAACCTTGATCTAGCAATTCTTGCAACTGAACCTTCAGCTCCGCCATTTCCTTTGGCGCTACACGATAGGGGGAACGGGCCACAGGTTTTGCACCTGGTACCAGTTCTATCGTGAAGTCAATTTCTCTTTGGGGTGGTAACCTCGGAAGGTCTTTTGGAAACACATCCAGGAATTCCGACACAACAGGTACCTCATTCATACTAGCCTTTGGCTCTACCGCTGCTACTAGCGTGAAGAACAACTCGGCACCCTTTCTCACGGCCTTCCAAACTTGCAGAGCGGATATCAACATCTCAATTATCCCATGCATACCGCTAAACCTTATTTCTTGTTCAGTGTTCTGCCCCAACACAATTTCCTTAGAATTACAATCAATGTGAGCATGCTGCTCTGACAACCAATCCATACCGAAGATTATGTCGAATTCCGAAATCAACAACACAAGTGCTTCCAATCTGAAGTCCCAACTTCCTATTTTCCCTTCTACACACCCAGACTGATCCGCGCACAAAACACATCCGTTAGGTAAGAGTACCTTCATACTTTCTGTCGTGCCTCGTATCGGCGCGCCAATGCGCAATACGAAATCCATTGACAGAAACGAATGTGACGCACCAGTATCAAACAGTGCTCGTGTCGGATGATCCCAAATTAGGACGAAGCCTAACATAGCAGCAACACAATAAACACCAAAAACATAGCAGCACTACACAAAGGGAAAAGAACTCAAAGATCACGCGCACCTGTGACGATGTCGGCCTGCTTAATGGCCTCCTGTTGTCGCAGATTGAAAACTCGAGGCTGCACTTGCGAAGCAGAAGACTCCGCCACCGCCTTCCCTTTATCCGCATAGGACGCGCCCGGCTTCTTATCACCTTTCGGAGGACCAACCCGACAGTCCCGAGCAAGATGTCCCGGCTTGCCACACGTATAGCAAGTGCGGGATTCATAGCCCGACGACGCTTCCGAAGTAACTGATGAAGGAGTTTGCCCAGAACATCTGGACTTCTTACCCCATTTCTTTCGAAATCCACTTCTCTCCGGACGCGGCGGTTTGAACTCCGATTTTGCAACAGCCAAAGGTCCTTTAGATTGTCCTCACTTCAAATCTGCTTCCAATGCCCTCGGGGTGCAGACCAGAGCTTGAAATCCCTGATTCACGGAACTCGAGAGTAATTGCCGCAACTCATCCCGCAGTCCCGCATACAACTGACTGGTCTTGCGCTCTTCCTCGGCAAAGATAGCGCCCGCATAACGCCCCAAATGCGTGAACTCATGCAGATACTCATCCACGCTGCTCTCCTTTTGAGTCAACTGCTGGAACTCCAATTCCAAAGCAATCCGTTGCTGCAACGGCAAATGCTTGCCAAAGAACAACTGAGAGAACTCGTCCATAGAGACTCCCGTCAACTGTCTGCCTGCTAAGTGGTGCAGTTCGACCTCATCCGACCACAGCCGAGCTTCTCCTTCAAGAAGAAAAGTGGCTAACGTGACTTTCTGTTGCTCCTCAACCCGAAGGGAGGTCAAGATGCGCTTGATCCAAGCAAGCCAATCCTCTATTTGAGCTGGGGAACCCGCCCTAGTAAACGTCGGAGGATGAAAGCTCATAAACCGCTTCAGCTGTTGATCTGCGGCATGATGATCAACCGATATGCCCACCAGTTCTTGACGCACTGCCACAGGCACGGGAGCCTCAGGCCGAGCTTGCCCTGCCTTCTTAGCATTCATCACCGCAAGTACCGTTTCTATAATCAAACGTATAGTTTCAGCTGATGGAGGAGGGGTGGGCACCTCTGCCGGTGCCGCACTCTCAACAAAATGCTGAGGTTCTGACTGACCCGCAACACTTCGCGTCACCTATATGTGTCAAACCACACAATTCAATGACAAGTCACACAACAAACAGTCAAAATAAACACACAAGTGTAACATACTTGTGCATTTCAATCCTATGTGGACATGTTTGAGTTCAATTTTATACACTCACACACGAGCTCGCCACCCCACAAAAGAATTCGTCCACGAATTCAGAGGAGGGAACCAAGGAATCTGATACCAAATTGTAACACCCCTACCCGTTACGTGCAACATAGTAGAAGGTCCGGCAGGGGCCCCACACCATGTCTTACAAACAGGCGGAGACGTTACTAAGTAAAACCAAATACGCATCCTATCACAGAGCATTCTAGCGGAAGTTTAAAGGGTTACAAGAATGAACTCAAACATCAACACAAAAGTCCACAGCTAAACCAAACATGCCATAATATAAAACCACAAGTACGACCTTATGGCCTATTACAAGTGTTACTCTTTATACAAGAAGGTATCTTCCATACATCGGCACGCAGGCCGGCCACACATGGGTTCTTACACAAGGTACAAAAATAGCCTTCGAGGGCTAGCACTCAGCAGCAGTAGCTTAGGGTCTTCCACCCTCATCCCTGCTTGGCCCTTCTTGACCTGCACGCAAAAGATCCACCAAGCAGTGGCAAACAAAGCAATGGTCAGCATTTGGCTGACCATTTATAACGACCCTATCCCTAGCACGGGACAGCGGAATTCCTTCCCTGCATAGCACTTATAAACAATCAAAAGAGTATGCTTTAGCACATCACACTTGTACACCCGTACAAGTCATCATCCACCACAAACGTCGGCACGATGGCCCGACGTTCCGTGCTCTCAGGGCACATTATCGGTGTACTGGAAAACCAGGGTCCCACCACCGTTCAGAGGTCCCAGACATGACGGCAATTTGTGAGCATTCCAATCCTCCATGGCTCAAATAGCCGGAGCGATTCTCATTCTGTGATACTAACATGGCCTTAAGCACCCCACAGTTAGACAACCAGAACGCGGGTACAGATCAGCCTTGCCCGTAGCTCACATACGTCAGACGTCGATCAGGACTGACACGGGTACAGCTTAACCTTGCCCGTTCGCCACACAGGCTTTTCCACAGTTGCAGCCCCACCGGCTCAACAAGTAGCATTCACAACTACAAGGGTTGAGATCACACAGCATTAACCCCCCAAAAGTAGCACTCATAGCTACATGGGCTGAGATCACACAGCATCAACCCATCCACATACTATCCTGCTGCACCAAGCTGTAGGTGTCCACCAAGAACATCACACGCATCACAATAAAGTAGAGTCTTGCTCTGATATGCATACAATCATCACCAATCCGTACTAACCTATCCAGATGGGCTTCACATAGCATGCCTACCCGTACTTCTCGCTTCCAGGACTACTCCAACAAGAATCAAGGGATGGAGTTCAACATCCCAAGAGAATTCAACTCTACCTTTGTATAGGATTCATGTATATGCAAAAAGGAAGGATTTCACATATCCAAGGAGGAAATCGTTACCCTTGGAGGACATTTTGGAGCCATGGCAAGCACTGCTTGGAGATCTGCCTTCCCGAATATGGCCTCCAATCGCGAATCCGAGCTTGGACTAGCTGGATCTCCCTCTCCTTCCTCCTTCTTCTTCTTTCTTCCTTCTTCCTCTTTCCTTCTCTCACTTATGAAGATAAAGTGAGGATAAGTTTGCTGGTTCGGGGTCTTATAGGGGCTGGAAAACCTGAAGACCACCAGATCAAGAAAGAGGGAAACAAACGGCCGAGATCTGCAGAAAATAACTTTTTCGACCCTGACACTCCCTGTGACACGCCCGTGTCACAGGCCGTGTCCCTTAAGCGGCCCTTAAGTGGCAAAGAACCGCCTCACCACACGGGTTGAACACGCCCGTGACCACCTGACACGGCTTGAGACACGCCCGTGTCTCTGGCCATGTCGCCTCTCTCGACGAATCTCGTCGATCGTCGAGATTATTCTCGCCGATCGTCGACATGATCTCGCCGATCGTCGTGAAGGACACGCCCTGTGACACGCCCGTGTCACAGGCCGTGTCGCCTCTTCTCTTCGATCGTCGATCTTGATGCTCAACGATCGTCGAATGCGCGACCTGCAGGAACCCGAGGAGGACATGCCCGTGTCTCAGGCCGTGTCACTCCAAAAACACCAGAAACCCAACTTTTAAACTTACTCGAGACCAGCTCGAGTATTTACTTGACACGACCTGGGACACGCCCATGTCCCAGGCCGTGTCACTTGGCCTGAAAACCAAAACTGGGTTTTGGGGTATTACACACCGTCTACCAAATGGACGTGTTCCTTAACGGGGATTTGAAAGAGGAAATATACGTAGCACAACCCCCAGGTTTTGTTAATTCTAAATTCCTTGACTATGTTTACTTTTAAAATAAACCTTTATACGGGTAAAAGCAAGCTCCCCGGGCTTGGTATGTGACGTTGTCTAGCTTTCTTCTTGAGAACAAGTTCACAAGGGAAAGATAGACAATACATTATTTCTTAGGGAAGTTAAAAGCAAGATTCTTCTAGTGCAAATCTATGTTGACGACATCATATTTGGCTCTACAATAGACAACCTTTGCAAGAAGTTTTCCAAACTTATGTAAGGAAAGTTTGAAATGAGCAGTATGAGAGAGCTGAAGTATTTATTAGGACTTCAGGTTAAACAATCTGAAGATGGAATTTTCATTTCTCAAACGAAGTTCACCAAGGAGATTCTTTAGAAATTCGGAATGGAGAGCGCATCTTATATGAGGACTCCAATGGGTTCAACTGTGTCTTTGGACTAGGATGACAAAGGGAAACCTTTTATGAAACCAAGTACAGAAGCATAATTGGATCCTTGCTCTACCTGACTACAAGTAGACCAGATATAATGTTTTCAATATGTGTCTACTCTAGATATCAGGTGAACACTAAGGAATCTCATTACGTCACTGCAAAGCTGATTTTAAGATACCTTAAGGGCACACCTAATCTTGGCTTATGGTACCCAAGAAGTAATGATGTTGAACTAATTGTCTTTTTAGATGCTGATTTTGCAGGTAGCAGAGATCATTGAAAAAGCACTTCCAGGACGTGCCAATTCCTCAGATGACGCCTTATTTCAAGGAGCAGTAAGAAGCGGAATTATGTGACAACATCTACTGCCGAGTCAGAGTATATCTCTACGGGTAGTTGTTGCGCACAGCTTATATGGATCAAAAATCAACTTGAAGATTAAAATTTTAAGTTCAGATAAATTATGATGTTTTGCGGCTCATCCAGCGCAATTGTAATCGCAAACAATCCAGTTTCCCATAGCCGACCAAGCACATCGAGGTGCGCTACCATTTCATCTGGGAGCATGTGGAGAACAAGGGCATAACCCTCAGCTATGTCCCGACGAACAAGCAAGTTGCAGATATCTTCACGAAGCTGCTAGATGAGGCCAAGTTCTCCTTCTTCAAGATAAAACTTGGTATGCTTAATATGGAGTCCTGAAAAGTTCATATTTGAATTCAAGAGAAGATTCAGCATCAACCACTCAGTAAATCTAAAGAGAATTCCTAGTCAACAAGCATTCAGATAGATTCAAACTCAGAACTTTACTTCTTGGAAACTTAAGAGATTTCTCGAGAACTGTACTAATTTCTCGAGAACTATACTTGTTTATCGAGAAATATACTTGACCTCTCGAAAACTAACTTGATGTCTCAGAAACCTATACTGGACTTATCGGGAAAACGTAATTGTATTTCTCGGGAAATATTGGACTTCTTAGAAAATTTCATTATATTTCTCGGAAATTTTTTACACCTCTCGAGAAATATCAAATTCAGCCAATTTAAATTTTCTAGAAGAAGTCGAACCGCCATTCCCAGGTATGCCTTTCTCTATTCTTCAAAAATTTTTATTTTATATAAAGAGAAGATAAGTCCATAAAATATCCAAATCCACAAATTCGAAAAAGGCTTTCCCGAGAAAAAGATGCTTCAGTTCCGCCGAAGGTCTCCGCCGCTCTTCACAAAAACTCAATCGATTCTTCTCCGAAAAATCAGAAATTTCTCATTCTTCTCCATAGATGGCTCCTACTTCAAAGATTGGTATCAGCAGTGAGTTAGTTCGCTCAGGTATCAAAGACATTTCTGATGATTTTAGGAATGTTATTCTACTTCATGAATCTGTCGGCCTCACCTTCATTCTTGAGCATCCTTGCAAAGTCCCGATTCCAAAAGTAGAAGAGTTCTTCAAAAATGCCAAACTTAAAAGGTCTGGCAAATTATTGAAAGTTCTGTCAAAGACTTGAAGATCAAGATGAAGCCATCCACCTTAACATAATTTCTGAGATTACCTTCTATTGATGAGGAAGACTATTTGGAAGAACCAGATTACTCCAGAGCTCTATTCTTTTGTGGTCTCTCCCAATCCACTACCTCCATTCAACAACAACATGTGAATGACAAAAGCAAGCTCTTGGCTGATATACTTGGAAAGGTTCTCCTCTTCAAAATAGGTTCTATTGGATATATCCACTGATTTCTTCTGCATGTTAACTGTTGTAGTTTGTCGGAAAAGGTTCTAATGGGGACATATGTTATTTGACAAGATTAAGGAGAGCATGAATGCACCAAATTATGCTAGAATCATCTCTCTTTATCTGAATCAAATGCACCCAGAAATCTTTGACTTGTCCAAAGGTGTGTCCATTCACAACCTGAAGAAAGTCACACTCTCCTCCATCAACATATGGCAGATCAGAATCCTAAATCCAGGCCAAGCTTTAGCAGCTCCAAGGAAAGTAGATGATGAGGATAGGACCCCATCTCCCCTTCTTATTGATACAGTTTGCACATCTGGTGCAGCTGCTGAGGGGGAGCCTGCTCCCATTGTTCATGAAGAAGTTCAACAAGCTGAGGTGCCAGAAACAGTGTTACAGTCTGATGTTCCTTCAGATCAGGTTGTAGAGGAATTTGTTGCTGATTATGTGGCAGTAGAAAAGGAAAGTCAAGCTCAGTCTGATATGTTGGTTCTAGCATGGTGATCTGGAAGTGATAAAGCATGTAGCCTCACTGCCAATGCAGTATGAGCCTATGGGGTCGCACATAAGAGCTCTAGATAAGTTGGATAGGTTTGTGTTGGGGCTACCCATATGTGATATGAGTGAAGGACAAAGCCTATGACGATCTAGATGTGCTGGAATTTCATTCCGGGACCCATATTATGAATATAGGTCGACCGGGATGAAGTCGGCATATGCTAAGGGAAATTCGTCGAGTATGGGTAAGGGGTTTCGACGAATTGTCAGATTTCGGCTAGTATCATCAAAGCCTCATGCTGATTCATCGAGTATTGTCATGCTTATTCGCCGATTCGGCGAGTATTGATGAGCCCGATTTATATTGGGTTTTTCGGACTCATCTGGGCTTGTTTTCTCACGTGTGCACTGCATTTTAACTGGATATTGGTTATATTTGCATCGTTCGGTCTTTGACCTCTTTGTGCACTATTTTGGGCCCGAGGGTGTGCAATTGCGCATTCTGTTGATGGGGGTAAGCACTTGGTGCTCCCCATGCTTCTTTCTGCTGCTTTTATTGTTTTTCTGTGCTGTTGGAGGGTCCTCCTTTGCTATATGTTTGCTGCTTGCAGGTGGTCGGTTTTCTTCTTTTCATAGTTCTGATTTGAGGAAAATGCATTGTCGTGAATTTTCTTAGCGCACGGTTACTTTTAGTTGTGCATTTTTTGCAAGTTATTCTAGAAGGATTGACCAGCCCGTGTGATTCCTTCACGCACGATTTCTTAGGAACCGTGCGTGAAGGAAACGCACGGTTTTCCTTTAGCTTTTGTTTTTAGGCCGTTCTGTAGTCAATTGTGTGTTTTCCTTCACGTACGGGCAGAAGCACCTCTTCCGCCCGTGCGCGAGTTAAACGCACAAATCCACCTAGTTGTCTGCGTTTTGTGCATTCTGTCGTTACCTGTGCGATTTCCTTAGCGCACGGGCGAAAACGCCCGTGCGTGAGTAAAACACACGGGTCAACGCTTCTTCTTCCTCAGGCATTTTATGGAGATTAATATCTCACGGTTCATGCATGGTCGTGCGCCAGACCATGCGTGACCATTTTTTCTGACTTTTACTATTTAAGACGCAGATTTCCTCTAGACCAGAACAATGTCGTTTTCTTCCTCCATTTCCGCTCTTTTTTTGCGGGAAATCGTCCCTCCAACCGTCACTCTCTCTCTCTACTCCGTGGGAAGCTCCTCCGACCACCATTTCTCCTCCGAAAGCTTGCAAAAGTTCCGTCTCCAGCCATCTTAATCTTCTCCAACCTCCAAGCTATCATCCGAGCTACTTGTTGCTGCACTTGAGAAGTTCTCCGTTCATATCTGACTTGGCGACTCAACACAAAGAGGATGGGTTAAAAGAAAGAAATGACAGCCCTTCCGGATCCTAGACGCCTTCCGAAGACCGAGCTAGGACGAGGATTGACAACCTTCGCTTCCGGCCGAGAATCTTGGAGAGCTTTTGTGCGTTCGGTTGTATTCCTTCACTTTTATTAAGCTTGCCATGTTCTGAACCTGTGCTAGTAAACTTGTAACTTGATAAAACTATTTATGCTTGAGTTTTATCTAGGTTTGTTAATGATGCTTTAATCTTGGGTTGTGTTTGAGCCGCTCTAGCAATTGCTAGAAGCGCGTGCTGCGAAGAGGTGTTTACGACCCTCGTTTATTCGTTCATCTGCGCTATTACTCGTTGGAGTGATCCACCCGTACGACGTGGTGAAGGCGACCCGCACTAGTTTAATCATGCTTAGCGTAGGAACCCAAAACCAAACCCTCTTTTTTCATAGTTGCACTTGCACTCATTTTTCCAAAAGTGAAGTCCATGCTCCCTACTTGCACTCCGCGTGAGATCAATATCTGGGGAAGCTACTCCTCATCTTTATTACTTGACCGTGATCAATAAACTTATCGAGAGCGCATCAAGTTTTTGGCACCGTTGCCGGGGAGTGCAACCGCTGCGTGTGATTTTTTTGTTTCTTTTGGAAAAAATTTTAAGTGTTAGGTGTTTTAATTTTTTTTTTGTGAGCTGTATGACAGATCTGAACCCTGTTGGTGGGGTTGAAGATTTGGGGGCTGATCCTGAGATCGCATAAGCGAGGAGAGCTCGGGTGTGTGCTACTGCTGTAGGAGATAGAATGGAAGACTTGGGCCGTGGTGGAAATGGCAAAGGTGAAAGAGTTGTTGAGGGCCAGGAGGTGGTCCAACCTCATGCTAGGACGATGCGGGATTTCACTACACCTACGGCGGGGAGTGCCTATCCCGGGTTTGGACAAGCCATTGCCAACCCTCACTTCGAGATAAAGCCTGTGATCATGAACATGATAAGAAACAACACACAGTACTCGGGTCTGCCGAGCGAAGACCTTCAGCTCCATTTGGCGGAGTTTTCTGAGATATGCGTTACATTTTGCTATGTTGGCAATTCGGATGATGTGGTAAAGCTAAAGTTATTCCCTTTCTTGCTGTGATATAGGGCGAAGACATGGCTTCATATGATTGACCCTGGCACCGCAACTACCTGGGAAATTTTATCTTCTATGTTTTTAGCTAAGTTACACCCAGTAGATAAAATTGCTAACGCTCGCAGGGAAATCGCTACATTCAAACAGCTGGACCAAGAGACCTTATCAGAGACGTGGGAGCGTTTAGCTGATCTGCAACGTCGTTGTCCCCAACACGGTTGCGAGCTGTGGAACCTTGTCGAAATATTCTATTTTGGTGTCAAGCCGAACTACCGGGCTATGATTGATGCGGCGGCCGGCGGCACTATTATGAACCTGTCTCCCGAGGAGGCTTTTCGGCTTCTTCGAGACACAGCCTCCCATAGAACGTATTGGACGGCGGGAATAAATGCCCCAAGGGTGGCGAAAAATTTGTTTGATCTTAATGCGGTGATACAGCAAGCCGATGCAAGCCACCCTATGATGGATGGAAGAAGGGTGCTGACTAGATCGACTACTCCTCCGGCTCCGATTGGAGGCATATCGTATCAGGGATGTGGAAATCCCGGCCACCACGCTTTTGAATGCCCAGTTGGAGAGGCATTTGCGGAACCGGCAGGTATAACCTTTGATGAAAATGTTAATTTCATAAGCAATCAAAACAGCATTGCTCCCTACAATAATGTTTATAACCCAAACACGAGAAATCATCGGAATTTCTCGTGGAACCAAAACGCCCCCGGTCAAAGATGGCAGGGAGGCCAGCATCAATTTGATGCTCAGGCTTCTAGCAGCTAGCTGTGACCGCCTCAGTCGGGTTATAATCCGAATATGCAAGGGACGCATAAGAGCACGTTAGAGGAGATGATGGAAAGGTTTGTTGAGATGGCCCAATCTAACATGGCCACTCAAATTGCCTCTATGAGGAACTTAGAGACACAGCTGGATCAGCTTGCCCAAGTGTTCTCCGAGCGCACTAGCGGCGCGCTCGCAAGCGACACGAAAAAGAATCCCCGTGAGCAAGGGAAGAGCACTGGGGAGGTAGAGGAGTACAATATTAATAATGTGGCTGTCAAGTGCGTGATTAATGAGATTGAAATGATAGCACTTTGCGAACAGGTTCTACATGCAACATTCTTGCTCTGCAAGATGTTGAGAAGCTTAATTTAAATGTTGACAATGATACCGAGAAATCGCTAGTGCTAGCTGATGGGTCGGTGGTTAAAAATGATGGGGTGATTAAAGAGGTGGAAGTGAAACTTAACGGGGCTGTGGTTGTCACCGACTTCTAGGTGTTGGGACCCATAGGAAATAATTCAAAGCGTATTCTTGGGGTTCCATTCCTAACAACCAGTGAAGCGATGTTGTGCTTTAACGCATGCGGCATCACCTTGGCTTTCAAGGTCAATTTGCCGCTATCGCCATCACTTCCCACTCTAATACCGAGTGAATCAAAAAATCTACTGGAATTAAATGTTTTATTATCTGATGATTTATCTAGTGCTGATGGGACATATGTTGTGCTGAATAAGCAAGACCGGGCTATGCAATAAAAAGATGTGTTGATGATTGCTAAAGGAGAAGTGAAGGAGGAATTGTTTGACGTGTAACAAGTTGCTAAAGAGAAGAAATTACGGATGTGCACAGCTATTGGGAGCGTGCAGGAAACAGATTTGAAAACTTCTATTAAGCAGAATCAATGCTGTAAAACTGTTAAACAGGTGACATAGGCTGATCTTTCACCCGCTGTGGGTGAGGAAAGGATGCCCCCTGATGAGAAAGATATGCCTATTGCTGATAAGGTTGGGGTTGGTATACCACCCTGGCGATCCCCGTCTGTTAATCTTAAATGAAAAGAGCTTCTTATGCGCAAAGCATCTGATTTTTCCCACTAATGCGGGAAGGATGAGGCTAGGGGCAGGGGATATTTGGCTTCCTTGGGCCTTAAAGCCTTCACCTCTTCCTCATTCCGCGCATACGGGGGGATCTATCACAAATCTGCTTTTAGCTGAGGAGTGCGGGA
This sequence comes from Platanthera zijinensis, assembly GCA_039513925.1. NCBI lineage: Eukaryota > Viridiplantae > Streptophyta > Magnoliopsida > Asparagales > Orchidaceae > Platanthera > Platanthera zijinensis. Next base: position 123,669,111 of record CM077078.1, on the reverse strand, counting down.
TCTCAGAGGTCGTCTCCATTTTTCCTGTTGCTGCTAGTGTTAGATTTGCTTAGTGTTGTGTGTGACTCTGAACTTTCTCGTGCATTCTACTTTTGCTTTTGAACATTATATAAAACTGTTAATACAAGTATTTGGTCCACCTTAAGGACGGTAAAGAAAAGGGCTTTTGGGAGACAACCCAATGTTGCTGCTGCTTTAATGCAATTCAGTTTGTGTGCTTATATTTGAATATCTTTTTTTGGTTGGAGATATGCTTTTTGCAGGTGGATTTCGCTTGGGCCGTGGGCTTATTGCTGAAGCTAAATGCCAATCTTCTGGTATGCTCATTTGCTGAGCATGGGTAACCTCTTCCTCAACTTTCATTTCATTTATTTTTTTGCAAATCTTTGATAGGTTGTTTAGAGTAAGTCTGGTGGGGGAGAGTTGTACGCGTTACCTTTGCACATGCACTACTTTCGCTAGCATGCCAAAAGTATATTTTCATTTTTATTATTATTATATAACATCCGCACTGTGCACCTACACCCACTTGAGCGCAATCTTAAACAAGTGCTCGGGTCGAGTCAAACTCATTTCTTTTGTGTCAACTTTAAGATAGGGTGTTGGCTTAGGATTTTAAGATAGAGTAGCTCGAAACTCGTGCAGTGCTCCTAATCGAGTACTCATGGTGTGTAGAAATAGCATAGATTCAATTTTTCTTTATGCTCGTAGTTTATACTTTTCTGCATTTGTAGATACTGTTTGGGCTACTCAATTTGGCTAAATCTGGAGCAATCGAACGGTAGTATAGGAATGTGTGTAACCGACACTAGCCTCGCATTGCTCGAGTCAGGAGGAAGGATCATCTTTCTCGATGGCTAAGAACTTGCCCCAATCTTCTCTCGAAATATTGGTGACCAGTTAGTCGAGCGTGAGCGTGAGGTAGGCCATCATTTTGGCTAGTTTGAGCTTTTTTGTACCTAGTCCTAGATGCTAACCGTTGCAAGCCAAATTTGTGCCTTCCAATCTTTTGTTTTAGCTCCACTTTATTTCACCAAAGCCTAAAGCCAACCATCCTATCACAACCAAATCTTTGAGCTTGATTGAAGTTAATATTTTGATGTGTTGTGATATGTGGAATACATGTCAGAGGTGATGAATTCATGAAAATTTTAAGTGCTAAATGTGGGGATTGCTAAAAAAAGGGAAGAAGAAAAAAAAGTGAAAAAGAAAATCCAAATGAACTACAATGAGAATTGGAATCCCCATCTTGTTTTTCAGTTTTTGGTCGGGTTAGGCCGTGTGCACACCCGGTTTTCAAGCTAAGTCTGGGGGTGTGTCACACATGCATCTCTAAGTGGCTGTTTGGGTTTAGCTTAGTGCTCGCTCGCTTTGGTTGCCTGTAGCCTCGAAGTTTATCATTGACTACCAAACCTTAGCCTAAGCCCGATTCTATCCTACAAGTCCTACTGATTCTGTAACACCCCAAAAAGACCCAAAAGACTCAAAATGATTTTTTGAGGTACAGGTAATTTTACACGCCTGGGACACGGGCGGTGTCCCAGGGCGTGTCAGGGGTACACGGCCTGGGACACGGGCGTGTCCTAGGGCGTGTCGCGCAATTAAATTTCGAAATAGCCTATTCGAGTCAGAGAAGTACACGGCCTTGAACACGGCAGTGAACACGGGCGTGTCAGGTCGGACACGGCGTGTCCGATGCCGTGTGCCTACCCGTGTACTAGTTGCAGCTCGATGAGGCAGGATTGACACGGGCGTGTCTCAGGAATGACACGGGCGTGTCAGGTTCGACACGGGCGTGTCGATGCCCGTGTTCTTGGTAAATCTCAGTCGGTTCGAATACCGCGTGTGCCACTTAAGGGTACACGGCCTGTGATACGGGCATGTCACCGTGCCGTGTCAGCCAAAAATTGGGTTTTTGGGGCAAATCGTGCCGTTCAGATTCTCTCTTTGGATCCAAGGGCTCAGGTGATTCCTGGCTGGATTAATTCGTCAAAGAATGATGAAGAGTCATTCTTCATTTTGCTTAAGGAAGAGAGAAAGAGAGAGGAGGAAGAAGGAGGAGGAGGAGCAAGCCACCGGCGGAGTTCCCGTGGTCCGATTCGTGATCCGAAGCCGGCGTTGTGAAGGCAAGGCTGCTGCGGTTCTTCTCACCGGCTAGTTTTCGATGGCTCCGAAGAGATCGACAAGGGTAACGATCTCCCTTCTTGGACATGTGAAGTCCTTCTTTTCTGCATTGCATAGGGAAAACCCTTCCCCGCGAGTGTGCGGTGGGTTGTGGTGTCCCTTGGGGTAGATATGTGAAGTCCCCTTGTTAGAGGACGGAATTGGAGTACGGCTCTAGGCATGCTGTGTGAAGCCCATCTGGACGTGGTCTGGATTGGTGATGCTTGTTTGCATATCGGAGAAGGCTCCGTGATTATGGCTTGTGATGCCTTGTGCCTACCTGTTGCTTGGTGCGGCAGGAAGTACTGGACGATGTCCAGGAAATGAAGAGGGTTGGATGCAACTCTTGTGGCCGTGCGTTGCCACTTTATGAGCGGTTGAGCCTTTGGGCTGCAACTCGATGAAAAGGCAGATTGCCGAACAGGAAAGGTGAAACCGACCCACGCCTATAAATAGCCATGGATACTTCCGTATTCGAGGTGGCACGGCGACTTGAGCAACGGGGAGTGGCTGATCCGTACCTGCGTTAGGTCCGTCCGACTTGGAAGCCTGGTATAGGTTTTGTTGGAGCGCCTAATGAGAGTCTTAGGCCCGCGCGCCGGAAAGACTAGAATGCTCAAATACCGTGTCGACGGTGGTGTTGACCCTGGTATTCCGGTACACCAAGAATGTGCCCTGAGTGCACGGACTGTCGGGCCGTATGGCCGATAGTTGTGATGGCTTGAATGTGCCTGTGCGCACATATTGCTATTTGATGATGCCAATGCTTTGCAGGAAAGAATGCTAATGCCCGAGAAAGGGTAGATTGTTATAATTGGGTCAGCTGAATGCTGACCGTTGCATTGTTTGCCACCGGTTGGGTGGATTGTTCCCGTGCAGGTGCTGGAGAGCCAGTGGTAAGTGATGGGCTGAAGCCCTACTACTGTTGTTGCTGCTGCTGCGGCTAGCCTTGAAGGCTAAGCGAATGTTTTGTTTGTTCTCTTTACTCATGTATGGCCGGCCTGCGCGCCGAGGTTTGTAAATCATGTTGTATGAAAGAGGAACTATAAGGCCTTAGGGCCAAACTCTATGTATTTGTGTACATTCCGTGATAATATATAAAGGTGGTTTATATATTGGACATTCCTGGTTAGAGTTCAATTACTACTTAAAGCTTCCGCTAGAATGCTCTGAGTTAGGATTCGTGTTTGGTTTGGTATTATCCTGTGACCTCACCGTTTGTTTGTGGCATATAGTGTGGCCCCGGCGGACCTTCTACTATACGTCATTTAACTGATGGGGTCGTTACATTTTGGTATCAGCTTCGTTCGGTCTTCCTCTATCGAATTCGTGGACGAATTCTTTTATGGGGTGGCGAGCGCGTGTTTATGCGCCCTGCTGTAACGCTAATGAACTCTGGAATGTCCACTAAGGAATGTACAAAATCTTGTTTGAGGAATCTGCGCGTTCCTCTTTGTGTTGTTTTGCTTGCATACGTTCGCTAATGTGTGTCTTGTCCACCTATAGGTGACGCGTAGTGGTGCTGGGCAGTCTGAGCCCCAGCGTTCTGATGAGAGTGCGGCACCAGCTGAGGTGCCAACACCTCCTCCATCTGCGGAAACTGTTCGTTAGTTGCTGAGGCTCTATTTGCCATGATTCAGCCGACCACGGGCAAGCGCAGTCGGCAGTCGAGCCAGTTCGTGTTGGTGTAAGACCCGAGCCGGTTGAGGCTGTAGATCCGCGAGCAGCTGACCGACAGTTGAAGCAATTCATGAGCTTCAGTCCTCCTACGTTTACGGGAATGGGATCCCCAACGCAGGCGAAGATTGGTTATCGCGTGTCAAGAGGATAATGACAGCGATCAGGGCGGAGGAAACTCTAAAGGTCACCTTGGCCACCTTCATGCTTGAAGGAGAGGCGCGGTTGTGGTGGGACGAGGTTGAGGTACACCATTTGGCGGGCAGGCAATTAACACAAGTGTCGATTGAGGAGTTCTCTCGAATATTTCTGGCGAAACATGTCCCAGCAGCGCAACGCATTGCTATGGAAAATGAGTTCCAACGGTTAAAGCAAGGGGAAGATAGTGTGGATATCTACTTGCATGAGTTTACCAGGTTGGGACGGTATGCGGGTACAATCTTCGCGGATGACCAAAGGAAAACGAATCGGTTCTATGAAGGATTGCGGGATGAGTTGAGGTTCCTGCTTTCGAGTTCAGTGAACCAAGGGTTTCAGGCGTTGGTTGATACTGCGTGCCCGTTGGAGAAGGACATGAGGCGAGTGCAAGGGAACAAGGGCTTGGTTGTGTCAAAGCCAGAGTTTCAAGCACCTCGCCCGAGCAAGTCGTTTTACCAGAAGAAAGGGGGCAAGAGGTCCAAGCCGTCTGGGCAAGTGACTACGACCGTTGTGTCGGGAGCGACATCAAGGCCGGATTCTCGTACATGCTATAACTGTGGCCGGGTGGGGCATATAGCCCGTGACTGTCGGGTGGTTCAGCCCAAAGGGGATAAGAAGGAGGGTGCGTCGTATGCTGAGAAGGGCAAAGCGGTGGTTGATTCCTCTGCATCTCAGGCACAGTTCGAATCTATCAGCTTGGCCAACAGGAAGCGATTAAGCAAAGTGACGTCGTCACAGGTACGAGTTGAGTTAGCTTAATTGCTTATGTGCTATGGTTTTGGTTATGTTTAGCTTGTGCATGTGTGTGTGCTGCAGCTTTGTCCTGATTCAGAATAATCTGGCGAGAGCCCTGTTTGATACGGGTGCTTCGCATTCTTTCCTGTCTGAGGATTTCGTATCTCGCATTGGGGCACCTCATGTAAGTCATGTGACGGTGATAGTACAAGGTGCTATTGCCGAATGTGTATGATGCTTGCGGATAGGGCTTGCGATGTGGTTGTGCAAATAGGAAGTCAGGATTTCGTTTGAGTGCATCTGTGCTACCGTTGTCGGAGTTTGATGTGATCTTTGGTATGGACTGGCTCTCGGAGCAGCGTGCCATTATTGATTGCAACTCCAAGGAGATTACACTGGGCCAGAATACCGACTTGTGACAAAGTTCGCTGGTATGCGAGGAGTTGGCGGGACTCTGTTGTCTGCACTCCAAGTCGTCAATGCTGTTCGGAAGGGCGCGGAGTTATTCTTCACGCTATATTCAGCTGTTGAGCCAAAGGCCACAGTGTCGGTGAAGTACTAGTTGTGTCAGAGTTTACCGATGTATTTCCTAAAGATCTTCCGGGTTACCACCCCAGCGGGAGATTGACTTCTCTATTGATTTGGTGCCAGGTGCGAAAACCTGTGGCCCGCTCTCCATATCGCATTGCACCAAAGAGATGGCTGATTGAAAGTCCAATTACAAGAGTTTGTTGGAGCAGGGATATATACGCCCAAGTATGTCACCTTGGAGCGCGCCTGTTCTCTTTGTGAAAAGAAAGACGGTAGCTTACGGTTTGTGTATTGACTACCGCGAATTGAATAAGCTGACGGAGAAAAACAAATACCGATCCCGCGGATTGATGACCTCTTTGATCGGCTGGCAGGATCAACGGTCTATTCCAAATTGGATTTGAAATCGGGATATTATCAGCTGCGGATTAGGGAAGGTGACATTCCCAAGACGGCGTTTGGAACACGCTACGGTCATTATGAGTTCACGGTAATGCCGTTTGGCCTATGTAATGCGCCTTCGTATTTATGGACCTAATGCATCGAACGTTCCGAGAGTACTTGGATTTGTTTGTTATTGTGTTTATCGATGACATCTTAGTATACTCTCAGTCGGAAGAGGATCATGCAAACCATTTGCGATTGGTTTTGCATACCTGCGGAAGAATAAGCTTTATGCCAAGTTCTCAAGTGTGAGTTCTGGCTCTCTTCAGTAGCCTTTTTAGGCCATGTGTTAAGCGGAGAAGGTATCGCGGTGGATCCGTTGTAGATAAGTGCCATCCGAGATTGTCAGTGATGTCTTCAGTTGCCGAGGTCAGGAGCTTCCTTGGACTTGCGGGCTAACTATAGACGGTTTTGTGGAAAACTTCTCACGGATTGCTTTACCTCTGACCACGCTGACGAGAAAAGATCAAAAGTTCATTGGGACGCCGGAGTGCGCGCGAGCTTTGAAGAATTGAAGAGTCGTTTGACCACGCGCCTGTGTTGACATCGCCATGTGGTACCGATGGGTATGAGATCTATAGTGATGCTGCTCCGGGAGCGGCTTAGGCTGTGTTCTTCTGCAGTTTGGTAAGTGATTGCTTATGGCTCGCGCCCAGCTGAAAGTGCATGAGCGGAATTACCCCGTCCATGATTTGGAGTTGGCGGCGGTAATCTTTGCGCTCAAGTTGTGGCGGCACTATCTATATGGCGTTAAAGTGGATATCTATACGGATCACAAAAGCCTAAAGTATTTGTTGGATCAGAAGGATCTGAATATGCGACAACGAAGATGGATGGAGTTCCTTGGGGACTACACCTTCGAGATTCACTATACTCCCGGGAAGGGAATATGTGGTCGCTGATGCTCTGAGTCGAAAGACTTCGGTACGAGCAAGCTGGTTGTAGAGGCATGATCAGCGTTTAAATCCAGGAATTGGAAGCAATGGAGATATCTTGTGTTGACAAGGGTGCGTCAACCGATGCATGTTTGAACTGGACGGAGGTGCAATATGACCCTTACGGACAGAGTTCGGCGAGCAACGGAGCTTGATGAAAGCCTCCAGCGCTATGCAAAAGATGGGCCCGGATGACCAATTCTCTTGGGATAACGGGTTGTTAAGAAGAAATGGTCGAGTGTGCGTCCCGAGTGTGGGTAAATTGAGGGAAGAGTTGATGTACGAAGCTCACTTTGCAAAGTACTCAGTTCACCCAGGGAGCACAAAGATGTACAGAGATATGAAAAAGCTGTTCTGGTGGCCCGGATTAAAGAAAGATGTCGCACTTATGTGGCTGAATGCAATAACTGTGTGCATTGGTGAAAGCAGAATGCCAGAAGCCTGGCGGTTTCCTGAAGTCGTTACCTATTCCGGAGTGGAAGTTCGATGATATATTCGATGGATTTCGTGCATGGATTGCCGAGATCTCAACGCGGTCATGATTCAATCTGGGTGATTGTGGACCGGTTGACAAAAGTGGCGCACTTCCTTCCAAATAGAAGAGACGATTCAGTGGAAACCTTGGCCAAGCTTTATGTGGAGCAGGTTGTTCGACTGCACGGTGTTCCTCGGAGCTCGTTAGTGACCGTGATGGGCGGTTCACATCGAATGATTGGCGGCTCGTTCATCAATGTTGGGTACAAAGTTAGCGTTTAGTACGGCCTTTCATCCCCAAACGGATGGCCAGACTGAACGAACCAACAGGACGATGGAGGATATGCTCCGCATGTGCGCCCTAGACTTTGGTAAGAGATGGGAGATTATATATTTCTTGTCGAATTTGCCTATAATAATAGCTCCAAGCGAGTATTGGTATGGCGCCATTTGAAGCTTTAAATGGTCGGAAATGCCGTACACCGTTAGCTTGGGCAGAAGCAGGCGAATCTAAGCTGAGTGGGAAAAAGGAAGTCGAAGAAGCTACCTCGCTCATACGCTCTATTCGGGAGAGGCTATTGATAGCCCAAGATCGTCAAGCAAAGTACTACAATGCCAAACACCGGAAAATGGAGTTCGCGGTGGGTGAATGGGTATATTTGAAGATCAAACCCTTCAAAGGCGTGTCCAAGATTCGCATTTGAAAAAGCTAAGTCCGAGGTATCTTGGTCCGTTTGAGGTGGTGGAGCGAGTTGGGGAAGCTGCTTATCGACTAGCACTTTCAGTAGACTTGGGTGGATTACATGATGTATTTCACATCTCAGTCCTTCGTAAGGCCGGTAAGGATCCAGCTCAAGTAGTGGAGAATGATCGGGTACCCGTCGAGTATGGGCTAACGACGAGGGTTAGACCCATTCGGATCGAGGATCGAGCCGAGAAACAGTTGCGGAACAAGTGATCGGGATGGTCAAGGTCCGATGGGACAATTGTGGCCGTGAAGAGCTAACATGGGAGCGAGAGCAGACCATGCGAGCTGAGTTTTCCCGAGTTATTTGTATAAACTGTAGACCGTGTACTTTTTGTTATAACATAGTTATAGCATTGCTGTTCTTATTTCCTTACCGTTGCAAATTTCGGGACGAAATTTTGTTAAGGGGGGGAGGATTGTAACACCCAAAAAGACCCAAAAAGACTCAAAATGATTTTTGAGGGTACAGGTAATTTTACACGGCCTGGGACACGGGCGTGTCCCAGGGCGTGTCAGGGGTACACGGCCTGGGACACGGCGTGCCCCAGGGCGTGTCGCGCAATTAAATTTTCGAAATAGCCTATTCGAGTCAGAGAAGTACACGGCCTTGAACACGGCAGTGAACACGAGCGGTCAGGTCGGACACGGGCGTGTCCGATGCTGTGTGCCTACCCGTGTACTGGTTGCAGCTCGATGAGGCAGGATTGACACGGGCGTGTCTCAGGAATGACACGGGGTGTCAGGTTCGACACGGGCGTGTCGATGCCCGTGTTCTGGTAAATCTCAGTCGGTTCGAATACCGCGTGTGCCGCTTTAAGGGTACACGCCTGTGACACGGGCGTGTCACAGGCCGTGTCAGCCAAAAATTGGGTTTTTTGGGCAAATCGTGCGCCGTTCAGATTCTCTCTTTGGATCCAAGGGCTCAGGTGATTCTGGCTGGATAAATTCGTCAAAGAATGATGAAGAAGTCCTTCTTCATTTTGCTTAAGGAAGAGAGAAAGAGAGAGGAGGAAGAAGAAGGATGAGGAGAGCAAGCCACCGGCGGAGTTCCCGTGGTCCGATTCGTGATCCGAAGCCGGTGTTGTGAAGGCAAGGCTGCTGCGGTTCTTTCTCACCGGCTAGTTTTCGATGGCTCCGAAGAGATCGACAAGGTAACGATCTCCCTTCTTGGACATGTGAAGTCCTTCTTTTCTGCATTGCATAGGGAAAAACCTTCCCCGAGAGTGTGCGGTGGGTTGTGGTGTCCCTTGGGGTAGATATTGAAGTCCCCCTTGTTAGAGGCCGGAATTGGAGTACGGCTCTAGGCATGCTGTTGTGAAGCCCATCTGGACGTGGTCTGGATTGGTGATGCTTGTTTGCAAATCGGAAGGGCTCCGTGATTATGCTTGTGATGCCTTGTGCCTACCTGTTGCTTGGTGCGGCAGGGAGTACTGGACGATGTCCAGGAAATGAAGAGGGTTGGATGCAACTCTTGTGGCCGTGCGTTGCCACTTTATGAGAGGTTGAGCCGTTGGGCTGCAACTCGATGAAAAGGCAGATTGTCGAACAGGAAGGTGAAACCGACCCGCGCTATAAATAGCCATGGATACTTCCGTATTCGAGGTGGCACGGCGACTTGAGCAACTGAGGGGGTGGCTGATCCGTACCTGCGTTAGGTCCGTCGACTTGGAAGCCTGGTTATAGGTTTTGTTGGAGCGCCTAATGAGAGTCTTAGGCCCGCGCGCCGGAAAGACTAGAATGCTCAAATACCGTGTAGACGGTGGTGTTGACCCTGGTATTCCGGTACACCAAGATGTGCCCTGAGTGCACGGACTGTCGGGCCGTGTGGCCGATAGTTTTGATGGCTTGAATGTGCCTGCGCGCACATATTGCTATTTGATGATGTCATGCTTTGGCAGGGAAGAATGCTAATGCCCCGAGAAAGGGGTAGATTGTTATAATTGGGTCAGCTGAATGCTGACCGTTGCATTGTTTGCCACCGTTTGGGGGGATTGTTCCCGTGCAGGTGCTGAGAGCAAGTGGTAAGTGATGGGCTGAAGCCCTATTACTGTTGCTGCTGCTGCTGCGGCTAGCCTTGAAGGCTAAGCGAATGTTTTGTTTGTTTCTCTTTTACTCATGTATGGCCGGCCTGCGCGCGAGGTTTGTAAATCATGTTGTATGAAAGAGGAACTATAAGCCTTAGTGCCAAACTCTATGTATTTGTGTACATTCCGTGATAATATATAAAGGTGGTTTATATATTGGACATTCCTGGTTAGAGTTCAAATTACTACTTAAAGCTTCCGCTAGAATGCTCTGAGTTAGGATTCGTGTTTGGTTTGGTATTATCCTGTGACCTCACGTCTGTTTGTGGCATATAGTGTGGGCCCCGCCGGACCTTCTATTATACGTCATTTAACGGATGGGTCGTTACTGATTCACGTTTGAGTCTACCTAGCATCATGGAGAGAGTGCGAACGGGCATGCGTATGGTCCCCGACATTGGTGGATTCCTTTGGAGGTGATCCCGAGCCCCGGTCTTTGGCAATGCTCAACTCAGTGGCCTGCCTACTTTCTTCCTACATATGACCGAACGATTCTCAAGCATTCCTAATTTGAGTAGCTTCAATATTTATTTACATATGTCGAAATTTATAAGCTCCGTAGCATAATTAGAAAGTTTGTCTATTTTATTTTCTATGCCCATGTAGTTTTCGATTACTCGTTTTACTTTATTTAGAAATTACTAAGCCAGCTAGCTATTTTCGAGTCCACGGAGAGATGATTTGCTCGGGACGAGCAAATGTTTAAGTCTTGTGGTGTGATGAGTCCGCTTTATATAGGGTTTTTCGGACTCATCTGGGCTTGTTTTCTCATGTGTGCACTGCATTTTAACTGGATATTTGTTATATTTGCATCGTTCGGTCTTTGACCTCTTTGTGCACTATTTTTAGGCCCGAGGGTGTTCAATTGCGCATTCTGTTGATGGGGGTAAGCACTTGGTTCTCCCCGTGCTTCTTTCTGCTGCTTTTATTGTTTTTCTGTGTTGTTGGAGGGTCCTCCAATGCTACATGTTTGCTGCTTGCAGGTGGTCGGTTTTCCTCTTTTCATAGTTCTGATTTGAGGAAATTGCACGGTCATGCGTTTTCTTAGCGCACGGTTACTTCTGGTCGTGTGTTTTCTACAAGTTATTCTAGAAGGATTGACCGACCTGTGTGATTCCTTCACACACGGTTTCTTCGTGAAGGAAAAACACGGTTTTCCTATAGCTTTTGTTTTTAGGCCGTTCTATAGTTAATCATGTGTTTTCCTTCACGCCCGGGCGGAAGCGCCCGTGCGCTTGTTAAACGCACGATTCCACCCGGTTGCCTGTGTTTTGTGCATTATGTCGTTACCCGTGCGATTTCCTTTGCGCACGGGCGGAATCACCCGTGCGTGAGTAAAATGCACGGGTCAACGCTTCTTCTTCCTCAGGCATTTTCTGGAGATTAATATCGCACGGTTCACGCACGGTCGTGCGCTAGACCGTGCGTGACCATTTTTCTGACTTTTACTATTTAAGACGGAGATTTCCTCTGAACCAGAACAATGTCATTTTCCCCCGCCATTTCCGCTCCTTTGAGCGGGAAATCGTCCCTCTAGCCGTCACTCTCTCTACTCCTTGGGAAGCTCCTCTGGCCACCATTTATCCTCCAAAAGCTTGCAAAATTCAATCTCCGGCCATCTTCATATTCTCCGACCTCCAAGCTACCATCTGAGCTACTTGTTGATGTACTTGAGAAGTTCTCCGTTCAGATTTGACTTAGAGACTTGACATGAAAAGGACGGGTTATAAGAAGGAAGTGACAGCCCTTCCGGATCCCAGACGCCTTCCGAAGACGGAGCTAGGACGAGGATTGACAACCTTCGCTTATGGCCGAGAATCTTGGAGAGCTTTCGTGCGCTCGGTTATATTCCTTCACTTTTATTAAGCTTGCCATGTTCTGAACCTGTGCTAGTAAACTTGTAACTTGATAACAATATTTATGCTTGAGTTTCATCTAGGTTTGTTATTGATTCTTTAATCTTTGGTTGTGTTTGAGCCGTTCTAGCGATTGCTAGAAGCGCGCGCTGCGAAGAGGTGTTTACGACCCTCGTTTGTCCGTTCATCTGCGCTATTACTCGTTGGAGTGATCCACCCGTACGATGCGATGAAGGTGACCCACACTAGTTTAATCATGCTTTGCGTAGGAACCCAAAACCAAACCCCCCTTTTTCATAGTTGCACTTGCACTCATTTTTCCAAAAATTAAGTAGATGCTCCCTACTTGCATTACGTGTGAGATCGATATTTGGGGAAGCTACTCCTCATCTTTATTACTTGACCGTGATCGGTAAACTTACCGAGAGCGCATCAAGTATCGTTATGCCCACTTTACGATTCGTCGTATACAGGCTGGCCACTCGCTGATTCGTCGAGTATCAGATCGATACTCGCTGAATACTATCTCGACCTATTTGATTTCCTCTAAGCCCTGTTCAACCGATCTTTGCTGGTTTAGGCCAATTCGGTTCAAGGAATATATGGGATATGTACTGTTGAACCAGAGAGCGACTGTTCATCCCGACCTAATTTCTCGACAGGTTCTTCTTCGCGACGGAAGTGTTCTGCTCCCGCGATTTCGCCGTTGCCGCTGCTTCCGCCGACTGTCGCCTGACGTCTTCGGCTGTCTGCAATCCCTTCCCACCGCCGAAAAAGGTTTCCAAGGCGTGGTGCTAGTTGTTGGTGCCTCTACTTGAATGGATCAAGTAATCCATGGAGATGTTGACGGAAAACCTCTTTCTAACCTAGATCTTGTGCGACAAGACTCTAGGGTTCTCCATGCTCGTGTGGATACTCATAGAGGCGTGGACGTTATTCTACGCTTGGAACTTCGGCTGTTGCAGTTTGTTGGAATCAATCAGAGCATCAAGGTTGAGTATCGACTCAATCCCGCAAAGATATTCATTTATTTATTGCACATTACTTCTTGATTAATGGTTATCGCAAGATCACAACTCTCTTTTGGGTTTTCCTTGTTTCTATATTCCGCTACACATAAATGTTGTGTTGATTAACAATTCCCAACATGATAATGAGAAGAGCGCCACTGTGCATGATGGTGGCTCAGGTATGGATGTTGATTCTTCCTTTGATCAGGACAATCCTCCTGATGATACTCCAGAAGATTCTCAGGCCCAAGAACAAATTGAGGGAGAGAATGAGGATACACTCTCTGATGAGAAAGAGGTTATCCCAGAACCTGTAGATCCTCCACTCAAGAATTTAGACTTCTCTCTAGCCATTATTCTTGGTGAGGAAGGAGATATTATTACTTCTACCCAAAGAGGGAAAAGTACAGTTGTTATTGAAGAAATACCTATCTGGATAGCTCCAGCTCTACCTCCTCCACCTCCTTCAGCTTCATCATTCTTGATGTTACCCTGTTGGGTAAGATTGAATTTATGTTGTCTAAGAAAAGAGAGTACTTTGATAAGTCTCTCAAAGAAGTAACTGAACGAGTAACTGCTCTTGAGAAAGAGATGAGCAAAAGATTTGCTGAAATTCAGAGCAATACAGATGAATTCAGAAGACTGCTAAATATTGGTGGCAAGGCTTTATACCACACTATTACAAGTGTTGTGAAGTCATGAATCAAGCAGTCACTGTAGCAAACAATCAGATCCAATTGCTGAAGAAAAATGAACAACAGAACTTCAAAAATTGTATAGAAGTTGGAAAGTTTAAGGAAGATGTCATAGAGACTCTATCTGTAGAAGTCAGAAAGGGGGAGGACAAAGTGAAAGAAAATCTAGACCTCAAAGTTCAAGAGATGAAGACCTAGTGGGACAATCAACTGAAAGAGATCAAAACAAGTGTAAAAAGCAGATCAAAGGTGTAAACATCTATACTTATGAGAATGTTGTGTGGATGCACATCCAAATCTTTCTAGATTTTCAAGTTGACCCAAATGCTGCTCCACCTCCTCATCTTGATCCCAATGTTTGTAAGCCTACTTTTTCTCTTGGACCTGATCTGTATGAAGCTCCTCCTGATGATTATTCTCAAGTTTGGACTACTGAGCAGTCAGAGTTTCCTCAAAATCTACCTCCTGAAATGCTAGTGCAAAAAAAAGGAAATATGGTGATGGTGCTTCTGCCAGCAGATCATTCCCCAGTTCAGGTGCTGCTACAAGGAAAGAACAAGAATTTGTTGAAGTTTGGTGTCCAACTTCAAATTCTCTTATTCTGTATACTCTGAAGCTGGTTGTGGAATTTAATGAAAATAAAGATGATCATTACAATCACAAAGAGTGTGAGTTATATGAGAAGTCATTGACAAAAAGAAGGATTTATGATCATGAATATGGCCGTAATAATCCTACTGCTCCTCCTCGACCTTCAAAGTACTTTCCCAAGCCCTTTAGTTATCAGAAAAAACAACAAAAGAAGAAGGAACGACATCACCAACGACAATACAAATGATTTGAGATTATCAGTGTTATAGAATTTTGTGGACTTAGATATTCCTATGGACAAATTCTATATATATATATATAATTTTGAATTTTGATGATCATTTTATCTCATAACTGTCACTGCTTATATCATTTTATTTGTTAATTAATTCTTTGATTATCTTGATATAATTCACCTTAGTGTAGAGGGTTCTGACTTCTACAAATAGGGGAGATTGTCGGGAATTGTATCCATAATAACTTAGATTTGTGTAAAGTCACCAATGAACTAAGATGAATTAAGTATGCATTTGATGTTATTCTTTAGTTGAGTGCTTGCATGTCATTATTTCTAATTGTAGACCAATGTCAGTTTACAATGAGTCACTAAACACATGACTATGCATTGTAATCCCTCATTGTGTGATCCATGGTGTTGACTCATGTGTAACCTCTCTATTGGGATGCACTTCACTTTCAATTACTAAAGCATGGAAGAAAGGAAGGGTTGCTGGTTTTTAACAAAGAAGAAACGAAAATTTTTCTGAAAAAAATTTCTAAGTGTATTTCTCGAGAAATTGAAGTCTGTTTCTCAAAAATTCTAAGTACATTTCTTGAGAAAGCAAGTTGTTCTGGAGAAACCATTAAACTTCTCGGAAAATTATCTGTAACTATCTCTAAGTCTTTTCTCGAGAAAAGCCCTGAAAATTTCTCGAGAAACCAAGTTCATTTCTCGAGAAAGCCATATCATTTCTCGAGAAAGCTAATTCCTCTTCTCGAGAAACCCAGTTCCTTCTCGAGAAATAAGTATATTAGTTCAAATAATTTTAGCTAAGTAAATTTCTCAAGAAAGCCATACATTTCTCGATAAAGCAATTCATTTCTCGAGAAATTAACTTTTTCCTCTCGAGAAATCAGTATTTCACTCAAAGAATTTTCGTTAAGTCTTTTCTCGAGAAATCCATGTCATTTCTCAAGAAAGCAAATGATTTCTCGAGAAATCAAGTTCTTCTCGAGAAATGGAGTTGCAGAAATTTCTTTTTGAATCTGTCTAATGGGATTTCAAATTTAATCTAAGTTCCTCATGATTGATCCGCATGGATCTTTCCATAATGATTTGTGACCGTTAGACGATGTTCTATAAATAGTCTTCTCAGAGGAATCACTAACCCTAACAAGAAGAATAATATTCTGAAACGCCTTCGCACTTTATAAATCGGGAGAAGTCACGCCGTCTTCATTGTTCTTGTCTGTCGCTCATCTCTCGATCCAGCGATTCCAAGAAGAAGAGATTCTACAGATCCAAGATTCACAGATTCTTTAACATCTACTTGATCGTGTGAGATTCTAAGCTTTTCATATCGACGTTCTCTTGAGATTCCTTCCTTAATCTTCTTCACTAAGATTTTCAATTTTCAAGAAGGAAGAACCCTGAAGATTTTAGATCTGGTAGAGTAGAATTTTTATTGTTGTTGTAAAAAATTGTTTTAACTTTTGTAGGAGCTTTGTTTCCGAGATTGTGGGAAGTTTGTTCTTTTGAGTGTAGATCCAATAGTGGATCGAGTTTGTTGATCCAGTTTGTTAATCGAGGTGTAGATCCAGTTGTGCATCGAGGTGTAGGAGAGTTAGTTCTCCGAGGTCTAGGAGCATTGGTCCGAGTTGTAAGATTGTGATAATCTGAGAAAGGTGAGGTAGACAAATCTTACCCTTCGTGGTAGATAGGCGAGGCGGGAAAGTGGGCGTACCCAATACGGGGAACCACTATAAATCTCTGTGTTTGT
This sequence comes from Platanthera zijinensis, assembly GCA_039513925.1. Classification (NCBI taxonomy): domain Eukaryota; kingdom Viridiplantae; phylum Streptophyta; class Magnoliopsida; order Asparagales; family Orchidaceae; genus Platanthera; species Platanthera zijinensis. The sequence goes on along the minus strand of CM077078.1, from coordinate 123,652,970 downwards.
GTGCTTGATTTTTTAGATAATTTTTATTCCACAAAAAGACACAAACATCACCTATTCACCCCCCTCTATGTGATTTAGGTAGACGTCAGATACTTTCAAAAAGTTCAAATTTTCCTTTCTACTACTCCTTTTTATGTGGAGTGCGTGGAGTGGAAAACTCATGCTGAATTCTTGAATTATTATAAAAACTTGTAAAATTTTCATTCTTAAATTCTCCCCCATGATATGACATTATAGATTTTATTTTTAATCCTATTTCATTTTGTATTCGTGCACACGAGGTAGATAATTCATCAAAAGCATCAGAGTTGGCAGCCAAAAATATTGTCCAAAAAAATCTAGAATAATCATCTATGAAAACAAAAGTATATCATTTACCACCTAAACTATATGTACTAATTGGATCAAAGAGATCCATGTGAAAAAAAATGTAGTGGTCTAGATGTGGTAATGTCGTGCTTGCTTTTGAAAAACGATTTTGTGAACTTATTCTTTTGGCATGGAGCACATAAAGAATATACACTATTGTTTAGTTGTGGTAGACCATAGATTAGCTTTTATTTCTAAAGCTTGACTAATAGTTTACTTCCGGAATGCCCGAGTCTACTATGCAAAAGTTCTAGCTCCTCATTTTTCACAACTAAACAATTTTGTTTAGAGGAGGACAAATCATAAAAATTATTATATACACGTTATGTTTTCTAAGTGCAATCAACAATATAATGTTTGTTTTATCATCAATGATATTCCATGTGTTTGTAGAGGTTTCTAATAAAATACTTAGACATTTATCGTAGAGTTGACTAATGGAAACCAAATTATGCTTCAAATCATCTGCAAAAAGTACATTCAAAATAGATAATTATTTATTACCTATAGTGTCGACACCCAGAATTCTTCCTTTATTATTATCTCTAAAAGTCACCATGTCTCCTTTCTTCTTCTCTAGGCTAAGGAACTTGTCTTCATCTCTGGTCATGTGCTTGGAGCCTCCAGATCCCAAATACGACATATTCTTGTGATCCTTATCTTACCAATAGACCTAAAAGGAAGATGAGGGTAAAGATCAAGCTACTTATGTTGTTCCACCCGTAGTATAAGTAGAAGACTTTAGTACCCAGATTTGAGCATCTTTCTTTGAAAATTTCTTCAAGTATGTGCCAAAAGTGTGACCAAACTTTTTATATTTTGTACACTTAGTGTATGCGCTGGACGCTGCCCTTTGCCTTTTTGTTGGGTTTATACTAGAAGAAGGAGATAAGCTTCCAGAACTACCAAATTTATTTTTATTTTTCGAACTTTTTTTGCTAGAGAGTGGGCACAACAAGTGGTAGTACTAGCGCTCGGTGGAAGCTGTCCATTATTGTATCCCATACTAAAATTTCCAAATCCCTGGCATAGAAAACCCAACAACATATTCAGTGATTTCAGGCCTATCCAAAAATTTTGGATAACACCGTTCAGGTTATGGATTCTGGCCTTCAGAGCGGTGTTTGTCGTGACAATAATCACACACTGATTTGAAAAAAAAATTCCTGCAATCTTCAATGTGACCAAGAGAAGTTTATAGCCTTTTCTCCAAAGCCTTTCTCTCTTTAATAAGAGTTTCGATTTTAGAGGAAGTCTTGGAGTGGATTTCTTTCTGCTCATTAATAGTAGCCACCAAGTGACAGCTCTCTTAGCACTCGGCCTTCTTTTTCCCACATTTGATGAGTTCGTTATTCAAACTTTTTATATCCTTCTTTGTATGCTTGCTTTCTAACTTTAAGAAGTCATTTTTGTCAAGTAACTCATCTAACTTATCACATAAACTTTCATATAAATAATATAGCTCTTTATAGGTAGTAGGGTTACCTCAGTGTCGTCACAAACACTGGATTCACAGTTAGACTCATTATTATGCTTCCCTATGAGGCATAGATTTGTGTTTTACTTACCACTCAAGCTAGAAGTGATTGATTCGTCGGATGAAGTATCATCCCAAGTTGACGCCTTCAACACCTTTTACTTGACTTTGCTTCGAAATGTTTTCTCCTTTTCTTTATTTAGAAATTTAGGACACTCCCTCTTGATATTTCTGAATTTATGATAGTGGAAGCACTCAAGAGTGGACTTTTCGTCATCACTTTTTGCCACCTTTGAGGACTTATTCCAACTCGTTTTGTCTTCATCACTGTTCTTCTTGAATCTTCTAATTTTTTTCTCACCTCTTCTGTTTTTTCCTCATGAACTTTTTGAAATATTGGACATATAGACTCTAATCATCATCAGTTTTGTCAATCACCTCCTTTTCCATGGTCGCCTTTTGTATGAGTGCCTTATTCTTTTACTCCCTACGATATTCTTCAGCTAGAATTTTCAGTTGTAGCTCATAAGTCTTCAGATTGCCAATGAGACTCTCTATCTCCAAGGCACTAAAGTCATGAGATTCATCTATAGCGGTCACCTTTGGATTAAACTGAGGAGGGAGAGATCGCAGGATCTTACTCACTAAGTCTCCATTCGAGTATGACTCTCCAAGAGATCTTGAGGCATTGATGATCTTCAAGAAGCTAGTGTGCATACTGTCCACCTTATCGTCGATCTACATTTGAAAGTGTTCATATTCATATTCTAGTCGAAATAACTTTGACTCCTTTACCTGTGAGGTACCTTCATGCGTTAGTTCTAGTAATCTCCAGATATCATATGCAATTTCACAATAGCAGATTTTATTAAATTCATTTTTACCAAGTGCACATATAAAGAAGTCATGTCTTTAGCATTGTTGGTACTGTTGGAAACATTGACTACAATGTTCTAGATTTGAAGAAGCCCCATAAGTTAATAATATACACAAATATGTATTTGATATTACTCTAAGTTTTATGTGCAGGTAAATAGTAATTGACTGATTAAACAACCTTGGATTAGTAGAAATCTAATTGGATATAAGTCATCACATTCTAAAGTAAAGACCATTTGATTAAGTACAAGTGCGCCAATTCATCTCACTTTACTCAATGCTAAAGGTCTTAATGCACTGACTATATGTAATTCACTCAAAGCCATTGTGGAGAAGTAAAAAATATACCTAAGTACAAATGCGTTAAGTGAAGGTCATTCACTTAATGCCTCAGTGGGGAAGCAGAAAATAATCTAAGTACAAATACGTCGAGTGAAGGTCATTCACTTGACGCCTCAGTGGAGAAGTAGAAAATAATATATCTGAGTATAAATGCATCGAGTGAAGTCTATTCACTCAATGCCTCAGTTAATAAGTAGAAATTCAGACTAAGTGCAAATGCGTCGAGTCATAAGACTTCAATCAATGCCAATATAAAATGCACTGAGTTAACTGCAGTCACTCGATACCTCTTCAGAAATTCAAGTATTTGAATAAGTCAAATGGCTTCATGTCAATCTTAATTACTCAACGCCTCTATAGAAGTTCAAAAAAGTATTCTAAGTCAAAAGGCGCCAAGTCATTCTGCTGACATCATGCATAATTCAAATTGACGCCAATTGTGTACTAAAAGACGAAAACGGCTATATTCTTCTGGTACGCAATCTTGGTAAGATATAAATGATCAAGCCTCCCATGCCGCATACCAAAACAGGATTATTGTCATTGTTTATGCAGAGATATATAAGCAAAGTGTGTGAGACTTTTTTAAAAGGACTTTTTTGTAGAGAGAACTTTTGTCAATTCATTATAAACTCTAATTTGCAAAATTTGCGGCAACAAGAGAAAAATCAATCCATTCTCTTCAAGATCCACAGTATTAACAATAATCTTTCTGAAGCTTGAAGAAGAAGATCTCTGCAAGAATTCAACACATCACAACCATATCAAATTAAAAGATCATTTCTGGTTGCTGTGGGTGAAAAGAAGCTGGTTAGTGATACACCTAAAAAAGAAGTCTCAAGAGCATCTGCTCTTGAGTAATAGTAAAACACACTCTCAATCCTTGTTGTAAGATCCCTTTGAGATATGAGTGTGGGACTTTTCTAAAGTCTGAGGTAGGATTCTTGTATAGAATCTAAGACATGCCTGATTTATAATGGCTGGGGGAGGTCTAGTTTGTTATCTAGAGGTAGGAGACTTGTTATTGTCTCTAAGGTATGCCTGATTTATAAAGGCTATGGTAGGGCTTGCTTGCGAGCCTAGGGTAGGAGACCTATTGATGTCTCTGAGGTAGGACTGATAAAAGTCTTAGTTATAGGAGTGGAAGCCACTCTGAGGTGCAAGATCTAGGGAGGGATCTGAGTTGTAAGATCAGTTGATCTGAGTTTTGGAGGAGTTGTCCTTGTTTAGCACACTACTAGATAGGTGAAGGGGGAAGTGAATATATCCTTGTTAGGAGAACCACTATAAATTGTTTGTGTGTTTTTTGTGTTCTTAAAAGCTTTTAACCCAACCTCAACACACCAATTTAAATCTAAAAAACTTAAAAAGTCTCAAAGAAACTTATTCACCCCCTCTAGGTATTTAGCTACCCTTAAAAATACTTCCAAGTGGTATCAGAGCGAGACTGGTCAAAGTAAGGCTTAACAGTCTGACCAGGATCCTATAAGGGTAGTTAGTTAATCATCATTCATCCCTATGAATGACAACCCCAAGGTTGCTAAAATGAATAAGGAGGAGAATGTTACAACCAGGTCCTACTCCAAGGAAAAGTCTGTTGCTCTGAAAAGTGAGAGCACATTAAGAAGGCATTGGAAGAACAAGCCTTCCTCTTCTTCCATCTCCATGCAAAATTACTACAACTCAAACAGATCTAGAAAAGATCCCAATGGCAACATGTATGATTCTACACAGAACAAACAATTTGATATTAATAATACTTGTTATTTGAGTGTCAGGCCTGAGCAGATCTTTACTGACTGCTTAGTCAAGAAGGAGAGAAGCTGGAATATAAGGGACTCAAACTCATATGAGTCTAAGATAGGAGAAGCATATGTTGGGCTCTTGACACTATCTGAAGAGGAAGATTACCCTACTACCAGAGTGGGCATCTGGGCTCACCTAACTATCTCTGACAGTGAAGATGATGAAGAGGACATGATTGTTTATCCCCATACAAAAGTGTGAATCATAGCAATGAATAAATTGGAAAATCAGGATGACACCCATCCTGATAAGGAAAACATTAAAACTTCCCCATCTTTATCAAATGTTAATCTTGTAACACATGTTGAGTCAGAATGCAATTTATCTTCTAATGATGAAAGGGATTCTGAATCAAATGAAACCCTTAATAAAAAAGATTGAGAATTATGGTGCTCTCATAAAGGCATTAGTAAGAAGCAAGGAACTTGCCAAGAAGTAGGGCGAAGAGCTCAAGCTCCTAAGACCTCTCACAACTCAACTTGAGAAGGAGATAGAGTCCATCGTTTGAACTCTAAAGGGATTAAACTCAAACAAATCGTGGAGGAGCAAGAAGAATTACTTGTCCAAAAGAGAGGATTACCAAGAAATTGGGAAAAGAACTCCTCAAAGAAAGGGAACTTGTGGCAAATCTCTCAAAGCTCCAGACTGTTCACCCAATTACAGAAACCTTCACTGCACCACACTGGAGTGATGTTGGGTATGGAAAGAGTGCCCTCAAGGCAGCTCATGAGAAAATTGAAATGAAGGATCATGTTCCCTTTGTGTTTGGGACCAACTCAGTCACTAAAGTGAATGTCAATGCTTCCCACTAGAGATGTGCCAGAAAAGGAAAGGTTGTGGTTGAGGATTTCAAGTCACTACCGACACAACACGACAGACAAAGCAAAAATTCACTTACAATCTCTTATAGACACTCCTATGATGCAAAATGGACTCATCTAACTCTCACTGTGAACTCCAAAAGAAGATACAATAGATTTGAATGTTGGTGTTGTGAAAAGGTTAGACATTTTGCCAAAGACTGCTGGTATAATCCAACACTTCACAAAGAGAAAAATACTCAGGCAACTCCTTGCTACAGATCAGCTAAGACCAATCCTATAGAAAATTATGGATCTATGACTGACATGAAACCGGCACCCAAATCCATTTGGTTACTTGAGGTACATTGATTGCTCTTTTGCAAGTATGTCCAAACACCAAACAAATGTCATTTTGGTTCTTGGACAGTAGGTGCTTTAAATTTATGACTGAAACTAGATCCCTTTTAAGAGATTACACACCAATAATAATAATAATAATAATAATAATAATAATAATAATAATAATAATAATAATATATAGACCGAAGAGAATTATAATAAGGGCACACGTGTTAGATACTACTCTCTTAGAAGAGCCTGCAGTGAACTCTACTCAAATTAGAGCAAAGCGCTGCTGCGTCAAGATTTGCACCCAATCTCATCTTAGGGCCTGTTTGGGAGGGCTTTCTAGCTCCTTTTCATTTTCTAGAAAACGCCACCGCACAGAATAAACCGTTTGGAATGTCTACCGGTGGGAAAAGCTACCACCAAAAACTCCTTTTTCTCCTCTATTTGAAAAGTCACTAGCCTCCTACTTTTCAACTTTTCGAAAAGTAATTTCTCATCCCGATACACAGTTGATGCTATGAAAACATTTTACTCCTCTCGATCCAGTTCGACAATACTGCGAAAACACTAGTCTTTCTCTAAATGAAAATTTCGCTCGGGCGCGATTTTTTCGTACGGCTGATTTTTTCGCCCTAATGCGAATTTTTCGCCCGGCCGCGAAATTTTTGGCCCGGGCGCGAAATTTTTCGTCCGTGCGCGAATTTTTCTCCCGGGCGCGAATTTTCTATCGGGGCGCGAATTTTTGGCCTGGTCACGAATTTTTCGCCCGGACGCGAATATTTTGCCCGGGGGCGAATTTTTCACCCGGGCGCGGAATTTTTCAGCCGGGTGCGAAATTTTTCGCCCGGGTGACATTCTTTCCCCCTTGCGCGAATTTTCCACCCGGGCGTAATTTTTTTTCACCCGGACGCGAATTTTTTTTCCGGCGCGAATATTTTGCCCAGGCGCGAATTTTTTGTCGGGGCGCGAATTTTTGGCCCGGTCGCTAATTTTTCGCCCGGACGCGAATATTTCGTCCGGGCGCGAATTTTTCGCACGGGCGACATTCTTTCGCCCGAGCGCGAATTTTTCGCCCGGGCGACATTCTTTCGCCCGGGCGCGAATTTTTCGTCCGGAAGACATTCTTTTGCCCGGGCGCGAATTTTTCACCCGGCCGCAAAATTTTTCACCCGGGCGCGAATTTTTTATCCCGGCGCGAATTTTTCGCCCAGGCGCTGTTTTTTCACCCGATTGTGCATTTTTCGCCCGGGAGCAGTTTTTTCCCCGGGGGCGGTTTTTTCGCCCGGGAGCGGTTTTTTTTCCTCCGGACGCAGTTTTTTCGCTTGATCGCAGTTTTTTCGCCCGATGACAATTTTTTCACCCGTGCACGATGTTTTCGCCCGGGAGCGAAATTATCGCCCGGGAGCGAAATTTTTTCCCGGGCGCGATTTTTTCGCCCAGTCTCGATTTTTTCGCCCTAACTCGATATTTTCGCCCGGACGCGGTTTTTTCGCCCGGTCGCGATTTTTTTCTCCCGGATGCGATTTTTTTTTATCATTAGCTGTTTTTCGCCCGTGCACTATTTTTTTCGCCCGGGAGCGAACCCGTTCGTGATTTTTTTGCCCGGTCGTGTATTTTTTTCGCTTGTAAGCTATTTTTTCCACTTGAATGCAATGTTTTTCGATTTCGAGCGAAAATATCGCGTCCGTGCGAAAAATTCTCGTCTGTGCAAAAAATTCGCGTCCGGGCGAAATTTTCCCGCCTTGTCGAAAATTTAGTGCCCGTCCGAAAAAATTCGCGCCCGTCCAAAAAATTTGCCGTCATCCGAAAAATTCGGGCTCGTCCGGAAAATTCGCGCTCGTTCAACGTCCGTCCGAAAAATTGGCACCCGTCCGAATAATTGGGGCCCGGCCGAAAATAAGGTCTCGGCCGAAAAATTGGTGTCCAGGCAAAAATATCGCGCCCGGGCGAAAAATTCACGCCCGGGTGAGAAAAACCGCCTCCCGGGGAAAAATTCACTCCCGGGCGAAAAAAATCTACCCCGGCGAAATAATTGCGCATTTTCCCCCTGACGCGCAATTTTAATAAAAAAAGTTACCGCAACGAAGATTTGTCAAACGGTTTATAAAGTGTTTCTCCTTTTTGAAAAGCTCTGCAAAAGAAGTTCACCCAAACAGTTTTCCTTTTCTAATAGACATTTTCCAAAAGCTACTTTTTCTATCATCTTTTTGTCACCACTCCTTTTCCTTTCTGAAAAGCCTTCCCAAACAGGCCCTTAGCCATTGGATGAGAAAAAGATTGCTCTGACTTCTTGCACGCACGAGGCACATTCCTCTAGTCACCATTGATTAAAAAAATTAATAAATCACGGTCATCTATCCCAACGTGATCAAAATCAGGCGGGTCTTGGTACGCGATGTTTCGCTTATCAAGGAAATTGAATATTATTATTATTATTTCAATTATATCTGCACGATTATATAAGAATGCGAAGCTTACCATCTAGCCTCATTTCTTCTTCCTGCTTCTGTCAATCCACATGCTCACGAACTCCTTTGACGAAATGACATCATTTTAGGGAGAGCCTGCTGGAAGAGATTACCTACATATTGCTGCACTAGGTGAGGGGAAGGCTCACACAGCAGCAAGCAGCATAGGCAATGCTGTTCTTATTCCAATGGATCATATTAGGGACATGCTATCTACTCAATGACTACTTCTTGAGTAATATGTAGACTAAGCTGTAAAGGAAGTTCATGAGAAGGTATCTGTTGAGATATCTAAGGTACAGGGAAAGGTTGACCATTTGATGCAAGAACTTGCTCATCACATGGACTCATGCAGATGCAGAGACGTCAAACAGAGGAAGATGATTGGAGTAGACAAAAGAGGAGGGACCAGCTTGTTGGACATGGTTTTGTTGACCGGGTCAACTTACATATTTTTATGCCTTTAATATATATTTCTTGTTTTTTCTGAAATGACAGAGGAGAGAGAGTGCATTAAATAGGAGAGAGTGGGTGGTTGTTAGTGGCCTATATAAAGACATGATGTAGTTCATTTTGAGGGGCTGAGATAGTGAATTTGTTTCCCTTCCCGTTTTCTCTTCCATTGTGAAGCGCTGTAGCGCCCGGTGTGTTTTTTTCGGAATTAGTTCCTGCGTGTCGCAGCCCGCAGGAGTACCCGTTCATCTCGGCTGCCCGCACTCGCCAGTTGCAACTCGCTCGTACCCGTCTCGCCTGAAGCGTCTCGTCGAAAGCATCTCGCCGGAAGCTGCTCGTCGGGGCTGCTCGCCGCATTCGTCTCGCTAACTGTATAGGGGCATCTCGCCGGTGGCAGCTCGGCAATTCGCATCTCGCCGCTGGAGCTTGTCATCTCGCCGGGACATCTCGCCGACAATGAAGTGCACTCGTCGGCAGTGGAAGAGTGTCTCGCTCGGGGTAGTTCTCGCCGACAATTTTGTGCGGTCGTGTTGAGTTGTACGTATTTTTGAAGTTGTGTGTGCGTCCATCCTTGTTTACAATAAGTGGTATCAGAGGGAGGTTGGACCTCTGGAAGTCGCTCGAAAATGTTAGTGACTAAAGGTGATGGAGATGAGATGTGTCATGCCGGGGCAAGTCCCCAAGTTGACGAAGACAAATTATGGTAACTGGAGTATCCAGATGAGGGTGTTCCTCGTCTCGAAGGAGTTATGGGAGATAGTCGTGGACGGTTATGAGGAGCTTACTACAGAAGCAGATGCGACGTTGACTAACGAGCAAAGGACAATGTTGAGAGAGTCCAAGAAGAGAGACAAGAAGACTCTGTTCTTGCTATACCAAGGTATAAATGAGGCGACGTTTGAGAAAATTTCAGACGCAAAAAGTTTGAAGGAGGCATGGGAGGTATTGCAATGCTCCATGCAAGGAGTTGATAAGGTCAAGAAGGTGAAGCTGCAGTCCCTTCGAGTTGAGTATGAAGTGTTGAAGATGCAGAGTTCTAAGAAGGTTGAAAATTATGTGACTCGTCTGCGGACGCTCACAAATGAGATGAAACGCAACGGAGAGACGATAGATGATGTGAGCCTCATGGAGAAGCTCTTGCGTTCTATGTCAAAGAAGTTCCGTGAAGTTGTGGTGGCGATTGAAGAATCAAAGGATCTCACCCAGATGTCTGTGGATGAGCTCGTTGACTCCTTACAAGCTCATGAATACTGCATGCTGCAAGACGAAGAAGAGTCAAGTGGCTTGGGTAAAGCACTCCAGACTTAGTTGAATTTTGGAGAGAGCTTTGGAAGAGGAGGAGGCCAGCGAGACCGAGGCTACCGAGGAAGAGGTAGAGGAAGAAGAGGAGGAAGAGACCAAGGAAGAAATCAATGCCACCAGAGAGAGGTGGAGCAACCTCAAGGAGGAAGGCATGAAGGAAGTGGATGAGGAAGAGGACGAGGAAGAGGTCGAGGTGATATGTCCCAAGTACAGTGTTACAACTGTAACCGTTTTGGGCATATGAGCTATCACTGTTGGGCTCCGAGAAACAGAGAAGAGACCAACCACTATGCAGAAGCAAGAAACACTGGTGGTGATTCACCGATGTACTTGACTTATAGAGAAGCTGAAGGAGGAAGGAATGAGGCGTGGTACTTGGACACGGGAGCAAGCAACCACATGTGTGGAGAGAAATAATTGTTCACCAACCTTGAGCTAAATGTTGGTGAGGTCAGTTTTGGAGATGATTCGAAGATCTTTGTGGAAGGAAGAGGGTTTATAGTGGTCACCCTAAATGGCGAGAAGGTGCACCTCAATAATGTGTTCTATGTGTCAGGCTTGAAGAGTAACATCTTAAGCCTTGGGCAGCTGTTGGAGAAAGGCTACTATGTTCAGTTGAAGGATGGATCATTGGTCATTAAGGATCATCAAGTAAGAGAGGTAGTGAAGGTGAAGATGATGAAGAATCGTCTCTTTACGCTAAGGATGGATGCCAAGGAGATGGTGTGCCTTGCAAGAACTGAGGAAGAAGAGGAAGCGTGGTTGGGCATCACAGGATGGGTCATTTGGGCTTCACTGGCTTGAAGCTCTTATCTCATTCCAGGATGGTGGAAGGTTTGCCCATGATCTAACCACCACAAAAGATCTGTGAGGCGTGCACAAAGGGAAAGCAGAAGCGGCAAACGTTCGAAGGTGGCAAGTCCCGAAGAGCAAGGAGGCAGCTTGAACTTCAGTCGGACATCGCTGGTCTGTTTTAGACTACCTCAGTTGGCGGGAGCAAGTACTATATCACCTTCACAGATGACTTCAGTCGGAAGTGTTGGGTGTATTTTTTGAAGGAGAAATCTGAGGCCCTTGACAGGTTCAAGGAGTTCAAGGCGATGGCGGAGAAGTAGAATGGACAACCACTAAAGGTGCTAAGGACATATAGGGGTGGGGAGTACACCTCTAGGCTATTTAATGTTTTCTGTAGAGAGTGTGGGATATCTCATCAGTTGACGATGACACACTCACCCCAGCAGAATGGAGTCGCGGAGAGGAAGAATCTGACCATCATAAACATGGCGAGAAGTATGGTGAAGGGCAAGGGATTGCCAAAAATGTTATGGGAAGAAGCAGTGTAGTGTGATGTGTACTTGCTTAATAAGTGCCCAACGAAGAGCGTGAAGTTCATGACTTCATTTGAAGCTTGGAGTGGATGGAAGCCGAGTGTTAAACACTTGAGGGTCTTTGGGTGTGCGGTGTAACACCCCGAAACTCGAAAGGGTGACGGGTGGCGTTTTGAGCCAAATCTGGGTTTTTCTAGAGGTGACACGGCCTGGGACACGGGCGTGTACCAGGGCGTGTTGTGCTCGGGTTCGACGTTGGTCGCGTGGTCGACGATTTTGGAGTCAACGATCGTCGGTGGGGTGAACACATCCTGAGACACGGGCGTGTCCCAGGGCGTGTCAGTCACTCAGAGCCTTACACTCAACGATCGTTGAGTTAGGGGCGCACGACTTGAGCCCAGGCGTGTTTGGGTCTGACACGGGCGTGTGCAATTCGACACGGGCGTGTCGAATGCCCATGTCCTCCTCGGGTCGTGCGGCTTTTTTGTGCTAAGGCAGTTACATTGCCCGGGCGTGTCCCAGGGCATGTCTAGCACATGGCATGTGACACGTGCGTGTCACATGGCCGTGTTATGCTCGGGTTGTTTTGGACGTGTGTCGTTGGGGGAACACACCCAGCGACACGGGCGTGTACTGGCTGACACAGGCGTGTCAAGCCTGACATGGGCGTGTCGGGTGCCCGTGTTCTTTACGGGATGCATCGGTTTAGACGGCGAATGGGTGACACGGCCTTGAACACGGCCGTGTTACAACTCGTGTTCGACCCAGAATTTCTAATTTTGGGATGAATCGTGGCCTTCCGTTTCCTTAGTTTGGGATCCAACGGCTGGGGGCTGTTTCTGAGGAGATATACTCGGGAATGGGGCTTGAAAACCCTCATTCTACTTGAGCATTCTCTTTATCAAAAGCTAGAGAGAAGGGAGAGCAAGGAGGAAGAAGGAGAGCTAGATCCGGGCACCGACAAAGCTTCGGAGCTCCAAATCGCAAGCCGACTTCGGATCCGCGGAGGTAAGGAGATTGCGGTGCTTTCCATCCGCATAGATTTCCATGGCGCCAAGGAAAAACGCTAGGGTAACGATTCTCATCCTAGGGCATGTGAAGTCATCTTTTACTTTGCATAGGAAGCCCTCTCACGCGAGTGTGCGACGA